>CM053622.1:446057459-446117127 GCA_028646595.1 Phalanger gymnotis
TTTTTTTTTTCCTTTTTTGTGTCCCAAGCACTTACAATGCCTGGCACATAGCAACACTTGAACAAGTCTTCCTTAATTGATTCTTAACAGTAAAATTATTAGTGAGTCAAATTCAGGATTTATCAATTGCTGTAGTTTTAATAGAGAAATATCTTTTAAAAGATGCCTGAATAGTGTTTCAATAATCCGGCTAGCAACTGTTGTGGGAGTGAAAGACCAACACAAGCCCAACAACAAGAATGCTGCAAAAGCCCAGGTTTTTTGATCTGCTTTTCTAAGGAAAGCAACATTAAGGGGTTGATGGGCATACTTTAATCTAGCATACAGACATCACTCACTTAGTTAGTTCAGGGGAAAAAGCCAGCACCCTGAACTTCAGAGCAAAATACAAACAAAGCACAAACATCGACAGACAGACCTTGTCTGATTCAAATCCGGATGCATAGTTACCAGAGTTTAACAAATGTTTGAGGGCTCTTAGCTACAGCTGCCCGGAGTCTCTGCATCAGTGTGCCACCAAGAGTGAGAGCACTGAGCAAATAGCTCTGTCTTCTCTTTTTATACCGTTTCAGACGTCATCAAACGTCACCCAAATGACCAGAACTTAGGCTGCTATGATTGGCTCTGGAGTTAGCACTTCGCCTTAGGACCCTGGAATCTTCACACACACATAGGCTTAGCATCTAGTAATTAGGGGTTTGGGGCAAACTTAGGAGCAAAGATCTAATCAGGCTTCCCTTAGTTAACCCCACTTTGGGCCCCACCTTAGTTACCAATCCACACCCACATAGGTTTAGCACCTAATAAGGGTTTGGGCCTTGGGCTTAGCACCTAGTAAGACTCAATGAAATACACTGAATTAAAGGAAACAAAAGCCAAACTCTTCAAGGGCACTTGGTTAAACTGAGTGCTTAAAGCTCATTTTGTTTACCAACACAAATAGTTGAAATCTCTCAACACAATTGCATACTGCCTCTGTGTTAGGTTAGCTTTGTGATTGTCATCTAAAATTTCTCTTCTAGTTCCACCAATATCTTCAGGACTTCCCATTGCTTTTCTCTTCTCTTTCTTGTTTCCTTGGTTTCATCCAAATGTTGACAACCATTTCCCCCTTCTTAAAGTTTATGGATTTCCACGCATCAGTGTATTGTGCTCCTCCCCTTCTGTTTTTGTATTGGGTTGCCATTGAGAGAAGACAAAGAAAATGATCATTTGGAGGCCAAGATTTAAGGAAGTATTTTAGTCTTCTAGACCATTTCATGAAACGTTTTTAAGATGTTTTTTTCTCTCCAAAGGAAAGGATATATAAAAATATAATAAAGCAAAACTAGCAGTGGGGGAAAATAATAGTGAATTGGGAAAACTTCTTAGGTTGCACATCAGGACCTGAGACTATCAAGAATCAGATTGTATTCGATTTGTTATAAATGGTTAACAACCCTCTCTTTCCTTTGAACTTACATTGCATGTGATTAATATCACAAAATTTGTCACAAGTACATGTTGTCTTTTATAACATTCTCTGATTGTTTAATGTGTTAATATTACCTCTCTCTCACTAAGAGATTATAAGCTTCAACAAGGGAAGGAGAATATCTAATATTTTTTTTTCTCCTCGAGTGCCTGATATCATGCTGGTCACACAGTGTGCGCTCACTAAATGCTTCTTCTTGTATTTAACTATGGAAACCTTGAGAGTTTAATTGTTTTTTGACACTTTTGCCACTTATTGTAAATCTCTAATCATCCGAAGATAAAATTTCTTAAGGATAAATATCGAGTCTATCAGTCAACAATCTATCAATCATATAGACTAAAGTAATGAAATTTGAAGAGGATATAAATGCTACCTGTTCCTCTGTGAATGTGTAATTTCATCCAATTTTTTTAAATCGCCTTTCAAAAAGCATTTATTTTATAAAGTGAAATATACCTCAAAAGGCTCTTTTTGAAAGAGGTATCTTCAAATACATGTCAAAGTCATTTGAGTATTCTTTAAAGGATGTAAGCATAGTAGCCCAAACAGATTATAGGCTAAGAGATTTAGAGCTGGAAGAGACATTTGACATCATCTAGTTCAGTCCTCTTGTTTTATAGATGAAGAAACTGAAACAAAGACAGGTTAAATAAATCACAGATGGTCACACCGATTGTAAATGGCAAAACTCGTATTTGAACCCCAATTTTCTTACTCCAGATCCAGCCACTTTACTCTGCTTCCTGAACAGTAGAATGATCTTCTGATTATTAGTATCAGATGAGATAGAAATTGGGGTCGATATTGTCAGCCAGGTGGCCCAATGAGAGAGTGTTGGGCCAGGAGTCAGGAAGACCTGAGTTCGAATCCAGTCTCAGACACTTACTAGCTGTTGACCCTGGCCAACTTAACCTCCGTTTGCTTGTTTCCTCACATGGAAAAGGGGGATAAAAACAGCATCTGCTTTACAGGGTTGTTGTTAGGATAAAATGAGATACTATTTGTAAGGTGTTTAATATAATGCCATGCTATATAAGTGTTTATTCCCTTTCCTTCTTTTTCCCTTCTCAAAATGTGCTGGCCAGAGGTATTCGACACTTTCATGGAGGAAGTCTAGCACAAAGTCCAAATTGAAGAGGGATTCCCAATAGATGGTGAGATCCTCCAGACCCTTCCTATCTGCGAATGATATTGTATGAATCCCATCAAACTTTGGGATGTTGCAGAGCCTCCTAAGTGAAAGCTCTAATCATTGAGCTTACCCTAACTATCCACATACAAAAAACTAAGTGGATTAAAAATGTCTTGTCATCCTGGCTATGACATATAGCTGGATTAATGGCCCATAGAGATGGTCTGTAAAGTCACTTCAAGTACAAATGAACAGCTTCTCTGTAATTTGTCATTGTAGACTTGCCTGAGGCACTTGACCATGGTTATGCGATATGTGTCAGAGGACTTGATTCCAGGACTGGCCTTCTATCCACAGTGCCATAAAGCTTCTCTTGTTTTCATATGTCTACTCAAATGTGTGATCTATTATTACTTTCTCATTAATATCTTGAGTTGCTTAAATAATTGTGATGCCATAAGTAATTTGTGTTTGTTTTGAACAAATATTTTTAAGGGATTTCTAAAATAAGTTAAACCAATTAAAATATGTATTAGCATGAGAGCATTTCAGGCCTCTGGCACAACTTAGATAAACAATAATATGCAAGCAGTTCAGTTCTTGAATGCATAAAAAGCCCATGACCATGGATATTATGTAACCTAAGTCAGTGGATCTGTCAAGAAATATTATTTCTTGAGAAAAACTGTAGTCTACAAAACAACCACCATTTAACTGCTAGTTTTGATTTGCATAGGTGTTAGAAAAAAAGTATAGTTCTCTGTGTTTAAAAACAAGATGTTTCTGTGGCACCTGGTGATTTCTGAGGGCCCTTTTAAAGTATGAGAATAGGGTGTTATTTGTACCTTTTGTACACGGTTTATTTGCCTTGAGGTACGTTGAACAACTATGACTCTGTCCTGTGATGGGGTCTCCTGTAGTATCATAGACTTATACCAGATTCATTTGAAAGGAAAGCAAAATCAAGATTAACTAAGTCTTCTCACTGAGTTGACAATTTTGCCATTTGGTAAGGGAAAAAACAATTTCCCTTAGTGTTTCTGCAGGAGTTTTGGGAGTGGGAGGGGTTCCACAGCCAGTAGTATAAGTTTTAGAAGGGAAATACAGATTTGTTTTCTTGAAAATGGATTTGCCTCCAAATTTGGCACAAATCAGAGGACTTAGAAGTGTAGCCGTTATCATATGGAAACAGAAAAATTGGTGAATCAGATGCGGCAATACTGACCAATTTTAGTCACAGTCAACTAGCATTTATTAAGCATTTACTATGTGCCCAGACACTGTGCTAAGCTCTGAAAATAGAAAGCAAGGAACGAAAAGGCAGTGCCTCTTCTCAAGGAGCTAGCAGTTTAGTGGGGAAAGGACATGAAAATAATTATATGTGCAAACAACATATCTGCAGGACAAATTGTCAATAATCAATACAGATAAAGTACTAACATTAAAGAGGATTGGGGAAGTCTTCTTGTAAAAGGTGGGATTTTAGGTGAGACCTAAAAGAAGCCAGGAAACCCAGGAAGCAGAGATGAGGATTGAGAAAATTTCAGGTATGGGGGACAGCCAGCAAAACCTCCCAGAATCTGGAGATGGAGTGTCTTGTATGAGGGACAACAAGAAGACCAATGTCATTGGATCAAAGAGCACTTTGTGGGGAAGCTTATAAGGTATAAGAAAACGAGACAAGCAGGAAGGAGCCACATTATGAAGGGCTTTGAAAACCAAGCAGAAAATTTCATATTTGATCCTGTAGGTGATAGGGAGGTAATAGAAGGTGATGTGACAGAACCTGCACTTTAGGGAGATCGGTTTGACAGCTGAGTGGAAGGAAGTCCTCCCAGCACTGGGGTGGGGAGAGACTTGAGGCTGGGAGACTGGGCAGCAGTATATTGCAGTAGTCTAGGCATGATGTGATAAGGGCCAGAACCAGGGTGGTGGAAGCATCAGAGGGAAGAAGGAGGCATATACAAGAGATGTTATAAAAGCAAAATCTAAAGGACTTGGCAACATATTAGATAAGGGGGTTGAGAAAGAGCGAGGAGGTGAGGATGCTATTATATAAAGGTCATGAGCCTGGGTTGACTGGGAGCATGACGGTAATAGGGAAATTCAGAAAGGGGAGGGGGAGGGATTTGGGGGGAAGATAATGAGTTCAGTCTTGGACATGTTGAGTTTAAGATGTTTGAGATATCTAGTTCCATATGACCAAAAGGCAGTTGGAGATCCTAGTCTGGCCGTTGGGAGAGAACTTAGAACTGTCTAAGTAGATCTAAGAATTGTCAGCATAGAAATGATATTTGAATCCATGGGAAGTGATGAGATCACCAAGCAAAACAGTATAGACAGAAAAAGGGCCCAGGGCAGAACCCTGGAGGACTCCCATGGTTAACAAGTAAGACCTAGATGAAGGTCCAGTAAAGGAGGCCAAGAAGAATCAGTAAGAGCAGAATAGATTAGTGTCATGGAAACTAATGGCTACAGAGAGGTCAAGAAGGATGAGGAGTGACAAAAATCCATGAGTTTAGGCAAGTCAAGAGGTCATTGGTGGTTTGGAGATAGCAGTTTCAGTGGAACAATGAGGTCAGAATTCAGATTGTAGGTAATTCAAAAGAGAGGAACGGAAGTGGAGGCATTGATTGTGGAAGGCCTTCTCAAGTTGTTTAGCTACAAAAGGAAGGAGAGATATCATAAGATAGCTCTCACGGTTGGACAGATTAAATGAGGATTTTTTTAAGACGGTGGAGACATGAAAATGTTTGCATGAAGTAAGATGAAAGTAGCAGGTTCAGGAAAAGTGAGTCAGGATGATAGAGGCAACAAACAGTCTTCTGGAGAAAGCAGGATAGAGTGGGATCACCTGTCCATGTGGAGGGGTTTGCCTTGGCCATCACTTGAGGGGAAAAGTAATCTGAGTGATGTAAAATGAGGAGGGGAACTGAAGGAGCCTCAATTTTTCAGTGAAATATGAGAGAATGTGGTGAGGGGAAGAGGAATTATGGGGAGGTCTGGGGAGAGATGAAAAGGTCCAGAAAAGCTGCTACAGTGAATGAGATAGTGAGTTGATTAGGGAGGTATAAAAACATTGCCTTGCTTCAATGAGGGCTCAGTTGAGGTTACATACATTTCTAGTGGCCCCAGTCAGCACAGTTTCATGATTTTTTCCCAGCTTTTTTTTTTTTTTTTAGCATCGTGTGGGTAGGAACAAAGGCAATGGATTTGGGAGTAATGGAGAACTAAAGCTTGACAGGGTAAGATTGGTGGTAGAATAAAGGAGCAAGTATCTCTTGGGAAGAGAACAGTGTAGAGTCGAATTGATTGGCTGCAGGGTCAAGATGGAGAAATGGGGAGAGTGTATCCAGTGCTAGGGTGATGGTCTGGGAAGGAACTGATGGGTTCAGAAATTGGCTGTCCCACTGAGGACAAAGTACAGGGTTTGGGGTTGCTAAGCAGAGAGAGAAGTACAGTGATTATAAATTGTGACCACATAAGAGAATTAGATTTAATATTTATTAGGTCTGATATACACTAAAACCTCAGTACCTATGGTATAGGTTTGTTTTAGAGGTGAGACTAGTGGATAATGGGGTAATTAAAATGCCTCAATAATTAAGTTATCTTCGATAATGGTCATATGGCTGCCTAATGTCAATTCTACCCTTTAGGGATACGCGTTCTAGTGCTTGAGCCTGAGTCACTGGCAAATGAAAACGTTGTGGAACATCTTATGAATCTTGCCTTGGGTTTTAATGAACCTCATCATGTCTTCCCTAAAATCCATTGATATGTTAGGGCTGAGCCTGAGCCCTCTTGAGGTTGGTACGACATAAATATAGCATTAAACAGTTAGTAGAAAGTTTACTTAGCCCAAACATAGCAAAGGTGTGCAATAAGGTTGTCAAGGCATATACCTTTTATAGGAGATCCTTCCCCTTTTACTTCCGCCCATGTAGAAATGTCTCTACGTCAGTGTGGCAGGATGTGGTGACTTTCATGGTCTTCAGACATCCACCAAGGTGGAGGGGCCCCAACTCTCTGTGGCTGCGACTTGTTATGCCCTTAGGTGACTAGGAAGCTGTCTCAGGGGAGGCAAGGGTCAACCAGGTCCCTGGGACAGCTTTGTGGCCTTTTAGGGAAAACTGATCCCTGTTGGAGGGATTGATAGATCCTGGCCCTAACACGTCATCCCTCCACACTTCCCTATTTATTTTTAGGCTACTACCTTCCTTCTAGTCAAACAGATTTTATAGTCAACCTTGACTATTTTTCCCCTCTCTCACCACTTCCCCTGTTCCATAGCCAATCAATTGCCAGATCTGTTGATTCTACCTTTTACAATATCTCTTGCATATCTCCTTCCCATTTCCCTTTCTTTTTGGTCGCGGGGCATCATCCTCTCGTTCACACCCTCCTCATTTCTCACCAGGACTATTTCAGTAGATTTTTAGCTGCTCTTCCTGCTTCCAGTATCCAACATTCCTAAAACATAGAGCTGACCATGTCACTTGTACAGATATAAATTCCTCTGTTTAGCGTTTTAAGCCTCAAATACTGGCCTCACCCTCCCTCTCTAGACTCATGATTTAGTGCGGTTCCAAACTGATGTCTCTGATTTTTCTTGAATGTGACATCCCCTCTCCTGCCAATGTACCTTTAAACAAAATGGTCCCATGCCTAAGATGTGTTCCTTGTTTATCATCCTTCTGATATCCACACCAGATCTTTGTAGATTTTTCCCTGCTCTCCCCCAACCTTCCGTATTTCATGATCCCTCCAGCTATTAGTACACCAGCTTTATACTACTTGAGACTGCTTTGTAATTATTGACATTTATATGACATATATATATATATACACACGTACATACATACGAATATGTATAGACATGTATCTATATATGGAAGTATATACATTTGTATGTATCTATATATGTATATGTATGTACATATATGTATATATATAGACATCGATTGTATATTTGTTGTTCAGTTGTGTCCGACTCTTCATGACCCCACTTGGGGTTTTCTTGACAACGACACTGGAGTGGTTTGTCATTTCCTTCTCTAGCTCATTTTACAGATGAGGAAACTGAGGCAAACAGGGTTAAGTGCCTTGCCCATGGTCACATAGCTAGTGTCTCTATTTGAACTTAGGCAGGTGAGTCTTCCTGACTCCAGGCCCAGGGCTCTATCCATTGTGCCACCGAGCTGCCCTGCATCTACGTACATATGTGTATATGTGTGTTTATATAGTTTATATAGTATTTTATTTCCTCCTATCTTACCCCAGGAGATTATAAGCATCTTGAGGATAGACTTTTGTTTAATCTCCATCACCTAGAACTTTGCCCTGCACTCAATGAATATTCGTTGACTTGAACAATGACCAGGTAATCTTAACTACATGCTTCACATAATAGGAATAGCAAAAGCCAACATTGACATAGAGCCTACTAAGTGCCAGGCGCTGTGCTAAGCGCTTTATAATTATTCTCTTTTTTTATCCTCACAACAACCCTTTGAAGCAGGTGCTATGATTATCCCCATTTGACAGTTGAAGAAACTGAGTCTGACAGAAGTTAAGTGACCAGCCCATGGTCACACAGCTGGGAGGCTGGATTTGAAATCAGGTCTTCCTGGTTGCAGACTCAGTTCTCTATCCACTGCACCATTTTGTCCGCAGGAGGAGAAAAAGGCTTCCAATCATATGAGCCCGAGAGGCTGCCAGAGTGATTTTCACAAAGTGCAAGTGTGATTGTATTATTCTCCTTCTCAATAAACTTCAGTGGTTGTCTGTTAACTTCAGGGATCAACTTGAAATACTCCTCTCTTGGGCATTCAAAGCCCTTTACAACTATGCTAAGCCTGCCTTTCCAGCCTTACACCTGTTTTATATACTTTGATTCCTCCCCCCCCCCCCGGCCCCCCCTCCCCCGATCCACATTCCTTATCCGCCGTGACCAGGAATACTTGGGTTGAATTAGATCATAGATTTAGAGCCACAAGAGACATTTAAAGGCCATCAAGCCCAAACTCTTCCCCTCCTCCCATTTTTTAGATGGTAAAACTGAGACACAAAAAAGACTTGTCCACGGTTTTTAACTAGTAAGGGATCTGAGCCAGGATTTGAACCCAGGTACTCATGATTCCAAGTCCAGTGCTCCATCCACAATGCTCTGTCTCTGCTCAAGCCCTGCCTTTGAGCCCTGCTGCCTGTGTGACCCCGGGTAAATCCTTTAACTTCTCAATGCTGGGGGAAACTTTCCAAGACTACACATTACACAGCAGATGCTGACCTTCATTAGTTGAGGCTTCCTGAATTAAATGAATCTCAGGCCTGGTCCTTATCAATAACTGCAAGGACTGTGTTTCACTTTTTGCCTTTGTATCTCTGGTGCCAAGCACAGCTCCTCACACAGCATAGGCTCTTGTTGATTGATTTCAGAAATACGATTGAATTTCTGGTCTTACATTTCATGCCTTGTAAAATCAATCTCGGTCTCTGCTTTCATCTGCTAAAACCCATGATCGGTGCATAAAGCATTGCCTTAAACATCACCCAAAAAAGAACAATTTGCACCTTGAATCTAAGTATAAAACACGTAATTCTTGAATTTATTATCATTCTTTGCTTTGCTCTTTGGCAGAAACTTATTTATAAATTTAAATAAGCATGTGGAAGAATGTTCTCTGGGCTATCAGGTTATCTACTGTACCTCGGAATTCTTAAAGTGCGATCTGAATGTGCACTATTAGGTTATTATTTAACTGAAATGGCTATCTGATGACAGACCTTGCTTTAGTGTCTATAAATAGAAAAAGTGAAGCCAATCTAAAAATGAATAGGCTTTTTTTTTCTCTTTATAAAAGGTATTTGGTTTTATATGTTCAAAATGTACCACATGCAGATAAAATAATTTGGCTACTGCGTATTCTTAAACAAATTGCAGATTTTTTTGTTGCTGTTGCTGTAAATCTTGAAGATTCAATTGTATACATCTTTGAGAGATGGGCAGGTAGTGGATGGCAAGCCCAGGCCCACGGTCAGGAAGACCTCAATTCAAATCTGCCTTCAGACATTTGCTAGCTGTGTGAACCTGAGCAAATCACTTAATTCTATTTGCCTCAGCTTCCTCATCTGTAAAAATCAGATAGAGAAAGGAATAGCAGACTGCTCTAGTCTCTTTGCCAGGAAAACTCCAAAAGGGGTCATGGAGAGTCAGACATGACTGAAAACAACTAAACAACATGAGAGTTGGAATTCCTCTGTGGTTTATTAATCTTTTTTGTATAATGTGTTACAATCCCTCATATGACTGGAATTTGAATTTACCACCAGTTAACCTTTGAATGTTATGCATTTGATTTCTTTTTTGGAGATGATCACATTTAAGTGAAAAATTGTGATTAGCTAGATAATCTCTCATGGTAAACTGTTTCCTATCATTGTAGCCTATATAGCAAGGAAAGTGAACTGCTAAGTACATTTCTCCCCTAAGGGGTGACTCATTTCAATTCCTCCTCAGAGTAAGAAAACCCTTCATATGCTATAAGTGATGATTCATTAGATTAGAAAAAATTGCTAATCTGTACTACTTTTATAAAGAATTCCCCTGTTTTATCAACTAATTCTCTACCCTTTTCAATGGAGCAGTAAATGAGCTAATAGAGAAAAAATTGGCATTTTACTTTGGGGGCTGGGGTGAGGGAAGTTAACCTTAATTTTAAGATCTAGTGAACGATCAGTGACATTGAAACTTTATTTTTATTCCACATAGTTTGTAGGATCATAAATTTAGAGCTGGAAGGGGCCTCAGAGGATGTGGCCCCAACTCCCCCATTTTATAATTGTGGAAGCAAAAGAAATTACTTACCCACAGACACATATTAAATTTAAGAGCTGAGATTTGAACTCGGGTTCCATATACCACCTTTCTTCCTATCCTGTTTTGCTACCTTCCCCTTTCCCCCTCCTTTTGCATTTTGTAATAACTACGTAATCCAAAATGAGACGAACAGTAGAGATTAACGTGTAGCTATATTGTTGGTGTCTTTCTCAGCCTCAAGACTTCAGCACGAAAGCTCCATGAGGGAATCAAAAATCAAATTGCAGTGCCAGGGACAAGAACATTATTGCAAAGGATTTTTAGGAGACGAGTGGAGTCCAGTTCCCTGAAATGGCCTTATTTTCCACTTGAGTTACTGCTAGACAAAAAAAATGTAATAATAAAGCAAGACAGTTCACAAATATTCCATAGTCTCAAAGACAGGTAATACCAGCAGCCAAATTTATATGCAAAGACTAATTTCAAATCATTTTGGACTGTAAGCTTTACTCAGAATCCAAATAAAAGTACCATTGTTAATTTGTAGCTAACAATTGATGAGAGTGGAAAATACACGTGGACGACGATGATAAGCTGTTCATTTGCCGATGCAGGCAATTGTGTGTTTAATAGTCACAACGCAGGCTCAGGGAACAACTTAAAACAATCTTTCTGTAGTACAGCTTTCACTAGTGGAGACGTGCTATTCATAGGAACAGACAGATTGAGGATAGATTCAGCCTAGATGACACTTTTGGAATGTTTTAAAGTATGATTTTTCAGCTGAATGCTCCTGTAATTTACAGATATATTCATTTCTAAATGTCGCCAAAGAGCCTGGTAATCCTGACAGTTTGCAAAAGGGAGTTGTGTGGTTGCTATGTGCAAAACCCTAGACCAAGCTAGTGGGAAATAATATCAGGGTGGGAAGGTATTGCTATGGTAACAAAGTATTTTCTTTAAGAGAGAGAGAGAGAGAGTTGGATAACTAAGTAAGAATCCCTGGAACTTGAGTAGGAATGTACTTTGCATAAAATAAGAAGACAGAAAGCTGCAGTCATCCTATGAAATTTTTCTCTTTCTCATTATTAAAGTACCTTTTTCTTTTATGAATTATTTTCTCAGAATTAAAAAAAATTCACTGAGTGTTCTAATTTCCTAGGTAAGAATATATTTAAAAATAAGTATTTGCTAGGGTAGTAACACAGTTCTCCAGAGAAATTAAGTAAAAATATAATTCTGTTGTTTAAATTCAGTACAAATTGATCTTCCTGAAAGAACAGGTTTGACCACGGCACCCTGCCCTAGCATTCAATAAACTCTAGTGTCTATCACTTCTAAAATAGAATATAAAATCTTCTGGCATTCAAAACCCTATGCAAGCTGGCCTCCCCTCTCTCACCCCCCACCTTTCCAGTCTTTTTTACACCCACTCCCCACAGCAGATCCAGTCGTGGTCAAGGTGGTGGCAGTAGTTTAAACTGGCTAGTATATGCAGCCTCTTACCTCCTTCAGGTGCATAATTCCTACCATTAAATTACTTGAAGTATAGCAGAGGAGGCTAAGGTGGGATGAAAAAGTGGCATCATACCAATAAGCTAATCCAAGATTGATCTGTAGCAGAGGCAAAGGAGGGAGATCGAGACAATGGATGGTTCAAGGAGAGAGCGCAGTTTGTTCTGTCATGAAATTCCAGAGATATCTGAAGGGCTGTGATGAGGAAAGGGCATTAAATGTTCTGCTTGGTCCTAGAAGAAGGAACTAAGACCAATGCAGAAGTCATAGGTAGCATTTTGGCCCCATATAAAGAAAGACTTCCTGATAATGATGTGAGAAAATTGTCTCGTGAGTTTAAAAAGTGCCAGGTCACTGGAGGCATTCAGATAGGGACTGGATGGCCATTTGGAGGGGATATCATGGAAGGATTTTTGTGCTTCAGTAAGGGGTTAGGCTAGATGACCTCTTAGGTCCTTTGTAACTCTGAGATGCTGATGAGTTGATTCATGGAAATCCTCCTTTGTCCAGCTGGAATCAATCCTGTTGCAATCTATCTTTTTTTTTTTCCTTTTCTGGTTCTGTCTGATTCTTTTATATAACAAACCCATATATACTTGACAATTGTCTAAGCTGTTCCTTTGCTTTTTTCAGAGATAGAAATATGTGTTGTATCTACCCACTGCATGATATTTATGTTTTAATCCATGAAAATAAGGAGCCCAAAAGATTTCTAATCAACTTTTAGATTAAATTTTATGTTTTGAAGTTAATTATTTCAGTTATTAACCTAAAAGCTGGTTTTGAATGTTTCTACTCAGCTTTTTGGTTAATTGCTCAAATTAATTATGAATATTTGATTAGAAAATTATACCCCAAAGAAGTTATGACACATTCTTGATATTTAAGATGCTATCAATATAAAGCAATTTAGCTTAGGATATAAAAATATATCTGATTTGAAAGTCTACGTTCAAAGCAGTGAAGTTTAAAATAAAATGATTAAAAGAAGGCGTTTCATGGCATTTTCATAAATATTTATTGAAGATGACTAGGGTCAGGCTGCTGCTAGGGATTCACTGGCTCTGCGCAGTTGATAACACTTAGGTCTATCGCATTTTAATACCTAAGTGTCATAGGGGACCTTCTAGTCCTATTGATTTCAGGATGTTTTAAGACTATTGATATTTCTCACACAGCCTGGATATCGCTGTTCAAGTTCGAATTACCATTTGTATTTGCATTTGTAATGAGAGGTGTGTTTTTTATCTCCACTGAACTTAATCTCAGTCCAGTGCTAGAAGATTTTTTTTTCCTTCTTTCTCCTCTTTTTCACAGACCTTGAGAGTGAAGAGGGTAATAAAGTGTGCTCCCTTCCCGAGATCCTGGTTCCAGAGGTCTGGATTTTACTTCAGGCTCACCTAAGCAAGTCTAAAGCCAAAAAGCCTGAAGTAATCCACAGCCAAATCCCTGTTTCCAACTTCCCCTTATTTGTATGGAGGCTGTTAGTGAAGCTGGGACACAGAATTGAAGCCCAAAGATGGAAGGAAACAAAAACTCCATTCAGAATTTATTGGTCCCATGATTGCTCTGCACAGTTTTCCAGTTCTTTCTTACTTCACGTTTAGATTTATTATTTTCAATCAACTAATAAACATTTATTAAGCATTTATTAAGGCATTATACTAAGGGCTGGGAATATAAAAAGGGGCAAAAGACATTCTCTGCTCTTAAGGAGTTTACAATCTTAATCTGTTTTTCTGTTTGTGCTTTCCTTTTCTGCCTTGACAAGTCAGGATGGTCACTGTGTCATATATATCTTTTTATCAGTAAAAAATTAAAGAGAAATTCTAAGCTCTGTGGCTGGCTAGGTATGTGATCCTTGTTAGCACCTTGATTAACCAAAGAAATGCATTATTCTAAAAAGATAACAAGTGGCAGGAATGGATGGAACTTTTTCACTAAAGAAAGGACAGATGACAAATTTAATACTGTAAGTACATAAAGGGATCAGAGTTGTGCATTAATTCAATTCAGTGAACATCTGTGGATAGAACACCAGGCATGGAGTCTAGAGGGACCAGCCTCAGACACTCAGTAGCTGTGTGACCCTGGGCAAGTCACTTAACCCTGTTTGCCTCAGTTCCTCAGCTGTATAATGAGCTGGAGGAAATGTTAAAAAAAAAAAAAAACTCTAGTATCTTTGCCAAAAAAAAAAACCCAAATGGGCTTAAGTACCTATAATATACTACAGTGTAAGATGTGATATAAAAGCAAATAGTGGATCCAGATATGACCCAGAAAAGGAAGGAAACAAATATTAATATTATGACTCAGGCACTATGCTAAGCACTTTATAAATATTATCTCATTTTACCCTCACAACAACCCTGGAAGGTAAAGGGCTATAATTATCTCTACTTTACAGTTGAGGAAACTGAAACAGAAAGAGGTTACTCAGTCATACGGCTAGTAAGTGTCTGAGGCTGGATTTGAACTCGGGTCTTCCTGATTTCCTAGCTCACCTAGCTGCCTCAGCACTCCAAACTTTGGGGCGCACAAAGATTGGGAGAACTGGAGTAGTCTTCTGCCTGTGGTTCTCCCAACTCATCTTTGGCTTCCTTCTAGTACAGATCATTTTTCAGTTTCCACTGATACTTGTCAAAAGATCCTCAGCTCTTATGCAAGGACCTAAGATGAAAATGTATATCAAGTGAAGTCTAACCCTTTTTATTTTACCACTCCAAAAAAGTGTTGAAAAGGAAGGAAGGAAACAAGCTGGAACTTTGCAAATATTACCACACTAGAATTTAGAACTCAGAGGCCTATGAACAGTTGCTACAATTCTCCTTTCTCTCATCACTCCCACCTACCCCAGGGTCTAGGGGCTTGATGCCCATTATCACCCTGTGCCTTGGATAACAATCTGTAGTTGGTAGAAAGGCGGCCCTCTGACATGATTGTAAGTTCTGGTTTTACCCCGATGACCCACCCATACAAGCATCCAGCCTTATGGCCACCCTAAGGGTTTAAACTTCCTAGATAGAAAATAGAGTTGTCAAAGAAGGCAGTCCCCTTCCCAGCGAACCCATAGTGTCTGAATGACCAATGGTGATAGTGGAAGGCAGAATTTGGTTACTTCACTCCCCTCTCTTGTGGTTTTAAATCCCTTGCTGTCTAGCCAGCTACAGGGGACTCGTTGGCAATCTCCTTCTCCCCAAAAGGCTGACACTGCCTAGGAGCTCCTCTTTCTCTCTAGAATCCTGAGTTGCAGAACTTGGGATCCAAGGACTTGCCTTTTGGGCTGCACTAAGTCGATTTTTACATACCTCTTTCTCAAGGCATCCATTGGCATCTGTGTAGGGGGATGCTGTATGTCGGCATAAACTTCTTCACCTAAGATACAATCAGTAGAAAGGGGGTGGGGTGGGATTGAGAGAAAGAAAATAAGTATACTTAGAGGGGAAGATGAGATAATTTTGAATATGTTCAGTCTGAAGTATTGGTGGGACAGAGATAATAAGAGCTAACATTTATATAGTGTTGTAAAGTTTGCAAAGCACTTTACATATATTTATTCATTTGAGATATCAGGTTGTTAAAAATGAGGGGGCTGGAGCTTGGGGAGAGATTTAGGAGTTAGATGCCATAGGGGGTGATCCTTGAAGGAATGTGAGCATCTCTGACTTCCCAAGAAGGAGACTAAGGTCACATCCTTCCACTCTGTCTTACAAAGTATCTTAAGTGCTACTACCTTAAGTGTTTGGAACATAGAAATAAAGAGAGACTAAATCGTTCCTGTTGTTGAAAGTTATGTTGATGACTCGGCTACCCATTGTTCCCAGACCTACTTATCAACCAGCGTTGGGAGAGGCTCTGGTGGGAAAGGAGACCCCAAGTCTGCAGCTTTCTGTATCGCCTGCTCTTTGTCGTACCCCTGCCTGCAAAGTGTCATGTTCTTGCTGCTGTGGTGAGGGACTGAGATGCATGAGTCCAGACCTCAAGGACCTGTCTGAATTGTCTTAAAGTTATCTATAAAAGCCGTCCCCAGTTTGAAGCCATCACTGATCCTCAGCAATCAGCCAACCATCCATGTGTTGCTACCTTGACATACTTATGATAAAATCCTTTTAATTCTCTTTGGCCTGAGTTTTGCCTCATTAATCAAGGTGAGAGCCCAAATGGAGAATTTTCCTTTCAACACTGCCGTTAAAGAATGTACATTCCCCATGTGGGTTCATAACGGCAAATATTATGGATTGGTTACCTACCTCTGAGGTCATGATCAGGCAAGTGCCAATTAGTGGGGCTGCTTGGAGCATGACAAAGTTCAGGTACCAAAGAGTCTAGGCTTTTGAGAGGCAGATTTCCTGTAAGCATAGTGAAGGCCAGAAAATCAGAGTGGGTTTTCTGAGAAGCCTGCATGGTAAAAGTGGAGAGAGCCCTGGGACCCGAGTTAGAGGACCTGAGTTATTAAATCCCAGCTTCCTGACTTATTACCAAGGTGACCTTGAGCAAATCACATGAAGCTGTTTTTTCATCTATAATAGAAGGGGGCTAGACTAGATGGTTTCTAAATCTATGACCCTATGAATGAAACTCTCATTTTGGAAATTTGCTTCCTTTAATAAAGGAAGCCTACTATGGGGCAGTTATGTTTCATAAGAGGCTTAGGTTCTAAATTTTTTGGGTAAAAGAGAAAATTTTTTATAGTCAAAATTACCTTTAAAATTCCCTTGAATCATCCATAAAGTACATTGAAGCTAGGAAGGGCCTAGAGCAAGGTGGGGAGCCTGGGGCCTTGAGGCTGAGGCCTCATGTGGCCCTCTAGGTCCTCAAGTCCAGCCTTTTGGTTGAATCCAAACTTCATAGAGCAAAGCCCTTTAATAAAAGGATTTGTTCTGTAAAACTCGGACTCCTCAAAAGGCCGAACCCAAGGACCTAGACCTCGAGACCGCAGGTTCCCCACCCTGGCCTAGAGTTGCTTTGAAACTGAAATTCTTAAAGTGGAGTCTGTGAACTGTTTTTAATTTGATAATTGAATTTCAATATAATTAGTTTCCTTTGTAATCTGATGTATTTTATGCATTTAAAATTTTTATTCTGGAGAGTCTATAGACAACTGCCGAGGGGTCCATGACACAAAAAAGTTGTTTTTTTTTTCAAACTTTTCTTTAAAAGTAGGCAATCCTAACTGATCCTATAATAGAGAACAGATGGATCTGAAATGGTTGCTATGGAAACAATTGAATGTAAATTTTATTTTCACTATATTCTGCTAAGCTGCCAGAAGAGGCAGAACCAGGACTTGTCCTCAAGTAGAATAAAATAAAAACAGGTAAAACAATTTAGGTGCCAGGAAAACTGATGATTAAGGGGAAAAAAATCACTCTTCAAAAAGGCTTCACAGATAAGTGTGATGATATTAGAGAGTGATCGATAATCACCATGCGACTATTCCTTCTTTCTGCCTCACCCGCTAAGGCAGGTAGTTGGCACAGTGGTTAAATCACTGAGACTGGAGTCAGGAAGACCTGAGTTCAAATGCAGACGCCTTAGTAGCTGTGTGATGCTAGGCAATCACTTAACCGCCATTTGCCTCAGTTTCTTTAACTGTAAAAAGAGACAATAACAGAACTTACCTCAAGGGTTACTGTGAGGATCAATTGAGATAATATTTGTAAATTGCTTAACATAATGCCTGGCACATAGTAGGCACGATATAAACATTTAGTCTCCCCCTGCCCCATTTAGGTAAGAGAAGGGTGCCAAGTCAAAGTTTACTCATTAGTACATGAGTTTACTAATAAAAACATAATTTATTCATTACTAGCTAACCAGAAATCCTAGGAAGGGAGATTGGCTAAGGCTCTCTCTCATTGATGAGCTCTGCTAGTCTGTGCAGCAGATACAACAAAGACAATGTTGTAGGTTCACACTCACCTGGATGCATTATGAGAGGTAGATGTGAGCTGAGACCTGGGACTGAGCGGATAGCAGGTTCACATCTCCCACTGTCTGAATAGAATGAGAGGGGGGGCAGCTAGATGGCACTATGGATAGAGAGCCAATTCAGAATCAGGAAGACCCGAGTTTGAATCCTGCCTCAGTGACTTTCTAACTGTATGACATTGGGCAAATCACTCAATCTCTCTTAGCCTCAGTTTACTTATCTGTAAAATGCAGGGGGTTGAACTTGAGAGTCTTTAAAAGTCCCGTTCAGTTGTAAATCAGTGATTCTATGGTCCTATTCAAATTGTTCTCCCTTTCAAATAATGAGGAGCCTAATATATTCCAGACACTGGGACCCAGAGACAAAAGTGGAACAATTCTTGTCTTCAAGGAGCTTATAATCTAGCTGGTGGAGACAACATATACATCTGCAGACAAATGTAAGGAGCCTACCATATTCCAGACACCAGGACTCAGACAAAAAAGTGAAAACAATCCTTGTCTCCAAGAAGCTTATAATCTAGCTGATGGAGACAACATATACATCTGCAGACAAATATAAGGAGCCTACTGAATTCCAGACCCTGGGACCAAAAGACAAAAGTGAAACAATTCCTGCCTTCAAGGAGCTTATAATCTAGCTGGTGGAGACAACATATATATCTGCAAACAAATAAAAGGAGCCTACCATATTCCAGACACTGGGACTCAGACACAAAAGTGAAAATGATTCTTGTCTTCAAGGAGCTTATAATCTAGCTGGTTAGAGACAACATCTAAAATAAATACATAGTATGTTTTTTTTTTTTGTTTTGTGGGGTAGACATTTCAGCTGGAGAGATCAGAAAAAGTTTCATGTAGAAATTGGCAATTAGGTGGCCAGGAATCAGGAAGACTCATCTTCATGAGTTCAAATCCAGCCTCAGACACTTACTAGTTATGTGACCTTGGGCAAGTCACTTCACCCGGTTTGCCTCAGTTTCCTCATCTGTCAGATGAACTGGAGAAGGAAATGGCAAACCACACCAGTATCTTTGCCAAGAAAACTCCAAATGAGGTCATAAAGCACTGGACAAGACTGAAAAATGACTGAGTTACAACAGAAGTTGGCATTTTGAGCTGGATGTTGAAAAGAAACTAGGGATTCTGAGATATGTGAGGAGGGAGTATATGACCAACAGCCAGTGCAAAGGATGGTGGGAGAAAATGAAAAAATAAGGCCAGCGTAGCTTTGTCATAATTTACTGGAAGATGTATAGGCAAGGGCTTAGTTGTGAAGGGCTTTAAGTCGTACCCAACAGAGGAGTTTAAATTTGATCCTTGAAGTAAGAGGTGGGTAGTGAAATTTAATGAAGAGGGGAAAATGTCACTGGCTTTCTTGCTGTCTCTCCACCTCTACCTACTGGCTTCCTTCAAGACTTAGCTTAAATTAAGTGTCACTGAGTTGTTGAATAGAGAAGAGAATAGAGAAGTACAGATATCCAGTGACCGAAGAGTATTAGGTTGATTCAAGATGATGGAGGAGATTGTGTCTGGGGACAACTGGGAAATGCTGTGAGATTTTTAGGAGGTGGCCTGTGGCTGTGGAAGCTCTGACCCTGTTAGTTGGACCCAACTGGTGTTAACTGAATTTGTAGTGGAGGATCATCGTGAAAGGAAATCAAAAGGGAAGAGAAAGAGACTGAAAGAAAAGTTGAAGAGATAAAAGAGAAAGACAGTCCCATTCACAGACTACATCAGGTACTTTAGACCAATCCAGAGTACATAACCCAGGTACCTAATCTTTGTACTTGAGCTTCTTGTTTGGTTTCAAAGAAAGTAAGTTAACTCCATAGTAGAGAAGCTCATTATAGGTTCCATCTTTCAACTAAGGAGACAGACCCTGAATAAAAAAAAAAAATTATTTTGTCTTGACTAAGCACTTATATAAATATTGATATTCGAAACACCATACATGTTCATATTTTGATACTTTGAAAGTTCTATAACTTAATCTGTGTGGTTCTCTACTATCAAAGATCATACACATTGCATTTCATGAATTCCTGTGGCAGTAAAGTTCATCACCTGGACACCAACCTTTGGGTAATATTTAAAGACTCCCATTCAATTTGACAAAAACATGTCATTCATTAAGGGAGAGTAGTAAATAGACTAGAAGACGGTTTGGGGTCAGATCACAGAGGGCCTTGACTTCTGGGCTTAGGAATTTCCTTTCAGAAACACTGAAAGTTAACATTTCATTGCATTTTCTCTTTCCCCTAATACATGGCTAGTTTTGGTTTTCTTTTTTTTTAAGTGCCAAGTGGCACTGACAAATATGTTTAGTCTTTAAAGGTTCCATTCAGGAGGTGTCATAAATCTTGTAGGTTTAAATTTGTCAACAGTTTGTTTAATTCTATATTTTCCTTTTTATCTCTCTTTTTGAGAGAGGAACCTTAAAGTCTATTAACTTCTCTGTTACTAGATACATCTTTATACAATTCACTCAATTTAAAAAATAATTTAGACACTATGAAGTGTGTTACATGTGTTTAGTATTGATACTGGTTTGTTGTCTTTGGTTCTATTAAGCATACATAATGTTACTTCCTTGTTTAATATTGACATTGTGAATTTTACTTTTATTTTGTCTAGTAATATGTTTGTGGTTTGCTTTTTTATATATATCTTACGTGGAGTAAATTTTGTTCCAGTCTCATTCTGATTATTTTGTTGCTTTTTAGATGCGCTTTTTGTAAATAGCAGACTAAGTTGGTCCACTCTCTTTCATAATATTAGATGAGATTTCATATAATTAGTTTATTAATGTTATGGAGTTAGGTCTATGTTTTTCTTTATTTATTGATTGATTTTCACATCTCCTTTTTCTTTGTCAATACTTTGACCCTGTGATTAACTTAAATTACTTTGCAGCTTGATATTCCCATAAGTTCTCATCCTCTACTCCCCTTTGCCTACTGTTTCTCTAGTTTGAGAGCTTTTACCTAACTTGATTGATTTCTTTTATTTAGTTATCTATCCCTTTCTTTGGTCCTTTATCATTCCCTTCTCAGTTAACTAGCTAGTTCAAAATTTGTTCTCCAGCTTCTTATTTTTGTTCGTTTTCTTTTTCACTCCACTTTGTTCTTAAGAAGCTTTCTTTGCTTCATTATCTTCTTTGTCTCCTCTCTTCTAGTAGTTATATTCCTGGTAGGCCATTAGTGGATCAAAGGGTATATGTATTGTTCAGTGATGTTTTCTATATAATTCCAAAGTGTTTTTATGATTATAGGACCAATTCACAATTCTGCCAACAGTTCCTTGAGTACTTGTTCTCACACAGCACCCCCAACAATTGTAATTTTCATCTTTTGTTATCTTTGCCAATCTAACTGAGATGTGAAACTTCCATTATTTTAATTTATATTTTTCTTATGGTTATTGATTTAGGGCTTTTTTCTCTATGGTTGTTGATAGATTAGATTTCTTCCCTTGAAAACCGGCTGCTCGCATCCTTTGGCCGTTTATCTATTGGCATGTGCTCTTAAATATTTGAATCAATTTCCTACATATAATGGCTCTCAGACCTTTCATCAGAGGAAATACTGCAAAGATTTTTTTTCCAGGTTAACTCTTTTCCTTCTAATTCTAACTGAATTGCTTTTGTTTTTCTAAACTTTTGAAGTTTTCGTGAAAATTATCCATTTTATCTTCTATTATCCCTCTATTAAATCAAGAGGTTTTCCCCTATCCATAGCTGTGAAAGACATCACCTTCCATTCTCTCTAATCAGTTTATGATATAACCTCTTATTTCTAGGTTATGTATCTACTTGTAGCATATTCATCTATATCTAATTTCTCTCAGTTCCTTACAGTTTTCCCAGCAATTTTTGCAAATAATGAGTCCTTAATCTGGGAGTTTGTGTATTTGGTTTTATTGAATACTGTGTTACTATATTCAGTTGTTTCTGGATCTTGTATACATTATCTTTTCTATTGATCAGTTATTCAGTTGATCTAAATAGTTATTATGATTACTGCTTTGTAGTATAATTTGAGATTTGGTACTACTAAGCCCCCTTAACTCTTTCTGCTTTTGAAATTTTATTTTCTTTGAGATTCTTAAGCTCTTATTCCTCTAGGTAAACTTTATTTTTATTTTCCTTAAATTCTATAAGGTAATTATTGTGTAGTTTGTTTGGTATACTACTGAATCTTAAACCAACTTAAGTCATATTATCATTTTTATTATATTAGCATGATCCAACTGTGAGTAATTTTTTTCTCTTTGTTGCTCTTTCTTAATACATTGTTTTATAGTTATATTCATATATTTCCCTTGTGTATCTTAGGAAGCTGACTCCCAGATATTTTGTAGAAATTTTTAGTGTAATGTTTTTCTATCTCTGTTGAGAATAATTTGCAATGTTTGGAAAGTCTGATAGGTTTTTGGTGGTTTTATTTTAGTCTTGCTACTTTACTAATGTTTGAATTTCTGTTAATGTTAGATGAATCTCTAGCACTGTTTAAATAAACCATCATATCATTGGTACAGTAATAATTTTGTTCCCTTTTTTGCCTGTGTTTATTCCCTCAAATGATTTTTTCTTGTAATATTGCTATAGCCACTATTTCTGCAATTACATCAAATAATAGTATTAACAGTGGACATGGTGGCATTACCCCTGATTTTACAGGAAAGACCTCTAACATTTATTTTTGTGGATGGTGCCAGCTCTTGGTTTTAGATAAGTATTGTTCACTGTTTCAGTGGAAGTTCTATTTATATCTCTTGATCAAATGAGATAATTATAAGGCACTTAGCATAGATTCTGGCACGTACTAAGCACCATATAAATGTAAGTTATTATTATTGTATAATTGTGTGATTTTTATTAGTTTTCTTACTAATATGTTCTGTAATTTTATAGTTTTCTTATATTGAATCAATCCTCTATTCCTGGAATAAATTCAACCTCTTCATAGTGTCTAATCTTTATAATTTGGAGACTGTCCCCTCTTCGATATATTTTATTCAGTACTTCTGCACTATTTATCAGAGATATTGGTCTGTCATTTATCTACCCTCTGACATCTCTCCCCATTTTAGATATCAGAACCATATTTTTCCGAAATAGAAGAGAGGGAGTACAGTTAATGAATACAGAGAGCTTTTTTTTCTAGAAATGTGTTAATCTGTGAAAGGGAAAAGAAAGAGGGAATGAACACTTGGTCCTATCATCCCTTCAAATGGGGTTTATAAGGATCACGAAGACCAAGATCCCAGTGATAGGGTAAGATTGAAGAATAGAGACAGGGTTTGACAAATAACCTTTCAGGAGGGATATGATCAAGGGCACAAAAAGAGGGATTGGATTTAGTGAGGAGCTTTTCCGATCATTATTGATTAGAGGCCTGCTCATTTTAAACTGTAATGCCTTATTAGGTAAAGTGCCCCCTCCTGGTAGCTTTTACAATTCCTGTCATTACTGGTGAAATTGAAAAGTTTCTTGACTGTGTTTCTGGGTGAGTTAAGCTTGACATTGTCTTATAGAGTCTTCTGATCTTTCCCCAGTACTTCTGGAAGATTTTCTTGAATGAGTTCTTTAAATGGAGTATTCAAGCCCTTTAATTGTAATTTTTTTGGGGGAAGGGGAACCATTCCTAGATTTTCTTTTTGAGATTTATTCAGAGCCCATTGTTTTGGTTTGTAAAGACAGCAAGTATTTTGCTATTTTTTTTTGTTTTTATTTCTCATGTTTTTTTTGGATGGGCTATCTGCATTCAATTTCTTCCATTCTCTTTTTCGGAGTATTATTGCTTTACTAATATTTTCCCATCATCTGTTGTAAATGCTTAACTCTCTGGTTTGCCTTTTGAAATTAGAGTTATTCTAAATTTCTCTACCTCTTCCTTTAATTCTCTTAACTTCTTGTAAAGGATGTTGTAATTCACTTCTTATTTCTAGAGGTCTCATTTTTATTAGTGCAGTGTCTAGTCCTTTCTTTTGGAGATTTCTTCCCACTTTCTGCTGTTCGTTCATTGCATTAGGACCTCTTTTTTTGTTTATCTCCTTTGTTTTTATATGAGGTTTTCCACGTGAGGAGATAATTGTTCCCCCCCCCCTTTTATTTAATGCCTTTGTTTTTTATTGTTATTTTCAAGTGAAGCAGTTTGCTTAAGGTCATACAAATAATACCATGTTTTGAGCTCAAATCCTCAGATTGGAGATTTGTTCTCCTTGCTGTGTTCTTTTCCCCTTGGTTCAGAGGCTACTTCCCTTAGTCTCTAAGAGGCCTACATTCTTTGCTTCCCTAATTTACTTCTATTTCCACTGTAGGCTGTTTCCCATACTAGGCTACCAGACTTTTTTGTCTTCATTGGTCCCTGGCTTCTACCAAACCGATTCGTGCTTTTTCTCTGTCATTAGCCTGGAAGCTTGACTTTCCTTTTTATTTACAATTTGACTGTCATCCAGAGCCACATTATTTCCTGTAGAGTAATTCCCAAAAGACCCTTTGTTTATCTCATAACAGCTGCTGTAGTCCATATGTATATATTCTGTGTGTATGTGTACATATATGTGGATGTACTTTATAATAACTTTTGACCAATAGTATTTTAAAGTTTTACAAAACGTTTCATATACATTATCTCATTTCATCTCCTCTACACCCAGCAACCCTGTTAGGCAAGCCCTAGAAGTGTTACTCATTTTACAGATGAGGAAACTGAGTCTGAGAGAGATTAAGCAAAAAAAACTTGCCTGTAGTCACAGCTAAATATGTATCTAAGACCAGATGTAAACCCACATCCACTCCACACTTTAGGTCCACTGCTAGAAAATACAGATTTGCACTTCCACATCATTGCTTTTGTGAGCATGTGTTAGACTAAATGAAGTACTTGAGGCAGTTTTGTGGGCCACAGAGAATTACAACTTTACACTTGGGTTTTATAATGTGTTAATGATGACGTTACAGAAATGATATTGGTAGAGGCAACCTTGTGTTGGCCATCCTCCTGTAGAAGGGATTCATAACCTAGAGCTCAAAGAAGGGATCCATGCAGGGGGTCCAGGAATTAGGGTAGAAAAAAACAGCAACTTTATCTTCTCTAACCTCTCACAGAAATTTAGCATTTCCTTCAGTTGTTTGAAAACATTCTGAGAAGGATAACAAAAGGTTAAAAACTTAGATTCTAGAGGAAATTCATCAGTACGCTCTTCTACCAATGAACTTTCAAGTGAGGGCCTATATTCTACTTTTCCTGGGACAAAAAAAAATTCAATTTGGCTTCATTAATTTGTTTGAAAAGAATTCCCAGAACATCAGATATGGCCACAATTAAATAAAGACAAAAATAAAACAAAAAAATTCAAAGCCATTTTAAAATTATTTGCACTTCTATTCCTCTCCACGGTTGAGTGTAATCCATAAACACTTCACAGTTCTTTAGCAAGATAGTAGAAAAAATATGGCAGATTAGTATCAATTATTTGTGTTCTTTTTCCTCTCCCAAATTAAGATTTCAATATCATAGATCTTCAGGTGAGAGAAACCAATGTGGCCATCTATTCTTTTCCCCTCATTTTATAGATGAAGAAACTGAGACCCAGGGAAATTGTGACTCAATCATGGTCACGTAGTTAAATAAATATTAGAGGTAGATATTTGCTTTTGTCTATGTTTTACATTTGCTTATGTGTGTACATTAGTTGTTTCTTAAAGTTATCCTTTAAGTTGATTAGAACAATTTGTTTTAGATGAAACCATATTAATATTTTTCAGCTAAATAATAGATCATAAAAATCACACTGGAGGGAAAAGATGGTTATCTAAGTGATTTGTCTCTAAAGCAACTTGTTGTCAATAAATACAAAAAAAATTAAAAGACTGTATGAGACTTTTAAAAACTAGTCATTACTTCTTCAAGGAAGGATACTGGCAATAAAACAAATTATGTTAGTGCTCTTTTCTGTTTCTGGATAAAATGGTTTCCCTGGGCAAATAGGCATGTGGCTCATTGCCTTCTACTATGCGTTACAAGTAGTAAACTATATGAGTTATTTGGCATAAAGCTTTATTCTGAGAATATTAAAATAAGTTTTGTTTTTCAGGGAATAGTAAAATGAGCTGCACAGATAACAATTTTAAAACACAAGTAGTGTCAATGATATTTGCCACATAAATTCATGGTATTTGAGGGGGGTGAACTGTAATGTCACTAGCAAAACTTGGTGGATGAATTTTGTTTAATTAGTACAGGGAACACCTTTACTTATGCTCCAGCAAGCTACAAAAAGCCTACAAGGAGGTTTTAACTAACTGGCTAATATCTTGGCCTTGAGTTCATGTAGGTTATGGATTACAATGTGTAGACCACCTAATGTTCCTAATATCCTTCTCTTACCCAACTTAAATACTACCTTCTTTATGAGCTCTTTTCTGATTCTTTCTACTTAGTAATGACCTTTCTCTATCTCGGACATCAAATAGCACTGTTTGTATCTCACTTATGCATCAATAAGATATTATTTTTATAATATATAACATAATATTTGTAATATATGATATAATAATTATAAATTTTGTGCATATAATGTTGTATCTTTTTTTTTACTAGAGAATAATAAAGTTTACAAAGTACCTTCCTTATAACAAAACAAATCTGTGAACTATTTATTTAATACAATATAATCATCCCTGCTTTACAGGTGATGAAACTGTCTTGAAAGGTCTAAGGGACTTGCCCATAGATACACAGCTAGACAGATTAGAACCAAGGCCTCCTGACTCCAAATCCAGAAGTCTTATGAACCCATGAGGTAGGAGAGTTTTTTGTTGTTTTTCTCTCTCTTTTTTTCCTCTTTCTTAGAGCTTGATACAGTGTTCTCCACACTGTAGGTGCCTCATTGAATATTCATTCAATTTTATTTATTGAGTTTATGAGTGTACACCATCCTCTTTGTGTTATTAGTTCATATTCCCTCACTTAGCTTCACTACAGCCTATACACCATTGGCCTCACTAGAACATTGTCTTCCCTTGACTTTTTATTATTCTCTCCCCATTTTACAGATGAGGAAACTGAAGCAGATAGAGTTGCCCATAATCACACATCTAATAAGTGTCTCTGAGACTATATTTGAACTCAGGTCTGCTTGACCCCAGGTACAGCTTTCCTCTCTTAGCTCCTTCTTCATGGGGAAGACCCAATGCTTGGGCTGGTTCTTGAAGAATCAGTTGGACAGGTGTTGATTGGCCAAAGGGGAATACGTTCCAGTTGGAAGGAACATATAGGCAGAGATGAGAAAGTACGGGGTATATTCAAGAAATATCAGATAGTCCGATTAGCTGTAACATAGGGTAGATGACAAGTCCTGGGCCAGAAGGCTGAAAAGATAGGGTGGGACCATACTCTTTTTTTGGGGAGGCAGTTGACAAGTATAGAAAGCCTCGAATGTGAGGTTGAGTCTTCGGGACTTTATTTGGTAGATTATGGGAAGTCATGAATGGTTTCTGAGTAAATGAGTAGCACAGAGTGATACTCTTAGGAAATTCACTGTGGCAGCAGTGTGCTGTCTGTGTCCAGGGGATATTGGGGTCAGAGCGTCCTCCAGGAGGGATATTGTAATGCTCTAGAAATCAGAAGTTGAAATGAGATGTAAATAGGAATCAAAACAAAAAGATGGATGTGTTTCTGGTGGCAGAAATAGTAGGGACATCAAGAGGAGGGGAAGTAGCTTCTTTTTTGGAGGCAGAAGGGTATTTAGATATGTAGAGGTTGAGGTATCAATGGATACATAAAGGAGACAGTAGACAATGTGAATATGGAATTTGGAAGCATTGTAAAGGCTAATGATACCTTTGGGAGTCATTGACATAAAGGTGATAGTTGATTTCACTTCCTGCTTTCCTGAGAAAATTGAGGCCGTCTGTCTCAAGTTCTCCTCTTCCTCACTTTAATACTTCCCTTCTTTATCATCCCCTTTTCTCTCTTCCTTTACTACGGTCTCTGATGAAGAGTTGGCATTTTTATTTCTTCTCCAAGGCTCATCTTTCCACACCATCTTGATCCTATGCCTTCTGGAATGTGTCAGTCAGGGTCAGCTAAATTGTGATGGCTGCAATGCATTCCATAATTTCTGATTTATAGTTCCTCTATGCGTTTATAATAAATATATATGTATACATGTGCATTTATACATATATAAGAATATAATGTTTTTTAACATTTGTAGTATTAAAAATTCCTCCTTCCTTTTGGATAAATTGATATTGCATGCTAGGACATGTATCAAGGGATATTTGAAACTGCTTAAGCAAAGGCCCCAGTGGTTATGATATTTAGAGATAAAAAAATTCTAGTTCTTATTAAAGAGATTTCTTTTTGCTTATCTTTACAGATTTCACTATTTTGCCTTAGACCCCTGACCTCTAAGAAGCTCATTCCCTGTTTCTAACAGAATTTCCTAGTTAATGCTCTTCTCAATCCAAATGGACTAATTTTTTTTTGTCGAATCCTTGTTTGATAAAAGATTTATAAAGATAAAAGATTTATACCTCCTGACCAGAGATAAGAAAGATGAGTGTTCTCTTCTTAGGCTCGGCAACCCATCTGTCTAATCACTTGTCCCTGAGTTCTTGGGAACAAGAAAACTGAAACATCCCTCATGTGTATCAGAGATAGGACCTTGCCTGTATAGAAAGGGAAAGCTGATGAACCCCTCCTTGATTCTATTCCCTCCCTTATGATGCTACAGCTTCTATGAGCCATCTAGGAGTTGTTTTCCCCTGCATGGGCTGATCTGAAACCAAAGGTGCCTATGTTGCTTAGATGGCTAATGGAGATGCTACTTGAAACTTAGACCGAAGAAACAGCAGCAATTACTTCTCCAACATTGTTTGCTGACTGCAAGGAATATCTTTGGATAAAACCTCATTAAGCTGTAGAACTCAATGTGTCAGGTATTCTTTTCTTTCAGGTACAGGGCATTGGCGTATCACAGTATTACTCATTTAGAGACCATATGCTGCTAAACATAGGAAATAATATGGACAAGAGAATATGGTCAATTCCCCTTTTCCATTATTCCAGCAGACCCAAACAAAACACTTAAGACATCACGTCAATCATTTTTTCTCTTTCCCTCACCTTAAATCTTATTCACTGACTTCTTCCTTTCTTACTATAAAGAGACCCAAACCCCCTCTTACCTTTTAAAAAATAATCATTTGATTCTGCTAATCCCCTCAAGCAATCATCCTGTATTCCTTCTCAGTTTCACAGCCAGTCTTCTAGAAAGGGTCATCTATACTAATTGCCTCCATTTCTTATCCTTCTACTCACTTAAAAATCCCTTGAAATCTGGCTTCTGACCTCACTATTCGATCGAAATTACTCCACGCAAAGTTACTGATGAACCTTTAACTGCTAAATCTAATAGGCTTTTCTCAGGGCTCATTCCACTTGATCTCTCTATAGCTTTTGACACTACTGACCACTCCCTCCTCCTGGCCACTGTGCTGTATTGGCTACTAGTTTTTTGGTCTATTCCTTCTTGGTTTAGATGATTCCTAAATCTTTATAATCAGACCTAATCTCTCCCCTGATCTCTAGTCCTATATTACCGACTTATTATTGGGCATCTGGGTGTCCTGCCAGCTCAGTATATACTGGATAGAATGTTCAACTCAGCAAGAACTGAGTTGGAATTCTAGCTCAGACATTTACCAACTGTGTGACCCTGGGCAAGTCACTAAACCTCTGTCAGTCTCAAGTTTCTTTATCTGTAAAATGAGGATAGTATATTGGGCAAGTTAGAAATAGGGATGGGGACTAGACCAGTTATTTAATTGGTATAAGGAGCTCTCAAGTAAGGAAACTCCTTCGACCAATGCAGGTCAGCACCTTCTCTGCAACTAATAATTTTAGAGAGGTGCCCCAGGCATTAAGAGGATAAGTAACTTACCCATAGTCACATAGCTGATGTGTGTCAAAGGCAGGATTTGGGCTCAGGTGGTCATGGCATTGAGGCTATCTCTCAATCGTTATACCAGAGGTATCAAACTTTCACCAGGCAACCACAAAACTCCAGCATGAAACCTAAACCAGATTTAAAATATAATCTAGACATGTTTAACAAAATAATTTAAAAACACATTGCAATATTATATTAATTTTTAGTTTTAAATATTTTGTATCATTCCTATTTGAGTTTGGAGCCACTACATTTTAAGATGTTTTCTTGTTGTGCAAAATAACTGGGTCAAAGTAAAATAATTAAATTTATTGACTAACACAACAAACCTTATAGCTTTTTATATCTTTAAAAACTTGATAGGCAATATGCCTTCCTTCTGCTATGGTCACCTATTCTGCAAGATTTGGCCATAAGTTTACAAGATTCTGACCCATTTTCTTCATCATGAAACCATACTTATATTGCATTTGATATCAAGTGTATTTTTGACAAATAAGAGATAAAGAGGATCACGGGAGATAAAATGGATAATTTTGATTACATATAATTTAAAAAGGTTTTGCACAAACAAAACTAATGCAGCCAAAATTAGAGGGATAACAGAAACTTGGAAAAAAATTCCAGCAAGTTTCTTCACTAAAGGTTTCATTTCTCAGATTTATAGGGAACTGAATCAAATTTATAAAAATAAGAGCCATTCTCCAACTAATAAATAGTTAAATGATATGAACAGTTTTTGGACAAAGAAATCAGCCTTGTCAATGGTCATATGAAAAAATGCTCTCTAAATCACTAATAATTGGAGAAATGCAAATAAACAATTCAGAACCTCACAGTCATCAGATTGACTAACTTGAGAAAAAAGGAAAATGATAGCTGCTGAAGGGGATATGGAAAAAATAGGTGCACTAATGAACTGTTGGTGGAGTTGTGAACAGGTCCAACCATTGTGGAGAACAATTTGGAAATATGCTCAAAGGGTTATAAAACTGTATGTGTTCTCTGACTTAGCAATACCACTACTAGATCTGTGACTAGTTAAAGAGATTAAAGAAGAAAGAAATGAACTCATATGTACAAAAATATTTATGGTAGCTCTTTTTGTGGTGGCAAAGAATTAGAAATTGAGGAGATACCCATCAATTATTGGGGAATGGCTGAACAAATTGCAATGTGTGATTGTGATAGAATACTATTGTGCTATCAGTAATGATGAGCAGAATGGTTTCAGAAAAACCTGGAAAAACTTATGTGAGCAGAACCCAGAGAATATGGTACATAGTAATAGCAATATTGTAAGGATGATTAACTGTAAAAGACTTAGCTATTCTGATCAATACAATTATCTAAGACAGTTCCAAAGGACTCCTGATGAAAAATGCTATGCACCTCCAGAGGGAGAAGAGATGAATTCTGAGTGCAAAATATTTTCTTTTTACTTTTTCTTGCTTTTTTTGCATACGTAGCTAATGTGAAAATATGTTTTACATAAGTATAATTGATATTGTAGTGCTTCCCTTCTCATTGGGTGGGAGAGGGACTGGAGAGAGAGAAATTTTATAACAAAAAACTTTTTAAATAAATAATAACATTGATATAATTATATAATGTTTGTTGTTTTTGTTATTAATAAAGTTTTCTTAATATTGAACTGCACTGCACTCCTGGTATGACTCTAGCCTGACCACAGTGTATGATTTTTGTGACATACTACTTTAATCTTAATATTTTTGCATCATTATTCATTAGGAAAATTAGCCTGTAGTTTTCTTTCTCTGTTTTTACTCTCCTTGTTTTAGGTATCAAAACTATATTGGTGTCATAGAAGGAATTTGGTAGAATGCCTAATTTTTTCAGATATCTTATATAATATCGGAATGAATTGTTCTTTAAATGTTTGAAAGAATTCTCTTGTAAAGCCATCTGGTCCTTGGGTTTTTCCTTAAGGAGCTCATTTATGACTTGTTCAATTTCTTTTTTTCAAAAATAGGGTTATTTAAATATTCTATTTCTTCTTGTCTAATCTGGGAAATTTGTATTTTTGTAAATATTTATCCACATCATTTAGATTGCCAGTTTTATTCATAAAGCTGGGCAAAATAACTCCTAATAATTGCTTAAATTTTATATTCCTCGGTTGTACATTAACCCTCTTCATTTTTGATTATGCTAATTTGGTTTTCTTCTTTCTTTTTAAAAGTCAAATTAGTCAATGTTTATTTTGTTGTTTTTTGTTTCATAAAAACAGCACCTAGTTTTACTTGTTCAATTTTTGTTTTTGCTTTCAATTTTATTAATCTCCTTTGACTTTCAGGATTTCTATTTTGGTGTTTAATTGGGGGGGTTTAATTTGTTCTTTTTCTAATTATTTTTAGTTGCATGCCCAGTTCGTTAATCTTTTTCTCTCTTTTATTGATATAAGCATTTGGAGATATATCGTTTCCCCTTAGTACTTCTTTGGCCTTGTCTCACAAATTTTGGTGTGTTGTTTCCTTGCTGTCATTATCTGTAATAAAATTATTATTTCTATGATTTGTTCTTTTACCCACTCATTCTTTACGATTAGATTATTATTTATTTTACAATTATTTAAGGCCCTTTATTGAATTTAATTTTTATTTCATTATGATCTGAAAAGGATGTGTTTAATATTTGTTTTTCTGCATTTGTGAAGTTTTTATGCCCCTAATACATGGCCAATTTTTGTGAAGGTATTATATGCAACTGAGAAATAGCTATACTCCTTTCTATCTGCATTCACTCTTCTCCAGAGGTCTATCATATCTAAACTTTTCTAAAATTTCATGAATATCCTTAACTTCTTTCTTGTTTACTTTATAATTAGATTTATCTATGTCTGAGAGGTATATATTGAGGTCCTCCATTAGTATAGTTTTACTCTCTGTTTCTTCCTATAACTCATTTGACTTTTCCTTTAAGAATTTACATGCTATGCCATTTTGTGCATATGTGTTTAATACTGATACTAATTCGTTGTCTATGTTACCTTTTAGCAAAATGTAGTTTCTCTGATTTTCTCTTTTAGTTGGTCTATTCTTGCTTTTGCTTTGTTGGAGGTCATAATTATCATGCTTGCCTTTGTTATTTAACTGACATACTCTGCTCCAGCCCCTTATTTTAATTCTATATATGTCTTTTTGTTTGAATTATGTCTCTTATAAATAACATTTTGTTGGATTTTGGTTTCAAATTCATTCTGTTATTTTCCTCTGTTTTATAGTTGAATTCATATTGTTCAGATACCCAGTTATGATAGCTAGCTTTGTATTTCCCTCCATCCTGTTCTATTCATCCTTCTGTTTTTTACCTTGTACCCCCCTCAAAGGTCTGTTTTGCTTCTGACCAATCCCCCTTTTAATCTACCCTTTCTCTTATCACCCCTCTTCTTTCTTTTTGCCTCTTTCTCTTCTACTTCCCTATTCAGTAAGATGAATTTTTATAGTCATATGTGTGTGTCTATGTGTGTCTTCCTCCCTCCTTGAACCAGTTTAAATGAAAACATTGCTTGCTCCCCTCCACTCCATTTTTCTCCTCCATTGTAAATAATTTCTCCTATTATTCCTCTTCTTCCCCCCCTTCTCCTAGTGCATTCCTCTTTCCCACATTTCCATTCTTTTGAATTTTTTTAGCACATTTAGAGATCATCCCAATATAATTGATTCATACTTATACCCTCTGTCTGTGTAGTCCTTCTAACTGTTCTAATAATGATAAAGTTTTAGAAGTTATGTGTATCGTCTTCCAATATAGGTATGTAAGCAATTTCTACTTATGAAGTCCTTTGTGATTTTTCTTTCATGTTCACCTTTCTTTGCTTTGCTTGAGTCTTGTGTTTGAATGTCATATTTTCTATTCAGCTCTGGTCTTTTCAAACAGGAATGTTTGAAAGTTCCCTATTTCATTAAGTTTCCATTTTTCCCCAGTAGGGTTATACTGATTTGCTGCATAGATTATTCTTGGCTCTAATCCCAGTTCCTTTGCCTTCTGGAATATCATATTTTGTTTTGGTGGAGTCAGAAGGTGACTGACAGATTCTTTTAGTTTCTGTTTTGCTCTCTGGTTCTAAAATATCTGGACAGTTTTCCTTTCTAATTTCTTGAAATATGATATCCAGGGTCTTTTTTATCATGATTTTCATGATTCAATAAATTTGTTATTTATATGTTTTTGACATTCGTTTAAAAAATTAATTCCCAATTCTCTACTTCCCTTCAGTCTCTCCTTCACCCCTAAGAAGGGAAGCAATATTAGTCACATAATTCTTAAATTGTTTCCTCTCTATTTATTTTCTAAGACAGTTGTTTCTGCTATGAGATTTCACATCTTCTTCTACTTTTTCATTCTTTTAAGTTTGTTTTATTGTTTCTCAGTGTCTCATGTAGTCATTAGCTTCTACTTCACCAATTCTCATTTTTAAGGAATTATTTTCTTCAGTGAGGATTTGTGCCTCATTTACCAAATTGTTAATTCTCTTTTCATAATTTTCTTTCATAGGTCTCATTTCTTTCCCTAATTTTTCTTCTACTTCTCTTAATTGGTCTTTAAAATCATTTTTTCCTTTTTAAAAAATCTCTTACTTTTGCTTTTCTAGGAACTCTTGTTGAGCTTGTGTCCAATCTGCATCTTTTTTTTTTCTTTGAGGCTTTGCTTGTAATCATAGTCTTCTTCTGAGTTTGTGTCTTAACCTTCCTTTGCACCATAGTGGTTCATTATGGTCAGGTTCTTTTTTTTTTTTGCTCATTTTCCAGACTACTTCTTAATTTCAGACTTTATGTTACAGTTAGATTCTGCTTACATCTGGGAGGAGGTGGTGGTGACTGATCTGAGTTTCTTTTATGCCCTTCTGCTGCTTTCAAATCTTGATCTGGGCCCTGTAAGTTTTTGTTGCTTCCAGTGTGGTGTGATTGAAGGAGTGGTCTGGTCACTGCCCTCCTGCTCTGGGCTCTAGTTATTATACAAGAAGGATCCTTGCTCCCTTGTGACTGTGACTGCTCCTCTCCACCCTTGAACTATGACCTGGAACTGAGTAATGGGCAACTGAGCCTGCCACATGGCACCTGGTCTTCCTCCCAGTGCTAGTACGGTGGGTGCCTTGGAATTTCTTTTTGACCCAGGTGTTCATTCTTCTTACCTTCCTTGGTTGCTGCTACTCCCTGCAGCCCACACCTAGTGCTGCTTCAGCCATTCTCTGCTTCTGCTGTGCTGTTCACCATGCTAGCCCCAGTCCCATTGTCCATAAATCTCTCTGTCCTCCTAAGCTTCTCTGGGGCTGGAAAATGACTCATGGTGACCTTTCCTGCTCAAAACTCTGTTGTTTTCAGTCATTTTGTAGGAAAGGTTTTGAGAGAGGTTTAGAAGTTGTGACCCTTCGCTCTTTCATATTAACTCTGCCTCTTCCACTTAGCATTTTCATTGGGTTTCAAATAAAATCATTACGAGACAAGTTACTAACTTGGTATTGTTCTTTTAAATTTAAAATTATACAGCCAAAAAACTCCCTGCTTTTTATAGTTTAGTGAAGATATCATGGTGTAAGCTTATCCTCTGTAGGCTCACTGAAAGCGTCCTCAGTTTTTGTGGCAGAAAAGGAAAAAGTAATGATAGTTACCTCATCATGTTCCCCCATAATTCTGATCTCTTTCACTTGAACTACTCTATTTTGAAAGATTTTCATTCCTCACAGCTTAGAGATTATGAGTACATGATCTGGTGACATGCGTTAAAGATGTTATTCTTAAGTTTTTATGGAACAGTATTATATCCAAGTGATGGTGGGCAACAGTTCAGTCTGTGATAATGGTCTGAGTTCTAGTACCATTTAATGGTTAAGTTTTCCAGGATGTACTGAGGTCTGTATTTGTAATATGGGAATTTGTTGTCAATCAGTATTTGGAAGACAATGCTTTAAATGTAAAATTTTGTTTACCAGCTCATATTTCACTAGATATTTGGTAGGTGGGTTGTTTTTTTGTTAATTTTGTTTTGTTTTTGCAACCTCCGGCAACATGTTTAACAATTTCTGTTATTTCTTTGCATGATATATATTGATTATTAAGTCTGGGCTCCTTAAAAAAGATGCTTCTTTAGTTTCTCTTGGCAATAATCTGGCCCTGAATTGCTATCATAAGGTCCTCCCTTTACATAAACAAATCCACAGGACTTTTGACAGGTTATTGAATAGTTCATTCAGATGTCACCCTTGAAGGGCCTTTTGATTCCACTCTTGGGTCTTAGTCTTTTCATAAGCTTGATGTAGATGCAGTCCACGTATGCTTGTTACATTGGACAACAGCTAAGGTCAGAAGTATTTATATAGGTTTTTGACCTATTTGTCGTATGTGCTAAGAATATCTATAATCCTCTTTTTCCTTTTGGACAGGGAAATGTTCATCTCCCTTGATAGCTGCCTTAGAGCTATGGGCTCAGTGTTTTAATATTGTATGGGGTTTGTTAGAGGTATTTCCATATTAATTATAGTATATTAAAGATACAAAAGTGTATCTTAACTGATATTGCAAAATGCCTTAAAAAAGGGTTCTTCCCATTCAGGTTTGATGTCATAATGCCCATAATTCTCTTAAATGTATTCAGCCACAGACTTCTACGTGATGTCTTGATTCTCCTTGTGCAAAAGGCATACACACACACACACACACACACACACACACACATATATATACATATATATCCTGACCAGGATATCATTGGAGAAAAGTTTCACAAGTTGAAGGAGCTGTTCAATGTATTTTTAGGTGGTTCCATATAGCTTGATGTCATCCATATACTTCCCGTAGTTAGTAAGATATTTTGGGTTGTTTCCTTTAATTTGGAAGCCAGACTCAATTTCATTTAGGAAAGAGGATAACAAATTTAAGGGTACGCAGAACATAATGAACTTATGCTCTCCCAGAAAAATGCTATGTTTTATATGAATTGTTCTTTTATTGTGTTTGTGAGGTGGTTTAAATATAGATCAGTTTTCCACGTGGAAATCAAGTGCTCTGTCATTCTCACTACACCTGGGTCTGTTGTCTGTCTTTGCAGGTGTAACTGAGTCATGAGTGCAGAACTGAGGCTTTGTGATAACCAACAATGGAAGTATATGTTTTTATGGTGCTTTGGGGTAGGTTGTTCAATAATTACCAAATTGATTATAAGTTGTTTCTTTTCATTTCTGAGACTTTTTGTCACAGCCTTTTTGTTTTTCGAGCAATTTATTATTTTCTTGCAAGAGGTATAGATTTTTTTCTCCATGATGCAAGCTGTGAATGCTTTGTATAAAGTGCACAAACCTGTCATTGGCCTCTGTTTGAAGAGGTTCCTCTTGTTCCCCTCCTTTGTTAATAAATAGATATGCTATATCTCTGTAGGATCACCCTTACATCTGAAAGAATGATGATAAAGAGCTTTGCTAGTCATTCATGTACCCCTGTGAAGTGTTTGAGCCAATAATTATGGATCTGCTCCTTTCCAGTTTTGCAATAACATTAGTTTCCATCCCCTTTTTTGGTTGTTCATTATATTAATTGTGCACAAACTTTTTGCTTCTTGTTTGATCTCATTTGCAGTTTTAAGACTTCTTGGGATCATATAAATGACTAGGAAGTTTCTACTTCTCTTTCTTTGGGAGTTTCGTCTTGTCCTTGCTTTATTTCTCAAGTAAATTTTTTGATCAGAATTTTTTATTTTTTGCTTTGACTCTTTGTAGTTAAACTTTTGACTTTTCCCCTCAATTTGTGGTTTAACAAGTCTTGAATTTCTGATATCCGTTTGTTTTACGTATTTCTTTCCAAACTTTTTAGTGGTTGTTGTTGCCTTTAATTGGGCAGTATGGAATTTAGATTTATTACTGAGTGTACCAGCTAAATATTGCTGCAATCTTTCAGTGCTTTATCACAGATCTTTAATTACTCAGGTCTTTTTGCTGTAGTGCTGGTTGATGCGCTGTCTTTAGAGGTATTTTTTGATAGTACCACAGTCACAGTAAGAATCCTAGGAGAAAAGATTTACTATCAAAAATACATCTAAAGACAGGCATCAAACAGCACTACAGCAGGAATTCCATTTTGGATTGGCTATATTTCAGATTAACAATAATAAAAGTTTCAGATAATAGCAACAATAATAATCTGCCCACTGTTGTCCTTCACCCTTTCCTCTTCCATATTCCCCATATCCAATCAACTGTCAGGTTTAAAATTTATTTTTTCTCCAAACATATCTCCCATCCATCTTCTTTTCACTTATACAACTTTTACGCTAGTTCAAGGTCCCTTCACCACTCACCTGAACTACTGCAATAGACTCTTAATTCCTTTCCTGTGTTCGGCCTCTTTCCTTTGTAATCCATCCATATAATCATCTAAACCACAGATATTATAATATTGTGTCAGTACACAAAAATCTTTGGCCCCCTGCTACCTCTACGTGGAGAAAATAGAAAATCCTCAATTCGGGGAATGGAATTTAATAATACCTCAAAGGATCAAGCAAATTGATATACCTGGTCCTTCTGGTCTTCTGTAGGGTTGTTCTCCTCTATCTTGTCAGCTTTATTTAATATTTCTCTTCTTAAGAAACCATCTCAATTAATTAGGTCTAACTGTTCCCCCCATATAGAACCATTCTGTATCTATGTAGGTGTCCCTCAGGGTTACAGGCTTCCTTCTCTTCTCCCTCTATATTACTTCACTTGGTGATCTCATTAGTTTCCATGGATTTAATTACTATCACCATGCTGATAGTTCTCAAATCTGCCTAGCCTGTCCCAGCCTCTCTGCTGCCCTCCAGTCTTGCATCTCCAAATGCCTTCCAGACATCTTACACTGGATGCCCAGTAGACATCTTGGAATTCAACATGTCCAAAATGGAACTCACCTTTCCCCCTAAACTCTCCCTCCCTTCTGCATTACTAAGGAGGGCAGTGCCATCCTCCCAGTCTCTTTGGCTTGGAACCACTAGGAAACTTCTTCCTAGGTTTCTCACTGTCTCTTACCCCTGATACTCAGGCTATTGCCAAGACTTGTCCATTTCACCTTTGTGCCATCTCCCAAATATACCACACCCCCTTCCCTCCTCTGACATTGTCACTGCTCTAGGGCCTTGAATGCTTCTCCATCCTTATCTCTGACCACCTTTAAGTGACCTCTCTAGCTTCCTTTAAGTCCCAACCAAAATCTCGCCTTCTACAGGAAGCCTTGCCTAGCCCCTCTTAATCCCAAAGCCTTCCTTCTATTATTTATTATTTCTATGTTTTCTCAACCATCAGTTTGCAAGCTCCTTCCCTAGGTCAGGGACTATCATTTGCCTCTTTTTGTATCCCCAGCTCTTAGCACAATGACTGGCACCATAGTAAATCCTTAATAAATGTTTATTGATTGATATTGCATTGCATCCCCATTTGTTTCTCAGTTGCTGGTCACTGACCTGTTCTTAGAGAAGGAAACAGCAAAGCAGAAGAAACCTTCTGGGGACTTGTGTCCACTTAGGCAATCAGTGAACCAACAAGCATTTATTTAGCATGTACTAGGTTCCAGACACTCTGCTAAATGCTAAAATGGAATAAAAAGAGAGAAGTGAAACAGTTCTTGCCTTCAAGGAACTTACTACCATTTAATGGAGGAGACAACCTATACATATGTGTGTGTGTGTGTACACATGTGTGTGTACACGTAATATATATTTACATATGTGTGTATAACCCTTACCCTAAGATTATTTTTGTTCTAGAGAAATCATCTTTTCTAGGCACTAAATTAGGGTTAAGATTATATATATGTATAAATATATAGCATTTAGTTTGCACAGTGGATATAGCACTAGCTCTGGAGTCTGAAGGACCTGAGTTCAAATTTAGCCTCAATTACTAGCTGTGTGACCCTGGGCAAGTCACTTAACCCCAATTGCCTTCTTAAAAAAAAATAAAAGTGAATGACATAAGAACTTTGAGATTAATAGCTGGAAAACCTTGGTTCCTAAGACTGGTGACTTTGGGATAAATACATATTGCCTGGTTACAGGGAAAATTTAGGGTTTTGTTTTTATCACTATGAAATAGAAATGGGGAATCTCATGGATGAGACCCGTATGTGGAAGGGTACCTGCTCAGAGCAGAGCTGACTTCAGGAAAGATTTCCATTCAAGTCTAGGAAAAACCCTCAGAACTTGCAGTATTACCTGCTACTTAGAGGGTAGAAACCTCTTAGTACCTAGCTAAAGGAGCCACCTTGGAAAAGCTCTTTAGATGCCAGGCTCTGGGTTTCTGCTTTTGATGAAAGAGTGGCCAGCAGAGAAGTTAGCCCTTCCTTCCAGGAGAGAAGAGGGTCCCAGAAGTGAAGCCAACAAAAAAGTGACCCTGCCCCATCTGTGAGTTATGTAGGCTAATACTGAGGAAAGTAAAGTCCCACAGTCCTCAGGTAGGAGCTGGCCCAAGCACATGTGTTCTTTTTGCATTTGTCTCCATCATCTGTTTCTGGAAGTTTGTGCCCCCTTTTCCCCATGGACTTGTACTCAATTTATGAGTTTGAACATTAGATTGTAATTATTCTGGCTTTGCCTTATGTTTAGTAGATGTTTCTAATTAACGGTTAATGGATTTTAGCTGTCCAGTTTGTTAAGTGTGAAGCACACTGGTGGGGGCTTAGGAGATTCAGTATACAATAATAGTAGAGTAGCTACTCAGTAGGATTACCTCTACAATCTGGACAGTTAGTTGTAGTCTTATAGTAGTGGCCTCTCCCTCTGAGAGCCTCCAAGCTGCTAAACTTTGAGTGCAAGTTGGATGAGAGACACCCATATTACATCAATACTTTTTTTTAATTTAAAAAATAAAGTATCAAAATTGATTGTGAAAAAAAGAAAGGAAAGAAAAACAGGCTCTCCTTTTAAGAACTGAAGTCAGGTCCCAGATGAGTTTCTAGAGCAGGAAGGATTCTCCTAAACCTCCTATTTTCAGGCAAGAACCAAAATTGATGGTAAAAATTCTTCCCATGGTTCCATTTAGCACATAAAGAAATCCATAAATTCCCTTCAGTGAAATCCTGTATTATAATGATAATAATAATTATTATTATAATTAGCACTTATATCACACTTTATTTTCTCATTTTATTCTCACAACAACCCTAGGAGGAAAATGTTAGCATTATGCCCATTTTGCACGTGGGGAAAATGAGGCAGAAAGAAGTTAAAGGAGACTTGTCTAGTGTCACACAATTTTGAGGCTGGTTTTGAACTCAGGTATTCCTTTCTCAAGGGCAGCTAGGTGGCACAGAGTGCCAGGCCTGGAGTCAGGAAAACCCGAGATTGAATCCAGCCTCAAATACTTAGTAGGTGTGCGACCCTGGGCAAATCATTTAACCCTGTTTGCCTCATCTGTAAAATGAGTTGGAGAAGGAAACGGCAAACTGCTCCAATATCTTTACTAGGGGTAGAATGGGGTTGCCAAGAGTCGGACACGACTGAAACAATTGAACAACAAAATATTTCTGAAAGGTGTGAGGGCCCCAACAGGGACTGATTATTTAAGATTAATTAAAAGGAATTAAAAGAAAATCAGCCCTTTATAAGCCCCCAAGGTGTGACCAGGGTATGCTTCCACAAGACATTCTAGCGTTCAACACAGAGGTCCGTGTGGAAGGCCTAACCCCCAATACTAACAATTTTCCTTAGACCTCTGTGCAGTATATACATTTTGAAACATGCCTGGTTTTTCCATAGCTCCCACCCTCTTCCTTCATGTATTAAATACATTATATTCCTACATGTTCCTCCACGCATCCCAGGGTAAACCCCAAAGTTATACAGATTTTGGATGACCGGGGGTAGCTAGGTGAGGCTGAATTGAGAAAAGGAGTAGGAGAAAGAAAAACCAAGGAATGTCACTCTTTTGGGTTTCAGTGACAAACTTTTTTAGCTTGACAGTTGCTTTTGAACAGACGGTTGTCTGTGTAGGAGCATGCAAGTTACGCGGAAACACTATGCAAATAGACTTGTCACTGGGCTAGCAGTTTCATACACCTGAATGTATTTAGGAAAATCATACTGGGAACCACAGCTCATCTGCATAATCTAAATTGTCGAATGCCAAGAAGCCATGTGACACTTTTGAAACTCGGCTTCATGAGTTTTAGCTTTAAGGCCAAGATACTTCAAATAGAGATTTCATTATGTCTCTATTTTCAGAGGAAATAGACTTGGGCACTGCAGTCCCACCACCCCCTTCTATAATCATTCTTGAGGTGGAAAATTGAGTATAACTTGTACTTTTTAAAAAGTTACATATAGATTGCCTAAAAGTTTGTCCTTCATCAGAAGGGAATCTGACTAGAAAAACTTTTCTGTGTTCTCTTTTTCTGCCTCCCTGAGTAATCGATTTTCTCACACGTTTTATGTCTCACCTTTACTAAAAATGTGATTTCAGAGAAATGGAGAATAGTTCTGTATTTAGAAGGAGGAAAGGAGAGAGGTCCGGCGCAAGGACCATTCATGAAATAGGTCTTGTAATGCTAGTACACTCCCTCTGCACATGAATTATTCATTTTGCTGCTTTTGTTATAATGGGGACTGTGTTCAATCTCTGACTGTCTTGTGATATAGCCTTCCTTTGCTGAGGACTACATGTTAGCAGCCATCATTTGTTTGGGGATCCAGTTTAGCATAATAGTCATAAGGGTTACTAAGAATGCCATGCTTGAGAGGGAGAATCTAGTTCTAAATAACATTTCAAAATGCCTTTTGCTGTTCTTGGATCATTTTTGAAACACAACCTTTTAGTTTTAGGATTTTTATTTTCAATGTGTAAAATTGTACCTTTAAACAGTGCCAACCCAAGTGTTCTGAAATTTTATTTATAGAAAATGTTGAAAGACAGACCTAGTATGCAAGGATAGAAAAAAATTGTACTAAAAAAAGGTTTGTTTTTTTTAAAGATATAACACAACTAAACCACAAAGAACATAGGAAAAAAAAGTCAAATCTGAGTCATATACCCTCAGAAATAAAGGTTTCTTTGTGATATCTAATATCAGACTTTCATACCCAAAGCATGGACTTTCCTCAACTAAAAATTCCAGTGTAAATGGTTTAGGTTTGCACACACATACACACACACACACCCCCTCCCCTTTCCACTCCCCCTCCTGTATCCTCCTTGCTCACTGAATTACAGTCAGGAAGACTGGGTGGGTTAGGGACTGTAGAACTATAGTCTGGTGGGAGCTCTGTGTGCTTCTGTTGTGAATGGACAACAGCATGTGCTCAAGGATTCTCTGAAGAGTGTGATAAAAAGTGGCATTTCCTCCTGAACTGGTATGTGCTGCTAAAATAAATGCTTTGAAGCTATAGATAAGGGGGAAAGGGGTGGGGAGAGGGGGAGTTGGAGCTGTGAACAGATGGATGAATGATTAGCTCATCTGGATAAGGAGTGGGGTTTTCACATCGACAAACCTTTGGGGGTTTTCTTGTTCCCTTCAGAAATCTGATAGATTTCAACTTGAAGGCAGAATTGAAGATGCTGCTTAGACTTCAACAGGAAAAACAATCAGAAGGAAGTTCCTTGGTCTGGATTTAGTTGTTGGGAGACAGGAAGTTGCCAAAGAACAAGAAAGGAGGTTAGAATTGAAAGAATATGTGGTTTGGGAGAATTTGAATCATGTGGCATGACTTTCACTTTTTTTTTTCTTTTGGGCTTCAGTTTACTATGAACAAACCATGATAGATATAGTTCTGATTTAGATAATGCCTCGCAGTCCTTGGACTGATTTACACTGTGGACAGGCAGTCTCTCTTTCAGGACCACCGCACTACTTGCGGGCATGCTCGGATTTCATTAAGAGTGTGTAGAAACCTTTTTATGCATTCCTTCTGTGGATTAACATTGTTTATTTATGGGGAGGGAAGGTGACAAATTAGAGTTGTGATAGGAGCACCTCTTCTCCCCCTCCCCCACTTTTCCTTTCGTCTCTCAGCTTAGGTTGGACCACGTTCTCTGGGAGTCTAGGGTAGTGGTACAAAGTGTGTGGTCTCCACTCTGACTAATGCATTTTGTACTCTGTGACTGAAAATGCCTCATAGCCTGCCAGGGCTGACTGAGAGTTGTGGAAGGCTTTTCCCCCCCTCCTGTTTTCCCCTTTGATTTCTTAAGGAAAGGAGAGATGGGGAAGGGGGGTGGAGAGCGTGGGGAGGAGGGAAGGGGTGCTATTGTCAAGAAGGGGGCACAGGGGAGGAGAGCAGCTTGAAAGGACTACCCAGGCTGCGAGTTGGGAAACCTGAAGATGCAAGGGGGAAATGCTTGCATGTTGTGGAATGTGGCTCCTCCTGGGAGACCCCAGCCCTGCCGTTCAGTAAGCAAGTCAAAGAACGGAGAAGAGAAGGGAGGAAGGGGGTGGGAACCAAGGGGCCCGTTTCCCTCTTTCTGAAGCAATGACAGCTGGTTCTGTACTGGCTCACATGACAAAATGCTATGGAGACGAGCAGTTAAGCAGAAGCCAACTAGCAAGGGCGGTCAGCTGATTCTCGTGTGTCCCCCCCTAACCCCACAAGTGCCAATCAGGTGATCGGCTGATGACTAATCATTCAACCCACTGGGAAGGTAACTCCGGAACCCAGGTAGGAGTAAAGCTGAGCTACTTTGTTGATGCAGATTTTGTCCCAAGAAGGAATGCTTTTGCAGTGCAAAGTTTAACCCATCCCATCCTCTTGGCCAGTATAACGTTTTAAAACAGTCATGTATCATAATTTTGAGTGCCGCTCTTTCTGCTGTCTCCGTTTTTCTTTACCAAAACAAGTCAGCCAAAAACAAACAAACAAACATCCTGGATTCTAATTGTCCTAATTGCTACAAAAGTTGTGTTATCTACCAAGTTTTGTTTGTTCCATTACTGTGGGATATTGGTAGATCACATTTGAATAAGACATTCTTAGTAATTTTAAGTATGTGCATCCCACCATCAGCTTCAAGAATAGAGATTTAGGACTTTTTGAGACCTAAATTGAATGACTTTCCAGAACTAACATGATTTTGTAAGTTTGTATGTGTGTGTGTGCGCGCATATATATGGTGTATATGTACACACATTACGCACATAAACATCTACTTTGTGCCCATGCGTGTATACACACAAAAATAAGTGTGGATGTGTGTGTATGCACACACAGATATGAAAACCAGGTTAGTTCTGGAAAGTCATTCAATTTAGGTCTCAAAAAGGCATAAATCTCTCTTTTCTTGAGCCGATGCTGGGAGGTACATACTTAAAATTATTAAGAATGTCTTGTTCATACATGATCTACCAATATACTTAAGAAATGCCATAAACTGAACTTAAAGACAAACAGTAAAACTTTTGTGACAAGACAATTAGAATGCAGTGTGTTTTACATATAACTATATATATTTTATGTGTGTACATGTATATATGTATATATACCTTTACATGCCTGTACATATGCATGTATGTATGTATAATCCAGTATAAGAACTATAAGAGATAGTCCCTGTACTCGGGAGCTTATAATCTGATTGGGAACATCAGGTGGAAAAAAATTAATAATTCAAATAACAGTACCAAGGGATCAGGAGGCTAGATATGAATAGGTAGGGTTTTCTCAAGTGCCACCGTCTATGAAGCTTTTCCTGAACTCCTGATTGTGAAGATCCATTGAGGTAGTGACTGTTAATTTAGCACAGCGCCTAGCACATAGTAAGCACTATTTAAATGTTATTGTTATTATTAGCTATCATTAGTGCCTTTTCCCCAAAATGATCTTGCATCTACTTTGTATGTACCTATATATGTTCATGTACTCACTCCTCAAGGACAGAGACTGGCTGGATTAAAAAAAATGTCAAAATCACTGTGGCTAAGATGATAAGGAAAGAAAGTCTTCAAGGTGTAGGTGAGACTCGATCTATGTTAAGTAGGGCAGGCTTTGCATAGGCAAAGTGGAAAGATACAGTGAGTATACACAAATGGAGGAGCGTGGTGAATGATATTGGAAAAGTAGTTTGGACTCTGAGATATACTACTTTATACCCACTCAATTGGAGAAGATAGTTAAAAGTGATCAAATTCACTGTTGGTGGGACTGGGGAGAAACAAATATTATGCTGCTGATACTGCTATGAATTGGCATAATTTTTTTTGGAAACCATGTGAGGACATACAGTTAGAGGTATAAACCATTCCTGGCCTTTTAGACCACTGCTAGGATTATACACTAATAAGCTTAATAAAGGAGAGGGAGATCTATCTGTGAAAAAGAATGTATGACAAAATTATAATACCAAAAACAAAAACCCAAACTATGTTCATTTTTGTGGGCCCGTTGATTGTTGAATGGCTGGAAAATTATGGTATATGGATGAAATGAAATGTTATTGTCTGTTAAATTGCAACAGTGAGAATGACATATAATATAGGAATGCTTATGAAATTATGCCAAGTAAAGATACCAGGATCATAATAATGCATGTACTGACTATAGCTGAACAAAAAGATTGTAAATGCCGTTTATGGGTTTTGCCTGTGGTTTTTTTAATTTTTTAATTTTATATTAAAAAGTTTGTATTAAAATTAAGTTTATATATGGATATATATGTACATTCAGTGCGTCGTAAAGTATGAACCTCAGGGGAATATGTTTTAGTCTCATTTGTTTTTGAATAAAGGAGTAATTGTTTTTGAAGATGTATTATTATGGAAGTTATACATAAATAAGTATTAATGGTTAATTAAAATGTATTTGATTGGATTTAACTCTATCCAGAAGTATATGGATGTCTTTTTGGTTTCATTATCTGGTAGAAGAGGATATAACTATAAAGAATTGTACTAAATATACTATTTGGGGATGTGGTCATTATTTAAACAAACAAGCAAAAAACTCATGAGTGCAATTACTCATCTATTTAAATATTACAAAATACCCAAGGAGAGGAAAAACAGAAAAAAAAAAAAGGAGCCTGGGGTAGTATGATAAATTTTGTGACTAAGGGTAAATGAGCTGACTAATAGCAGTGAACTCACTATGAGTAACAATGGTGAATTTAGAAGGATTTATATAAGTAGAATGAGAGTTATTTAAAGGTTAGCTCTCTTACCAGCTCAATTGTTCTTTAGAGAGTTGAAGATTCCTTAAAGGATTTTTGGAAATAAATCAGTTTATTCTCCTGATAATGCCTCTACCTGTAATCTGGTAAAGTTGTTTTATATTTAAGTCTTTTTTATTTTAATCCTAAGGGGAATTCTTAGCAAATGAGCTTGCTTGTAGGGATTTGTAGTGAAGAAATTGTGTTGGAAGACAGAAGTGAACACGATTGATTAATTCATTTCTTTAAAAGCATGGCATTTTGTGTGAGAATTGGGAATTTGAAAGGTTTGTGTAAAGCAGATTTTTTTTGTATGTGTATTAGATCTTTAAGCAAGACAAAGAAGTGTAAGAATTAATTAACAGTGTCTGTCTACAAATCCAGATACTCTCATTTTCTACTAGTTACAGTGTGGTATGCTCACAAGACTTAATTTACCTGGGATAATCAAGGAAGAGATGTTGTATTGATAGAATCTTGTGTTAACCAGAAAAATCCTTATTGTAGGAAATCTAAAATGACTAATAAATACACTTTCCTGCCTTAGTAAGAAAGTTTACAGAGGAGAATATTTTCTTGTTCAGCACCTTGTAGTACTTGAGGGTATCTGCTTTGAACATCTGACATTATACATAGATTTAGAAGATGCAAGAGGTTACATTGATGCCAGAATATTCCCTGGAATTTCATTTGTTGCTAAATTCTCTGGTATAAACTTTTAAAAAGATGATTTGACTTTTTCAAAACTCATATGCTAATTTCCTCCTCATCTCCCCTAATAGTTAAAGAGTTCTACGAAGTTGGGTTGCAGTTAATTATGGTTTTACTAAAGTTAGAACATTGGCTTGCAAGATACTGTTTCAAACCTACATTTACTCTAATTCATTATATAAAAGCTTGGTTAAGTAATTTTTGCTGTTAGACTATGTGTAAAGTAAGTCAAGTAGATGGGAAAACCATTTACTAAATTTATCTTTTAACTAAACTTTAAAATATTTTCGTCTGCATTATATGGTGGTTAAAAGAATGTTTTCCCTTATCACAGGGCCCTGTACACAGTAGGTGTTTAATAAATGTTTGTTCAACTGAATTCCTACCCTCGAAATAATTACTTAAAATGCTATCATGGTCTGAATCAGGAAAGTTTTAAGACATCCATTAACATTGAGCATCTAATTGAATAAGATAAAATTTTAGTTAAACTCATATGTACTGTGGAAATCAATTTTACCTAAATTGAAAATTTAAGCAATATTTCAAAACTTATGAAATCCTTAGGGAGAGCAACAGTTTTGAGATCATGTTCACATCGAATTTCAACATAGAAAACACACAGTCGGTTTTAAATTTCTAAGAGAAAAGGATTTGCCTTGTCTGTGGCTTGGTTTAGAAATTCCATGAGAAAAAAAATGGAATTATTTTATACCATTGCCTAATAAATGTTTTAGAAATTCAGATATTATACTGCTAGAAAATCAGTCTAAGTTAGTTGATTCCTCATGAAAGTTTGCTTTATTTCTGTTCCTTGGAACCAGTGAGTGTTTTTGGAAGGAAAATATTTTAAAATCCAGAGTCTAGGTTAGTCTTTCTATTTTACTTTTTGTAGGGCATGAGAAAAAGTTTTTTGGAGAGGATGGTCAAGTGTGTGTTTGGGGGGAGGGGTCAGTATACACACACACACACACACACATACACACATTACACTTTAATCTAGACTTCCATTTCTTCTGGTTCTGTCTCATAGTTTTGATTAGAGTCACATGAATAAGCATTCATTATTTTCCAGAGAATCTCATTACTTCCAGTTAATTTTGAAGTTCTACGAATATCATATTCAGAGCCTCATTTATGCTTTAGAATATCAGAACTCTGAACTCATTTCATTAAACTCATGTTTAATCTAGCAAGCAGCATACGTCCTAACTTATCTTGATTAGCTGTTATCTATAACAACACTTTTACGCATCTATGCTTTATCTATTTTAACATTAATTTCAGTGAAACTTTAAAAATGTGTATGTATACACACATATGTACACATACGTACATATATACATACACAATGTGTAGATGTCTGTGTGTGTGTGTATTCTGAATAACTTCCTAGGTCCCATTTTCCTGAGATCTACATAGTAGAATTTTGTTTCTTAGTTTCGGGACAGTCCTTCTTTGTATTATAGTGAGATGCCAAGATAAGAAGGTTAAATGACAAAAGTATCTCAGGAGTTTATATGAATGGCAAGAAGAAAAGTGGCATACAAGCTTTAAAGTGATGTAGTAACAATTAGGCAGGGAAAATAAATACAAATGATGAAATTTAGGCTGTTTGCTTTGACCTAAGAAAAGAACGTGGTAGTCATTGTAGATTATTCAAGGTTCCATTCAAGTGAAAAATGTCAACAAAATCCTGGAAGTCAGCAGGGGGAAATGTTAAAAAAAAAAAAAAGTAGATATCTCTGCTTGGATAAATCATTTCATCTATACCTAAAATAATGCATATAATTCTGGCCCTTAAAAGAATTAGAAAAAATAATAAAATAGAGATACCTGGTGGGTGTGGAGGTGTTCCAGATAAAGATAACTAAAATAATGAAGAAAAGAAGGGATCTCCTTATGAAGAAAGATTTTTTTTTTTAATGAGACTCTTCATCCTGGAAGGATAGAAGAGGAAGAATATGATCAAAGACTGTAAAATCACGAAAGGGTATGATTAGAGTAAGCAAAGCTTTATTAACCAAATCCCACACAAATGGGTCTGATACTTTATACAGTGGGTAGTAAACTCATTACCTGAAGAGGTTAATAGAGTAAAAACACCAAGAAGTGTTTATCTAAATCTAAACTGATAGGATGCCATCTAGTGGAGTTACTTCATTATTGCAAACTAAATTAATGAGTTTTATTTCAATATAGTATTAGTGAGGATTTTAATTGAGCTTAAAATCTATAATAATTAGCTATCGAAGTCCAGAAAATTGCTCTGTACATACCTTATCTTTATTGATGCTTTTTGTTTTTACATCACATTCTTTTTCTGAATACATCCCTGCCCAGTGAGCCATCTATTGTAACAAAGATTTAATGAGAGTGGGGGGTGGGGAGGCAGGTCAGCAATACCAATCAATGCATTGACCACAGCAGACAGTAGATGCCATATTCTGCACCCAGTCTACTGCCTCTTGCATGTAAGGAAGGAGGAACATTTTTTTCAACTCTTCTCTGGAATTAAGCTTGGTTATTATAATTACATAGAGTTGTATTTCTTTGTTGTCTGTTATTGTTCTGTGCATTTTTGTTGCTGTTCAGATGCGTCAGTCTGTCTTTTTGTGACCCCATTTGGGGTTTTCTTGGCAAGGATATTGAAGTAGTTTGCCATTTCCTTCACCAGCTCATTTTACAGATGAGGAAACTAGGGCAAACAGGGTTAAATTACTTTCCCAGAGTCACACAGCTAGTGTTTGAGGCTGGATTTGAACACTGGTCTTCCCAACTCTAGGCCCTGCACTCTCTATGACCGGGCCACTTAGCCACCCATATACATAATTTTAATTGTTGAATATTGTTTTTTTTTCCTGATTCTCCTTACTTCAGCCTGTATCAGTTGGTATAAACTTTCCCAGGCATCTCTGAATTCTTCATACTTGTTGTTTCTTACAGTCCAATAATGTTTCACTACTTTAAGGCTGCTTTTTAAAAATTGGTTTTAGGGTCGAGGTTTTTGCAACATGATTTTTGAAAGCATAACAAACAGCTGAAGATGATATTTATTCTTTGGAGAAGTTAATAAAATCAGGAATCAGAACAGAATCACATTTGAGTTACTTCTGTTACTTTCTGAAATCTTGTAAATGGAATTTGATACTTGCTAAGTGCTTTATGAGTTTTATTTGTCTCTTTGAAAAGACACAAGAACTAAAAAAAAATTCCTTGTAAACTGAGCCACAAGTTTTTATAAACTTGTTCAAAATGATTTAGCAGCCATGTATAAACTTATAGGTGACGCAAATTGTCGCTGTTTTCAAGGGGACTTGGCGATGGAGGCATCTACAAGGCAAGTATATTCTTGGAAAGAAAACCATGTGAAATATTTGAATCATTTAAAAACATGCATTTTCTTATTAGACAGTGTTTTCCTCTTGGAAAGCTCTTCAGTACTTTTCAAAGATCCTCATTTCGTTAGTGTCAGGGACTCCCTTCACCACTATACATTTCAACTTTTCTGTAACTTAGCAGTAGATCTTGAGTTACAAAGTTCCAAAATTCACTACCCTGTGGGCAACCTTGAACTTAACCAGTCTAGTCCCCTTCCCTGCAATCCTCCCTTCTGAAATCAAAGCCTTCCCAGTTTGCTTAAACTTTACAGAGATAGTATTGTATTGTCACAGCCTTTGAAAAATCAGGATCATCCCCATGCCTCAGGGCTCTAAAGTAACGTTTTTGTAACATCCTAGCTCAAAGCAGATGCCTCTATTTTCAGAGTGTTTGGAGGAAATGAATACCCATGTTTTTGGTTATAAATATTTATCCCCCTGCTAAGATGATGGTTTATCAAACCAACTTTTAGTTTAGAAAATACTTTCAAATATACCACTGTGAATTGTACATACCTGTATTAGTAATTCTGTATCTAAATCACCAGTTTCTTACTGATTTCCCAGCTTCTCAGCTTTCGTACTCCACACTTCTACCCTGAATATAATTTAAATATGTTGTAAAGATGTATCGTTTGTCACCTCATATTAGAGCATGGCAAATGTTGACAGCAATGAACTGAATTTTATATTTCAGGAACAGTATATGCCATTTTCCTTTAATGGTAGTGAAGACAAAGCATTCCCAAATAAACTCTAATACAGACAGGTGTGCTATGTAAGTTTGTCCCTGAAACTAAGAAGAGTAGAAGGAGTTACATGTGATTATACAATCAATGTAGTCTTACTTAGAGTATTCAAAGTTTAATTGAATTTGGATAGAATATTCTATGTGCTTTTGTTCTAAGAAATAATCATTTTGAAAGTATGATTAATTTCTAGGTGGAGTGAGGCATAAAGTATCAAAACTAAAATGACAAGACAGCAAGGAGTGACATTTTGTTTGTTTAGCAGAATGCCCACTTTGGCTGGGATAACAACCACAATAATAATTAACATCTATAGAGTTCCTTAAGGTTTGCAAAGTGCAATAAATGTTACCTCATTTGACCCTCACAACTACCCTGTGAGGTAGGTGCTGTTACTGTCCTCAAATGAGAAAACTGAAATGGAAAGAGACTGAATGACTTGACCAGGGTCACCCAGCTAGTGAGTTTCTGAGGCAGGATTGGAACTCAGGTTTTCCTGACTCCTAAGTCCAGTGCTCTCTCCGCTACACCATTTTGATACTTCAAGATTAATTGCTTTTCCATAAATGGCATGTATAATTAATTGCTCCTTCAAACTTTTTTCCTTCTTTTGAGTTGAAGTTTGACTATATCATTAGTGTATAATTACAATTATAGCTTTACCCACATGAATACACAAGTTTTTAAGATCATAAGCTTTTGAGCTACAAAGGACCTCTGGCTCAACTCTTTCCTGTTAGAGATGAGAAAGCTGAAGCCCCAGTCAAGACCATATAACTAGTAAATTAGCTGAGGCACATTCAAACCCAGGTCCTTTAAAAGTGCTAATCCATTGCACTTTCTACTCTATAACTTGGGTGAAATAAAGTAATTATAATGATGAGAGCTAGAATTTATTTAACACTTTAAGGTTGGTAAAGTGCTTTACAAATATCTCATTTGATCCTCACAACAACCCTAGGAAGTAGGTGCTAACGTTATTCCCATTTTTTAGCCACATGAAATGCCTTGCCCAGGGTCACACAGCGAAAAGCGTCTGAGACCAGATGTGAACACTCCTGTCCTCCTGCCTCCAAGTCGATTTCTCTATCCATGGTGCCTCACCTCTCTCTTCTCTTGTTTTACGTCACCCCTCTCCAATTCTAGGTAACCAGTGACAATCACCCTTAACTAAAGAGGACCCTTAGGTATTCAGTTGGTTATTTTGAGTAACCGAACTGAACATTCTTGTTTGACTCTATTCACCAGCTTCTCCCTTTTTTTTTCTTACTTCTGTGCCCCTACCTGAAATTATACATTTTCTCTTCCCTCTTTGTACAGCCCCACCTACCCACCCACCCATGCTCTTCTAGGAAATTGATAAAACGATTTTACTCTAGAACTATTCAAGTTTCAATGCATTAATGTATCTCTCCCTATTTAGATAAGACACTAGCATTTGACAGGCAAGGTTTCTGTAGAAAACACCTTAAGGCAAAGGAGAAAACCCAGTGGCAGGAATTATTTGGGGGATAGATGCAAAGCCTTCCAGTGCCTTGTTGTCATTGTCCACCCTGAGTATCCCAATAGTTCTGTTCTCATAATTTGACAATTCAATATATAAGAAACAAAATTATTTTTAAAAATTCTAAATATATGGTATGTTCTTTACAGTGAGATCAAGCATTTATTATACATCAACAATGAAATAAGCCTTTTAGAAGAAACTCATTTATACTTATTACTGTATCATATTACAGCTTGTGAACTCAAATTAAGACTGAGGCAGAAATATGTCAAAGGAATGCTTCTAACCTGCTGAAGAATTTGAAAACTTAGTTTTTGATCTCTAAGCTCTCATGAATCTGTAGTCCTAAGGCATGTATTGTATCACACACCAGGCTAAGTGTAAACAATCCGAAGTTAATGTTTAGCTGGTTTAGAACTATTTTTGGTCAGCTTCCAAATTTTTATTTACACTTTTACTGCTTGAGTTTATCATTATTATACATTTCCTATGATCTTTTTTGTTTCCCTCTTGGAACTTTCTTGTGTGTTTAAGCAAGCGAGAGAGAGATGAATTTTGTAATTGTTCTTGTAAGCAGTTCATAAGAAAAGATCAGACTTTATTAACTTAATGTTTTATTTGTGTGAGAGTAGAAAGAGATTGTTGTATTTGTATAGTTTTATGAAGCAGTTAGCCATGTGTTGTAAAGGGCAAAGATCATTGAACTTGGAGTCAGGAGAATTCCCACTTCCAATCACTTACTAGCCATGTTGTTTTGGTATCAATTTCCTATCTTTTGAGAAATGGACATAAACATACCTGTGTTTTACCTACCTTGCAGAATTGTTAAGGGAAAAAAGCAATTTGTAAACCATTAAGTGAGATACAAAAGTGAACTGCTGTCCTATGAAGGAATAGGTCATGAGAACTTTGAAATCAGACACATCCCAAAAGGATCATATTTTCTCTTTCCAAAGATTTTTTTTCTCATATTGTCATAGTTGCTTTCTTTTCCCTAAATAATTTTCCTTTATATTCGACATTAGGTACCTTAAAACGCATTTGCATAAGTAGTATCTCTCTCAATTTATTTATTATATTAAAGTAAAGTGAAAACCTTTCCAGTGGTTGTAATACAAGGCTTAAAAAGTAATGAGCTAGTTAACCAATTTCCTAGATTGCTAGTTATCATGTACCTTTAAAATCTTGAAGCTTTATGAGAAGAGATGTTTTAAAAGCATCTATTTTTTCTTGTTTTCAGTGTTTAATGAATGTCAGATATACTATAATAACTAGTTAAACAAGATTCCCAGAACATGTATGTACCATTATGAAATACATGACCTATTAGTACAGTATTTTTTAATATTTAATGATTGTGGCCTCGTGACTTTTCCATCTATATTGGAATTCTCCAAAGTAATATTTTTCTTCATCTGCTTTAAACATGTCCTCTTAAGGAGACTATTCTCAGTAGTTGATTTTTAGCTCTTGTTATATTACAGTTGTATTAAATTCAACATGTGCTTAGGTATTAATTATAATTTGGGGTTTTTTATGTAAGTTTAAGATAGTAAATTCAGAAAAGCACTGTTCGCTGCTTTGGATTTTAAAAAAATTGTAATGGAGGGTTGCCCACTCACCTCAGCTACATAAAAATTACCATCTCAATTTTAGTACCTGGGTGAGCAGTAGCATGTGCAAGTTGAGACTCCTTTGGCTCATGGCATGCATGAATGTGTAGATTACTCACTAGGCAGCCTTATGGTTCCAGAAACTGAACTCACCGAATACAGTTCATGCACCTAATAGCCTCATCTGGGTCACAGCATCATAGTGAACTCATCTATGTATGCATGATATGAAGAAACAGGAGAACACTGTTAACATTTATGAGAGAGAATTAAGAAAATTTGATTAGAGCGGAAGGAACGAAGGCAGAAGAATGGCTGCTTTTCTTCTGGAGTGAATGACTAGTTTGGGAAATTTTATTATCAAAGCTCTATTGAGGAACCTTCACCTCCAGAATGCAAATAACTTGCTCATATTTGTTTATCTAAAGGTTGGGTCATTTTGAAAGACCATGAATTTCTACTTTTAGAAGAGTTTGTAGTTTAATCTGGTCTAAGAAAGGAGCTGGAGAAAGGATTGCAAGATGGGTTAGCACACTCTATTACAAAAAAATATATATTGGTCGCCAGTACTAGTAACTAATGTTCACATTCCTTTATTAAAAGTGGTTGGGCAGAATCTCATTTTCTGTCATTCTTGTTGGTGCTTTGCCATCCATCCACTATAGTTTATTCCCTCAAAGAACTTAGAGGCTTTCCCTTGGTGACTTGAAGGTACTCCTAGAGATGCAGGTATTGCTTCAATTCCTTGATCTTAGACAAAAATCACACATTAAGAGTAAAATAATTGATTTAATGCTTGTAGATGGTCTAAGAATTATGTCATTATTAGCACACTGATAAGATGGTAGCTAAAGCAGTTAGGTGGGACCAGGGATAGAGTGAAGGTTCTGAAGTCAGGAAGATTCACCTTCCAGTGTCTGGCCTTACTTAATAGCTGTGTAAGCCTGGGCAAGTCATACTGTTTGCCTCAGTTTCCTCATCTGTAAAAATGAACTCCAGACAGAAATAGCAAACCACTCCAGTATCTTTGCTTAAAAGTAAGAAAAAAAAACCCAAATGAGGTTACGAAGAGTCTGGACACAACTGAAAGAGTTGAACAACAACAAAGATGGTGGCTGTATCTAAATATATCAATAAGGCAAAACTAGTATAAATTTAAATCAGGGGAAAATATTAGTAGAACAGTTTTCAATAGCACTTATTGTCTGTTTTCCAGTCATTTGGTCCATATTTTGCATGATTTCACATGTATAATTGATATCATATTTCTTGCCTTCTCAATGGGTCGGGGAGGGACTAGAAGGAGAGAGAATTTGGAACTCAAAAATTTTTTAAAGGAATGTTAAAAATTAAAAACAATACATTTATTTTTAAAAAGAGAAAAACAATTATTTGGACCAAAATTAATTTTATGGTAAAATCAGAACAGAGAGTGAGCGTGGGGTAATAGATGAAAAGCTCACTTCCAAGCCAGGATGATCTGACACATGTCCAGTCTTCTCTCTGACACATACTGGTTCTGTGACTGACCCAGGACTAATTGCTTCACTTCTCAGGCACTTCTCCATTGCCTATCTGTGTTTGTAGAGGGAATTTCCACTCATTGAGCTCCCTGTACAGATGAAATCATAGGTCTAGACAAGAAAGAGAGAGAGAGAGAGAGAGAGAGAGAGAGAGAGAGAGAGAGAGAGAGAAAGACAAAAAAGAAAGAAAGAAAATAAATTTGCTAACCCAAGTGAAATCTCGTTTTTTAAGTTTGTATTGGCGTAAAATGATAGGCAAAGTTCTAATCAGAACACTTTTTGTAATAATTATGTCACTGACTGAATAAATTATGTCTCTTTAAAAATCAGTCAACAAAATATTTATAAAGCTCTTTTCAACCTCAAGGAGTTTATACTGTACTGGAAACTATGTATACATAAATACAAAATATAGACAAAGTCGATACAGATTAATTGTATTGGAGATGGGGATTGAAGGGGAAGGCAGGGGCAGCTGGAAGAATAAGGAACTGGCTTTTGAAGTTTGTGGCATTTGAGCTGATCTTTGACAGAAGCTGAGGAGGGATTCTCAGACCGCAATGAGAAGAGGGGGCTTTCCAGGCATGGAGGCCATATGGGACAGCTAGGTGGAGCCATAGTGCCCAGAGCACTAGGCCTGGAGTCAGGAAGCCCTTAGTGTGAATTCATCCTCTGAGGTTTACTAAACTGTGTGACCCTGGGCAAGTCACTTAACCTCAGTTTCCTTGTCTGTAAAATCAAGGTGATAATAACACCTACCTCACAGGGTTGTGGTGAAGACCAGATGAGATGATTATAAAGTACTTTACAAGGTGCCTGGCACACAGCAAGAGCTATATCAATGTTTAGCTATTAGCTATTATCTAAGAGGAACAAAAGTAGGTAAAGTATATTTTGAGACAGCCCAATGAATGATGAGGAGTAATGTGTAATAAATCTGGAAAGGCGGGCTGGAGTCAGATTATGGAGGGCTTTAAATGTCAAAAAAGAGGAATTTAAATTTTCTCCTTGAGCCATAAATAGGAAACTAATAGAGGAGCAAATTCCTCCAATTGGAGGACTGCTCCTCTTTGCTTAGAGGAGAAGTTGTGATCAGACCTGTGCTTTAGGAAAATCAGTTTGGTAGCTATGCAGAGAATAAATTAAATAATAAAATAAAGCACAGTGACTAATTAGGAAGAGATAGGTAACCGGAAAAGAAGTATGATGGATTGTCTCTCCGCCCCCTCCCCTCTCTACCCTGCCTCCTCCTTCTCTTCTTCCTCCTCTCCCACCTCTCCCTCCTCTTCTCTCCCCTCGCCTCCTTCACGAGCATTTATATTCTGCATTCCCCTCCAACAGATAGGAGTTACTCAATAAATGTTTATTGGTTGGACTTTGGAATTAGAAGTGACCGGTTGTTTCAGTGCACTAAAATAAATGTCACCCTTCTCCCCTCTCCCATTCATTAAACTCCAGTGGCCCCCTGTTATCTTCAGGACCAGTCCTTGGTCTGGCCTACAAAGCCCTTCACAACCCAGTTCCTTCCTACCCTTCCAGTATCCTTACTCTTTACTCCCTTCCACAGACTCTGGGATCCAGTGACATTGACCTTCTTAAGTATTCCTTTCACAAGATATTTCCTCTCCTGACTATCTGCCATGCCTGGAATTCTCCCTCCTTATCTCTGGCTTCCCTGGCTTCCTTTGTGTTTCAGCTGACATCCCATCTTCTGCCAGAAGCCTTTCCTAGTCCTCCTTCAGCTTGGTGCTGTCCCTCTGACATTCTTAGTAATTTATCATGAATATTTCTTACTTCTACATAGTTGTGTGCACATCATTTTCCCCCATTGGACTGGGAGCTCTGTGAGAGCAGAAGCCATCCTTTTATGTTTCTTTGTGTCCCTAGTACTTGGCACAACATCTGGCACATACTAGGTGCCTAATGTGTACTACTGGACCGAATGACTGGATTTAAAGTCGGGAAGAAAGCCGTGTGTTCAGATCCCACCCCAGAAACTTAATAGCCGTATGCTTCTTGTCAATTCACTTAAACCTCCATGTATGTCAAGCTCCAAATCTATGATTCTAGGAGCCTATGAATAGTCCAGGCGAGATTTCCTGGTGGGTTTTTTTTACATACTATATATATTTGACATTCCCCAACTCCCATCTCTAGGCCTTAGCATAGACTGTCCTTCATGCATGGAATGGATTCACTGCCTCTTCACTTCCACTTCTCAGAATCCCTGGCTTTCTTCAAAGATCAGCTCAAGCATCACCTCCTACAGAAGGCCTTTCCTGTTCTCTGGTGATCTTTCTGTCTCTAGGTTACCAGGACCTGCCTTTTGAAATTAATTTGTATATATACTTATATACATATGTAACTATAACTATGTGTGTATATATATATATATGTGTGTGTGTGCATATGTATGTTTGTATGTGTATTTGTGTGTATATGTACATATATGTAGTGTGTATACACATATATGTGTATACACACATGTCTCTATATCTGTGTACATATATGTGTGCGCACACACACACACACACACACACATACACACACACACAAACTACTTGAGGAGAGGGGCTGTTTCATTTTATCTCTGTTTCCCTAATATCAAGCACAATTCATGGCACATAGTGAGCACTGAAATGCTGATAGAGAAGTGACAAAGGTCTGAAACGCTGGGGGTAGCCCAGTGTTTGGTGACATGGGAGCAGACAGGAGATCTCTTGTAGAGGTAGAACCAATAAGTGTTGACCACTGATTGGACGTGGGAGGTGATAAGAATAAAGATATAAGGATGATACCCCTCCCTACCCTTCCTCACACCAGGTTGTTATCCTAGTGATTGGAAGGAGGTGATGTTCTTCTTAGAAATAAAAGTTAGGAAGAGGAATGAGTTTGTGGGCAAGAAATGATAAAATTTTCCACCGAACATGTTAAGCATGAGATATTTCCCAACTTAAGCATTATTCTGAGTTTTTTGGTTTTTTTTTTTTTACTTTGAGTGGGAGAAAACTTATAAGTGAAATCATCCCTTATAAATCTAGAACTTAAGTTCTATCTTTTAGTTCAAGATTCATATCCAAGAAAAAATGTTTACAATTCCTTATCAAGTTGGCATTTAATTTGTTTTCTCTCTCTCTCTCTCTCTGTCTCTCCCCCCCCCTCCCTCTCTCCCCCTTCTTCCCTTCCTTCCTTTGTTCTTTTTCTTTCTCTCTTTCAAGAAACATGGCTCTT
>CM053622.1:446117627-446150569 GCA_028646595.1 Phalanger gymnotis
TATATGTTTGAATGGTTCGAAATCACAAGGTATGAGAGATTCTCTAAGTAGAAAACAACAAAAAATTTATTTAGGCCCCCACCGCAGCTTATCCGTGAACCAGCCTCCCCATTCCGACATCTCGACAAAAAGACTCCAGGCCCAGAAAGCCCACCTCACAAGAGTAACCAGAAGGCCACAGAAAAACAAGATAGTATTTAGCCAAATCATTTTTACTGGCCTCAAGTCCTTGCTCGCACTCCTGGGTCTACACACGGGTCAGCCCTGCTTCTGCACCTTCCAGCTTCCGCAGCAGCTTCTGCTTCCGCTGTAGTTGTCTCTTGGCTCGCCTTTCCTTGCAGTCGAGCCTCTGGTGTTCTCAAGCCCCACCTCAACGACCAGAGACCATTGGTTCCCGAGTTGGCCCCTCTTAAGTCATTAATCTACACCCACACAGGTTTCATACATGATAGGGCTTTGGGCCTGGGGCTTAGCACTTAACAGCTGAAAGTACTTCCACTCAAAAGAAACAAAAGCCGTGCTAAGGAGACAATTTTGCTTAACAACACAGTACTTTATATTATATCCCAGATACTCAGTACATGATGTATAATAAATATCTTTTTTAAAGATAGTCTCATGTATATATTAGTATAATGAGAATCAGCATGCCTAACCCTATGTTGAAATGAGAAACAAATCTGTAGAGATGCCTACCTTCATCACCATTTTGAAACTTGAGTCTTTGCTTAAGGCCACTATTTGGATACTTCAGATCATGCAGCCTAAGGCCATTTTTTTTTTGCCATTTTCCCATTAAATTTCATGATTATACTAACTCAAATTATAGAACCTAAGTCCTTCTGGGGTTAATTAATCCAACCCCATGGTGTCCAGAGAAGACTCATTTAAGCCACTCTTATAATTAATAATCTCCAGTGAAAGAAATTATATTGCTTCAGAACCTAACAACTCCTAATGATGAAGCTGTGACAGGTTTTAGATTATGAAAGTTTTTAATCCTTGAGTTGCATGCCAAGAAACACCCTGTAGTTGTGAAACTATGAAGAATGAAAGCCCAAACAGATAGATAACCTCATTGCCACTATGGAGTTTCCCAGGTCCCACTTAGTGTCTTTTGTATCAGTTCCCACACAGGTTCAGAAATGCAGAGCCTCACTCAGAAATCCATCAATTCCTCTTCTTTTTTACACCCTAGTTTTCATTTGATCACCCTCATGGTAATACGGACTAGGATTTATTCAGGTACCTAACCTTTTCTTAGCTATCATTCCTACTTTTTTTTTCCTTTCTGGAGAAAAACCATCTATTTTTAAAACAGCAGCTGTATTACCATTTTTTAAATCAATAATCAAAGGAAATAGAGTATGTGCTTCTGTCGAATCTCCTTTCATTAATTGAAAAGCTGCTGCTTTCTATTGGATTTCCTTCTAGAAGGTTTTAAGAATAGAATGCTTTTTAGTTGTTTGACTCTTCTATTGTCACTATGTAGTCCTTGACTTGGCAGCCCTGAGTAACCTGAGTGACAAGAGTAACATGCTCTTCATGTTGAATTAAAAAAAAAAAAGTATTAAGTGTATACTCTGTAACCACAAGCAGTGACCAAAAGAAAGGTCCTCTATATGCCAATATAGAGCAACCCCTGTCCCCCTTTCTGGTAGCAAAAACTTGGAAAGGAAATAGATGCTTAGCAATTAGGAGGAATTAAACAGGGTGTGGCACGGTGTAACCTTATGGTCTTTTCTTAGATTTTATGCTTCTTGATTTCTCATGGCATTTGACATTGGCTACCTTTCTCCTCTCTGAGTTTTTATGACACTCCTCTCTCAGTCTTCCGTCAGCCATGTTGTGGTTGTACCCCACAAGGTACTGTCTTGAGCCCCCTTTTCTTTAAATAGTCTCTTTTGTTGACACCTCAATTCTGAAAGATTCAGAAGAAGATTCTAAACCCCCAGATCTGTATATTTAGCCTTAGAGCCTCTCCTGTATTCTAGTCCCACATCAATAACCAACTGTTGCCTGTTGAACATTTGATCTGAATGTTCCATAATCATTTCAAGCTCAGCCTGTCCAAAAATAAAACTCATTATCTTTCCCTTCCCCTGCTAAATTTGCCCTTCTTCCAAACTTCCTTATGTCCTCTAGTCTTCTAGTCACCAGGTTCATAATCTTGGTGACGTCCTCAACTCCTCGAACATTTCCACAGGTGCAATTCCACCTCCACAAAACCTCTACCATCTTTCTCCTCATCTCTCACATGGCCACCACCCTAGTTCAGGTCCTTATATTTCTCACTTGACCTCATGCAATAGCTTCTTAATTGGTCTCTACTTAGTTCTTGCCCTCTCCAATCCAGCTTCCAAGTAGCTACCAGTGATTTCTCTAAAGCACAGGTCTTGGTTGCTACCCAAATAAAGAAGCTCCAGTGGTTTCCTATTTTTTGTAGTCTCAAGTGCAAACTATTCTATTTGGTATTTAAAGGCCTTCACAGCCTGACTCAATCCAGCCTACCTTTCCAGCATTATCATACATTAACTCTCTCTCTCTCTCTCTCTCTCTCTCTCTCTCTCTCTCTCTCTCTCTCTCTCTCTCTTTTTCTCTCTCTCTCTCTCTCTTCCTCCCTCCCTCCCTCCCTCTCTCTCTCCGTCTCTCTCTCCCCTCCCCTCTGTCTCCTCTCCTCCCCCCGCCCAAAACTAAACTGACCTGTTTCCTATCCCTCAATCAGGGTAAATCCATCCCCGCCTCTCCTCTCTATGCCTTGACATAAGCTCTCCCTGATTGCTAGACAATAGTTCTTACCTCACCTCTGTCTCTTAGAAATCTTGCCTTCTTTCAGAACTCATCTTGCAGGTTTTCCTGATATCCTTGAGCCCTTTCCCTTTCTGTGTACTTTGTATATAACTGTATATGTACATATTTTTCCCTCCTTCCTTCCCCCCAGATGGAATATCTTTGCTCCTTGAGGGCAAAGACTTTTCATTTTTATCTTTGTATCTCCAGTTTCTGGCACTTAGCCACTTAATAAATGTTAGTTGATGATAAGCGTGGTAGTGGTTGGCAATGGGATATCTTTTTTCTGTAAGAAATGGTTCCTATGAAGAATACAGAGAAGGATGGGAAGACTTATATGAACTGATGTAAAGTTAAGTAGGCAGAACCAAGAAAAACATATACGCAATGATTACAACAGTAGAAATGGAAAGGACACCACCACAAGACAATTGAAACTGTTGTAAGACAGCACATCAGACCTAGGGAGGGATCAGGGAGAAAAGAAGTTTTAAACACTGAACAGAGTACTTTATATTTGAGCCTGGAAATAATAGGGAGACACTGGAGTCAGTGAAGTGGTAGGGGAGGGGGAGGGGGAGGTTGCCATCACACTTATGCATTAGGAAAATCACTTTGGCAACTGAGTAAATGGAGAGCTGGGAGACTTGAAGCAGGAAGACCAAATAGAAAGTAGCTGCAAAAATCTAAAGTGAAGAAATCCTGAACTTGGGGAGGAAGTGAGCAAAGAGGAGACTGATGTGAGAGATGTTGTAGAGATAGAAAAAAAACAAAGCAAGATTTGGCAGCTGACTGGGGTGAGGGGAGAGGGAAGAGTCAAGGGTAACACTGAAATTGCAAACCTAATGTTGGCAGAAATGGTGAAGAAAAGTTAATTGGGGTGGGGGTGGGGGGATAGTGAGTTCAGATTTGGACATGTTGAGTTTGGGGTGCCTGTAGGACAGTTCAGAGTTGGATATAGAACTGGAGTGTTAGGGTGTTTTAGAGAGCATCCGCACGAATGTCCAAGTCTCCAGACAGATGGGTAGGAAACAAGACAATGAACTAGGTACTATTCACTTAAGAAAGGAACTGGCCTAATTCCATCTAGATTCATTGGGTGTAGGTTAGGAATAGCCTGGTAAGCCTTTCTTCCTCTTCCCAGATGCTAATGTCCATCCTAACTGCCTTTTATTTCTTTCTCTTTATATTCTGCATATACTTGTATATGTACTTGTGTTTTCCATTAGATTGTTAGCTCCTTGAGATTTTTTCGTTCTTTGTATCTGATTTTTTACTGTAGTGCCTGGCACATGGTAGTCACTTAATACATGCTTCAGTCGACATTTAATTGAAATCTCTCCCCAGTATGATGATTTGTTTCAGTGAGTTAAAATTATCACTTACCAGACAGTGGGTGATTTCACTGAATTCTGAACTGAATCAAGCTGGCTCCTAAGAAAGACAAGACTTTGGTACATAGTGAATGTCTTTGACATCTAGGAGTAGTCTATACCCACTCCTCAATTCCCAAACTAGTCAAGTCAATAAATATGTATTTTAGGCTCCTACTGTGTGCTAGGTACTGTGATAAGTGCTGAGAATACCAAAAAAAAAAAAAAAAACCCGAAGCAAAAGACAGTCCCTGCCTTCTAGAAGCTCACAATCTAATGAGGGAGACAAGCAGAAAACAAATGTATACAAACAAGCTACGTACAAGATAAATGGGGGGAGGGGTGGAATTTAAAAAGTAAGGCCCTAGAATTAAGAGGGGTTGGGAAAGTGTTCCTGTAGAAAGGGGGATTTTAGTTGGGATGTGAAGTCAACTACCAGCAGTAGTCAACCTTCCTTCACACCTCTGACCTACCCCTTCCTTTTTGCTTTCTAGTCTAGAGAACCTTAGGTTTGATGAATCCCAGACCTAACAAGGGTTTCAGGGGTATCCAAATCAAACATGCAGGTACAAGAGCCCTATTTAGTCAAACTGACTAAACCAGGTTGTTCATTATAACTATGCCCAGATGCTGAATACACTTCATTATGGAGATTGTTCTTATTGAGGGTTTCATAACCATTTTTATTTGTTTCTTTCACAAGCTATTTGGAAGATAAAGGATGCTGTCTTAGATTGCTCCTGATTTGTGACAATCTTTTATTCTCTCAGATGTTTTCAAAAAAACTACTACCAATAAAAACATTGAGAAGTAGGGTAGCTGTGCATCCCCCTATTTTGTTGAAGACTAATGGTTATTCTGAATTCTGGGAGAGTAATTCACAGTAAAACCATGCCCTCATATTTCATGAAGGTTTCCCCACCCCCCCACCATGATCCCAGCATCTGCTTTATTTTGGGAGAATCAGGACCTGTGGTTTCATTGGTGTGGGGAGCTTCCACTATGGAAATTCCCTCCACTAATGCAGATAGACAACTTATCTCCAATTTGTAATCTTAAAGAGTTTCCTGGGACTCCAAGAGGTTAAATGACTTGAACCAATCCCTCCTAGAAAAGTTACACAAATACAAACTAGGTTATGGTACAAGTGTCTCTACTCTTTAAGAACAAGGTTAAAAGGGGACTTGTTTAAGTTGGAAGACTCCCCACCCCCTACCCTATCTTAGATACTTTCTTCAAAAAACCTATCTTAGGAAACAGATCCTGTCAGATCGAATCTCACTATTCACAGGGTGTAATTTAGACTTTGAGGAATACAGTCATTCTTTTAAGTCACCAAAAGTACAGTAAAAGGTCACAGGATTATGAATGCATCTTTGATGTTAGCTTTTGCAGCATTCGAGGAATCTTTGCTTTATTTGGAGAATACTCCCTTCCTGCATTGTAGCAATAGATGTACTTTAGGACCGGTTGTGTCTCATGTAGCCCTCCAGAGATCCTTACTTACCCCTTTTCTAAGTGAAAACATTTCAACAGGCTGTCATTGTAAGGTAAATTAAGTTGGCTTGTTTGGTTGATTTTTTTCTTTGCATGTATGAATGAAGTTAAAATCCAGACATCTCGGATTGAAGCAGACATTTTGAAAATTGTATTTGGAATAAGGATAATATAAACAATTGCTGAGGATTTTTTTTTTGCATGGGAGATGACTTGTTAACAAATGTTAATTTTTTCTTGCAAATTTCACCCACAGTTAATACAGGGCCATAAATTTAGATAAAATGAATAGTTCTTAGAAGTCTTATTGTCTCTAGGACAAGAATTCTTAACTTTTTATGTCATGGATCATTTTGGCAGTCTGGTGAAGCCTATGGACCCCTTCTTAGAATAATATTTTTTTTCAAATGCATAAAATTATAAAAAGAAAGCAATTATATTGAAATAGCTGTTGAAAAAAAATTTTAAGTTCACACATTTTAGGTTAAAAATCTCTACTGTCTGGGGCAGCTAGGTGGCGCAGTGAATAGAGCACCAGCCCTGAAGTTAGAAGGACCTGAGTTCAAATGTGACCTCAGATACTTGACACATACTAGCTGTGTGACCTTGGGCAAGTCCCTTAACCCCAACTGCGTGGCCCTGCCCCCTCCAAAAAATAAAAATAAATCTCTACTGTCAAATTTACAATTTAAACCTCTGTTTAAACCCCTCGGTGATCGGGCTTCAAACTTATATTATTACCCTCATTTTTCTCTCCAGTGAGACTGGCCTAGTTAGCTGTCACCCCCTAGAATTCTGAACATTCCCTCCTCACCTTTGCCTTTGAATCCTTAGTTCCTTTAAGGTTCAGCTCAGGTGCTACCACCTCTGGCAATGCTTTCCTTAGCACCTGCATTTGTTAATGCCCTCTGCCTCCTCAGATTACCTTAACTTTGGTTGTCAGTTACGTATTGTGTGGCTCACTCCTAAGCAGGCTACCGTTTTGTGTTTTTTTTTTTTTCAGAAAGGGACTATTTAATCTTTGTCTTTTGCACACATTGGCACTTAATTTAATTTGATCAAATCTTCCTTCTCTATTTGTCCTCCTTAGTTTTTCCATTTAATGAATGGTAATAGTAAGGATGAAAAGAACTCAGTTGACAGAACAGGATGCTCTAATGAATGGAACAGCTATGATGGAGCTAGGCATATACACTGGCCTCTTGCTGAGCTCAGAACTCCTGCTTTCCTTTGCTGAGATGATGCATTTGACCTTTGACTGTGAGGGGCTTGTGTCTGCTCTTTGAGATTGGTCCTTGTGACTGGGACCTAAGTGAGCCTAGAACTGAATCTCAGGATACCATTTTCCTCTCCTTTTTGGTGCATCTTTCCACCCATCTGGATTACCAGTAGGAAGTCTGAGAAGTCAATATTTGCAGCTCACAGGATGACCTTGTTGAATTTGAGAAAGGTCAGAAATTCCTGAGTCAGTGCTGGTTGCCCAGCTGGAGGTACTTCCTGAAATGGTACCACTTCTCCGAGAACATCACTACCACCAGGAGGATGCTACAGCAGAAAAGATTAAGAATGACTAAGCCGTGCTCTACCTAGCCAGGAGTTCTAGGCGTGTGAATAGTATAGACAGTGAAGGTGAGAGGTAAAAATGAACTATCTGGTCTGACTCCTGCAAAGTTGTCATTTCCCTGGAGAGTATAATAGACAATAGGTTGTTGTCTTACGATGTGAGTACTTGTAGATGTGCTCTTATGAGTCTTGTGTTGATCGTTTTGGTGTACATGTGAAGGAAGAAATAAGTAGCAGTCCTATTTCTGATAACTTGGTTTATATATTGAGTAACTTTTCTAAGAAATATCCTATTAATCACTTTTAGGGGATATCCTAAGAATGAATCATCCCTACGCTTTACTAAAGAGATTTTCTCAAGAACTGGAGGATGAGGAATGAGAGAATTTGAGTAAAAAAAAAAAAAAAGCCTGATGCTCTTTTTTAAGGGTCAGGCTTTCCCAGGATTGAACCTGTCTCTTTCAGCCCAAAGCTAGAGCTCCCTGAGCCATGATTGACATAAATATATGTTCCTAAGCATGTATTACATATTTATATGTGATTACTCAAAGGAAATAATCAGCAGATTTTCTTTAAGCAAGAAAAAAATACTTTAGCCTTTTTTGTGTTCCTATAACACATTTCCAATTTATTTTTGTCTCCATTTTAATGAATGATGTATATAAAATTACATACTATACGGGTTAATTGCCACCTTGTTTGCATCTTGCGTAAGCTTACCTACAGAACTCATTTGAATTAAAGCCCTTCTCCTGCCCCTTTCAAATCAATACAGTGCCAGAATCCTAGTTAAAGGATGCTATCACTGTCATATAAACGTAATCCAGTACAGTATACAGTTTTGCACAGTGCCTGTTAGTCAATCAATAAATGTTTGTTGAATTGATTTACATTGAATTTCGAGTCAGAGGATTTGGGTTTAAATTCCAGCTGATATTTACTGTGACCTCTCCGAGTTCTGGGCCACTTAGGTGGCACAGTGGATAGAGTGCTAGGCCTAAAGTCAGGAAGAGGTATCTTCCTGAGTTCAGATTTGGCCCCAGACACTTAATAGCTGTGTGGTCCTGGGCAAGTCACATAACTGTTTGCTTCAGTTCCTCATCCACAAAATGAGCTGGAGAAGGAAATGGCAAAGCACTCCAGTATCTTTGTGAACAAAACCCCAAATGGGGTCACAGAGAGTCAGACACAACTGGACAACAACTCCGAGTTCCAGTTTCACCCCCTGTAAAATGAATAGGTTAGACCAGCTGATCTGAGGTCCCCTTCAGCTGTACAGTCTATGAACCATTTCTACCATTGATGAAATAAAATGAACCATTTTCCCCATTTCTAAAGCTAAACCCTCTTTGAGATGTTAGGACAAAGGCAAGAGTTGGCCTCAGGAATGCAACATTCATTAAAACATGGTTTTTAAGGTTAATGGGCCTTTTTTTTGTTTAAGTGAATATTGGTCACAGGTTTCTGAAAACTTTTAGACACATGATAAATCCAGGTTAATCATGCAATGCTTTGGTTTGTCTAAGTAGGAATCCTCTTTAGCCAAAGAAAGAAGTAATTCTTTAATGAAGGTAGTTTTATTATTGTGCAAATGTCCCTGAGATGGAGTTCAAACTTTAAACGCTGCCAGTGCTTTCATAGTGACCCATAACAGTGAACGTTGCTTATCCAAAAATGAGGGAACAATCTCCTTAGGAAATCTAAAGGGTAATTTTAAGCACTTTACTTAATAGCTAAATAGTTAAAGGTGTTGCCGGGGTGGAAGATTAGGTTAAAAGACCGGTTGTTTCGAAGGGGAGGGAAGCAGGAAACCCTGTCGGGAGTTAGAAGAGAATGGAATGTTTTAAAAGAGCGGGGTTTGTAATTTCCAGGATAAGGGCGGCTGCTGCAGTCTGGTGGAGCTGTGGGAAGTACTGACTCCACCAGCCAACCCACTCACAGGATATCAAGGGGAAGTATGACCACGTAGGTAGAGGTCACCGAAATGCCTCGTGGTGTAGCCAGAGCCTTCGAAGGGGCCACTGTGGTTCTATATCCTGAGTTTTCCATGGCCTAATACAGTGGGTTTATAAAGAAGGGTGGATTTGCAGGATGGGTGTGTGGAGTGCGTAGGCCCCAGTTCTTAAATGACAGTGGGTGGAGATTATGGCACTTCGTCTGCTTTCCTCTGACACATTTTAAAGATACAGCCCACGTTCAGGGGTTTGTGCCAGATAGCTGTTAAAAGGATCTTGCAGCACATCCTAAACCCTATAAGTTTCCCTCCCTGTATAAGGAGAATTTCTGTGTATGAGTTGAATTTCTAGGTTATTTAGAAATAAGAAATTGGCTTTTTAAATATTTTAACAAATATTATTTTTAACCAGTGTTTAATGTGATTTTTAGTTGGAAGCCAAATTTGTATAAATATTTTGTTAGGACTTGGCATTTCACATCAGAATAATAATTTATCCTAACCTTTCTCTCAATGTAATACTTCCTCAAGATTTCTGTCAAGCAGGGACTTAGCTTTATGGAGCCATTTTCCCTGCTAAAGCAAGTTGAATTTGAATTTTGAGAATTTTAATGTGCTTTTAATCACTGGTCTAGATTGTTTTCGAAGAGAGGATATTTATACCCCATTTGAACTCTATAGTTTAATGTTTGCCATGTAAATTTTTTTCCCTCTTTAATGTGCTTAAAATACTGTTGTAGTTTTGAAAATTCTGGTTTCTAATAGTTAAGGCAAATGTCTCAGAAAATATTTTGCAGAATGATCACTCCAGAAATATTTAAGAAGTTCTTATGGGAATTCGTTTCCTTCCTTCCTTCCTCCTTTCCTCCTTCCTTCCCACCCCCCACCCCCCCAGCTTCCGTATTTGGAAAACTGTAGAATGCTAACCCTTTCCTTCCTCATTATAAGCATAAATGAAGGGTGGAAGGATTTTCTTCAATTTCATAAGAAATTAAAAACGTAAGCTTTTCATAATAGAAGCATGGGACAGTAGAATAAAGATAATTGCCCACGTATATATAAAAGTAATATACAGATGGTCAAAATTTTGTGGTTTTTTTTTTGTTTTGAGCTAAGGTCATTCTTACTTTTTTTGTCTTCTGAAATCCACCAATGGTGGTGGATCACAAGAATATACCAATGTATAAAGTATTTCTCTTATCCTCTTTAGTCCTAGTACTCATAAAAACTAAGAGTTGTACTTTAATTTGCAGAAATGGTAAATGAAAATGTTAATTTCATTTAAGTTTGATTACTCTAATTATAAAGTCACATTCACAACAGGGGGAGAAGGAGGGCAGGTTCAATTGCCTTTGGGAAATTGCAAAGTCTCATTACTAACTGTAAGCTCAACATGAAGGTAAAGAACCATCTTTTAAAATACCAGTTATTCACTGTAGAAAGAAATCTCTATCTTAGAGCAAGACTTGAAATACAATTGTCTTTGAAGAATTAAAAATTATTATCTTGCAGAGGGCAACAGAAAGATACATGGTTGGTGTGAGCAGGCTACAACATAAATCCAGTAAGGAACTTTGAAGAACAGTAGTAAAAGATATCATCTAAGGATTTTATGATAAAAAGGAAAGATGAGTCGGTCACATGGTAAATGAAAGGAGAAATCAAGGCTGGCCTCTGGCAGTTTGGGTGGACTTTCTCTTAGACTTCTCGTAGACTTAGGAGAAACCTAGACAGGATGGGTAGGCAAGGAAGGGTTGTGATTTACCTCATTGGAGGGAACTTCTGGATCATAATGTATAATTCCTGGGAAGGATATTGGAGTCAAATTGTTAAAGACTGTAAATGTCAAACAGAGGAATTGGTATTTTATCTTCCGGGCTATACAGAGCCACCAAAAGCTTCTCAGCAAGAGAATGACATGACCAGACCAGTACTTTAGAGATAACAATTTGGCAGATTTGTGTGGAGGATGAATTATAGAGAATGGAGACCAGTGAAGAGGCTGTGGGCAGTTGTAGAGTGTGAATAGAGAGGAGGAAAAGAATATGAGAGACATTGTGGATATAGAATCAACAAGATTTTATAACTGATAAACTTTGGGGAAGGGGAGAGTGGTCAGTGAAAATGAAGAGTGAAGGATGACTCCTACATTGTGTATGTGTGTATATGTTTGTGTGTGTTTTTGTGTGCTTATGTGTGTATATATAACTAGAAGACTATGTTGATGCCTTCATCAGAAGTAGGAAAGTTAGGAGGAAGGTTGGATATGGGGGGAAATAATGAATTCTCACTTGGAGATAAAGTATCAGAAGAGAGAGGGAGAGAGAGCAAAAAAAAATCTTGGAGTTCAACCTCACTTAAGGAAAGGACATGGATTATGTCATGATTCTCATCCTACTTGTTGGATCAAGACTGAGAAGACTTTTTCAAGCTGGGAAGAGAACCATGACATAGAATTGTCATGAAAATGCAGGGAGAAAAGAATATCCACAAAAGAAGTTGGGGGAGTGTGAGTGGGGATAGGGATGAGGAGTATCAAACACTGATTAATCAGCAAGTGTTTGAGGAGTGGGAAAAGGACATGGAATTTTTTTTAAATCATTGGTAACTTTGGAGAGAGCAGTTGAATAGTGGGCATTGAGGTCAGATTGCACAGGGGTTAAGAAATTGGAATTTGGTGGTGAAAGAGGGAGAGGTACAGGATGATGGCTTGAGGGAATTGTGGGATCAAATGAAGGTTTTTTTTAAGGATGGGGAAACCTGAGCATGTTTGAAGGCATCAGGGAATAGATAAGGAATGGTCGAATATTAGATAGAAGGGACAAGCTGCATTATCAAGGGCACAAATAGAGGAGTGAGTCAACCGTGGCAAGATCTTTCTCTAAGGATGTTGAATGATGTGCATCTTTCTTCAGTGATGTTCAGTGGACTTAATAGAAGTGGAGATGAGAGGGAGCTCTGGACAGGTGGCCTCAATTTTCTTGGTAAAATGCCATCTGCTTCAAGAGAGGCATGGATGGGGGAAGGATACGCTTAGATGACTTGAACCTAGAACAAATGCTGTGGGGAGTGTGGTAGGGAGTCAGTCATCCAAAGGAATTGTAACCCAAGTCACGAGGTTCTCCAGAGACTGATCACAAGAAGATCCCATTTCTCTCTTGGACTCATTGCCCCTGACATGCCCTGGGTCCTTACTGGGATACACTTGAAAGTGGCAATAATCAGCCAGTTTCAGTATCAAAAAAAGATCAGTCTCTTTGGGGGAGGGGACTTCAGAAGACATGGTGGCCTTGGACACAGAGGAGGAAGGTACCTTCAGACCTGATCTAACATAGTACCATGAGTATCAGTGTCATCAGCTTAAGGTTGTTGGCTAAATGTGACAGGTTCCTTTTGATTTCGATATGAAGACACTATCCAGCTCCATTTTTCCCCCACATGCACACAGTTACTACTTCCCTTCCTCCTCCATCCCTCCCTCCTGTCTTAATTGCTACTAGTGATATTTTTGTACATAGGAACTTTTCCTCTTTCTTTTATCTCTTTAGGGTATAGACCTACTAGTGATAGTGCTATGTAAATCTAGTAGTGATATCACTAGGTCAAAGCGCATGTACAATTTAATAGCTTTTTGAACGTGGTTCTAAATTGCTTTTCAAAATGACCAGACCAGGGGCAGGAAACCTGTGGCCTCGAGGCCACATGTGGCCCTCTAGGTCCTCGAGTGTAGTCCTTTGATTGAATCTAAACTTTACAAAACAAATCCTCTTAATAAAAGGATTTGTTCTGTAAAACTTGGATTCAGTCAAAAGGCTGTGCTCAGGGACCTAGAGGGTTCACATGTGGCCTTGAGGCTGTAGGTTCCTCACCCCTGGATCAGACCAATTCATAGATCCATGTATTGTTATCAATATACCTGTTTTCCTGCAGTCCCTCCAGAATGTCATTTTCCTTCTTTGTCAACTTTTCCAATCTAACAGGTATAAGGTAGAACTTCAGAGCTGCTTTAATTTGCATTACTTTGATTATAAGTGATTTGGAGTATTTTTTCACATAGTTATGGAAAGGTTTGATTTATTCTTCTGAAAACTACTTGTTCATATCACTTGATCATTTATAAATTGGAGAATGACTCTTGGTCTTATAAATTTGAATTGCTTCTTAATAAATATTAGCAATGAGATTTTTATTAGGGAAACCTGCCGCAGAGATTTCCACTCATCCTCTCCCCATCCACCAGCTACCTTCTCTTCTAATTTTAGCTGCATTGGTTTTGTTTGTGCAAAAAATAATTTTTTGTTATCGACATTATCCATTTTACCTTCTGTGATCCTCTCTATCCCTTGGTTGATCATGAACTCTTTCCTTAGCTATAGATATTAAATGTAATTTTTTTCCTTGTTCCTCTAATTTATGATGCCACCCTTTGTGTCTAAGTCATTTTATACATGTCTACATTCACAATTATGTATGTATATATACATACATATGTATGTGTGAATGTGTATACACACATACACACACATGCAGCTAAGTTCCACTGGATAGAGTGCTGGCTCTGGAGTTAGGAGGACTTGAGTTAAAATCCAGACTCAGACACTAGCTGTGTGACCCTAGGGAAGTCACTTAACCCTGTTTGCCTGTTTCTTCATCTGTAAAATGAGCTGAAGGATATGGCAAAACCGACTCCAGTATCTTGGTAAGAAAACCCCAAATGGGGTCACAAAGAGTCAGACATAACTAACTTATTAAACAATGAGAGAGAGAGTATGTATGTGTGTGTGTGAGAGAGAGAGAGAGTGTGAGTGTGTAGCATTTGTATGACCAAGTCCTGGCACCATTCCTGGTATATAGTATACACTTAATAAATGATGATTAATTGATTAGAGAAGTTTGATCTGTTTCCCAGTTTGTTGAGGCAATAGTCATACTTCCAATAAAATCTCCAAATTGCTTTAATTTTTTAACACCGAGCACCCATAATGCCTGATAAAGTTGTCACCCAGTGGATTCTTGAAAAGGATTGGTCGTGATGAGTGAAGTTCTGAATACTACCTAGAGATACTCCTAAGGCTGAGTAAGGAGAAAAGAAATTGAAGAAAAAAATATTAGTTATACTGATAAACACATAAATGTTTTGCTGTTACTCAAACTTGTGATTTCAGCTGTGTAAAGAACTCCTACTTTGGAAACTTCCTGCACAGGTGTAGATTGGTAACTTGCCCATAAATTAGGGTCTCAGCAGAATTGTACGTAGGCACAGAGAGGCAGTTACTTGCCCATGGTCATATAGCTAGTATCAAGGTAAGCCTTGAATCCTGACTCCAAGACTGATCTCTGTATCGGCTGTGCCACCATGGCTTTTAGATAATATGTATGACCTCCTACAGCATCTGATATAAGGTGAATTACTAGAGATCTAATTCAGTGGGCTCCTTTCCTAGACTTACATTCTCTTCCCTGTGATTGTGTCATAATTACCCCCACCGCAACCACCTTTTTTTAACCATGGGAAGGACTTGTGAAGAGAATCTGAGGGCTCCTTTCTTCCACCTGTCGTTACAGTGAAGTCCGTCCTCCTTCCTGTCACTTCTGCCCTAAGCTCATGCTGCCCAACAAGGGATAGCCTAGCAGAAACATCACAGACTGCTGGACTTGGTGTGTTTTACTTCTCTGGGCTTCAGCATCCTCATCTGTAAAATAGAATTGAACCAGATGGGTCTTACAGCATTAGGAATTCTTTCCTATATTCTACCCCCTTACTAATGTCCTAGCCAACACTGCTTTCTACCGTCCTCACTTTTTTAAAATTTGTAAACTGCTTCTAATGTGTGGCTGTGTGACAGTTATTGTATTCAAGTACAATCTCTAAATCACATTTTATTGGTTAATGTCGGTGGTATATTTAAATTTCAGTGTCCTAGTTAAAAACACATGAAAGCTCCCTCTTTTTCCTCTTTTGAAGATACCATTATTCCATGATCATTTTCTTGAATATATAATTATTCTGAAATGATTAGGCATTTGACAGTCCGACTGTCACTACTCACTCTTTCCCCACTGTGTACAAACCTAATTAAATGCTCCATCCACTAAGCCACCTAAAAACAAGATAAACTTTCTGCGGGAGGAGGAGGAGGAAGGCAGTGACAACTGAGGAGAGTCAGGAAAGGCTTCATGTAGAAAATGGTGCTTGGCTGTAGTTTAGAAGAAAACAAAACATTATGTGGGGTAGAGTTTTGAAAAGAGGAAGGGCATTCCAGGTATGGGAGAGAGCCAGGGAAAAGACAGGAAGGCCGGAGATGGAGTGTTGTGTTTGAGGGACAAGAAGAAGCCCAGTATGATGGGTCCCAATGACACAGGAAGAGCAGGAATGTACAATAAGGTTGGAAAGAAGGGTGGGGCTTTAAAAGTCAAATGGAAGACCTTGTGTTTGATCGTAGAGGCATCGGAGTTTATTGAGTAGGAGAGTGACCTTATCAGATCTTGCTTTAGGACAATCACTCTGGCAGCTGTGGAGAGGACCAGGTGAGGAGAAGAGGAAGAGTCGTGGAGCAAGAAGACGGTCTAGGTGGTTACTGCAGTAGTCAAGACTGAACTAGGGTATTGGCTTTGTACGTAAAGAGGAGGGAACAGGTGTGAGAAACCTTGTGGAAGCAGAGACAGACAATCTTTGGCAAATAATTTGGCATCTGGGTAAATGAGAGTGAGGAGGGGAAGAGAGCACTAAGATTGTGAACCTGAGTCACTTCAAAAACGTTGTTGCCTATTTTAGCAGAAATAGGGAAGTACCGAAGAAAGTAGGGTTGGGACAGGGGAAGATAGTGATTGCTTCAAAGAAGCACAGCAGGATGAGGATTGAAAAAAGACTGTCTGATTTGGCGATTGAAAAACCATTGGCTTCTTTGGAAAGAGCAGTTTTAGTTTGAGCCATGAGGTCAGAAGCCAGATGGATCGCAAAGGACTGAGGAATGAAGGAAAGCAGAGGAAGGGGCTCCATTTCTCTTTAACCTTTCCCTCTCCTTCATACCATGTGTAACTTTACTGCCAAGTCCTGGTGATCCTGGAGTTCAAAATCTCTCTTTTCTTCTTTGCAAGTAGGTCCTCAAGCCACTGCTTATACTTCCCCAAGCCACAGTGGGACAGAGACCTAGCCCCTTCCACCTTGTTTCCTGATGGAGGGGACAGCATTTGGTTCCATGGCTGTCACATTTGCTTTTCTCCATCTTGAATTGTATTAGCAGATATAACCAAACCCATGACAGATCGTAGTTAACAAGGCAATTTGGGAGGGAGGGCACAAGATAGAGGCCATGAAAGGAGGGGAAGGCAAATTAGGAAAGATGAGTAAGTTAGAAGCAGATCTTCCTTTCAGACTAGGTACTCATCAATATAGAGTGTTGAAAGTACTCCTCAGGATTCTAACAGTTCACATTAAGTGCCTCTTACATACAAAACACGCATTGTGCAGAGCACCAAGGCTTTTAAAATGACAGTCCCTGCTTACATTGCTTTGGCAGTGACTTCATCAACCCCCTCACTTCACCCCACCCTCATTTAGATTTAAACCCTTCCATCCACACCTTGGGTGGTTTAATGAGTTCCTTTGAGGGAAGATTAATTGTTTTCTACATTATCCGGTGGCTGATCCTCTCCAGATTTAACTAAGCCACCCTCGGAAAAGTCTTTTGCTGCGCTCCTGTTAGAGACTCCTCCAGAGTGGTATGGACCAACAAGGTTTAGTCTCCCAGGGCCATCTTCACTCTAGCAGGAGATACCAGAATAGAACCTGAGTGGAACATAGTATGCATTATGGGTTAAACAATAGCTTATAGACCTCGTTTTCCACTTATAAAATGTGATCTGAGTTCCAAAACTACAACTTAATAAACAAACTTCGAAAACACAGCCTGTTAGTAAGAACTCAACTGTAGAAGGAATCTCTCTCAACTAAAGGAATCTTCAATCAGTGAATAGTTATTAAGCACCTTCTGTGTGCCAGACACTATGCCAAATGCTGGGGGCTGTTGTAATAATCTTGCTAGCAGCTTCTGTGGGAGTGTAAGATCCACCAACAACCAGTACCCAGAAAGCTGCCAACACAGGTTCTTTGATCTGCTTTACTGAGGAAAGTAACTTTAAGGGGTTAACAATCTTCTTTCAAACCAACATGCAAATGTCATTCACTTAGTTCAGGGGAAAAAGCCAGCACCCTGAACTTCAGAGCAAATATGAACGAATTACAATACAACATCAATAGACAGACCTTGTCTGATTCAAATCACAATACGTAGTTACCAAAACCAACATCTGGGTTGCAAAGCTGGGGGGAAGTTTGCAGCTTGCCCAGAGTCTCAACACTCCTTCCATGAGTGTGCCCCGAAAATCAAAAGCCAAGCTCTCCTCAGTTATATCCTCTTTGGAGCCCTGAGGGCTCTGACCTTACCCAGGCTGGGTCTGGGAAAGTTCTCCATCCTCAGGATCACATCATATGCAAATCAGTGACTCCCAGTTTTCTCAGTGCTGAGAAATACTCCAAGACAAAAGGATCCTACTTTATCTGCCCCATTCAAAGGCCAGAATCATTAAAGGCACTTAGGAGAAGAAAAGCAAAAAGTCCCACCTTAATTACCATTACAGGGGCACAAATAAGAAAAAGACAGTCCCTGTCCACAAGGAGCTTACAATCTAATGGAAGACAACACACAAAGGAATGTGAAAAGGTGGAATGGTGGAGCCCAGTCCAAGGAGTGTGGACGATGGGAAATAAGAGTCGCCTGGTCTGTAAGGCCTCCATTGGAATGTAAGTTCCTTGCAAGTAGGGATTGTTTCATTCTTTATATTTGTATTCTCAGTGCCTAGGCACTGTATCCCTAATGCCTGGCACATAGTAGGTGCATAATAAATACTCTCGTTGTTGCATTTGAATTCCAACTTGGTTGGTATTCACATGTTAATTAAGGATATCTGTCATACTCTAAGTGCATGGGTTTACTTGAGGATTATATGGATCTGGAAAAATTTAAATATAAACTTTTAACTCAAGGGGAGCTACTTCTTCATAATCAGAACTTCAAGATGGAGATTCAAGTAGAAATTGGTAAGTTATGTGTGAGGTAAATAAAATGTGAAGACTTCACAGGGAAGATATGTATAAATATATATCTATATCTATAGTAAGAAATGTTTTAAAAATCAAGAAATAGGGAAGTGGAAAAATTCTGAGGCCTTGAGAGTCTGATCGCTCAGCCTCTGGGAAAGTTTACCCTGAAACTTTTTGTTCTTTCTTCTGGTTCTGGTTTAAAGATTTGCTCAGTAAGAATAGGGTCACTGTGACCTGTTTTCCTTTACTGTAAAAGTACTGTAAGAGAATGGAGAGGGTCTCCCCCTCCCCCTATCCTATTCTCCTTCTTTAGATTTATAAATGTCACCTCAGTTGTAATCATTAACTCAGGGAATGGGAATTGGAGTTTCTGTGCCTCAATTTCCCAGTTCTTTGTCTAGTTTTCGTGCTCAGATTGTAAGCCCACCTCGCAGCCAATGGTGAGAAGGGTCAGAGGTGGGCAGGAATTCTCTTGTGTTAGGTATGATTATGGGTGCTTTGCCTCTTGTAAAGCACCTCCCTTGCTAGATCTATTCTAGCAGAGGATGCCCTATTCTTGAGAATTGAATAAAATTTATTTCTGTTTCCACCCTGAGATGGCTCCTTATTATAAATTTAATTGGTGAGGGTCTTTCATCCCACACAGTTTCAACTTGGTTTATCATGTAGTGGTCTTGAAATAATTTATCTGAAGACCTACTACTCCATTTTACTTAATCTACACATAGAAATGGTGATGCTCTTAATGTTACTAGAATGCACAAGGGTTCCACTTATGTAATTAAAAACATCCCTTTATCTGATCACTGATCCAACATTCCCTTTTTCCCTGTATCTTATTCTTCCTTAACTAAGGCATTACATTCACCATGACCTACAATCCCTCCATCCCTGTAAATTGGCTGGGCCACCTCTTACCTGGTTCCTTTTCCAAAAACTAATTCGACTCTATCCTGTTCTCTATTCTTGAGTTCTTTGTTCCCTTTTCCTATTTGCTTCATGCCTTGCTAAACCCAAACCCTTGTGACTCCCCCCTACACACCATCCACCTCCTCTGTTCCTACTCACATGCTGTTTAATAGAATTAGAGCCGCTAACCTGTGCAAACTGGGCCCCCTACACATTTATGTAATCTGACCCAAACTGGGCCTTTGCTTCATCATGGCAGTCTTATTTCTTCTCCCTAATGTATTCATTCTCCTCCTTGTCTCCTCGCCTCCCACAGTATTTCTTCCTTCCTTCAGATGAGGCCTTCACTTCATACTTTACTGAAAAAAAAAAATCAAGAACATTCCCAGAAAGCTTCCACTTCTTTATTCCCCATCCAACAACTCCTTGATACCATCCCCCCACTATTTCCTTCAGTCTCTGATGAAGTATTCTTTCTCCTAGAGAATGCCAACCCCTCTAAATGTACCTTTTATCCAATCCCCTCCCATAGTCTCCAGAGATTGTACCAATCTGCCTCTGCCTCTTTCTAATCTTGTCTCTCCTTATCAACCGGTTCCTTCTTTGGCTGCTTATAAACATACCCCAGTCAATAATAAAATTTAAAAAATAGAACTTCACTAATTGTCATCTATTCCTTCCTTTCTTAGCCAAACTCTGTGTATACTTCCTCTTTATTCTTCTTCTGCATTGTACTTTTCTAGCCTAAGCCCCCTCTCCAGAGTTACTCAGATCTCTTAATTGCCAGTCTCATGGGCTCTTCTGGGTCCTCATCTTTCTTGTCATTTATGCAGCATTTGACCTCCTTTCTCCTCTGGGATGCTGGCTCTTCTCTGGGTTTGTTCCTAGTTAGTCCTCCTCAGTCTCCTTCGCTCATTCATTATCTGTGTTGCCACCATTTGGGAGTCTTCCAGTCCTTTGTCCTGGGGCCTCTCTTTTCTTTCCATGCAATCTTACTTGATAATCACCTATCTCTTTGCAGATAAATCCCAGATCTTTTTTCTAAATTTAGTCACTCTCTTGAGCTCTTGTATTATCAGCTGCCCATTAGACCTTTTTAACTGGATTTCAAAATTAAAATGACCAAAATAGAACTTATTGTCCCCACTCCCCCCACCCAAAACCCCTGCAAACCCATCCTGTCTTCCAAACTTACCTATTTCTCCTAAAGGCAAACTAGTCTGTTTTCCAAAGAGGCTTAGGAGAGACCCATCAATAGAGAGCCAGTAGGTGATGGATTCCAGGGCCATATCAATTTGTGAAACTGCCTACAGTAAAAAGGAGGGATTGATATTTTTGTTGGGCAAATTATGTATACAAATGTGATAGAATTTTGCTGTGTAATGAAATGGATGATTTCAGAAAAGCCTGAGGAGAGTTGTATGAACTGATACAAAGTGAAGTAGACACAACCAGCACCAACAAGAATATTGTAAAGACAAACAACTTCGAAAGACTCAGGAACCCCAGTCACCACAACGACCAGCTACAATTCCAAAGGACTCATGATGAAACAAGCTGCCCTCCTCTCATAGAGAGTTGATGCACTTGGAGTGTAGATCGAGTCCTTTTTTTTTTTTAAACATAGCAAAGGCAGGCCTTTGTTTTGCCTATGTGTTTTTTAACAGGAGTTTTGCTTTTCTTGATTTCTCTTGGGGCAGGGAAATGAGAAAGAGAGTGGGATGAGAGAGAGAATTTAGATCTAAATGTAAAATAAAATAGAATCTTAAAAATAAAAGAAATTTATTTTGAGGTTCCAAAGGGTAGCATAAGCAATGCCCACACAAATATTTTGCAGTATTGAAGTAAGCAAATAAATAATAACTCTCATTCATATAGCACTTGACTATTTATAAAGTACTTTGCTCACCAACAACCCCGAAAGAAAGTTCAGAGAGGTTAGTGACAAAATAAGCACCAAAAATGTTTCAAGCATTGGATATTAGAAAATGCTGTGGTTCTTTTTAGAATGCATCCATTTAGAGCACAGGAAAACAACAATGCTTTCTAATACTATAAATAAATATCCAAAGATATCCCATACACCTTAAAAAAACAAAACATTACTCCATGTAAAAGGGAACCTGTTGCATAGGCAGCCTCTAGAGTTAAAGCCTTAGAGTTAAAGACGTAGGTTCAAATCCTACCCCCCATGCTTACTACTGGTCTGACAGTGGGCACATATTTAATATCCCTGATGCCTCAGTTTCTTCATCTTATAAAAATGAAGTGGTTGGATTAGATAGCCTCTGAGGTCTTTTCCAGTCCTAAATCTTTCAAACCCAGAGTGCCACCTGTTTTTGTACAGCCCACAAGAGCTAAAATGGTTTTTAAAGAACATAAAAATTCTTAGCCCAAAGACCATAGGATGCCACAAGCTGACTGCCCTGCCCCATAGGCTGAAGTTTGGTGACCCCTGCTATGAACCGTTGACTAATGGTCATTTGTTTTTTTCAACATGAAACAATTTTAAAATTTTGAAAAGCCTTTCAGGTGACTTTTTCCTTTCCATTCAAAGTTTTTATAATTATAATCCATAACTTTTCACGTATGCATGTGAATGTTGAGCATTTGTACTGGAATTTTTGGGGGCAAAATCCATAATTCTTGTCCTTGTTTTTGTAACAATGCTTCCCCATGCTTTGATTGCATTGCTGGTGGCAAAAATAAATTGTAACCTGGTGCATTCCCATCATTACTCATGGAATTTTTGTTCCTTGTCAAGTAATATTACGTACTGCACTTATTTATACTTGTGTGTCTTGTTTCACTCTCCGAATAGAGTGTAAGTTCTCTGAAGGCTGGATTGTACCTTACCTAAACTGCAGTTTTACCCCAGGACCTAGCTAGCAGACCTGATCGGTTGTGTGATCTTAATGGGATATAAAACGTATATCTTTATAGAAACATCTCAGTAAGTTCCTATTTCTAGGATATTAATAAACAATGGGGGGGGAGGTAAAGGAGAGGTTGATATTTGAAAAGTTCAGACTTTTAGAATGTTTTATAAAGAATATATAGATTAACAAAAGATCCCCTGCATCTTCTGGCAGAAATTGAGAGAAGGCAGTGATCGTAATTAATTTTTAGTTTGTGCCACATATTTGATAATTGCTCTGATTCATGCTATTATAGTCTCCCTTCACCCACAGGAAAACAAACTTAATTTGATTCATACCCTAAGCAAGAAAAAAAAATACCCTGATATTACTCACATGGGTATGATTCAGCTCTTGGTTCTCAACCATATTCTCCATCCTCCTTTTCTTCTTACCCAGCTCACCCCCTTAGCCACCCCCACCCACTATATATTCATCTGTCATTGAAGCCTAAAACTGAGTCAGTATGTTCTTAAAAATGGGCGGGGGAAGAAAGCAAGAGCAAGAAGTCCTTTTGCTCAGTAAACTATACTACTAGATCCCAAATCATAAAAACAATAAGGATGTGATCGATAATTTCTTCCTTGTCTCCTGTGGCTTAGTCTCTGTAAGATTTTATGCACACACACACACACACACACACATTCATATATATATGTGTGTGTGTGTATGTGTATGTATGCATTTTTATGAAACTAGAAGATTTGGAAGAATTAAACAGATCACATTAGCAAAATCAAGTGTTTAGATTGCTGAGACTAATTTTTTTTTTAAATAGTGAAATAGATGATTTTCACCAAGGGGGAAAAAAAGATGCAAATGATAAAGCATATGGAATTGGGTTTTCCACATTCATAAATGGCATTTTGTGAATGACTCAGCCATGAGGCAGCTAGCTGGCTGGTGTAGTGGGTGGAGCGCTGGACCTATAGTCAGGAAGTCCTGAGTTAAATGTAGCCTCTATTCTTACTAGCTGTGTGACCAAGCAAGTCACTTAACCTCTCTGGGACTGTTTCCTTACCTGTAAAAATAGGGATAATATTAGCACCGACTCCCCTGCATTGCTGTGAGGCTAGTATGAAATAATATTCATGAAGAACTTTGAAAATCTTAACACGCTCAGTATTATCATCATCATTATTATCATTAATAAAAATAATACATAGGACATACACAGCAATAGGAGATGTGCTCTGATGGACATTTTGCAGTGTGTTTTTTTTATTAATATTTTTGAAAGCTGTATAATTATAAAATTATAATTTCTGCATTTATTAATTTAGCTTTCTTTAGGTCAAAACAAAATGAAAGGCTAGATTAATCACTGTCTTGATGTACGTAGTTTGATTACTGAATAAAATGTTATGTACAAATGTGGAGGCCTCATACATTAACCATTTATGCCTCAGTAAACATGTTCTTAAAGGTATTATGTGAATTAAATTTCTGGGATTCAAATTAAATTCTTAGGTTATTTAGAACTTACCTAATGGTAAGGTATCATGTGAATTTTTGTAATTCAAATTAAATTCTTAGGTTATTTGGAATTTACCTAATGGTAAGGTATTATGTGAATTAAATTTTTGTAATTCAAATTAAATTCTTAGATTATTTAGAATTTACATAATTGAGTGAAGTCTTTATGAATATAAGTCAGTGGGAGAAGTAATCATTTTGTAAAGTGAATAAAGAGAGGAAGAAAGAAACAAGCATTTATTAAGCACCTACTATATACCAGGCTCTGTGCCAAGTGCTTTACAAATATAATCTCATTTGATCTTAGATCTTGCCTACTGCTTAATCCCCTGTCCCACCTTAGCTGTTTGTAAACAATTCTTGATTTAGCTGATTTATACCATTTTTGTATGTTCTCTTCTCCCCTCAACTTTTTCCTCCTTTATTCGAGGAGGGAATAGGGAATTATTTTCCTTCCTCATTATTTTTTCTTTGGCTAGCTAGTTTGGTTTTTAGCAATCCGGTTTTCTTGGACCTTTCTGCAGCCTTTGACACTGTTGATCACTTTCTCTCCTCCTTGATAAACTCTCTTTTATCTAGGTTTCCAGGACTCCACTTTCTCCTGGGTCTTCTCTTACCTCTCCATGACTGTTCTTTCTCAGTCCTTCCTTTTCTGCATCCTTTATCCAGGTCATGTTCTATAATCATAGGTGTCCCACAGGGTTCTTCTCTCTTGGGTTATCTTTTCTTCTCTATCAGTAATGTTTTACTTGGTGATCACATGAGCTCCATGGCTTTAAATTACCTTGTCTGTGCAGATGATTCGGAAATCTACCTGCCCTAACCTCTCTGCTAACTACCAATTTCTCATCTCCAATTCCCTTTCAGACATCTCAAACTAGATGTACAGTAGACATCTTAAACTCAGTATGTCCAAAATTTAATTATCTTTTCCCCAAAAACCTCCCCACCTCCTAACTTCCTTAGTACTCTCAAGGGCACCTCCCTCCTCCCAACCTAGGAGTCATCCTGGATTCTTCACTATCTCTGCCCCTCCCCCATCTAATCTGTTGCTGGGGTCTGCCTGTTTCTTTGCAGCACCTCTCAAATACACCCATTCTCTCCTCTAATGCTGCCACCACTCTGGTACAGGCCCTTAACACCTCATACTTGGACCATTGCAATAACCTGCTAGTGGTATGCCTGCCCCAGGGCCCTGATCATTCAGCCACTAAAGTGATTTTCCTAAAGTGCAGGTCTAGTCATGTCAATATTCAGTACACTCCAGTTGCCTCTAGCATCAAATACAAAATCCTCTGGCATTTAAAGACCTTCATAATCTAGTTCTCTCCTATCTTCCCAGTCTTCTTATTCTTTACTCCCTGATGCATACTCTTCAGTCCAGTGTTACTGACTTCTTTGCTTGTTCCATAAACAAGGCACTCCACCTCTCAGCTCCAGGCATTTTCTCTGGCTGTCTTCCATGCCTGGAATGTTCTCTCTTCTCATCTCTAACTTCCTGGCTTCTTTTAAGTCTTTTCTAAAATCCCCTTTTCCGCAGGAAGTCTTTCCCAACTCTTAATTCTAGTGCCTTCCATCTTTTTTCTCCCTCTCTCTATTTTTCTCCATCTCTGTCCCGTACATAGTTTGTACATATTTGTATACTTGTGTAATACCAATGTTACTTGTAGCTACTATGGCTGTGTAAAGCCAATAGCACCAGCACACAGGAGGGCTGCTAGCATAGGTTCTTTGATCTGCTTTTCGAAGGAAAGCAACTTTAAGGGGTTTACAGTCTCACTTTAATTAAACATATATATATCATTCACTTAGCTCAAGGGAAAAAGTCAGCACACTGAACTTAAGAGAAAACACAAACAGAAATTACAAGCAGAAATTATATAAAGAGAGCAAATAATACAAATCAGTAGACAAAGCTTCCAACTGTCTGTCCATAGCAATACATACATACATACATAGTTACCAGAGAAAGAAGCTGGGTTTTCAAAGTCAGGGGGGCTTCTTAACTGCTACCCAGAGTCTCCAAACAAACACCCTTCCAATGAATGTGCCCCCAAAGCAAAATGCTAACCTCAGAGTATATATATGTGTGTGTGTGTATGTATATGTATGTATATGTGTGTATATATATATATGTTTGTATACATGTATATTTATATATATACATACACACACATACTTCAGGGTCAGAAGGTGTCACAACCCTATGATTCAAACTCTTGTGACATAAGCAGGTCAGCAGAGACTTTTGATTGAAACAAAGGCAAGTCTCAATCAAAGGCACTTGATTACCTTAGTGCTGAGAAGAACTAGAACTCCAAAAGAAAAAAGGGCAAAACAAAAAGTCCCATTTGGCTTGCCATTACACTTTGTAGATTAGATTTTCAAGCCTGTTTTTTGTATCCTCTGTGCCTAGCACAGTTCTCAACACATAGTAGGCACTTAATAAATATTTATTGACTGTCAATTGACATTCCAAAGGTTTGGTCATAGGACTTAACTTTACTGTATTTGGAAAGAATAGGAGTGCTGAAAGACTTAATAGTAATTAACTCCTATGACCAAGCCTTCAGAGGGTCCTCATAAGGCAAATTATGCTTCCAGCCATAGCATTCATGTGTTAGTTAGCATGGCAACAGGTCGCAATTTATAATTAATAACTTCCTCCCACTACTGTTAATGTTAACATGTCTACTGAAGGAGGGGGATGAACAGGCACAAGGAAAATTATGGAAGTAAATATAATAAATTAAAATTATCAAAGATCAAGCTGTACTTGATTATAAATTTAAGTTTTGTGAATCATAAGGTTGTTGAGGTTAGAATATCTTTCGTTGCATTATTTGATGTTTTCATGACTGTGTGGTTATATCTGTTTTTATAAAGAGCTATTCTGAATCTAAAAGTGAAACATATAATATGGCTTCCATTATCTTTACCACTTCCTGGGAGAAAAAAATAACAAACCCTCTGGGACCTAACAATCTAAATTAGGTTTGACAAAGGTACAGAATTAACCAGAATTATAAGCCACTTATAGACTTGTCTCTTAGGAACAATTGAAATTCATAATTAAGTCTTGAGTCACCACTACTGCTTTAATGTTAGTTAAGCAGGAATTCCTCTAACACCTTTGGTGGCCTGAAAGAGCTAATACAGGTTTTGCCAGTGACATATTCCAAAGGAATTGCTTTTGCATTCAAAAAATTTGACTTATCCTGGGTATTGAATAGGAAAGCTCTGACATCACACTATTCAGGTGATTTCAGTGTTATTAAGGTCATTTTAGCTTTAAAAAAACGTGAAAAACCTTTGAACCTAGCTGATAAAAAACAAGGAAATATAGCATATGAAGTTATTTAGTATTATCCCCAGCATTTTGTCCAGTACATCAAATCTAGAAGTGGGGCAGGTTCATGAGATCTACATCTAGAAGGAATCTCAAAGATTGTTCAGATCTGGAAACTGAGGCCCAGCCTCAGGTCATATATATAGTAAGCAATTAGAGACAGAATTTGAACCTATGACATCTGACTTCAGAACCAATGCTTTCCCCCCATAACACAGTGCCTCCTTAGGGAAAGAGTAATTACGGGTTTCTAGAATTTGTTACCTAGGTGCCTATTGTAAAAAAAAAATTAAATAACTGAAGGAAAGTTTTCCTAATTTTTAATTCTATTTTTAAAGTGCAGCAAAGTATGATATGAAAGAGGTTAGGGTTGTAATTTTTAAACTAGTAGAAAATGAAATGTAAGAGGACGGTTTCCAAAGGATTCAATTATTAAACCATTTAACTGGTGATCAGAAATGTTGCTTAAATGTAGTAATTTAAATTTAACATTTAAAATCTACTTAATAGTACTGTATGAACTAGAAATTTTAGTTGTCTCCTCACTTGTAAAATTGGTAACTTAGCTATTTTGTGGTGAGAAAAAGAATATATGACTTTTTTTCAAACAAATTCTAAGACTTTCTTCTGCATTATTATCCATTGGTAGAAAATTAATCAGAATATTTTAAACTGAAATGTCTATATTTAGACTTTACTGTCTGTAGCTTTCACTGTATTTCTGGGATTAAGCTGTATGACTGAATCATATCTATATGGGCCCTTTCACTCCATTTCTTAAAAAAACACCCTTGTTCTGAGGAACAAAGGGGTGGGGTTTAGGGAGCTGGAGTCGTCATGGCTGGTTTTCCTGACATGCTCTTACTACCATAAATTGAGAATGGCAAGCAGCAACTGGGGTTCTGCCTCCTGTTACTTAAAGAAAAACAGCTACTGTGTCTTTGTGATCAAAATGTAACTGTCTCAGATGTGAAAGATGAAACAGAGACCATATTTTGAAATCTTTCACATTCAGTGGCTTGAAAATAGAATGAGAAAAATTAAAATTCATTAAGAAACTTATTTTGGGGAGATGCAAATATCCTTTTTTTAAAACCTAGAACAGATCTTTAAAATATTTGATAAGTTGGAGGGAGTTCATATTTTAAAAATTATTTTTACTAAAAGGGGAAAGCTTTCATTATTGTAATGAATTTTTTCTCCAGACTTAAAGAAAAGTTCAGAATTGTTTTCGGGACAGATATATTTCACTGGTTATTGTGCTAATCGGTCCCAGCAATTTGTTACTTTTACCTGATTTATAATAGCAATTTGAAATAAATACTTCTAACGAAAAAAATCTACATTTGACATAATATCCTTCAGAAAACAAAAATGGGGGAAAGGGGTGGGAGTGGGAGGGAGCATTATAATACAGCTTATGTTTTGGGGGAAAATCAGCCCTTTTTCTTTCAATGTTTTTGGAAACTAAAATTTTATAAACATTGTAAAGAGGGAAGGGGCAGGAGAACAAATGGAATGAGTTTATTTCTGTGGTAGATTTATAAACCCAATCTCTTGCCCAGGGATTAATTTAACATGTGCCAGACATCCCTCTTAGGGCTAGTTGTGAATGTATCTATGTGTGAGGCTAGGGTGTTTCCTGCTTTATAAGACTTAGCTGCCTCAGCCTGGGCGTTTTCAATTTGAGTTACTCCTTCCCCAGCCCCTCCCCATTGAGTGTCCTTTGTGTAACCCCAGTAATTCAGAAATTTTGCAGTAATGGGGACTTGCCCTATCATGTGACTGAGGTACTAGTTGCAGGCTGTGATTGGTCCTCAGCTAATTGGCGGTTCTCTATAAGAACTCCCTGAGCTGGAGCTCAACTGAAGCTAAACTCTTCTCCAGTCTTCAGTTACACGTATGTTGTAACATTGAGAATAGAGTGATTCAGCAACATGTGATAAAAAGTTATCAGTACTGCTTATTGACCAGGCCGGTGGCATGCAACGGAGGCCAGTGGCCGCTGACTGGATTAATCTCTGGCTTTTATGAACTGGTAACTGTCACTTTAAGATTGTTTACTGATTAAACTTAGAAGAATGCAGTTTAAAATCTTTGCCAGGAACTTGTGTGGACTTATTCCTTTTTTTTTTTTCTCCTTTGTTTTGTCACAGGAATGAAATGCTGATAGCTTCTTACTTTGGAGGACTTCTGTAGAAGGGGGGTGGAGGGGAGAGTTCCAAAGGATCTGAAACAAAGCTTTTTATATCTACTTGTGAAGATTTATCTAGTTGTGAAGAGGGAGTTTTTAGCTAACGGAAGCTGCAGCATTGTCCTCAGGAAATAATGCTTTATCCAGAATGGGTAAGTAAAAAAAAAAAATGGCATTGCCTACTAATGGATATCATCTGGTGCACGTTAGAATTGTAAAATTGTTTGCAGATTCCTAATAACTCTGTAGAAGCCAAGAACACAAAAGCACAGTAGAGGAATTTTTTTAGGGTAGTGCAAGAATATAAAATAATATCTAGGAAGAAAATCAGGCAATTAAGAAAAATTCAATTGTGTTATTTGTTTTAGTTTGAGTATATTTAATGCAAGGAGATGATTTTAAAGAGTGGAAAAAATAGTTGATAAGCAAATGAATCTGTACCTACATTTTGGTAGCAAAACGTTTTCTATGTACATATTTCCATCTGCCCTAACTAGTGTGTAATATACCAGTAGGGGTGTTTTTCTTTAGGGCTAGCTTATTAATACCCTCTTTACATGAAAGTATCTAATGAAAAGCTTTACCAAAATAACAGATCAAATAAGGCGTTTGAATAAATTTATTTTAGTTGTGATTAACGGGTTGTGATGTGAGAGTAGTCTTTTTAATGATGTTTGAATTTCGGAATTGTTCTAATTTGTGGATATGTGGCTTCAGTTAGACTTAAAAGTGTGCTTTTTTTTCCCGCTAAGTCATCTCATTTTAGAATGTTATGCTTAAGCTCCTTCCCCCTTTTCTCCCTCTCCCTCTCCCTCTCCTTCCCTCCTCATTTAACATGAAACTTTTAAGGTTTCTAGAGAAATATATAGAGTTATATAACTAATAGCTTCTTTTTCAAATACTGTAAGAAAATACATTTTTGTATTTTACATTGATATTTCATTTCTTAATTTGATTTATTATGAATGGTTATGCCAAAATGGTTGATTATAAGAGGAAAGCAGAATAAGAATGATGGGTATACTTTCTTATTGGTCAGTAGGCCCAATCACGTGATCCCTATTTACATGATAAAAACTAAAATATTAAATACAAAAATATTTTGTGCTTGTTCTTTTTAAGATTTAAGTTTTTAAAATTGCATGTGCTTAACACATAAAAGTTATAATAACAAAAACGAGAGATTGGTTTGTGTGGGTTTTGTGTATGCTTTTGTTTTCTTATAGTAACTAAAACTGAAGTTTAATTTGAAATAAAGGCTCTTCTATTAGAGAAACACCTTTTTTTAAGGACTTATATGCTTTTTCTAGAAACATTATAATTATACATGTGATATAATCTCTAAGAGTTTATATCACATGTATAATTATAATATAATTATATATGTGTGTATATATATGTATGTACATATATATATATAAATATATATAATCTCTATAATATAACAAGGGTTAACCAAGTTGCTTTGGGAGAAGTGGGAAAGATGGTGAGGCCAGAAAGAGAATAAACATTTTCTCTCCTCCTCTGTTCCCTGCCCTCCAACCCCCAACCTTGGAAAACGTTCAGAACAATGCTTTTTATAAAAATAGAACTCAAGACTTCTGTGTGACTAAATTTGGAAGGGGAGGGGGGACGGAAATGTTTAATAAGAGAAGCAATAAAAGAAAGACTTTTGAGATAAGCATTCCCATTAAGGGCAGGGCTCTCCAGCAAATCAGAAAGAATGTAATACAACCTTTTGTATATCACAATTGATTTTATTTAAGGTGTGGCTGACTGAACACCTGGAAAAATTCTGCTTGCTTGTCCAAAGTACATGAATGTTTAGGTCCTCTAGTCTTTTGATAATGATGGGAAGTGAGACGTTTGTAGCTAGGTTATTCATCAAACTACTGATCTGTGATAATAACTCATTAATGGTTCATTGCTGTGTATTTCATTTCATCATGTTTCGAAACTTCATGTTTTAATAAATCCCATTCTTCCACTTAATGATCAAGTCTCTCTGTCCCTTTAGGTTTTTCTCATCTATTTGGAAATACTTGTTTGAATTACTTTAAAGTAATAAGTGGAATTTTTTCGCATCCTGTCTTATTAAGTCTAACCATCTTTTTTCAGTTATTCATTGATTATAAATAATACTTCTATCATATTTGATTCTGCCTTTGGGTACATTTAAGTTTCTAGGGGTTATTATCATTCATGGGGGATTTTTCTGTGTTCAAGTATGTATATAGGAAGGGTTACCATTCATCTACTTTCTCTGTTATGACTGATTTGACTCTCCCTGCCACATTTACGAATTGGCAATATGAACATTTATCCCCATCTGGTTATCCCTGTAATTGATTTTAACATGGTGCACGGAATCTACGCCCAATTAAATGTTGCACTTAAGTGTACATATTTGGGGGAGGCCTTCAATCACAAATGAAACAAACGGTCACTGAGCGATACCAAAATAAGCTTCATAATATTGCTCCTATGGCAACAGGGTAGTTAGGTGTTTTGAAATATAGCTATAAGCATTCATTGTGGAAATGTCATTCAGACCTCTCACTACAACCTCATTGGGTGGGAGATTGATGGGAGTCGGTAAAAGCCAGACTAGGGAAACAGCACATAGCCCATGTGTGCACCTGTATCTTTCCACAAACTGTCCTGAAAAGAACATTAGAATGGTATAGTTTTGGACAGCATGGAGTCTAAGAACTAAATGAAGGACAGTGGAAAGGGGGGTCAGGAAAATGGAGGTAAGTGGAGGAGAGATATTTAAGGGGCAAGAAAGGTAGTAGAAAAATGTACTCGGTAGCTGGAAGTCTTTCCTCCCATGTTAGCTGTCAGTGGGAACATCTTGAACTGGTTATGGTGTAACTTCAACATCTGAAAAGGTTTCCTTAAAATGTGGCATGGGGGGGAATTCCTTTGGTAGCAGTATGGTTTACCACTTTATATAACATTTATGCGTCTCCCCCCTGTTATTGTGAGGTGCAGTCTTTTTCCAAGAGATCCTGAAAGAATGCTTGTTCATTGGTCATTTGGCTTTCCTTATATACTTCCAAGAGGCAAAGATGGGTTTTAAACATTAAATATAAAAACATCTAATATGATAAATAGATCATGATGACTTTAGATTATCTCATCCTCCAGGATATCTTTTTCTTTTAAGCTGTTGAAAAATGGTGAAAATGATTTGCCCAGGAATCTGTCTGAGTGACTATACACATTTTATAGAAATGAAGGGTTTTTTTTTTGGGTTTTAGTTTTTTGGGAACTGGAGCTTAGCATTGTAACCAACTCTAAATTACTCAGAGAGTGAAGCAATATGGCACAGTGGTGGAGTCTGAGATCCTGGGTTCAAATTTTCCACTGCTGCTTAATGCCTTTGTGACCTTGGGCCTCATATCTGAAATAGGTGGTGGGGGGTGGGGGGGGGGGTGGAGAGCAGATATAGTAGCCTCTAAGGTCCTTTGTGGTTTAATACCCATGCCCTGCTACCACTTCCCACCGCTGAAACTTTTTTTGTTGGCCCTTCCCCACCTATTTCATGACTCCTTCACACCTCCCCAGAGAGTGGAAAGTCAAAGGAAATGGACATCAAATTCTTAGAGTTCTGAGCAGGCATTTGGAGACGAAGGTGTTAGAATTCTTTGCTGAAATAAGTATAGAATTTCAATTGTTCATGTAATTCCTGGCGCCCCCAGTTATTCATAACCAAGAGCCAACCTATTGCTGAATGTTTTGAAAATGGTTCTTCAAGGTTATTGTTTTTTATTTGATCTCTTCAGGGTCTTTCCAATGTAATAATCTTTTTTT
>CM053622.1:446151069-446172705 GCA_028646595.1 Phalanger gymnotis
TTCTTAAGATGCATTTGATGGCCTTCCCCACTCTCCGCTCTTCTGTGTTCTCCCCTTTCTGTTTTGTTTTTCTTTTGTAGCAGTATTCTCCTGAATCTCCACCTCCTTTATCACCTCTCCCACATCCCTTGACTGTGGGCAGATCCCAAGGCTGTGTCCTGGGCTCGCTTGTGGCCGCTTTCCATATTTCTCCTGGTGATCTCATCAGTTCTCTTTGGTTTAATATCTATGCAGATAATTCCCACCTGTATATCCAACCCTCTACCTTGATCCTAAATAACTATTGCTTATCAGACGTTTCAAGCTGGACATACTGCATATACTGAAGACATCTCAAACTTAACATGTTCAAAACAACTCATTATTTCCCTTCAAACTCTCCCTTCTACTGAATAGGCAGTTAAGTGTTAGATAAAGATAACTCTGTGTGTGTGTGTGTATCATATGTCTATAGTATATTTGTGTGTACATATATGTGTGTATATACATATATGTATATATCTGGCATATAGTGTGTATATAAATATATGTGTGCACATATCATATGTATGTAGTATATATGTGTGTATATACACTAAATGATACACTATAGTGTATGTATACACACATATACACTCATCTTTCTCTCTCCCTGTCTCTCCTCCACCCCACCCCAAGATAACTGTCAGTGCTGGAGTTAGACTAAGGAAAACCCGAGTTCAAACTCTGCCTCAGACTCTTTGCTAGTCACTCTACATCCGTCTGCCTTAGTTCTCTCATCTGTAAAATGGGTTTGATAATAATGCCCATATATCCTGAGGTGGTTGTGAGGACAAAATGATAGTGACAGTATAGGTGCTTTGTAAACCTTAAAACACCATCCACTTGCTGATTGTTACTTGTATTATTTTTTTCATTCCCTGTTCCTTTTGAATCAGTAGATTGTCTGTTCAGTGAGGGAAAGTCAATTAGTTACATTTTATTTGACCAGACTGACTATTGGGCCCTGATCAAGTTAACTCTAGGTTGTGCTACTGAGCTAGTCTCATGTAAAATTTCATTTCAGACCTGGAGTCTTCTTAGACTATTAGAGCTAGAAACCTTGTAGCTGAATCCTCTCCTTTTATCGGTGAGGAAACCTGGGGCACAGAGCAGAGAAACCACAGGAAATTTGAGGTTCTGATAGTGTATACTTTTGTATGTAAAGTTAGGACTTATCCTCCTGGAACAGGATGTGATTTATAGAGTTTTAGAATTAGAAAGTGATGTGGTGATTAGCGCCAACATATCCATCCCATTATCCAGCCTGTGCTTTGGAACTCACTACCCTGCTTGGTGATGTCTACTTTTTAGGGACAATATAAAGGCATTTACTAAGGGCCACAACTCTTCCTCTTTGGATGAGAGGGTGTGTGTGTGTGTGTGTGTGTGTGTGTGTGTGTGTGTGTGTGTGTGTCTTGGTCTGTCCAGTATGCATGAGTAATAGACTCATTAAAAATGAGGCATAGGCTTTGCTAATCTATGTGTCTTGGGATTTTCCCCTTTTCTTCCCCCATAGAAATAAACGGTTAATCAGCATCAATAAATGGCCCATGTTTTGGGTCCTTGATATTCTCGGCCTTGTCTAAGGCATATTCTAAAACAGTTGTGCCGTGGCCAGGCACCGTTAAATGAGTCAGTTCCTACGGTTTGGTTAGAAATTCTCAAAAAGTCTTTCAGAATGTGGATGTGGTCAGCAGAGTCATTTTCCAGGCATCTGAAAGGAAACCCACATCAACTGTAAAAATTGAACTTTGAACTGGTTGCCCTCCAATAACAAAACTTTGTAGCAGTGCTTCCCCACAAAGAGAAAGCTAAAACTCTTCTGTCTTCAGATGGAGTTTGATTTTATTTCTTGTTTTTTGCATAGTACCTAGGTATGCCTTTGCATACTTTTCTCCCTTTTCATTTAGCACCTAGGAGAAATTTGAATCTATGCATTTGTACAAAACCATATATTAGTGTAGAACAGGAGGAAAAAAGGTCACTTGTAAAAAAAAACTGGGTTATATAATACAGTTTAGAACAGGAAAAATTGGTAATTTCTACAACTTCACAAGAAACTCTAAAGAGAACACTCATAACAGTGTGATATATGAAAATTTGATTCATTTGCTAATTAGGTTCTGAGCATTAATTAAATTGGTAACCTTTGTCAGTGTTCAGGAAATACTAATATAATATTTAGATTTTCAAGCTTTTGAAAAAATGAAAAATTTTATTATAAATATGACAACCTTCAACAAGCAAAAATTAAAAAACACCAAATTCAAAAACGCCACAAAAAGACAAAAGCAAAAAATATTATACATAAACTGTTGGTTTAAGTAACAGACATATGAATTAACTTTAAGTAGTATAAAACTCACCTTGTTTATATCTCCCTTCTCTCCATCCTTTTCTATATATTTTCTAGATTTTATTCCTATTGTTGCTGATTATATTTTACTGTTCTCACCTTACATCATTCCATGTCTTTCTCTATTCCTTTAGGTTCTTTTTTACTGGTAGTCACACCCCATTATATTACTAAACAACCATTATCTGGTCATCCCTTGATTTTTGGCTATAAAGGTTTATTCAGTTTTTTGCTATTACAGATAATATTCCTGAAATATTTTTGTACATTTTAACTTTTAAAGAACTTAATTTATTACATTATTTAATACTATAATTCAACCTCAGTTTTAGAAAATGACTATTTTAAGTGTGTTCTGCCTTTGTTATCCATAAATTACATGAAATTATTGATTTAGTATTTAGCTATCAGTCTTATTTACCATCTTGAAAATAGTTTTGGCATATTTGACATAGAAGCCAAAATTACATAGATCTGACATATCTTTTGATTCAGAAACCAAAACTCAACTGTGAAAGTAATTTTAATATATTTATATGATTTTACTTATAAGATATTTAAATAGATGATAGCAAGCAGTATCAATGTTACTTTTATACCTGGAGGGTAACAGGCTGGACAGTTACAGATTCTAATTTATTCTACACAAACCTATCATGTGCAATAGATAGATAGAGGAATCGTGCAATTTGATACTAAAGCCAAATCGAATTTAGCAGTTGTGTAGGACAGAAGATGCAACTGAATGGGCAGGAGAACGGATGCTCCGTTATATGGGCCACACCAGCTGCCAGGGGCCCAGGTCTTCCTTTCAGTCAAATCCAATAAACACTCAAGTGCCTGACACATAATAGGTATTCTACGCAACTGCTAGATGTGGTTTGGCTTTAGTGTCAAATTGTACTATTCCTCTATCTATCTATGGTTTGTGTAAAATAAATTAGAATCTGTACAATTAATAACAAAGAAAGATAGACCCCCACCACCCGCCCTCAAGGAGTTTGCAGTCTAATGTGGGGGGAGGAGGGAGACAACAGCCAAAAGGAAAGAGGGCTGAGGAGACCAGGGGTATCTTGTTCTGTGGATTTGAAACCAGGCAGGGCAAGAGGTACAGAGTGTTTCAGTTTCTGCCCTTTGTAAAGGAAGGCGTTGGGTGGGAGGAGTTTAATACACTACCCTCTAATCAGAGGGAAGAGGAGGCTGAGGGAGGTGGTGTCAATCGAAACTTCAATTAGCATGGTAATGAGATTAGAAGAAGGGGAAGGAACAAAGGGAATTCAAAGTAGAAGGAAGGACTCTCCCTCACTCTCTTCCCCACAGTGGCTACACATTTTTTTTTTGGAGGGGGGAAGGCAAGGCAATTGGGGTTAAGTGACTTGCCCAAGGTCACACAGCTAGGAAGTGTGTCAAGGTGTCTGAGGTTGGATTTGAACTCAGGTACTTCAGGATCTGTGCTCTCCTCACTGCGCCACCTAGCTGCCCTGATTGGCTACTTTTAACTCAAGCTGATCCTAAGTTTATAACCTAGATTCATTGTGTCTTTCTCTGATGGTAGAAAGTTATAAAATAAGAATCAATAATATGTTATTAATTTTATTTGTAGACCCCATATTTTGCCAAGGAATACCTCCCAGCTTTAATTACATCCATCAATCTCACTTCCAAGTGTCCCCCCCCACTCCCAGCTACATTTGACCACAAAGATCATACCAGCCAGCAATACAATAAGCAAACATATTAATTCAGAGAAACTGGCTTCTTAGAGATGGTAAAATAAGGCAGAAGTCAGGAGAAGAAAGAAGGGGCAAAGATTCACCAAAGCTCTGTATTGGCATTTCAGTCTCCCTTGCCCAGTAGCCAAGGATGGAAGCTCCCTGTATCCCTCAGAGCTACAGTACTCTGTGTCCTCATAGTGCAAATGACCTGATACCTTTTCCTTTATGGAATCTGCTCATTTCTCACCTCTTTAGAGGTTTATGTTCTCTCCCTCCCCTTAGAGTGAAGGAGTGTCCCCTAAGTAACAATCATGGCCCCTTTGCTCGTTTTGTGTCAGAACACTGAGTGAGCATCTCCGTCCTGTCCCAAAGACATCCACTTGCACTCAAGTCCTTAGCCAAAAGATGCTACATAAAAATGAGTTATTAATTAATAATTAATAATAAATTATAAATAAATAAATAAAAATTAATAATAAATAATTAATGTTCCTCTTTGAATTTTACCTTTCGTAGTCTTGATGTTGTCAGTGCATTGGAACCTACTTGCTTGCCTTTTTAGACTTTTAAGCAGTATATCTTTGTGCTCATGTCTGTTTATATATAAATAAAAGAAATTCCTTTCTATTCTTTGTGCTCTCCTTCATGGACTTTTATGGAGTAGTAATTGTCAGAAAAGGACTATGTAAACTATTATATAGAACCAATAAGGGATGAAATCTACAATTTCAAGTCACATTTTGGAGCTCTGTAGTATCTTAATCTCATTAAATGAAACATGGCTTTAAATGGATTCTTATTCCAAATACTCCACTTCACCTTGGAATAGCAAGTTGTGACACATGAATAAAATACCATATACTTGATTCATTTATCTTTTTTTTCTTCTTAAGGAAGTAGTCTAAAATACTACCAGAGCATTTGTATTTAAGCAGTAGATCAGGATCAGGATCCTTTAAATGAAACAAAAATAGACACAAGAGGTTTACATACACACCACCTGAAACACCTTCCGAAGCTCATAGCCAATTGTGACTCAGTGACCATCTCTTATCTGGCACTTATCAGCGTCTTTTTGCACTTTTATAAGAAAAACAATCTATTAGATTTTCATAGCACTTTCAGATTTACAAAGTGCTTTACATGCATCTTCATTTGATTTTTCATTTTCATTTCTATACATTTTTGTAAAAGCTGTACAAGAGAAACATTTTATAGATGAGAGTGGAAAAGAAGATTTCTAATGTACCTTCCAGCTCTAAATCCTATACCCAGGTTCACATAGTTAAAAATGGCAGAGCCGAGGTTCAAATCCAAGCCATCTGTTATAGTGGAAAGATCACTGAACCTGAGTTTAAATCCCATCTTTGTAGTTATTATACCTATGTGACCTTGGACAGCTCATTTAACCTCTCTGAACCTTAACAAATAAGTGGGTGGGATTAGATTGCTTCTTAGGCTAAGTCCCTTCCAGCTTTAAATCTGTTACCTGTTGTAGCATAGCATGGGTGCTTACGCTCAGCTAGGCCATTCTCACTGGCAGGTGTGGCTACTACTATTAACCTGATAGGCTGGAGTCGTTTTCCTAGTGATGTCACTCATAAGCCCCTGGCTATCAGTTGATACCAATTAGCCATCCTGATTTGATTAGCTCTTAGAAATGGGTATTTGCCACAATAATACAAGAAGAACAGTTAGTAAAAATAAATTACCTACACTTTCCAGTAAGTACATATGGAATCCAGGGGAAAGTGACCTCAAACTCAACTATGTCTGTCCCAGGCGTAGCTCACTGCTGGGAGTCCATTTTCCCACTTTCATGGGATTTTCACGAAGTTTTCCTTCAGTGTGACTTATCTTTCTGCTGTAAAGTTCTAAAACTACCTTTCCTTGAGTCATCTGGTTTCTCTTCGTTCTGTCTCTCAGCTATTAGCCATTGATGTTCCAGGGACACTCACATAGTCATAAGTGGGAAGTCCCAAGTCTCCCAGCCTTTTCAAGTTCACAGTCTTTGTCTAGTGAGGAGGGCAGTGGAGGAGGTAGATAGAGACTCTCTTATCTCCACCAAGGGATTGACCTCTCCAGGGCTTGCATGGCTGTAGCTGTACCACCACTAAGATGATGTCCTGCTGGAATACCAGACCAGTCTACCTTGCTGCTTTTATCCAAGCCCCCCAGTAGTGACCGGTCCCCTTAACTAACCTTAATGCATTTCCTGTGTTTCATCAGCTGTTATCATCTAATGGCTACATGCATTTTGCTCCTTCCAAATTAAGGACTTTTCACATCTAGCGTAATGTCTTTGAGTGATTAATAGAGATATTCTCATTTGATAAAGACACCAGGGAAGTAAAGCATCTTGTTAGTTATAGTAATTGGCAGGATTGATTAATTCAGTCAAACCCTATCTTTGCACTATGAAATTCAGTATCCTTGCCCCCACACAACTGGATAAACAGTCTCAACATCTGTTTACTCTTAGCAACAGACGAATCATTTGTGAAATATTACACCTCATTTGTTAATGCCTACCAGAGCCTTCCAGTCTTCTCTTAGTATTATGAATTTTTACAAAATAAATACCTGCAGCCGTGGTGAATTTTCTTACGGGAGGTTAGGATTGTATAATGTGGTATGCAGCAGTGAATTTTTGTAACATGAGCCTTAGGTTCATATTCTGACTGATGATAGTTATGTGGCTTTGGTCAGATCACTTTTTTGCTTTTTAGTTTTAAAATATAGATAAGGCATATACTACCCATCTCACAAGGTTTCTGTGAGGAAACTTGGTTGTTAGGCCCCAAACTGCTATAGAAATAGAAGTTTTAAATATGTGTTATGCCATTTGTAGCTGACTACCTTGTTTCTCCCAGGTCCTGAGCGTATTTCTGAGCTTTCTCAGCACAGCCATTTACCTTTTTAAGTGAAAGTACTTGCTACTCCTTTGATACTGAAAATAACTCCTCTTACTCCTACTCTCCCAATAGCCCAGATCTTATACTTTCTTGCCCTCCATGAATCGTCCTGAGATGTAGCATTTTAGGGCAAAATGCCTAACTTGACCTCTTTTCTTAATATAGAAAGAGGAACTAAGTTTCTCCATTGTTTCTGCTGTCAATACAAACAATGGTTTTGCTTCTGCTATTTCCTTCTTTCAACCCTGACATAAAATATGTCACTGTCTTCCCTTCAGAAAGAAACACTTCCTGCTGTGGTATCTTGACTCCGTGGTCAGTCCTGTGATTAACCTTCTCTTTCTCAGCTGACTCCTTAAAAAAAGTTCTTTCTGTGTAGTCTCTTCCTAAATCTGTGTTATTTCATAGAGTCATAGATTTAAAGATGGACAGATATCATAGAGGTGAACTACGCCAATCCACTCATTTATTTGTAAAGTGCTTCGCAGATCTTAAAAGCATGATATAAAGGTAGCTCATCCTTTTCACCATCATCATCATAATTGCTATTGTCACATATTTTACACAATGCAGTTTTGACTTGAAACTACATTTTTATCATCTTGGATATTAATTGTACCTTTGACAAATAGTCCTTCCTTCCCCCCAAATTTAGTGCTAATTATATAACCCACAGACTTTCAGCTGGGTTTAAATCAGGTGAGCTTCCAGGCCATTGCCCAGTTATTGCTGGTTCACTCAGCCTTCTAGCAGTGGTTTTGCTTATAGCCTGGAATGAAAGAATGGATTTCCACAGTAAAAATTACCTTTTACCAATCTTCAGTACCTTAGTCTTTGTATTTTTTTACTCATCTTGTTGCTATTCTTCCAACTGTGGTCTAGAGAACTCACGCAAACCCCTCTAGTCGCAGTGTACCTCTGAATGTGATTACTTATTTCCTTGGAATTAGTTAGGAATCATTGTAGCAATGATTTGTTGGTTCTTGGTATTTCTTTTCACTTTTGACTGCACTTCCTTTGTGCTTTGTTGTGATTGGTCCTATTACATTGTAGTCTTGAATGGGTTTTGAATCCCCCACACCAACAACAGCTACAATATCTCTAACAGTTGTTGACGTGTGATCTTTAAGAGAACAACTTTTATACTTTCTTGGAATAAAATCCATTCTTAAAACTACAGAATTAAAAACAATGAAAGAGAGCAATGAAACCTATGTTATAGCACGAAATCCACTATTCAACTGATGGAAAACTTAACTAAAAATGAGGAAACCAGTGAAATCTTGTTTTATCAGATTAGTTTCAGGTGTTCTGAATCAGCTTAGTGTCAGCCAAAGCTGACACATAAGACTGTTGTAGTCACAAAATGAAACCAGAATTATTGCTTGTCTCAGGTCATGTGCACATCCATATATGTCGTCAAGAACGTAAGCTCCTAGAAAAAAGACTTTTCTCTTTATTTCTGTGTGCCCTGTGCCTAGCAGTGTCAGGCATGTATGTAGTAGGCATTCAATAAATGTTAGTTAAATGCTTACCAAATACCTCAAAATCAGAAACCAGTGAGGAAATGCAAATTAGATATTATTATATACATTATATCTCTTCATCCATTTCTTATGTTCTTATAACCAAGATCACAAAATGCCAATCACAAAATTATGTGTCCGCATTAGTTTCCCTAGCACCTGCCACCTCTGCGACTTTATATTTGCTGGAGCTTCTAGTACTCAGGGATGTGAAGTGTCCAGAATTGCACAAGCCCTTTGAAACTTGCAGATTCCTGCTTAAAACGGGGGACAAAGGGGAGGGAAGGCAACTGGGCCAAAGCTAAGGGTCCCTTTGCACTCTGTCCCATTAATTAAGCTCCCCCTTCTTCTCTGGACCCACACTCTTAGTGTGGCTTTAATCCTTTGCTGACTTAAAAAGGGAAATAAAATTGAACATCTGAGATGGAAAGTTTAGCCCCTACAGTGATTTCAAAGCACATGGTATTCTTCCCATGGGAATCAGAGGGAAATCATCTCTTCGCTCTCAGGTGAGAAACCAAAATGTTGTAGGTGAAAGTCCTTCAATGATGTTCAGTGAAGAAAACTGTCCTTATGCCAAGATAAATAGAGGCAGTTAGGTGATGAACAGAATAGAGCATGGGGCCCAGGATTAAGAAGACCTGAGTTCAAATTCAACCTCAAACACTTATTAGCTGTTTGATCTGGGCACTACCTCACTGTCTATCTCACTTTCCTCATTTACAGAATGAGGATAATAATAGCACCTACCTCATAGGGTTATTCTGAGCATAAAAATGAGATGAAACTTATAAAGCACTTAGCATGGTGCCTGGCACACAGTAGGCACTTAAAATTGCTTCCTTTCTTGCATCTAACCAGACTTTGGACAAATTTTCTTAAGTGTCCCTTTCTACACGGGTCCTACAGAAACTTCTGCAAAGGGCTCTGTACTATAAACAGATCCCTTTGAGGCCTAGGCAATTGTCCTCTGGGTCCCTATTCCCAGAGAACATCAAGATTTCCCCACAATGCATTCCTGCCACTACAAGGGCATTCCTACTAAAATTCCAAATAGGACAAGTATGCTTCGTTAGAGATGAAAGAAAACAAGATCAAATAACCCCTGAACAAGAGTAAGAATCCCAAGAAAAGAGATTAAGCATTTAGAGGGTTGATTATTTGGGGTTTCCAGGCCAGGCAGTAAACTCTGGACCTGCACTCACTCCCCAGAAAAAGATCTCAGACAAGCCATCTGGATTTGAGTCACAAATAAGACAGGTGGCCTAAAACATCTTAAAAGTACAAATGAAAGTATGATTGTTTATGAAAAATGATAATGTTCTCTGGGCACTCGTATTCTACAGATTTTATGTTAGGGATACGTAAAAGCCCTACATTTTATATTGGCTGCAGTACTCATAATAGCTTACAGTAAAGCAGCCAATAGTGGTACACAAGCTTTCAAATAAGCAAAGGCAGTCTCAAAAGAATTGGCCTGACTTTTAAAGAAATAAACCCAAAAAGCCGACTGTTGTACAATTGCCAATTAAAACGGAAAAAAAATTGCCATTTTTTCCCTAGTGGATCTGAAGTATCCAGTAATGAAAATCTTGGGTGGGAGATTTCTCCAGTGAGTCCCTGAAAATCAAGGTCCCACACGTAGTCTAGTGCTCTTGACTGATTTATCAAGACATGTTCTCACCTAGTATCAGGTTAAAGTGGGGTGGGGCGGTTTCAACCCCACCCTTACACCAACATTATATTATCTTTCTTGTGGAAAGGATAGAAAAATCTATTTTTTAAACAAGTTAAAACTAAGTACATTCATGTAGTTTCAGGGGAGAAAGAACTTAGCCATAACATGGAAGTGGTCATTCTGTTTATCATGAGGAAAGATCATTTATAATCTCCCAAGTTGTGAACTTTTTTAAAGAGATTGACCTCTTCCCCTTCTCACCTCTTTTCTCTTTCCATCACTTTCTATCAATTCAGAAAACATTCATCTCACTTAGGCATTCTAAACTACTTCACTAGTCATTGGTGGACCATAATGTTACCTGAGCTTATGTTGACGATGTCCTTTCATTTCTTAGTTCTTAAAATATGCCAAGAATTTCCCTTACTACCAAATCTTATCAGACATTACATTTTCCTTGAAGGACATTAGTATGCAGATTCTTTTCGCTCCACAAATGTTCCTACTTAAAAAAAAAAAATGTGTGTGTGCCCACGCACATGCATGCACACACATTCTTCTCCTATACCCTTGTGGACTCAAAGTCATTAATTCCTGGCTGCTGTTGGGTTAAAACTCTTTCTTCTTCAGGGTGTCCCTCCACCCCCTCATTTCGCCTGTTCCCCCAGAGCAAAATACTCATGTCTTCACCAAATGATTGTGAAGAAGTTTGATTCTAATTGAGAAAAGAGTTAAAGATAATTACTAATAAATATTTTTAACTAGTTTGAGTTTGTCTTTATGGATATGCAACAGGTTTTGCCTTGAGTAACTTGTTTTAAATTCCTGTGCCAACCCCAGACCTGCTCAGACTAGTATTGTCTGGCAAAGTCCTTTAAGGGGGGGAAAAATCTTAAGCAAGAATTTCCCACAAAATGTTCAGCCCCAATCTTAATGTTGACTTAGAGGGCAATTTACTAAATAGTATGATGTGAAAGTCAAGTGACCATCAGCTGGCGTAAATGTTTTGGATCAATATGGTCACAGGGTCTCAGGTATGCAAGAGCTGGATTCACTACAAACATTCACCAGTTACGGTGACACCCTGGCTCTAATGTAATTATGTAACACAGGAGGAATTCAGGTTCACAAGAACATACTTTAATTAGACACCTGTACTTCAGATGTTGGTTTTACCTCTGGCATAATTTCACCCTGTTGCATAAGGGGAGTGAGTATGTGTCTCTGTGTGTGCGTACATGTGTGTGCATGCATGTGTGTGCACGTGTACGTGTTCTTTAAATAACATCCTTTAACCATGTAGTGTGCTAAAATTTTCTGGTAGAACTTTTTCAGTTATGTGATCACTTATAAAGTAGGCTCATATTTTGTTATAACGATAGTCAAATGTTGTTTCAAATTGCAAGTCTTCTTAAGACACTAATAGATTGAGAATTTAATAATGGAAGAATAGTCACACTTATAAAAGTTAGAGATGTAATTAAATTGCACATATGAATGTGGTGTGCAGATCAGCTTGGGCTGGAGAGCATTTTGAGGTATCATATGATCTTAGGGCCAGAAGGGATCTTAGGAACTGGCTCTCATCCAAAATTATTAACATGGCTAAAAATTCTCTAAAATTCTGCTAAGAAAAATGAAAATTTTTGATATTCTCATTAAGAATTCTCATTGAGTATATTCATTTGATAACTTGTTAGAGTTAGCAGCCTTCATTCACTTCTCCTATTTGCTATCTTTACAGCAGTAGACAAATTATTTGCCTCTCTGGGTCTTAGTTTTTATATGCATAAAATTAAGGAGTCCATGACACCATGAAGCTTAAGAACCCCTGCACTAAAGAGTGTCTCTGGCACTTTTTAAACTGTGGGTCCTGACCCCACGTGGGGTCACAAAAAATTTGGCAACAGTAAAAGTTTTCTGAACACATGACGACAAAAAATTAATTCAGAATCAAATGCATAATGAATCCAAAGTGTTTCTGGCAGTGCTTACCCATGTTCCATCAAGCAACTTCACTGAAGCCTTGGTTCTGAACACAAAGCATGAGCACTTTACACTGTGCATGCCCTCAGGCTGCCCAAGGCCAATGAATGCTGCCAAAACCAGAAAAGGGGTCGGGAGTGGAAAAAGTTTAAGAAGCCCTGCGAGCAATAAAAGGTTTTCTGTAACTTCTGATTTTCAGTTGCCTGAAAATTCCTCCAAAGCTACGTCAAAACGTTTTTAAGCGTAAATAGCATCAACTGACTTAACAATAATTTATAGCTTATTTCATGAGAACTCTTCTATCCTGAGGTGTTAGAGATTCAGTTCCCCCCACCAAAATAGGTAATTAGTTTCTTTTAAATATTCTGGGTCAATTTGTGGAACTAAATGTTTTCCCCTTCTTTCCACAGAGTATCTCCGTGAAAAGGCATGAATCCTTCTGCCTGTTTTGTCCCTCATTCGCTCAGTAGTCAGTGTAGATCCTGTCCTTTTCAATCAGCAGCTACATCTGGCTACTGGGTCTCTGATGGCATCTTAGAGCTTCTGTCCTAATCTTCTAATGAAGACCTACACTTCTTGGACAATGAGAATTTTGTCTTCAACACATATAGAAAAATCATGGTGCTAAAAAGTTCTCCAGCGTGATCTCAGATTTGATCATCATCAGTGTCTTATCTAAATAACAAAGACAGGATAAATAAAACCTCAGAGTGAGGGATTCTGAGCATCTGTGGATTTCTTTGTTTCTGTGGAATGTATCAACTGCTAATAATATACCTTTCTAGGAATACAAATCCATGTTTCCATAGGCTTTAAGATTATAATTTCTGAATAATGCAATATTTAAACTGTAGTATTATCTGATGCTCCCTCATCTAACCGTTTTTGCCTAAGGAAATCTAGCTTGCTTATTAGCTTCTGGTCTTTTAATTGTCTCTCATATATGATAAATAACATAAGTACATTTTGAATCATAAGAGCTGAATTAGGTTATCCAAATCAACAGAACTGGTTTTGTAGGGAGAGCATCCAGGTTTGGGGCATGAACCTGGCATACAATGTAGAATTCTGTGTTTGTTAAGTAACAGCTACATTGTCTGCTGGGTTTCAGGCTACCTGGGAATGTACATCCAACTACTGTCTAGAGTTCAGGCTTCATAGTTGATGTTATGACTACCTGTTTTACAGAAATAGAAGAAAATTCATGGAGTTTGCCTTTGGGAAGATTTCAAGGAAATTTATTTTTTTTAAAGATGGTTTTCACTGTGATTTCACATTCAAATGGCTGTCCATAATAATAACTGTTTACAGAGAAGACTATTGTTAAAAACAACCAACTATTCTTAAAGTTTTTAAATGTTTTAAATCCTAATTTCAAAGTATAGTGAATTCTTCTCAAATCCTCCTTTTCCCCAAACCTCCCCCTGCCCAACTTAGAAACATTCATTACATTTACTTATTTGGTCATTCACTACTTATCTATTTGTATATATAATTCCTGTAACTCTATGTACTAGGACCGTGAGTGAAATAAAACTGCTGTCTCTCCGCACATATGCTTAGACCTCTCTACTTCTGCACATGTTGGTCTCACTTTTTATAATCTTTCTTTTCCACTCATTTTAGTCTTTCACTTCAATCTCAGCACTCCGCATATAATTGTGGCAGCCAAATTCCCAGTCTTATTGCCTTGCTATATCTGTACTGCCTCATTGTCTCGGAAACTAAGAATTCTTTCTTCGGTTTCAGAAAGAAAAATTCTTTCTTGCAGCTTCCTTCTCCCTCTTGGATTAGAAGTTCAAGCACATTGGCTGTTTCCATTTACTTTCTCATTTAAATTTCTCATTTAGCATAGATGAAAATGTATCCCACCCTTTAGATTATTTTCTTGTATTTGACTTTATTTTGAAGCTTTTGATTCATTAAAACTGTAAGTCTTTGGCTTCTTAATCTATGCATGTAACCATGGATTTTAGTGATATAATGTATTTTTACAACAGTACTGTAATTTTACAAAAGTAAAACTAATAAATTTGAGATTTTAAAATAATGTCTGCCTGTTTGGAAATGAGCTGTGAAAAAAAATCACTTTAAAACAGTGAATTTTCAGAAAAATTTCTCATTTAACATAGATGAAAATGTATCCCACCCTTTAGATTATTTTCTTATATTTGACTTTATTTTGAAGCTTTTGATTCATTAAAACTATAAGTCTTTGGCTTCTTAATCTGTGGTTATTCAGACTAAATTCAATTGCTTTACTTAAGAGTTATTTAAACATTTTTTGTGCCTTTTGCCCTTCCACCCCGTTGGTAGTTTAGAAAAATCATAATCCTAGAGTTTAAGAGCTATAGGAGTCATCCAATTTTCTTGATTTAGAGATGAGGAAATGAAGGCCCCAAAATATTAAGGGGTTTCCCTAATACCACACAGCTTTTTAAAGGCAATGTCAGCCCTAGAACCCAGACCTCAATTCTTCATACAGTGGCTATATCAACCACACCTCCAATTCAGACTTCAACACAGCTTAAGAATGTGCTTGTCTTTATAGAAAAGAAGACCTACAATTATAGGTTAAATACTACCACATAGATTTGATCTGTCAAAACACTTGCCCATTCTTACCACTCAATCAAGAAACACTTAAAAAAAAGACAAGAAGAAATTAATAACCTAACCTAAGCCATTTCTAACATGAACTGTCCTTGTGACTCTGTGTGAGCAGTGTTAATGTGTGAAGGAGGTGAGGTGAAAGTCAGATTATCAGGAGTTGAGTGAGTGGATGGAAACATAACAGACTACTTTTTTTTTGAGAAGTTCTTTGGAAGTAACCGGTATAATCTTAGTTTGAGGGGTCATATTTTGAAAAGAAAAGCCAGTGAAAAGAGAGCTTGAAAATGCAATAGAGGGGAAATTATATAAACCTTCACCCAGACAGGCCTTCCATTTCAAAAATTAGGTTCACTATATAAAGATGGTTGGCATCCCTAATTCATCATTCATCAAAATATTATTTTTATCAAGTATTGAGTACTCCATCCGCTAAATGGTGAGGCTTCTTGGTTAGATCTACAACTGTATGTTCATTCTCAAGTGACTCTTGGTCAAATTAATTTTATTCTAAGCTTCAACAAAACATTTTATATGCTTCCCTATCCTTAACATTATTCACGTAAAGCCCATTTCTAAATTGCTTTTCTTAATTTCAGTGGAAATTATTTTTATATTGTGATACATCTTTTCAAAATATGTATTTCGAGGAGATATAGTTTCTTAGCTCAGATTATTTGAATATAACACCTAGAAATTTCTGTTGCTTTATGTTCCATAAATTAGTTAGATTTTATAAACACAGTTTCTATTTTCTAAGACTTGTTCCCTGTGAAATTCACATTTATCATTTCTCTCTTATAATTTCAGTTTCTGTCTTTCATCTTCCCCTTTCCTCTCCCTCCCTCTCCTCATGTATAGAGATATATGTATATATACGTGGAATCACGTTTTACATGAGCCGCTTTACAATAAAGATTTAACAAATATTCTTCCTGCTATCCTGAGAAGTCTTTGGGGTATGGATTGGACTAAGTAGTCTCTGAGGACCCTTCCAATTCTAAAATTTTTGTCTGTGTACATATATGAGAGATAAATTTCCCAGTGTGGATTAAACACAATTGTTAAGCACCCAAGAATTCAGTTCTCTGTCATTAGAGGATATGACATGTGAGCAAAAAAATTGAGAAAGACATCTTAAGAGGGTTGCAGGTTGCCATCCTCAGCCTAAGTATTGGAGTGGGGTGTCTAATCTGACCTAAGTAAGGGGTATAAAGAAGGCTTGCTTATGTAGTGTGTGTATATGTATGTATATACACATGTATTACATACATGCGTGGGTGTGTTATACAGTGTATAGACATTGACATTTCTTGCCGAGTGTCCATCTGTCTACATGAGTTCTCTTTTTTTTCTCTTCTTCATTTCATATCACTCAGATGCGTTTGGTCTCTACCTTATATAAAAAAGCAGGTTTCCTTGCCAAGACAAACCCCTCTACCTGTACACATGGTACCATGCTATCCCATGTCCAGTAGATTGCTTCTTTTATCATTCCCACTCACTTATCGTACATCTCTCTTCCACTGGCTGCTTCTCTCCTGGCTACATAGTCCATATTTTTCTCCATCCCCCCAAAATGATCACTTGATTGTCCATCCCAACTGGCTATGATCTTGTGTCTCTTCCACCTTTTGTCTCTACATATTTGGGGGGGGGGCAATGAAATTGGGGTTAATTGACTTGCCCAGGGTCACATAGGTAGCAAGTGCCAAGTGTCTGAGGTCTTTCTTCACTCCAGTTCATCCTCCATTCAGCCACCAAAGTAATTCTCCTAAAAGAAGGATTTTAACACATATCACCCCTCTACTCAATAAACTCCACTGGCTCCCCATCACCTCCAGCATCAAATATAAAAATGTTTGGCATTCAAAGTCATAATAACCTACCCCTCTCCCATCTTCCAGTCTTCTTACACTTAGACACCACCAACCACCACACACACACACACACACACACACACACACACACACACACACACTCACTCACTCTCACACTCTGCTCTAGAGATACTAGCCTTGCTGTCCCAGCTGTAGGCATTTTCACTGGCTTTCTGTCATGCATGCAATATTCTTCCTCCCCATCTCTACCACCTTCCCTTGGTTCCTTCAAATCCCAGATAAAAACTCACCTTCTAAAGCAAGTCTTTCCCAATCCCTCTTTCATTCTAGTACCTTCTCTCTATTGATTATTTCTTGTTTATCTTGTTTATGGCTTATTCATACCTAGCTGTTACCATATTGTTTCACCTATTAGATTGTGATCCCCTTGGGGGAGAGACTATCTTTTGCCTTTTTTTTTGTATCCCCAGTGCTTAGCACAGTGTCTAGCACATAGTAGGTGCTTAATAAATTCTTACTGATTGACTTTCCACAAGGATTAATGCCAGGGCAGTGGGGATAGATTAGAGCCCATACTGAGTGAAGAATCCACCAGATTGAAGCAGGTCCTTTAACTGGTTGCTTTTATATGGTCATTGGAATGTCAGGGATACATCAGGGAACACCTTTCCTTTATGCATGAAAAAAACAATCTTTTATGTTTTAGCTGCCTGTATAACTGGGGCTACTGGTCAGCAGCATCTCCCAATTCCCATGTGGCTTGGAATCCTATCTGCCCTACAGCCTAGAGACTTCACCCTTGAAATTTTATCTGTGTTAAGGGCCCGCTCAAACCCAGGAAATACGTACAGGCCTTGCCACAGGCAAACAGTAACTTTGTACTCCCCCAGAGCAGAAGAGCCAGTCCTTTCTTGGGTTAGTTCCCATGGATTAACAACTGCTGCTTTAGGTGCTTTTATACTTCTGCGTTCCTCGCTACATTCTGCTTTTTATAAAAACAAATCTCATCACTGTTGCTTGCTCTAAATGACATAACAGCCCTCTCTCACCACCTCGAAGTGATTATTCGCTTTATGCTAGGCCAGCTTAATGTTCCTATTAGTGGAAGTTCCTCTGCTAAAGCCTCTTCCCTTTGTTCATTTTGCCATGTTATTCTTACTCCTTCTATCAATTTTAAAGCAGAGTGATTATGTTCTTCAAGTATTTCTCTCAAGAGCTTCCTACCTCAATTACATTTCTTTCGAGTTGTTCCTCAGCCTTCATCCTCTTGCTAATCCTACTCTTTAGTTTTCTTAAATCTCTTCCAGATGCTGCACATTCCAGAGACCCTACTGGGACTTGGGGAGAGTGGGGGGATGGGAAGAACGCAAAAGCTTTTTTAATCAAAAATTATGAAAATGGGAAAAATTACATAAAGAAAACAGGACATAAAATTCTTGACATTTCCTGAAAACCTTCCCTTCTTCTTTAGTAATGGAGATAGGTGACATATTGGAATGGCACTGCCACAGAAGAACAGCCTTCACTGCTGATGCTTCCCCTCTGCATTTCATTTAATACTTTAGTGTTGAAATTCACTTTCAATAAGTATCATTCATGTTTTTCTTTACCTCTGTTCATGTACAAGGTGGCTCAAAATGTCTCTCAAATTATATTATTTGGAGAATCTTTTACCAATTTTCCTTTAAAGAAAAAAGAAAGATTTCAATATTTAACCATTTATTCAGTACTGCCACTTTACATCTGCCTGGGCTAGTTAGTGCTGAATTGAGAGTAACTAAGGAGGCTAAAATAATAGAAACATAGATTTAGATCTGGAAGAAATTTTAGAAATCTTCTAATTCAACCATTTGCTTTACAGACTAGGAAACCAAGTCCCATAGAAGTTGTGACCTAAGGTCACATGGGTAGTGAGAGACAGAACCCAGAAATTTAACCTATCTGTTGTCTCCAAATGTAGCTGTCTTTCTACTACACCATGTTTAATGGGAGAAAAAATATCTCTCAGCCAGACCAATAACTTAAATCTGTCCAACCTATCTTGCCAATACGTGCATTTTTTTATTTAAAAAAAATGACGGACTGTATCACTATCTCAGAACAAATCTTTTTTCACCACTTAAAAAGAAATATATGTATATATTTCACTGATGAAAGATCAGTAGTGTCATCTTTGTATGGTGCCTAAAATGTATTTTCAAAGTACCATCTAGGGTTCTGCCATGGTCCTGATTTGGTCAGGCAATCTGTATCTAGTTTGATTTCTTTAATAACGTATTAACTTCAAGCACCTGTAATATGAGGCCAGTCATGTCATGAGAATGAACACAAGGGCAACCAGAATGGTATACCAATCCTCCAGTGCATTGGATGAAGCATTTATGGGGAAATGTGGACAAGATGAGGATGAAGAGACATAGAAGGCCTGGGATCTACTTTGGTAGAGGGAGCACTAACACTTGAGAGATCCACTAACCTGACAATGTAAAAACTACTATTGGGCTGTAAGCTATGTGAAGGTAGTAACTATGTTTATTCTTTAGTATTATCTTGCCCTAAGCAGTAAAACAGTAAAGGAGGAAAGAAGAGACTCTGAAATGTTATCATTTTAAAAACATCCAAGAATCTAATCCTAACTCAAGTCTAAACAGGAATACTTTCTAAAACCTTCCCAACAAATGACCATCCAGATTGCATATGAAGGCTTCCAGGGAAGTGCTTTCTGAGGCTTTACACTTTTGGACAGCTTCAATCATTAGGAAGTTTTCCTTACTTTGAATGAAAGCTGCTTAACAAATTCTGCTCGTTACTCTCAGTTTTACCCACCAAGACTAAACAATAAATGCAGTTCTTGTTGCACGTGGCAGCCTTTCAATTACTTAAAGAGAGTTAGCGTGTCTCTTGAATCTTTTCTCCAGCCTAAACATACCCAATTACTTCAACCCATCCTAATATGGCCTGGTTTTCAGAACCCTCACTGTTCTTGGATGACCTTCCCTGGATGCACTCTCATTTACCAATGCCCATCCCAAAATTAGGCACTAGCCCTGAGCACAATACTCCATATGTGTTCTGAGCAATCTGAACGTTCTCTTTCTAGTAATGCATCCAAATATGGCAAGAGCCTTTTTGGCCCAGTTGGGTGTATCTCTGACTCATACTGAATTTTCTGTTCACTAAAATCCCCAGAATCTTTTTCACATCAACTATTGTCAACTATTGTCAAGGCAGGACTTTCCTACCCTATACTTAGTACAGTTTATTTTTTAAATGAAGTTTAGGAATTTACATTTAATTTCATTGAATTTTTAATTTATTATTTTTTAAATTTTGAGTTCCAAATTCTCTACTTTCCTCCACCCCTCCCCGACCCATTTGAGAAAGCAAGTAACATGATATACATATGAAGTCATACAAAATATATTTAATCATCAGAAAAAAGCAAGAAAAAGTTAAAAAATTATATTTCAATTTGCACTCAGAGTTCATAAGTTGTCTCTCTGAATGTAGATAACATTTTCATTATGAGTCCTTCAGAGCTGTCCTGGATAATTGAATTGGTCAGAGTAGTTAAATCGTTGACAGTTGATCATGGTTTCAATATTGCTGTTGCTGTGTACAATGTTCTTCTGGTTCTGCTCTCTTCACTTTGCATGAATTCATATAAGTGTTCCTGGGTTTTTCTGAAAGCATCCTACTCATCATTTCTTATAGCACAACAGTACTCCATCACAATCATATACCACAACTTGTTCAGCCATTCTACAATTGATGAGCATCCCTTCAATTTTCAATTCTTTGCTACCACAAAAAAGCTGCTGTAAATGTGTGTGTGTGTGTGTGTGTGTGTGTGTGTGTGTATTTTCATTTTTCTTTGATCTCTTTGGGATTCCAACCTAGTAGTGGTATTGCTGGTCAAGTTTTATAGCACTTTGGGTGTAATTCCAGATTGTTTTCCAGAATAGTTGGATCAGTTCAACTCCACCAACCAATGCGTTGGTGTACATATTTTTTCCACATCCCCTCCAGCGTGCCATTTTCCTTTTCTGTACTGTTAGCCAATCTGATAGGTGTGACGTGATACCTTAGAGTTGTTTTAATTTATGTTTCTCTAATAGTACATTTTTTCATATGATTGTAGAAAGCTTTGATTTCTTCTTCTGAAAACTGCCCGTTCATGTCCTTTGACCATTTATCTATTGGGGAATGGCTCTTCTTTTTATAAATTTGACTCAATTCTCTGTGTATTTGAGAAATGAGGCCTTTATCAGAGAAACTTGGTTTAAAAATTGTTTCCTCAGTTTCCTACTTTCCTTTTGATTTTGGCTGCATTGGTTTTGTTTAAGAATTTAGATATTCTACCATTTGATGAATACATGTTTAGTATTACTATTTGTTATCTATGTGTAATGGCAAGCAGGGTGGCACTTTTGGTTGTCTTTTGTTTTGAAGTGCTTCTCAGCACCAAGGCAATCAAGTGCCTTTGAGTCTTTCCTTTGTCTGAATCAAGAGTCATTGATTGGAAACAATATATGTGATGTGGTGCTAGTCCTGATTAAAGATCTTTCTCACACTCTTTTACTAAGTACATGCTAAGCCTCAGGCCTATACCCTTTTCCTAAGTAGGCAATAAGCCCCAAGGTATATATGTTCTGAGGTTAGCATTTTGCTTTGGGGCTCACTCATTGGAAGAGTGTTTATGTGATTTGGCCAGACGAGACTCTGGGTAGCTGTTAAGGAGCCCCCTGGCTTTGAAAAACCCAGATGTTGGTACTTCTCTCTCTGGTAACTATGTATGTGATGTCTTGGTCAGATAGCTAGATGCCTATCTGTTGATTTGTGTTATTTGCTCTGTTTATATAATTTCTGCTTGTGTTTTTTCCGATCTTGGTCAGATAGCTAGATGCCTATCTGTTGATTTGTGTTATTTGGTGTGTATGTGTATGTGTGTGTATGTGTGTACACATATGTTTAATTAAAGTGAAATT
>CM053622.1:446173205-446189957 GCA_028646595.1 Phalanger gymnotis
CCATTTGAGTTAGTCCATTTTTTAAGGTGTTATTTTCTTCAGCATTTTTTTTGGTCTCCTTTAGCAAGTCATTGACTTGTTTTTCATGGTTTTCTCACATCACTGTCATTTCTCTTCCCAATTTTTCTTCTACTTCTCTAACTTAATTTTCTAAATCCTTTTTGAGCACTTCCATGGCCTGAGGCCAGTTCATATTTTTCTTCGAGGCTTTTGTTGTAGGCTCTTTGATTTTGTTGACCTCTTCTTGTTGTATGTTTTGGACTTCTTTGCCACCAAAGAAAGATTCCAAAGTCTAAGTCTAAATCTGAGTCCATTTTCACAGCCTGACCATGTTCCCAGCCAACTTATTTGACCCTTGAGTTTTTCATCAGGGTACAACTGCTTTTAGAGAGTACTTTGTCCTAAGCTTGAGGGTCTGTGCTGTTGTTTTCTGAGCTATTTCTACACAGGAGGCTCTGCCACACCAGCGCTACTCTTCCCCAAGAACTGCTAACCCAGACCTGACTCAGATCTAAGCTGGCTCTGCACTCCTGCTCTGATCAGCCACTTAATTCCTCCCACCAGATGGGCCTGGGGCTGGAAGCAACTGAAGCTGTAGCTCTGTAAGCAGCCTCAGAGCTGCATCACCTCTGCTGCTCCCGGGTTGGTGGCTGAACCATGAACTCCTTTCACTCTGTCCCAGCAGCTTTTCCCACTAACCTTCTCTGCTGTCTTTGGTATTTGTGGGTTGAGAAGTCTGGTAACTGCCACAGCTCACTGATTCAGGGAGCTAGGGACCGTTCCACCCAGCTCCTGGTCTGGTTGGTCCAGACGCAGCTCAACTGGGCTCTGCTCTGCTCCCGGTTCCATGCGGTAGACCTTACCCCGCGACCATCCAGGCTGTCCTGGGCTGCAACCCTGCTTCCTTCTGCTATTTTGTGGGTTCTGAATTTCTAGAATTTGTTCAGAGCCATTTTTATAGGTGTTTGGAGGGACCTTGGGGGGAGCTCACTCAAGTCCCTGCTTTCCAGCCACCATCTTGACTCTGCCCCTGCAATAGACTTCTAAAGATTTTACTTTCCATTGGTAAAACGAGCAAAATAATGCTTGCATTATTAATTGATTTTTATATACATAATCTCATTTGAGTCTCATAATAATCCTGCGAGGTAGGTGCTATAAATAATTGTTGTTCATTGTTTCAGTCATCTCTGACTCCTCATGACCCCATTTGGTGTTTTCTTGGCAAAGATACTGGAGCAGTTTGCCATTTCTTTCTCTGGCTCATTTTACAGATGAGGAAACTGAGGCAAACAGAGTTAAGTGACTTGCCCAGGTTCACACAGCTAATATGTATCTGAGGCTGTATTTCAATTCAGGAAGATGAGTCTCTCTGACTCCAGGTCTAGCACTCTATGCACTGTGCCACCTAGCTGCCTAGAGATATCATCACCCCCATTTTACAGATGGTGAAATGAGTAAGAAGAATTCAAGTCCTGATGGTCTTGAATCCAAGTCCTGTACTGTATCCACTGCAAAAATTTCTTTTTCTCTCTTTTTCTACTCTCAAATTGTTATTTTTTGAGATATTTACATGGTGGGTGAAAGGGAGATGACTTCCAAGTTTTGCCCTGATGCCCTTGATCAGTGGTAACCACCCAGGAAAGAAGCAGCTGAAAAGAGAATTCTCTACACTGAGGCTGGCAAATCTGAGCTCACATCCCCTAACTACTGTAATCATCCCTTTCCTCCCTGCCCTGAAATTCCCTAGGTTGTGTTTTTTCACATGCTTTGATAGATGAGTTCTTCATTTTAGCTGCTGTTTTTAATTAAGATATAAATATTCCATCTTTCCATATTTGATCTCTCTCATTTAAACTAAAGTCAGAAGCAAAGATTTTGGTCTCACTCTTGGTTCTAAAGGCCTGAGTTTGATGTTCAGACAATATTAAAGAATGATAAAGGTGATTTTTAAAAAACTTTGTTATACTGCAAACCTACCTGTTACTAAGTCACACAATATTAGGATTCAAAGGAACCTCAAGCGCCATCTGGTGCAATCCATACCTAAACAAGTATCTTCTCTACAGTATCCCAGACAAGTGACCATTCAGCCTTTTCATGAAGACCTGGAGTGGAGAGAAACTCCCACAACAGCCTATTTTGCTTTTAGTTAGCTGTAATCGTTAGGAAGTGTTTCCTTATGTTGAGCCTGAACCTGCCTCTGTAACTTCCACCGAATTCTGCCATCTGAGGCCAAGAAAAATAAGGTTCAGTTTTTTCCCCTTCCACAAGACAATCTTTCACATGCTCAAAGATAGCTGCCATGATTTCCCTCCCTGCCCCTGCCCCCTCAATTCTTCCCCAGATTAAACATCCCAGTTTCTTCTATCAGTCTTCATACAACATGGCCTAGCCACCCCCACCATCTTGATTAACTTCTCTTGAACACTAGTCAGTTAATCAATATCCTTTCTAAAAGGTGATATGACCTGAGCACAATACTTTAGATTTTATGCCTCCTATACAGTAATGAGGCCTAGGGTTAATTTTTGTTCTGCTCTGTTGTACTTTTGACAGATGTTCAACTTGCCATCCACTAAATCACCCAGAAGTTTTTCACACCAATTTTTCTGACCCTAACCATGCTTTTTTGTATTACTCCATTTTGGAATTGTGAAGTTGTTAGTTTGGGGAGAATGATTGGGATAAGTCTCATTATCATCTCATTTTACAAAGGAGGAACCTTAATATCAAAAAGGATATTTGGATAGCCGAAGATCACACAACCAGTAAGTGGGAAAGCTGGAATGGAACTCAGATTTTGTGAACTTGAGGCCTACATTCTTTCCACTGAACCAGGCTGCTTTGCTCTACTTTGTCCTCTGGCCTCTGTGCTGGGCCCCAGAGAATGGTAAGGAATGTATCTGGGGAGGGTATGAGCCTTCTAAGACTTTCAGAGCAGTGATATCAAACTCAGACGGGACTTCTAATCTGTACACAAGGATTCTTACAGGCTGCACACTGACTTATTTTAAAATGGAACATATCGATGCTTTATTATATTTTTGTTTGTTAAATATTTTCCCAATTATGTTTTAATTTGGCTTAATTTGGCAGAACTCAGGCAGCACATCTGCCCTTGACCATTTGGGGAAGGAAGGCCCAAGCAATGAAGTGGATGGACTAGTTCCCAAAAGGAGAAGGTTGCTTATATCTGGGGTCAGAGGGCAGACCGAGACTACAGGCCATTAGGTCTGGTCCAGGTGTGGTTTCACTGACATTGACTGTTTCCTTGTCAAAGACCTGGATGGAATAAAACTGGATTTTGCTGAACTGTTCTCTTACTCCAAAGTCTTCCCATCTAATTACAGATGTAGCAATAATTATCAAATATGAAAATAAGCAATCTATTCCTTTAATTTTAATGAGATTTGGTCACTTTTAACTCAATGATTTATATAACAGTTTATTCTACTATCCTCATCTAGGTACTGAAATTGTGTCCAATTTCAATATCTTCCTTTATAAGCACTGTCTTCTACATAAAGTCTTTCCTGATTCCTCAGTTGCTAGCTCCCTTTTCCCCAAATTATGTTGTATTTAATTATATTATGTCTATTTTAAATTTCTTCTGTTTCAGCCTGAATTGTGCCCACCCCCCAACCCACCCCTAAGCGCATGTATGTGGGTAGATCTGCTCAAACCAGTCCCTGAGGCCTTCTCAGAATTCCCCTGGTATCTTCCAGGGATGCATGTGGCTCAGCACAAAGGACCCAGGTGGAGAGTGTAGCATGTCAGCACTCTCTTTCTCTCTTTTTCTCTCTGTCTCTGTCTGTCTCTCTGTGTCTCTGTTGCTCTGTCTCTGTCTCTCTGCCTCTCTGTCTCTCTGTCTCTCTGTCTCTGTCTCTCTCTCTCTGTCTCTCTGTCTCTGTCTCTGTCTCTGTCTCTCTCTCTCTCTCTCTCTCTCTCTCTCTCTCTCTCTCTCTCTCTCTCTCTGTCTGTCTCCTCTCCCTCCTACCAACCCAGAGAGTTATAGTAGTCCTTGCTCTTCACCTGAAAACAGCCACTCATTAAAAAAGAAGTAGAAGAGAGGCTCCTTTTGGCCAGTTATCACCTTTTGAATGCACACTTAAGACTTTAGTAAGAAAAAGAAAAAGCAGAAAATATTTATTTTAAAATCACGATGCCCTCTGCTGGAAAATATACAGCAATATCTTTTCCTTTTCCTTAGGATTTATATTCAAGACCTGGTTTTATTTTGTGTGCTGTGTCACTGTCATTTTTGAGATATGGCTAAGATATGTTGGTGCCAGTAGGCACTTCAATATTTAGAGATTTTGAGGCAAAAAAGGATCAGATTTTCAATCACATTTCTAAGCTGCAATTAAACTAAAGAATTTTGGAGAGTAAAATATATTCTCCTTTTTCAATCTGACCATAATTAGCAGATTTTTGATAGGACTGCATTTAATACATGATCTGTTTGGAAAAGCAATACATGTGAAAAGGAAGGAATAATGTTTCTGACAGACAAGCTGTTGTCTTCTATACTCTCCTATTATATTCTTCAAATGGTATTAGATGATGTAATATATATATACAAAAGGGGTTCAATAAATGTTTGTTGCACTTAGGGCTGTCTTTATGTGAGCACTAATGGAATTTCTCAGTGTTGAGCTAATGAATTTTTTGTTATGAAAAAAATATAGTAATTTTTAAAAAAATTTCCTTAGTGTTATAACATTTTTCCCAGTTGCATATTTTTAAAAAGATTGTTTTCTGCAAAAAGATCAAAAAAGTTCCCATATATAGAATTTTTTATTAATCCATTATAACTTCATTGAAATTGGCAATCCTTTCACCAAATTAATAGATTATCACATTTTTTTATTCATTTTCTGCAGCAATGATGAACTATCCCAGAGAACATGTATTTGATGGCCTGCTGGAATCCCTTGAGCTCAGAAAGTGGGAAGGAATAGTGGTGATGACCCCTGTCTAAGACCTTTCATCTCCTCCTTTGCTTTTTGTCTCCATCCTTTGCAGAAGCTGACTAGTATAACATTCAGTGAAGGAGAAACTACCTGAATAAGTTTAACACAACATTTATTATTTCTTAGGTACCATGCTGGAGATTGATCATAGCCCTCTGACCATAGGCTTTTAGAAACAGAAAGGACCTTAGAGAACAAGGAAAGCCCATCACCAAAAGGAACAGAGCCTTAGACCCCAGGCTTATTCAAGACTCAAGGGCTTGATCTATGTTGCTGTTCAGTCTTTCAGTCATGTCCAACTCTCCATGACCCTGAGGACTTTAGGATGCCAGGCCTTTCTATTCTATGTTATCTCCTGAAATCTATTTAAGCTCATGTTCATTACTTCTATGACATTATCTATCCATCTCATTCTCTGCCCTCCCCTTTTCCTTTTTCCTTCAATATTTCCCAGCATCAGGGTCTTTTCCAATGAGCCCAGTCTTCTCAATATGTGGCAAAAGTGTGTAAGCTTCAGCTTTGGTATTTTGTCCTTCCAATGAGCAGTCTGAATTAATTTCTTTAAATATTGACTGATTTGATCCCCTTGAGTGTCCAAGGGATTCTTGAAGGCCTTCTCCAGCACCATAATTCAAAAGCATCAATTCTGTGGGGCTCATCTTTCCTTATATTACAACTCGCACAGCAATATATTAATCCTGGAAAAAAAAACCCATAGCTTTGACTATGCAAACCTTTATTGGCAAGGTCATATTTCTGCTTTTTAGTATGCTGTCCAGATTTGGCATAGCTTTGCTTCCAAGGAGCAAGTATCTTTTAATTTTATGGCTGCAGTTGCTGTCTGAAGTGATCTTTGAGCCCGTGAATATAAAATCTGACACTGCTTCCATTTTTTCTCCTTCTGTTTGCCAGGAAGTGATAAGACCAGTTGCCATGATCTTAGTTTTTTTAATATAATGTTAAGCTATAAGCTAACTCTTAGACTTTCTTCTTTCACCTTCATCAAAAGGTTTCTTCATTCTTCTTCACTTTCTGCTATCGCAATGGTATTGTGTGCATATCTGAGATTTTTATATTTCTCCTGCCAACCTCAATTCTAGCTTTTGATCTGTACAGCCTGGCACTGCACATGACATACTCTGCATATAAGTTATATAAGTAAGGTGACAATATACAGCCTCCTCATACTCCTTTTACAATCTCAAACCAATCAGGTGTTCCATGTTTAGTTCTGTTATTTCTTGGCCCACATATAAGTTCCACAGGAGACAAGTAAAATGATCTGGTACTCCCATCTCTTTAAGAATTTGACACATTTTGTTATGATCACACAGTCGAAGGCTTTAGTATAGTCAATGAAGCAGAAGTAGATTTTCTTTTTTTAATTCCCTAGCTTTTCCATAATCTAGCTATTATGAGCAATTTGGTCTCTAGTCTCTGCCTCTTTGAAAGCCAGCATGCTCTTCTGGTAATTCTCAGTTCACATATTAATGAAGCCAAGTTTACTGTATCTTAAGCATACTCTTGCTGGTGTGTGAAATGAGGGCAATTGCTCAGTAATTTGAGCATTCCTTGGCATTGCCCCTCTTCAGGATTGAGACATAAACTGATCTTTTCCAATCCAGTGGCCACTGTTGAGTTTTCCAAATTTGCTGGCATGTTGAGTGCAGCACTTTAACAGCATCGTTTTTTAGGGTTTTAAATAGCTCAGCTGGAATTCCATTACTTCCACTAGCCCTATTGTTAGCAATACTTCCTAAGGCCCACTTGATTTCGCTCTCCAAAATGTCAGTAAACCACACCATGGTGGTTATCAGTGATATTAAAATCTTTCTGGTATAGTTCTTCTGTATATTCTTGCCACCTCTTCTTAATCTCTCCTACTTCTGTTAAGTCCCTACCATTTTTGTCTTCTATCATGCCCATTTTTGCATGAAACACCATTCCCTTGATATCTCTAATTTTCTTGAAGAGATCTTTTATCTTTCCCATTCTATTGTTTTCTTCTATTTCTCTGCATTCTCTCCTTGCTCTTCTCTGGAATCCAGCATTCATTTGGGTATATCTTTCCCTTTCTCTTTTAGCACAATCCATACATTGGATATTTTCTAGGTTTGTGTCAATTTTTCAGACTTATAATAAAATTGTCATTACCTGTATGTTCTGTTTGGCCCTCCAGTTATTTACTGACCCTGATGTCTACCCCAGCTTTCTGCCACCTCCACACCCAGATACCACATTTGTCAAGTGAAAATCTATACCAGCACTTGAGATAGGCCTAATTTTTAGTGTTCAGTTTTGTTTTTAAAAAATGATCAAAAATCAATTTTCTTCTGTAGTTTCCAACTTTCTTTTTTTTTAATTTATTTTTAATATGTTTAGTTTTCAGCATTGATTTTCACAGGCATTTGAATTACAAATTTTCTCCCCATTTCCACCCCCCCACCCCAAGATGGCGTACACTCTGGTTGCCCTGTTCCCCAGTCTGCTCTCCCCTCCATCACCCCACTCTCCTCCCATCCTCCTTTCCCTTCCTTTCTTGTAGGGCAAGATAAATCTCTACGCCCCATTGCCTGTGCATCTTATTTTCTAGTTGCATGAAAAAAAAAACTTTTTTACTTTTGAACATCTATTTTTTTAAAACCTTGAGTTCCAAATTCTCTCCCCTCTTCCCTTCCCATAGTTTCCAACTTTCTACAGGTTGTACTGAAGTTTTATATCCATTACTATTTTTCTCAAAAATAGGCAATTAACAAATGAAGAAAAATTTCCCAAAATGAAAATTTTTCTTACAGTATGTATGTGATGATTCACACAAAACAAGTTTTTTGGAACTATCGATCATTTCTTTCCTCATTTGATGACATAAGAATCTTTTTCTAAAAACAAAAAATATAAAATGTACTTCATTTTGTTTAATGTAGTTACTCAAAACACAATGATTACAGTCCTTCACATTGTCGTAAAAGTTGTAAAAACAGCAATATGTCGAGTGATAAAATTTAAATTCTAAATAAACAAAAGATTTTTTAAAGTTTTTTTTTAAGAGGTAGAGAGATTTAAAAGTTGTAGAACTCCCAAAAGAATTTTAAAAATCTAATTCCTCATAGCGTCTTGGACAATAGGATGGAAATTTCTCTACTGTGATCAATATCAGCTGGGAAACATGATCTTTTATGTAATCATATTCATAGCTGCCATATCCTTAATCATTGTATGAATCACTACATCTACCACCACCTCCACTATGGGGAATAGATCTGCCATTATAGATAGCTATTGGGGGAGGGGGAATACTCTCTTAGTGCTGTAATAATCCACATGATTTCTTCTGCGATCCAGTTCCATTCCATTTGCCCTTTCTATAGCCTCTCCTGAATCATCTATCTCTTAAAATAAACAAGAGAAAGTCCATCGGATCATCCAGTTAGTTGAATAGTGACTTTAAATTACATTGACACAACTGAAAATTCCATAATGAGAAAATGTTTCCCAAATTTTTTCTCTCAATTGTATTTAAACTGAGATAAATCACTCCAACCTATATTTTAGGATCTGCCCTATATGTCTTTTTTTAATTAGACATTGGTGAATGACTGTAGCAACAGCTCTGGTGTATACAAGCTACTTTGTGATTGTCACCTATGTCAATGAATGTGAGATCTGGATTGAGCTTGATTGTCTATGAGAATGCCTTCTTCATCTTGACCTGGATTTTTATCTTGACAGAAAGTGAAATTCAGAGTATTTAGAAATCCTTGATGGACTACATGATCCTGAACTGCTCTCAGATTTTATAATCTAAACTGATTAAGGAAGACTCCTTGCTGAAGATTTTAAATAAGAGCAAATTCTCTGCCCTCGGAATTGGTCTCTTCAGCATCAGTCATTTGGCTCTTCTTTTCATGACTAAACCAGGGATGTGAGCAGTGAGCTAATAAGGAGAGGACAAGATGCAGCAGTGACAAGTAACAACCACTTTGTCTGACTCCCAAGCTGAGGCAGAGTGACTTATCAGCATTGTGTTTTCTTGACATGACTCCCCTTCAGCTCCTGCTTCCCTGACACAATTTCCTCTCTCAGCAATTCCCTGCCACTGCTTCTTGGTCAAGAGGCATAAAAAAAAGTCCCAGCTGTGTATAGTCTGTGCCTCTCAGACTTCGTAGGTGCCTGAAACCAAAGAAATCACACACCCTGATTACCCACTGACCAGGTGCATTTCCAGATTGAGAGGAGGAGGACTAAGGACCACCAATCCTTGTTGCATATTCTTGCTGTGTTAGGGAAAAGTTGTTCTGTTGCTTCAGTCATGTCTATTTCTTCATGATACCATTTGAGGTTTTCTTGGCAAAGATACCAGAGTGGTTTGCCATTTCCTTCTCCAGTTCATTTTACAGATGAGGAAACTGAGGCAAACAGGCTTAAGTGATTTCCCCAGGTTCACACAGCTAGTAAGTTGTCCAAGGTCAAAGTTGAACTAAGCCTGGAACTCTCAAGATTTTTAGTGTCCTTGTGAGAACAATGTCCAATGAATATCAGTGCAAAATAAGCTGAACAGCTTAACAGCTCATAAATTAACTTCTTAAGAAAAAAAAAAGTCAGGACCAGAAGAATTTACAAGTGAATTCTTTCAAACATGTAAAGAACGACTAATTTCAAATTAAATAAATTATTTGGAAAAACAGGCAAAGAAGCAGTTCTACCAAACTCATGTTATAAACCAAATATGGTGCTGATACCTAATCCAGAAAGAGAAAAATAAAGAAAATTATAGACAAATTCACTAAAGAATATTGATACAAAAATCCCAGATAAAATACTAGTTAGGAGACTACAACAATATATCACAAAGTGTATACATTGTGACCAAGTGGGATTTATACCAGGAATGTACAGCTGGTTCAAATATGGAAAACTATTAACATAATTGATTATATGAACAACAAAAGCAACAGATGCAGAAAAAGCTTTTAACAAAATGCAACACTCAATTCTATTTAAAAACACTTAAAAGCATAGGTGTAATTGAATTTTTTTCTTAAAATGATAAGAATCGTCTATCTAAAACCACCAACAAGTATTAATCTGTAATAGGGATAAGCTAGAAACCTTCCCAGTAAGATCAGGAGTGAAACAAGGATGCCCATTATTACCAGTGTGGTTCAACATTGTGCTAGAAATGCTAGCAATAGTGATAAGAGAAGAAAAAGGAATGGAAGGAATCAGAACAAGCAATGAGGAAATAAAACTATGTCTATTTACAGACAAGATGATGGTATAATTGGAAAATCTTAGAGTTTTAACTAAAAATTAGTTTAAAAATTAATAGTTTTAGCAAATAGTAGTAAATAAAATAAACCTGCAGAAATCATCATTATTTCCATATATCACCAACAAAGCCCTGCAAGAAGAGATAGTAAGAGATATTTCATTTAAAATAACCATAGACAATATAAAATACTTGGGAGTGTACCTGCCAAGACAATCCCAGGAACTATATAAACATAATTATAAAAACACTTTTTAGTACAAATAAAGTCAGATTTAAATAATTAGAGCAACGTTAATTGTTCATAAGTGGGCAGAGTCAATATAATAAAAATGACAATTCTACCTAAACTAATTTACTTATTCAATGTCATCCCAACTAAACTACCAAAAATTATTTTATTGAGCTAGAAAAAGAAAATAACAAAATTCACTTGGAAGAAAAACATCAAGGATATCAAAGAAATTAATGAAAAAAATGTGAAAGAGGTCAGCAGTACCAGATCTTAAACTGTATTACAAGATGGTGATTATCAAGCCTATCTGGTACTAGCTAAGAAATAGAAAAGTAGATCAGTGGAATAGAATAAATATGCAATACATGGTGGTAAATTGTTGGGGTCCCTCTTACCCCACACTCCCAGGCTGTTGTCCAGCAAAGACCTGATCTTGCTGGCAATGAACGAGGAGGGAGGCAAAGATAATGAGTAGCTCCATTTAATCAAGGTAGTCGCGACCTTTTAAAGCTTTGATTACGTAGCAATAGGGCTGCCTTGGCCCGCCTACTCTCCTCCTACTCTTCTCCCCTTTCCTTCCCATGCTCTCCCCATGATTCACCTGTGCACAGGTAAATCCGGAAAAGAACCCAGCACTACGTTGCGAACAAGGGCGAGACCCTTCCTCCTGACTCCATCTTGTCCCACCCCCATACCTCAGAGCCCTGAGTTTATCTCAGCAGGCTCTGGGTGCAGAGGTCCAGCACTGGTAGGGGTCGGCTCTAACTTGCCCCGTTATAGTAAATGATTATAGTAAACCCTGAGTTTGAGAAACATAAATATTTCAGCTTTTGGGATAAGAATTCAGTATTTGGTAAAGATTTTTGGTAAAATTAGAAAGCAATCCAGCAGAAACTAGGTATAGACCAATATCTTACACCAATTACAAGATACATGGCCACTCGATATAGAGGATAAGTAAGCTAGAAGACTATGAAACATATTACCTATCAGATTTACAAATAGGAGAAGAATTTATGAATAAATGAGACATAGAAAGCATTGTAAAATATAAAATGGATAATTTTGATTATACTAAATTAAAAATATAAATTAAATAAATAAAAATATAAAATATAAAAATATAAAAAATAAAAATATAAATTAAATAAATAAAAATATAAAATATAAAAATATAAAAAATAAAAATATAAATTAAAAATAAAACTAAATTTAAATATAACCAAAGTAATAAATAAAACCAAGGTAATGAAAATTAGAAGGAAAGCAGAAAATGTGGGAGGGGGTACTTTATAGACAGTTTCTCAAATAAAGGCTTCATAATCTCAAATATACAGAGAATTGAGGCAAATTTATAAGAATATGAGTCATTCCTCAATTGATAAATGGTAAAAGGACATGAACAGGCAGTTTTTGGAAGAAGAAATCAAAGCCATATATAGTCATATTTTTTTAAAATGCTCTTAATCATTATTGATTAGAGAAATGCAAATTTAAACAACTTTGAGATACCATCTCAAACCTATCAGATTGGCTCATATGACACAAGGGGGAAATGACAAATGCTGGAGGGGATGTAGAAAAATTAGGATACTAAAACAGTGTTGGTGGATCTCTGAACTGGTCCATCTGTTTTGGGGAGTAATCTGGAATTATACCCAAAGAGTTATAAAACTGTGTATACTCTTTGACCCAGCAATATCATTATTTGGTCTGTTTCCCAAGGTAATCACAGAAAAAAGAAAAGAACCTATATTTCCTATATTTCTAAAATATTAACATCAGCTTTCTTTGTGATGGCAAAGAAATGGAAATCCAGGGGATGCCCATCAATTAGAGAACAGCTGAATAAATCATGCTATATGATTGTGATGGAATACTACTGTGATACAAACAGTGAACAAATTGATTTTAGAAAAGCATGGGAAGACTTACAAGAAATAATGAAAAGTAAAAGGAGCAGAACCAAGAGAACATCGTGTACAGTAACAGCAATACTGTTCAAAGAGTAACTATGAATGACTAAGCAATTGTGAGTAATACAAATATTCAAATCAATTACAAAGGGCTTATGAAGAAAGATGCTATGTACTGTATGGTTCCATATATTTGTCTATGTCTTGTCTAGTGTGAGGTTTGGGAGAGAGGGAGAGAGACAGCTCTGAGCTCAAAATGTAACCAAAAATAAGTAAATAATATAAAAATAAAGGAAAAAGAAAAAATGTTATATACTCTCTGGGGGTGTGTTAGAGCCAGCTTGAGCGAGAACCAAGTGTAAAATTTTTAGTGTGAGCATTTACACCTTGGAAAAGTGCAAAAGCTACAAATCAGGGTTTGATTTTGTTGTTGATTGTCTAGAAAATGATGAAGAAAATGTTAATAATTCAGATTAAGTTTAAAAATGCATTACACCCACATTTTTTTTTTGGAGAATAAGTTGTTAAACATTTACCAGCACACTATGTCAATTTTATACCAGGAATATAGTGTTGATTCAACAGTTAGAAAAACTATTAACATAATAGATCATATAAATAACAAAAACAATAAAAATTACACAATTATATCCATAGATGCAGAAAAAGTTTTTGACAAAACAGAATATATGTTTATATTTAAAACTCTAAGAAGCATAGGTATAAATAGCTTTTTCCTCGATATGGTAAATAGTATATATCTTTTAAAAAAAAGGACCATGTTGTGAACATCTGTGAAGGGCAGAGTTGGTACTAGAGCTTTTGGAGAGGAAAGACCTTCCTTGTTGCTTTGAGAGCAGACATAACAATCCTGTGAGGTAGGTGCTAATATTATCATCATTTTACCTTTGAGGTTGTTATTGTTCAGTAGTGTCCAACTCTTTGTGACTCTATTTGGGGTTTTCTTGCAGAGATACTAGAGTGATTTGCTATTTACTTCTCCAGCTCATTTTACAGATGAGGAAACTGAGGCAAACAAGGTTAAGTGATTTCCCCAGGTTCACACAGCTAGTTGTCTGAGGTCAAATTTGAACTCAGGAAGATGAGTCTGCCTGACTCCAGGCCTGGCCACCTAGCTGCCCTCTGCAAGTCATTTTTTTTTCTTCCTGGTGTAGCTGTGAACTTGTTTTTAAAGGGAGTAGGAGAACTTTCAGCTATTGGAAAGCTGGTTAGCTAACAGACAAGAGGATAAAAAAGCTAAATGTATGCTTTCAACCCCTGTAAGCCAAAGCAACTTGGTGGGACTATTTGGAAGTTCATTTTTTATTTGCTTTTTAACTCATTTTTGATTGAACAAAATTATTAAAGGGTTAGGAGTGAATGGAAAAGATTTTCTTTTTTCCACTTCTCATTTTTCTTGCATGATGAAGCAGCATGATGTAGGGGAAAGAAAGCTAGGCCAATCTTATGAAAACCTGAGATCTAATTCCAGCTCTGCCACTCACTGGCCTGCCTGTTGCTGTTGTTCAGTCATTTCAATCATGTCCAGCTCATCATGACCCTATTTGGGGTTTTCTTGGCAGAGATACTGCAGTGGTTTGCCATTTTCTTCTTTAGCTCATTTTAGAGATGAGGAAACTGAGGCAAACAGGGTTAAGTGATCACTTAACACATGACTGTACACATTTACTTGGAGGGGTTTTGATCTTCCCTGCTGAAGGAGGTATCTATTTCAGTGAAATCACACATCCGTCCGAGTTTTAACATATACCTAAATATTCCATTGTGCTAAGAAACATGTGCCTTCTTCTAAGCAAGATGGTTTTAAGTCCATCGCACAGAAAAGGAACAATATCTTATCTGAAGAACATCAAAATAATTGGCAGATTTTCCTACTGACTTCTAGAAAAACCTGCAATAGGAAGAATGACTTTTTAAGCAGGAATCAGTAGAATTGAGGCTTGACAGTTATGTGTCTAATCAATACTGACAAGCTGATGCTAAAACCAAACTTGTCTTTTTAAGACCAACTGTGCTGTATGACTTTGTACTAAGAAGATAAGCAATAGCTTTCCTGTAAAGGTGAACTCCACCCTTCTAACTTGTTTGAACATGGCCTGTCACTTTATATGTTTGTGACCATGAGATATATTTAAAGGGGAGATTTTTTTATTATTATTCTTATATATACACTAGATATCGTACATGGAAGATGAATTGTGTCCAAAATGAAATAAGAGGAAGAGAGCTGATTGGACTGGCTTTGGGAAATTGCCTTTAGTGAGTTCAAATTTCTGCCTGAAACAAAGGCCCATCTTTTTAAGGTCAGCATTCTTCCAGTGATGTTGTAGGTCTATGACTCACAAGTGATCAATCAGAAGGGTTGATGGTTTGATTGACTGAATGCCAATCTCCCAAGAATTAAATTTATAGGTCACTCAAAAGGAAACAGAAAGGGGCATGGTAGAAGTGAATTAGCTGTAGCCTATTAACCATGAAAAATTCCACAGAAGTGGCATGAAGAATAAGGGCATAACCAGAAAATGATGTGGACCAGTTACATAGCGAGAGGAAAAGATAGCTAATGACCACACACTCAACTAGCATCCAGGATGCCGAGCATGTTGGCAGATCCACTTCGGAGGATTTATGGGAGGGCACGGACAAGAGTTGCTCAAGATGAAGAAGTGTGGATGGATTGTCATCTTCACCGTTGAAGAAGGTATTATTTGGGGTGAGGCATAGCTCTATTGGTGTATTCTTTGGCACAAGAGCACTGGAAAAAGAAGCATTCGCCACTCCTTGAAGACTTCCTCCATAGGATCTCTAACCTATTCTACTTGATGGGACCACAGCAGCAAACCATCCTTTAGACAGCAATGTGTCCCCACTCCAAACCATTCAGCATACCACCAGCAGACAGTCTTTCTAACACATATTCATGGGAAAATTCAACATTTCATTCACAAGAAGCCTAGGTAACTTCTAGAAAAGGCAGCCATGATTATAAAGAACTAGTGTAGCTTTATTAAGACCAAGACTTTCCAGACTAACTTTATTTCTTTTTTTGACAAGATTACTAAACGAGTATATTAGGTGAGCATTATGGAGCATGTATAGATTTAAGCAAATTTATTTGATAAAATACCTCATGCTTTTCTTGTGGAAAATCTGGAGAAATGTGGGCTAAGTGGTAATGCAACTGAATGACCAGATTCAAAAAATATTCACCAATGGTTTAATAACAGCTGAGCAGGAAGAAGTCTGTAAGAGAGTGCCCCAGGGATCTATACTTGTCCTTGTACTATTCGTCATATTTATTATCTGGATAAAGAACAGATGCCATGTTCATCAAATTTACAGATGACACAAAATTTGGAGTTATAACTAACACACAGTGGCACAAGATCCAAAAGACCTTCACAAGCTTAAGCACTGAGCTAAATCTAATGAGATGAAATTCAATAGGAATAAATGTAAAGTCTTATACTTGAGTTCAAAAGATTAACCTCACAAGTGCAAGGTTGAAAAGCTATGGTTAAGTAGCAATTTGTCAGCAAGGAATCTATAGGTTTTAAGGAGTTTCTAGCTTAATCTGAGTTGATAGTTTAATGTATCAAACAAAAAAAATCTAATCTGATCTTCTGCTGCAATGAAAGAGCTTTCAGGAACAGGGAAGTTACAGTCTTATTGACCTCTGTCATCGCCAGACTATCTAATGCAGTCATTTGGGACATCATAGTTCAGAGAAGCCATTGATAACCAAGAGAATATCTAGAAAAGGGCAACCGGTATTATTGAGGCCCTTGAATCTTTGGGGATACTTAGAGAAGTGAGGACTCGGGAGGGACATAATAACTGTGATCAAATACTCAGAGGGCTGTTATGTGGCTCTAGAGGGCAGAACAAGGAACAATGAAGAGAAGGCAAATTTAGACTTGATATTAGGAAGTGCTTCCTAACAAGTAGATCTGTCCAAAAGTGGAATAGTTTACCATGGAAGGTGGGTAGTTTCCCTTTTACTGGAGGTTTTAAAGAATCAAACCATTTTGATTGGTCGATCAAGTCATTCACCATTTTGACTGACCAGTTCTTGGATGCCTTGGCATAGGGTCTCCTTTTAGGTTGGACTAGAGGACCCATGAAGTCTCTTTCCATTCTAAAATTCTGTGATTTCCCGGGATTTTCACAGTTGTCATCTCGTCATTCCCCCATTCAAGAATATTTGGTGGCTGTTGCCTATAAGATTAAGTCCAAACTACTCAGTGTGATACTCAATGCCTTCACAATATGATCTCAACCTAATTTTCTACTTTTATCTCTCATTTCTCCCTTAAGAGAATTCTCTTCTTCAAT
>CM053622.1:446190457-446217808 GCA_028646595.1 Phalanger gymnotis
GGGGAGAGAGGAAGGGAAAGGGGGATGGGAAGGGAATGGGGCGACAGAGGGAAGGGCAGACTGGGGAACAGGGCAACCAGAATGTACGCCATCTTGGAGTGGGGGGGGGAGGAAATGGGGAGAAAATTTGTAATTCAAACGCCTGTGAAAATCAATGCTGAAAACCAAACATGTCAAAAATAAATTTAAAAAAAAAAAAAGAAACAAATGCGGCCCAAGATATCTTGCTGATGTCATTGTCCTTTTAGAAAATGAAGGACAAACAATCTGCGAGTTGCCTTACTAGAGACCCAACTGGCATTTCCAGTTGAGAACTGCCATTCCCTTCCTTCCTTCTTTCCTTCCTCCCTTCCTTTCTCCCTTCCTTCTCTCTTTCTGTCTACATAGGTTGTCATATCCTTACCTGGGAGTGCTCTGCCAAACGAATGTAAATTTTGAACTGAACTAGCTTATCATTCACAAGACATACTGAAATCCTTTCAGGAATCTAGCTCTTGGAAATTTGTCATTGATAGATGGAAGTGCTAGACTGATTTAAATATGATTTTGATAGGCAGTTTGTCTATTGATGCCATGATAATTAGACAATCTTCATTTTATCAATTCATTCACCCATAAATCTTAGTTTGGTATTAAAAAAAATACCAACAACATTCAGCTCTATTCAAGGAAAAGTCTTATCTGTTTCTTTTATTCAGCTCTAAGATGTAGTATGCTTTGAATAGCTTGTATTTAGTTATTCTACTGAGTCATAAATGGGACCATCAATAGATTTCCTCATTAACCCAGGTTTAGGGATCCAACCTCTAGCACATACTGACTCTTAGCATAAGGGTATTACCTGGGAAGTAAAAAGAAGAAAAAAAACATTCAACATCCTATTCCTTGGGCACTCACAAAGAAGAGGAAATCAAAGATCATACATTTGCCTAGCTTTAGTTCCTCTATTTGCCAAATAATAATCCACAGGTACATGCTAATATAAATACATGACACAATATGGCTAGATTTTCCCCAAAAGGGAAATCTTAGAATTGTGAATGCCAAAGCAAAAACAAGACCAGAATTGTTGGAGCAAATAAATAAATATAGGTACAAACACAAACACCATCACTGAGTCAGGCCAAGCTTCAGGTTATATGAATGACTTCACACAAGGCTGGAAAGGGTGTATGTAACTCAGAGGCAAGCTCTAAGCACAGTTCTCAAGAATCAGAAATAACATCTTTTACAGATTTAAACTTCAGTTTGGCGGAAAAGTCTCTTTTTCTGGTGCTGATTCACCCAGGATGTGGCCAAGAAAAGCACCAATAAAAATGTTCATGGAGTTTACAATAAACACAGTGGCATGGCAAAGACATGGGGCTTTGAGTCTTTCCTGAGTTTTCCGCCCAAAGTCTGCTTAACTGTGGTGATAAAAATCTGCACTCATTCAGGCTAGAAAGGTCAAGATGAACTAGACACCACTTTTACAGGAAATGAGTAATGGCCAGACTAGTGGGTTCAGTTTATGTGGGTATTGGGGAACTTTTTAATCCAAAAAAAAGTGTTTCTTACATCGTGGGTGGGGATTTCCCTCCCTAAGAGGTTTCAAGAGGCTGTTCCAAAGGTATGTGTGTACCTGAATGGGACCAAGTTCCCTTAGCAAAACCTAAAATTGAAGACTCCTTGAAACTTTTTTCTCTCCCTGTTAACATATCATTTTCCACCTATCTCTCCCACCTAAACTTGCTCCAAATTTGTATCAGTAATCAACTCAATGACAATCTGAGAATCTCTGAGTAGGGTAGGAAAAAAGGGGGAAATATCAAAACTTTCTGCCTTTCTAGAATGCACAGGAAAAGACTGGTATCATTACATTGTCCCTGGGGTCTAAGCTGTGGGACTGTAATGGATAAGACTATATTTTAAGGAAGTACTTCTGGGGCTTCTAATAGCTAAGCCTGTTTGGATGTGGCTAAGATGGTTATGATAATATGATGGAAATAATAAATTGATGTGATCAGAAATCTTTGTGCCATGTTTTATATGATCCTGTATCATATCGTACAATAATGACGATGATAGCTGACATTTACACAATACTTTGAGGTTTAGAAAGGACTTTAAGTGTATTATAGTATTGATCCTCATAACAATCCTATGAAATTGATACTACAGGTGTGATTATCCCCATTTTACACATGATAAAAGTGAGGCTCAGAGAGATTAAGTGACTTCCCAGTGGCTTTAAGTGTAAGACATAGGATTTAATCTCAAATCTCTGCTAATCCTATCACTCTTTCTACTAAAACACTCTGCTGTTTAGAAATGGGAAAAAACTTGCTTTGGAATCAGGAGATCTGTATTCTAGTCCTGACTGTACTTAGCTGGGTATTCTTGGCCTCTCTCAATCTAATTTTCCTTATCTATAAAATGGATCCCTTGGAATGGATGATCTGTAAGTGTTTTGGCCCAGCAAAGGGTGCTAGGGTGGGGAAGAGCAAGACGGTTATTACGCATCCCAGATCAGGAAAGGCTTGTTAGTGGATATGCTGAGAAATGGATAAGCCAGGCAAAGAAGCTAGTTATTGACAGTAAGTACAGAGAAAAGTTCACCAATTGGCTTTGATCCAGGAAGTTTTAGAACTCAGGGGACGGGGGGCCTGGAATGTGTTATGAAGAGAGTATAAGCATCTAAGTCACTCTTGGCTAACCCTTCTTTCTCCATAAGTTATCTGAATTTTAAGTCTGCCCCAGATGCCAAATGTCAAATAATTAATGATTGTTAATCTGCTAATGCTGACAAAATGGTCTCTTCCAGCTTGATATTTCATGATTCTAAATCCAGGTAGCTTTCAAGAGAAGCTTTCTTTGAGAAGCAGTTAGTTCTTAAAAAAAAATTCACAGAAATTAACTCAAATAAAGGTCTGATAGATATATAAGGAATTGATTCAAATATATAAGATAAATTCTCCGATAAAGGCTTTAAAGGTTATGAATGGGCAGTTTTAAAAACAAGAAATGTAAGCTATCAACAACCATTTACAAAAATGCTCCTAATCACCAATAAAAAGAGAAATATAAATTAAGTGTGAGGCTTCTCTTCATATTCACCAGGTTGGCAAAGATGACAAAAGACAAAAATGGTAAATGCTGGAGGGGCTTTAGCAGTTCTGATACACTGATATACTGCTGGGGGTTGTTAATTGATTTCTTTTTAAAAAACAATTTGGAATCATACTTGTGCACCCCATGTAAGTTGTGAAGGTCCTTATCCCATGTCCCACCCTGGCTGATGAATTGAGTGTCAGATGATGGTGATGATGATGTGTGCCAAGGCTAGACTACCTACATCTCCCCCCTCTCTAATGTCATTGGCTCAAGCATCCACCAGTGTGTTTTCCTCCATGATTATCAGTTGAGAATCATTTAGTAAGCCAGTCTTAAGAAGCCTTTAGAAAAGCGCATTTACCAAGAGGGTATAAAGCATTCCCCACCCCATTAAAATCTGCTACATACCCTCCCACAAGTATATTCAAAGTCCAGGGCAAAGAGGGCTCAAGTTTATAGAGCACATGTTTTCAAAGAAGTAAAGCATAGCTCCTGGTTGCTAGACATCCTTTTCTTCCATTTATGTGGTGCTTCAGAAGTTCCTCTTAAGGATGGCAAATCTTCACCCATCTGTTTTGGCTCCCAATTTAGACACTGCCATCAGCTGATCCAGGGACATGGTTAGTTCACCAATAGGAAGATAAGAGTTCCAATATTATCCCAATACTTCCAAGCTTGCATAATCCTCATTCAGCCAAAAGTGGGGAGTGGGATGGGGAGTAAGATGGTGACAGATCTGTCTAAAGCTAGAGCAGAAGCTGCAGCCTCTCCTTCCCTCCAACATCACCTTCTAAGGCGGTTCCTCCTCAGTGGTATTCCAGAAATCCACTTTCTCAAATCCCTTCTCAATTCCTTCTCAACTTGCTTGATAATTTATAGACCCTCCTGAAGCATTCCTTAGCCTATCCAAACATGATCCTTGTGCAAGGTCAAATATGTTTAATCATTTAATCTGTAGCATATAATTGGTTGGGATGTGTTCTCACTTAGTTAAGGTATCCAGGCTAAAATGGGATAGGATCAACCCTACCTCTACACCAACAAAAGTCAATAAACTTCGGAGATTTACTCTAAAGCCGTATTACTACTAGATATCTTGCCAAAGAGTCCCAGGACAGGTGGAAAGATTCTATATAAACAAAAACATTTGCAATAGAACTTTTATTTTAGTAGCAAGGACTTGAAAGGAAAGTGTTCATCAATTTAGAAATGGCTAAAAAGAATTGTGGTACATGAATGTAATGGAATGAATGTTATAAGAAATAATGAAGATGAACACTTTGAAGAAATTTAGGAAGACATGTACGAACTGATATAAACTGATAAAAAAAAAAAAAACTAAAACAACTTCCAGGATGGCTATGTTATTGTAAAAGAACCTACATTGGGAAAAAACCACCAGAACTCTGATCACAGTACTAATTGTGACTTCCAAAGACTAATAGTGAAGCATTCACCTCATGGAAGAGATGTGGAAACCTACAGATATGGAACAAGCCATAAGTTGTCAGATATGTTGATTCATTTTGATTGAATGTACTTCTCTGTTACAAGGGAAAGTTCTATTGAGGTGAGGAGGATAAGGAAGTCATTAGGAAGTGAGAGTGATATTTTTAAAAGGGCAATCAAATAGAAACAATGAAATATTTTTAAAAGAAGCATCTTTTTTTTCTTTTAAAGAATAGCTCCCTTTGTAGTAGTTGAAATTAGGATAATTTAGTACTTTTATTATAACAATGAACATCAGCAGACACCAATATTCAAAGACACAAGAACAAAAACATGGTTGTACATGAAATTTTATATATTATATATAGGTTCTTTATGATTCATGATTTTTTAAAAAAAATTACAAATTTACTTTTTCAAAGTAGTAACAAAATGATCTTATTTGTTTCCTTCTGAACCTTTTTTCCCTTTCCTATGAATTTTCTCAAATTTTGTTGTGAATATTATTATGTTGTACATAGCAATAATGGCTATGTATTACCCTCTTTAAATCTTTTCTCTTCATACTGTATCAATTCACATCTACCCCATTTTTCTGTTTTCTTCATCCTGTCATTTCTTATGACAGTTTTCCTCTTAATAATCCATGGGATTATAGGATAATGGATTTAGAATTGAAAGGAAATTTTGTTAATCTATTATATCCATATACTGTAATTTGTTCATCCATTCCCTAATCATTAGATACCTACATTTTCATCTTTTGTTATTTCAAACAATGCTGCTAGGAATATTTTTGTAAATATCTCATCTGAATAATTAGAATAAATATACCCATAGTATCTACTTCACAAAGTTGTTCTGAGGTCCCAAGAGATGTCAAATGCTTTGCTAACTTTAAAGTGCTATCTGAATGGCCATCATCATCATCATCACCATCATCATCTCTGTTGTGATACAAGTCTTTTTCTGTCAGTTCTATCCTCAGGGTATAGGCTTGGTAGTTTCCTTGGATGACAGGCAGTGAGACAAGAAAGAAGTATAGCAGCCATTCTAGAAGGCTGGTCAGAGACAAAAGTGCATCCAAGACTGTACAGGTAGGGACCTAAATAAATTTCAATGGTCATTGTCTCACTGAGGGAACCAAAGAGTACTTGAAAAGAGTCCAAGGCATGAGAGGAGGCTAGAATTCCTAGTGGCTCACCAGCTCACTCCATGATACACTGCTTGCATTGGTCCCCATCTTGTCTAGACCATACCATTCACAGCTCCCTTCCCTTGGGCCCTTGGGCTCCACAATGCCCCCTTTGGGTCAGTTGGCAATAGATGGCCATAAGCCCCTGTGCGGACAGTCTTGGAAACATTCTTGACTTTAAACCTCTTTCTTGATTCCCTCATGTTCTCCCATACCTTTTTGAGGAAGTTCACAGAAGTTCAGTATCAAGAGCACCTGGGTAAAAATGTCTGCTAAGCTGTCATAATAACTTTCAGTGTCTCACATTCCCATAGTAATATCACCAGAATGCTAAGAGAGACTTTGTTTTTACAATGTGGATGACTAGGCAGATGTCTTTTCAGTTACAATAGATCTCATTGTAGACATCCTGTAGTGTTCTGTGGCCTGATGTAATTATCCACAATGCCATATATTAAAAGGAAATATGGTAATTGTATCATTAATAGGGAATTCCTTCTCTATTTTAGTCAATATGATTAATTCGACAAGCATTTATCAAGCATATACTATATGAAAAGTTAGTCAAATAGCACCTATGACACTGATGAAGACCTTTCTTTGATAAGTGTGTTACCCTTAATACTAAGTATTTCACTAAACATTGTTATCTCTGTGGTTGCCTCTGTTGTAAACTCTTGTGTGATTTTAACAAGTATGTCTGAAATATCTTGCTTGAGGAAATCCTTTAAGGAATATGTTTTGTTGCACAGAGTCAAGTGCTTTTTTGTAATCAACAAAAAATAGAATATCTATTAGTCTTTACATTTTATTCAAATAGAAGCATAATTACTGTATGCAAGACACTTTACTAGATGTGGGGCATAGAAAGAAAAAACAAGCAATAGCTCCTGCCCTCAAGGAATTTGTATTCTACTGAGGGAGGTACAAGTGTAACACTGGTAAGTGGTCCTGTAGAAGGGTGCACATCTTTTCTACATCTTCCTTTTTTTTGGAAGAGACAGAACTGAATTTCATCTAGGTCTGCCCAGCAACCTTTTATGTTACACATCAGAGGTTAGACATATTATTAGCAATGTTCTGTTGCAACTGCTAATTTATTTTTAGCCTGGAACAAAGTAATGATCCTTAGGTCCACGTGGCCTCTATCTCTGTTGTTTTATGAAGTTTATATCAGATGGAAAATTATTAGAACAATCACAATAGCTCAGAGCCCCCAATCAGGAAAACTCCTTACATCCAGGTAGAAGTTTGATTTTCTATTCTAACTTAAATTTTTGCATCTTTCTACTTAGCCCTGAATTCTTTATGTTTGAGGCAAAATCAGGATACAAGAGATATTTAGATAAAAGAAGCAAGCAGAGGATATGTAACTGAATAGTTTTGTATAGGAGAAGCTAAAGAAAGAGAAGACATATGGGGGAATTTCCTTTAGTCCTTAAAGCAAGGTTAATATAATGATAGCTTCAGTCCAAGTCCATTGTTCTGAAACACTTGCAGAATCCAATAGCCCACCTCTACCTTTTTTCTTCTCTGCCACCACTCAGTGCCACCCAACTTTAGTTTCTCTTTTTTTGTTGTTATTGTCCCCCTTGTACTGATAATTATTTTTAGCTTGGCTTATTAAATTCTGTTCAGGGTTAAGGATGCTCATTGATGCTGCTCAGATCTTGTAGTTTTACTCCTTCCTCTCAATCTGTCTCTCACACACTGTGTCTATCCCTTTAAGAGCCCCAGGACATCACTTAAGTCAGAGTGAATTCTTGTCCTGAATTACAAATCTCAGAAGGCCAGTCAGCTCTCAAACCCCCATTACATAAGATAACATAATCAAGCAAAACTCTCTAATACCTGGGCAAATCAAGAGAGACTTCCTGTATAAAGGGGCATCTAAGATGAGCCTTGAAAGAAGCTAAGGATCTCAAGAGGCAGAGGTAAAGAGACTGTATGTTTAAAACAATGGGCAAGCCTGTGAAAAGACAGGAATATAAGAAGTGGGACGCCAAGTTTGGGGAACATCAAGTAGGTTGGTTTGGCTGATAGCATGTATAAAGGAAAATAATTAAAAATAAGTCTCTAAAGGTAGATGAGAGGTAGACTATGAAGGGTTTTAAATCCAAAGGTATAGAATTTGAATTATGTCCTAGATGTGAAAGGGACCCACAGAAGCTTGTTGAACAAAGGAGTGGCATGGTCACTATGCTTTAAGAAGATTATCTTGGCATCTGTCAGGAGGATGGATTGGAAAAGGGAATGACTTGAGGCAGGGACACTAAGATAGTGTCCAGGAGGGCAATAGGTCAGGAGAGACTTAATGAAGGCTTGAATGAGGGTAGCAGTCAAGTGAATGAGGGGACAGAGTTGAAAGATAGATGTAAAATTATCAAGACTTGATAAATGATTGCGTGTGCAGTCTGAGTCAGAGGAAAGGGTCAACTACACCTCTTAGACAGGGAACCTCAATGATTTAAAGGTTGTTGATACCCTCAAAATAAATAGGGGTGATTGATAGAGAGATCAGTTTAGGGGTCTCCATTTTGTATCTGCTGCTCTGCCTGGTTTCAACTCCATGGAAGAAAATACTCTTCCAAGGATAAGCTCATCACCGCTAACTTCCACCATGCTGTTAACTAAAGCTTTGATTGATACTATCTCCCTCAGCCTCCTCTCCTCTCTGACTGGAGGGCTGAAGGGTGGAGTACCAAACTCCTCCCAATGCCTTTCTTTGTATAGGGCAGAAACTGGACTCTCAGCTCATTCCACTTTGCATCTGCAGCTCTGTCTGATTTAACTTCCCAGAATAAGATGGCCTTGTAATGGGTACCTCCTGGTGTCCCCTCCCCTTCTCCACCTGTGCAAATGTCATAGAGAATAAGGACTAAGAAAAAGCCATTGTATTTGTAACTAAATGATCATTGGGAACTTTGGAGGGAATAGTTTCAATTAAGTCACAGACCTTAGAGGCGGCATCATCATCATTACTAACATTTATATGTGCTTACTACATCCCAGGTACTATCCTAAGCACTTGACAATTACCATCTCATTTGATTCTCACAAGAACCCTGCAAGGTAGGTGACTTTAGTGACTTGCCCAAGGTCACACAGCTAGTAAGTTTGAGGTTGGATTTGAATTCATATCTTCCTGACAGGTCCCTGCTTTCTATCCATTGTGCCACTCAGCTGCCCCAAGATCTATATATCTGACCCTATGGTCCTACATTGCCATCTTCCTGCAGAAAATCTTCACCTGGAGGTCCTCTAGGGATGATAAACTCAACATCTCCAAAATAGAATTCATTATTTTCTTCCCTAAACCTGCTCCTTCTCTAAACATCCTTATTTATGCTGAAAACAGCACTACAGCTCTATCAAATAGATTTCCAGCCTAGAGCTAGAGCTGAAAGGAACCTCATCTAGTTCCACCTCCTCATTTTACAGATGGGGAAACTGAGGCCCAGGGAAATAAAGCAATTTGCCCAGATTCATATAACTAGTAAGCATCAGAAGCAAGATTTGAACCCAGGTCCTCTGGCTCCAGACCTTGGAATCTTCCACTTTCACTCCCCTAATCCAATCTGTTTCTAAGCTTTGTCTATTTCACTTCCGTGGGATATCTCATATCAATTCCTTTTCTCCATTATTATAATAACCATTATTATAATTCAGGTTCTCATTACTTGTCCTCTATAGCATTGAAACAGCCTCTGAATTGATGTCTCTGCTTCCAATCTCACCCATCTTCTTTCCATTCTTCACATAGTTACCAAAATAATATCTCTGTTCAAAAACCTTTCACAGCTCCTTATTGCTATATATCGACCCCTTAGCTTTTCATTTAAAGCTCTTCCACACTCTGATTTCAACTGACCTTTCCAGACTTGCTTCATATTATTCTTCGCAAAGTCCATGTTCTAGCCAAACTGAGAAACTAGCTGTTCTCCAAGCTCAATGTCCCACATCCATTTCTCTCTATTAACACAGACTTTTAGCCTATGCCTGGCATGCATGTTCTCCTCACTCTTTTGTGCCCTTTAGAATTGTCTTTGACCAAGGATATAAACAGGCAGTTTTCAGAGGAAGAAATTAAAGCTATCTATAGGCAAATGAAAAAATTCTCTAAATCACTATTGATTAGAGAAATTAAAACCAAAACAACTCTCAGGTACCACATCACACCTGTCAGATTGGCTAACATGTCAAAACAGGAAAATGATAAATGCTGGAGAAGATGTGGGAAAATTGGAACACTAATGCATTATTGGTGGAGTTGTGAACTCATCCAACCATTCTGGAGAGCAATTTGGAACTATGCCCGAAGGGCTACAAAAATGCGCATACCTTTTGACCCAGTAATACCACTTCTAGGTCTGTGTCCCAAAGAGATCATAGAAGCGGGAAAAGGACCCACATGTACAAAAATAGTTATAGCAGCTCGTGGTGGCAAAGAATTGGAAATCAAAGGGATGCTCATCAATTGGGGAATGGCTAAACAAATTGTGGTATATGAATGTAATGGAATACTACTGTGCTGTAAGAATGAGGAGCAGACAGACTTCATTATAACCTGGAAAGACTTATATGAACTGATGCTGAGTGAGGGGAGCAGAACCAGGAGAACATCGTACACAACCACAGACATATTGCTTCTGTGATGACTAACTTTGATAAACTTGGCTCTTCTCAGCAATATGAGGTTCAAAGACAGCTCTAAAAGACTCATGATGGAAAAAGCTATCCACATCCAGAGAAAGAATTACGGAGTCTGAATGTAGATTGAAACAAACTATTTGCTCTCTCTTTTTCTTTATTTTATTTTGTTTTTGGTTTTATTACATCTTTCTCATGATTCATTTCATTGGTTATGATTCCTCTTTACAAATTAATTACTGGGAAAATAAATTTAATGGGAAGGTATGCGTGGAACCTATATCAGATTACATGCCGTCTGGGAGGAGAGGAAGTGGGGAGAACAGGGAGGGAGAGAAAATTTGGAACTCAAAAACTTGTGGAACTGAATGTTGTAAACTAAAAAAAAATAAATAATTAATTAATTTTTAAAAAAAGGAAAAAAAAAAAAGAATTCTCTTTGACCTCCCTTCAAGACCTTTCCTGATCCTTTCTGTTGTTCACGTGCTTCAGCTCAAATCATCTTTCAATGACACTGGTCTCCTTGCTGTTCCTTGAACGCTACACTGGATAAAGCACTGGGCCTGTACTCAGAATGACCTGAATTCAAATTTAGCCTCAGATGCTTACTAGCTATATGATCTCAGGCAAATTGCTTAACCTCTGTTTGCCTCAGTTTTCTCAGCCGCAAAATGGGGATAATTACCACATCTATCTACCAGGGTTGCTTTGATGATCAAATTATAAAGTGCTTAGCACAGTGCCTGATACATCATCAGTGCTATATAAATGTTAGCCATTATTTTCACTATTACTACACCACACCTCCTAACTCCTGGCTTCTACAGTTTCATTCAAGCTTCATCTTATTAAACTCTCGCCTTCTGTGAGAAACTTTTCCCAATCCTCCTTCCTCTTAGTGTTTTCCCTCCAAGCCTACCCCCAATTTATCCGCTATACATCTGGTTAGTATTTAGCTGTTTACACAAGTTTAGTGGCAGGCTTTCAAAGCCCAAAAAAAGAGTTTCTATTTGATCCTAATTACAAAAGGTAGTCATTGGAGTGTATTGAAGACGGTAGTAAGGTGGGAAAAGCATGTAGCTTCTATGTGGAGAATGGATTGGGATGGCGTGAGACAAATGCAGCAAAAAAAAAAAAAACAATTAGGAGCTGGGTAGGAGGTAATGGCCTGAATCACAGAGTGTCAGCCAAATGAGCAGAGACATGACTGAAACGAGATGTTATGAAGGTAGAAAGGACAAAATCTGGCAACCAATGGGATTTTTGGCATGAAAGAGAAGGAGGAATTCAAGATAGAGGCTTTTAGACTATGCAGTTCCTCTGAGGTCTCTGAACCCTAATAGGCAGTTGTGCTAATCTCAGGTTTCATTCTGCTGAATGAAAATGGAGCAGAAGAATGCAAAGAATGTATAGGTGATTTATTCTTTGAACAGGAGCCCACATGTCAGATGCTTCGTGTTTCAGGCAGATACTTGGTGGAATTGATGATGTTTTATCATGTCCTAAGTTTAAAAGAAAAAACACATGCTCCCAAAGCTCATACTTGAATGACCTTCCAGAGGCCGTCTGATTTCTACTTCCTCTCATGCTGTTCAAAGAGAATGTGGATTTGGAGCTGTTTAAGTTAGCAGAAAATTAACTACTCACTCCTGGATGGCCTCTACTTTTGTGTGAGCAGAGATTAGATCCCGTTTTCCAACTCTCCCTTTCTCTCCTGTTACCGGGGACATGACCTTTTCTTAGAAGCAACTAGGTAGTGAAGTGAATAGAATGCTGGATCTGGAAGTCAGAAAGAACTAGGTTCAAATCTGCCCTCACACTTACCAGTCTCTGTTTGCCTCAATTCCCTTGACTGTAAAATGGAAATAATATTCACATTGTGGTTCAGTCATGTCCAACTCTTTGTGACCCTATTTGGGGTTTTCTTGGCAGAGATACTGGAGTGGTTTTCCATTTCCTTTCCAGCTCATTTTACAGATGAAGAAACTGAAGTAAACAGGGTTAAGTGACTTCCCCAGGGTCACACAGCCAGATTTGAACTCAGGAAGATGAGTCTTCCTGACTCCAGGCCCAGCTTTCTATTCAGTGTCACCTAGCTTCCCCAATAATAGTAATAGTACCTCCCTGTAAAATGGGGGTAATGATAGCATCTACCTTGAAGTGCCCCCTTTTTGATTATTTTTTCCCTCACTCAGGAGATCTAAATGTGAGAGAATAATGGGGGAAGTGAACTCATCTAATGTGTCCTCCAGGTTACCAAATTCCTAATGCACTCTTTTTTTTCGAGGGGGGAAGGCAGGGCAATTGGGGTTAAGTGACTTGCCCAAGGTCACACAGCCAGATTTGAACTCAGGTCCTCCTGACTCCAGGGTCAGTGCTCTACTCACTGTGCCACCTAGCTGCCCCCCTAATGCACTCTTTTAACTCCTTTGTAGCTAAGAGGAAAGGGAATGAGGAGGTGTGAGTAGGGCAGGTGGGTATTTTATTTTCCCCTGAGTTTTTGGTCTGGCCAAGTTCAGCATGTACGTTTTCCTCTAGCCTCAGGCTTACTCACGTGGTCAAGGTAGGTCAAGGGATAACCGTAATGTAAAGAGCCAAGGCCTTTACTATGTCGCCTTGTTTGATGCTCACAATAATAGCACCTACCCGTGAAGTTGGTCCTGTCATCTCCATTTTACAGTACTTGGGCAGAGGGAAAGGGGCTGTAGGTGCAAAGGGATTGGGACATTCTATGGTCTCATGAGGTATGTTATTTTGCCTAACAACTGAAAGTCTATAAAGAAAGCTTAGAATTTAGGACCTTTACAAAACAGTCAGAGAATAGGAATGATACCCACTCAACCCAAATGCTAGTTGATTCTACCAGAGCTGCTGCAGACTACCATAGTTCACCACATAATCATCACACCCTGTTTCTTTAGTCCAAAGATTGGTTTATAACCTTTCATCATGTAATTGTCACATGGTACAATTCTGTTCATCACGCTGCTTGAAGGGTAAACAGAGCAGGAATGTATTCACCAGTGGCATATAGATATGTATTTATCTCTTGGGCATTGTAAGCCTCTAGCCTAGAATTCTCAGTGTGCAGGGATCATCAGTGTATTTCTGAAGGCCAACTTGTGTGGTTTGTTTAGAGAGCTGCAGAACTAATGGTATTGTCACTCGACCCAATAAAGAGCCAGGCAGGCGAAGCTGTCATGAGTAAGTCACATGATATGGTAAGACTTGCATCTTCCCAATTTTAATATATGTTCATGAGTAATCCATGCATCCTAATCTTACACCAAAGACAGTTTAGTAACAAATAATTTTTAAATAATACCTGCACAATTTTTTAAAGCTTCACATAATGGTGCACCTTACTTTTTTGCAAAAAAAAAAATTGGCATAAAATCTGTGACGATTACGAGATGAAATATAATACTCCCGTTGTCAGAAGCCTGATCCTATCATTTGAGGAATATTCACATTTTCCAAAAGGGAGGAACTGACTTGACTCTTTTCCCAACTCCTCATTAAAATGTCTACCAATCAGGATTGCCTTACCTTTGCCAGGAGAGGTCCAGATGATGTACTATCCAGCCAATCAGGAGGAAGACACATGCAGGTTTAAAAGACCCTGTCAGCCCTCACTTAGGGTCTTTGGTCATTGACAGAGGCCATTGATTTGATTTATTGATTACTGCTAGCCTAACTAATAAATAGGCCATCAACTCTCAGTTGATCTTAATTTTCAAATGTAATAGCAGGCTATCAAAAATACATCTGTGAGGGCAGCTAGGTGGCACAGTGGATAGAGCCCTGGCCCTGGAGTTAGGAGGACCTGGGTTCAAATCTGGCCTCAGACACTTGGCACTTACTAGCTATGTGACCCTAAGCAAGTTGCTTAACCCTGATTGCTTCACTGGAAAAAAAAAAGGTATTAAAAAGTTCTTTAAAAAAATTAAAAGGAAACTACAAAGGAAGCATGGTGTTGTTGTGGAACAAGCATTGAACTGGGAGACACCTTGGTTCACATCTGGCCCCTTCTGCTAACTAGCTATGTGGCCTACAGTAAGTCAATTAACTTTTAGGTTTCCTAGAGCCTAGGTTCCTTTATCAAGTAAAATGGGGATACTAATAGCTACATCTCTCAAGCTGCTTTGAAAATTAGGAGATGGCACTGTGAGCCTTTAACAGCCTTTAACAGTGTCAGCCAAACTGAATCACTCTAGTCATTTCAATTTACCAAATCTAATGCCAGTGTACCTTAATCAGATTAATAGAATATTTGCTAAATCTCTCCATGGCTTTGTACTGTGGAGGTGGAGTCAAAGGTAGGTTGTCCCCAAGAATAGAATGTCAATGCCTCCTAGGCATTGTTTCTATGGAGATTGCCTGTTATTACACATACTATAAAACAGAGATATCTTTCAGAAACAGAGGCCACTACTGTAGAGAAGGATCCCCACAGGCCTAAGCATATATATTGGCTTAGAGAACCATATTAACATTATCTATGGTCTATTGTATTTTTATTGATTTTGTTTAGTATTTCCAAGTGATATTATAGCCTGTTTTGGAAGCCTTGGGGAGTGTTGCCTCTTCAATCTTCACCTCCCCATCCCCAGGCTGGGTATTTGGCACCTCTGCCACAGAATTTGGGTAGCCTTGGAAGAGAGGATCATGTTTGTTTATTCTAGTTGGTCATCACTCCAGATACATGTAGATGATAAAGAACACAGTGAAAATGTGAGGTAGATTTTTTTTCTTCTCTTCTCTCTCTTTTTTTTTTTTTTAAAGATTGGAGTTTGGTAGCTTGGCCCAGTGATGATGCTACTGAATTGATAAGAATGTTTCCTTCTAGTACTGAAATGCATGTGATTGATATTAGTTTCAACATGAATGCACAAGAATGAGGGGAAATTAAATATCCTATGAAGGAAGCTGCTTTTTCGCCAACAAGATATGAGGGTTTCTACAAAAGTGTAAACATTAAGCTGTCTAACTCTCCCTCTAGGATATACAAAAGAATCAAAGGAGAGTAGCAGAAAGAAAAGAAAGACTATTATGATTTTTTTAAACTTTAGAAAGTTGGGATGTGAAAATTGCAGTGAAATAAAATTCTGTGTAAAAAAATTAAGGAAACTTACCCTTTGTTTAAATAGGAAACAGTCGAGTGTAGGTTTGGACGGAAAAAAATATCTGACTTCCTGGTTAACTCCAAACCTAGGAGTTTTGTTTATAGGCATTGTTTTGTAAAGGTTTGGTTGGGATTTCATATCATTAACACACTACAATCTGTAAAGAGTTTTGTCAGAACAGGTATAGGCCAGGTGGCAAATGACAGGTTCCAGGAGAAAAGGGCTGGCTGGCAAGAGGAAACAAGGTATGTCTAGTATATGATGACCAGAGTCCTGACACTGTAATATTTGGGCCAGCCTTCCAGGTGCAAAATGAAGCATCTCTAATTCCTGCCATTCTTTCCTACCCCTCCCCCCCCCATTCAGTTTCCAACACAATTGTTTCCTAGAGGTCGTGTGATTGACAAGATAGCGGAGTACTTCATACCATTTCAATATACTAATGTCAAAAGAAAGAAAATGTGGAGACTCATGATTAGCAGTGGTGGAATAGCTGGGGTTTTTTTTAACTTCTCCAATCCCCAAGCCTAAAAATAAAGAAATAAATTATGTACCGTATGTAGAATAATTACGGCTGAATCCATGAGATAAGACCAAATTTGACATGCAAGTTAAAAGTCTTATGAATTAACACTGGAGATCTTTAACATTTTAAACTCTCACTCAACATCCCCAGCCCTAACTAACTCCACATATCCGTTACCATAAACATAAACAAGCTCATAGGCTTGTGACTCAGGGTCCAGTTATAGGGATCCCTTACGGCAATGACTCTGATTGAACATGCTGCCCCCCTTCACCATGCCAGAGGGAGCAGGCACTAATTCTTCCCAGACGCCTGAAAGAGAGGACCAGGGAGGGATGAGAAGGAGGAGTGAGAAGAGCTAGGAAGGCGTGGGCAGAGTGACAGATTTGCAAGTTACTCAGAGCCACAGGCTGGAAGGGAACGAGAATTACTGGATCGTAGATTTGTAACTGGAAGGGAGCTTAGTATCAAATCTCTTTCATTTTACAGATAAGAAAACTGAGGCACAGAGAAGTGACTAAAGATCATGTAGTTAACAAATGTTTGAGGTAGTATGTAAATCCAGGTCTTCCTGACTCTTGATCCAATGTCCATATACACAATACCTCTGACCTGAGTTGGGGCTGGCCCTCTCCAGTCTCTCCAGTTACTCAGGGGAGGGAACCAGACCTCACATCTATCAAAATAAGGAAATTGAGGCCATTTAGTCTCAGGGGTCTGTGGAGCAATAGAAGAATAAAGAGTCAAAGAGGGAAAGAAATTCCTAAAGGTAAATGAGGAATTCAAAAGAAAAGATGAATGACATTAAACCAAGATAGACCTTGGTGGACAGAGGAGGTAGTAAAGGTGAACCTAGAGTACACATTTCTATTTGCTGATGACAAGCTTGTTTACTTAGAAAACCCCAGAGAATTAGCAAAGAAGCTGAGACAAAAATTTCAGTAAATGCAACAAGATGCAAAATAAACCCACAAAAATTAATAGAATTTCTATACAGCAATAATAAAACCCAGGACAAAATAATAGAAAGGCAAGTTCAATTTAAACAACTACAAAATGCAACAAGTATCTGGCAGCCAATATAACAAGAACTTTCATGGATGTAATTATGACTTTCTTTAAAGAAATAAAAAAATAATTTAAATAATTGGAGAGCTATTTGGAACTCATAGTTGGGCAGCACCAATATAATAAGAATGATGATATTACCTAAATAAGTTTACAGATTTGCTGTTATACTAATCAAATTATCTATTTTATATTAATAGACAAAATAACAAAATTAATTTGGAGGAACAAAAGGTCTAGAATCTAAATGGGAAAATACCTCTGAGCTATAGTCACAAAAGATTTTTATGGTTTGGATCTTTTTATTATAAACGTGCCATCTAAGTTCCTAAATAACAGAGACACAAATCACATGACACTGGAGCATTTACCCCATACGCTATTGATTTATGTGTAAGCAAAGTTCAGGTTATTGGAGCAATGGGCCTCTTAGTGAAGCTTCTACTTCTGGAGAGAAAAACTCTCCAGAAAAACTCTAAGACGGGGCATGATGTGAAGAAAAGTCTCATCCCTGCCAATGGGAGGAAAAAAAGGATTGGTTTGGGAGAAATGGCCAAAGCCAAAAATCACAAAGGTAGAGATTAGTCCCTCCCCTCTGGAACCAACCTTGCCAAGATCAGAACACCTGCCAGTTACATGCTGCTTAATTTCAGTTACTTATATACTGCCTAGTTTATTGAATTGAACTGAGATTTTATTATTTCTCAGGATCACGTAACTAGAAAGTGACAAAGAACTAAAACTTCATTCAGTCTTTTAACTCTCAGTTTAATGTTCTTTCTGTTACTCCATGCTCCCTCCTTAATTAATTAATCTTCCTTAAACATTTATTTCTTGACATTGTTCTCCTACTCAAAAGAATCCAGTGATGCTTCATTATATATGCGGTAAAATCCAAGATTTTTCTATCTCTGCTATTTAGGAGTTTATGACTTATTCATTTAAAAAAAACCCAAAACCTTAAGAGTTTTTGATGATTATAGCTCAGAGGTCCCCAAAGTCAAGATGAAATCCAAGCCATTTTAGACTGAAGAATTCAAAGTACCTTATATTCAGATCCAAATATAAAATTATCTCCCACTACTCCTCTCTTCCAGGCTGGTCTCACTCTACTCCCCCAGCAATGCTTTTTCATTCATTCACTATTTAAGCTTGTAAAGTGTTTGATTAAATGGGGATAATAATATTTGCAGGCAGATAGGTGGTACAGTGATTAGAGCACAGGGCTTAGAATCAGGAAGATTTATCCTCGTGAGTTTAAATCCCTTCTCAGACACAGCTGTGTGACCCTGGGCAAGTCACTTAACCCTGTTTGCCTAAATTTCCTCATCTGTAAAATGAACTGGAGAAGGAAATGGCAAACCACTCCAGTATCTCTGCCAAGAAAGCCCCAATTGGGGTCATGAAAAGTTGGATACAACTGAAACCACTGAACAAGAACAAAATGGAAGGAGAACCCAGAGAGCAATATATGTAGTAACATAGTCAAAACAATGCTAAATGCATTCAGAGCTATGCAATGACCAGTCTTGATTCCACAGTGTGATGATGAATCATAGCTCCTTCCTCTCAACAGAGAGAGGGTAGATTGTGGTTGGAGAATGAGGAACATGCTTTTTAAGAATAGTCAATGTATAAATTTGTTTTGTTGGATTGTACTTCTTTGTTACAAGAGAAGGGGATGGAAAAGTGTTTTGGTGAAGTATAATAATGTGTGTGTGTGTGTGTGTGTGTATGTAAGCATCAGCTTTCTATATATGTATATATTTTTTAAAATTACCTAATGTTTACTAACTTTGGTAACTAATGTTCCTGTCTCACCACCACCACCATTACCATCATCATCACTATCATGGTTTTTGGACCACTATTAAGAGAACATCTATATGAAGCATAAAATCTCTGTCTTTTGACAAGCAGTATTGACAAAACTACACTGAGCTTGGGGCACACTTTCCAGACCTAGTGTTTTTCTGAAAGGTAGCATAGGGAAGGTCTTCTTGGAGGAGGTGGCTAATGGCTCTTCTCCATGTATGATAGGTTATCATACTCGAGCTCATGCTGACCAAGCTCCATGTTGGGTCATTTTGGAAGATGGGCCCCTATCAATTTACTCTATTTAATTCTAGATCTCTTGTTCGCTTCGAGGAAAAAAACAGGCATTCTTAGAATATTTGGTTTCTTCTGTTTAGGGAGTAGATTGGAATTTTTTTGCAAACAATCACATATATGTGGCCCCAATGGGTCACTTAGATTGCTATTCATCTCTTATCCGAAAAGTATTGTTCCTGATGATCTCTGGGAGCCAGAGGCATCAACAATCATGTTTTTTCTCTCTTTGCCTAAGTGACATATTCCCAAAATACATTCTTACATGTCTTAGGCCATGTCTGAGAGTGCTGGGCCTCTACAAATAAGTTCACACTGAAGAGATTTAGACCAAAGCATTCGTGTGGTTAACTGCTATAAAGGCTTCAGTTTGGTTTGTTCAGTTAGTTTTCTCATGCTTTTTCTCTCTTTCACAAATAACACATGGTAACCAGCAGTAGGAGAATAATTATAGGTCATAAGAAGGCCCCACCTGGTCTTTCAACAATGTGGACAAAAATTGGAATCGATTTAAGCCAAGATTTGGCCTTTATCTGTTAGCAATTGTAGGCATCGATAGAACAAATCGACAAACATAAGTCACTAGACCTGAGGCTTGAGATATTCATGACAGTTTGAGGTTTATGCAAGAAGGGATTACTGTCTGATTACAGAAATGCCATAAATATTTCAAACGTGGGGGGAGGGGATGGAATGAATTTGGTAATGTATACCTCTAACTAGAAGGTACAAAGAGAGAGGAAACAGTTGAAGAATGTCCAATGACCTGAAATTCCTGATCCAATTATTCAATTTGGAATTTCCCGAAAAGAAAGTCGATGTAATTCAGAAAATATTATGTGCCCTACAACGTGCTTAGAAAACTCAGAAAATCAAAAATCGGGGAACAAAAAAAAAGTCTCTAACATCAAGCTCTTTGCATTCTAGTTGGTAGACAACAACAAATAATGATAGCTAACATTTCTATAAGCTTTCAGGTTTGCAAAACTCTTTCTTCTCTCTGTTTCTGTGTGTATGTGTGTGTGTGTGTATGTGTGTGTGTATATGTGTGCATGTGGGTGGGTGGGTGTATTGTATATGTGTGCATGTGTGCATGCATCACAATGGATAGAGTATTTAGAATAGGGAATATGGATAAATGTACCAAATATACCCCAAATACACATTTGCTAAGTAGGACTTAAATATGATATTTGCCTAGATGTGACTAAGTGGTCTGGTACAAGTGCTAGGCCTGAAGTCAAGACCTGAGTTTAAATCCAACCTCAGACACTTACAATCTTTATGCTACTGACCAAGTCATTTCAACATTTCTGTCTCAGTTTTCACATTTTTCCAAAGCAGGTGCTACATTCAAATAAGATAACATATGAAACTCTTGGCAAACTTTAAAATGTTATATAAATGTTACAATCATTTCATTCTCCTCATCTTTTACATTTGGCGGAGTTCAGAAAGAAATGGTCCTGGGACAAGTTTTATGTTTTACGTTTAATGTGAAATGGATTATTGTTCAGGTGGATAAAATTATCGTTGAGGTACGAATTCATATTCTGTAGAACTCTCTTATGTCATCACTTTAGTCCCACTTTTTTGGGGGGCAGGCAGGGACTCTGTATTTTGAGAGCTTTTCATTTTACAGAATTTGTAGACCTGAATTTTGTTATGGTTGTTGTTGTTTAGTTATGTCTGACTCTTTGTGACCTCATTTGAGGTTTACTTGGCAAAGATACTAGAATTTGTCATTTCTGTCTCCAGCTCATTTTATGGATGCGGAAACTGAGGCAAACATGGTTAAGTGACTTTCCCGGGGTCACATAGCTAGCCAGTGTCTGAGGTTGGGTTTGAATTTGGTTCTTCCTGACTCTAGGCCTGGTGCTGTAACCATTGTGTCATCTAGCCACACTAGCTGTAATGATAACGCCTAGTAAAAACATCCTAAAATTTTTGTGGGTTAATGATACATCATTCCTTCCAACTCTAAATGTGTAATTCTACTCAATTTCAAGTTCTCAAGGATATTGAAGTGCTTGTATTTGTAATATAGACATATGTCTTCTACTAGTTTATAAAGAATAATGAATTTCTATTATATAATTCTTTTTTTTGCAGGGAAGAAGGAAGGGCAATTGGGGTTAAGTGCCTTGGCCAAGGTCACACAGCTAGTACATGTGTCAAGTGTCTGAGGCCAGATTTAAACTCAGATCCTCCTGACTCCAGAGCCAGTGCTCTACTCACTGCGCCACCTAGCTGCTCCTCTCTTATATAATTCTGACTACTACATTGTGTCTTTTTGGATATTCAGTAGGTGCAAAATTTTTGTAGTCTGTAATAATATGTTGCTTTTTTTTGCCATTTTCTTACAAATTCTCCATAAATCAATAAATTTGGGCTCCTTAAGAATTAGCTTTCTGTAGTTTCTGATAGTAATGACATGATCTTGTATCATTATCATGAACCCCTGTAAACAAGATCTGTAAACAAATCTGATTGTCAGACATCTTATTCAGTTATTCTTTTTCAACATGGAAGAATTTTTTATTCTATTCCTGTATCTTAGCCTTTTCATAGGCTCCATCCAATGATAAATGATAAAGTTATGTTTGATAGCTCCAGTGGCAAATACATACATGCACATGTATATATGTATATGTTATTTATATATATATGTATGTGTAGATGTATATACATCTGTGCATATTATATTAGCTTTTATTATTCCTCTGTGAAGTAGGATCTAGTCAGGATATATTTATATAAATTTTTAACCTCTTTTTCATGCAATCTGAAAATATCAGTCCCCTTTCTCCTTTTTAAAAAAGTATTAATCTTAATAGAGCTGTCTTTTGGTAGTGGGGCCCATATTTTATTAACATTGTATGACTTTTGGGGGGATACTTTATAAATCAATATGTTGTCATCCATTTTGTTATTCTAAGATATGTGTTCTCTGGTATTGAGAAGATTACCTTTCAATAGGTTCTTCCATTGACCTTTAACTTCAGAATGTCAATGAGTCTCTTTACATACACAACCATCATTTTCTCCTTGAGAACTCAACATGGAAAAGATAAAGATATCTGTATCCTATTTGTCCATTGGCTCTATTGGACTTCCTGATTCAAGTTCAAAACCATTAGCTTCTATTATTCCTTAGCATACATTGTCTTTATCATTCCTTGGCGTACATTGAGAGTCATACTTCTTGAGGCCAAATGGCAATTGTATATCATGGGAAAAAATTTCTATGAGATAAAAAAGCCACTTAATGTATTTTTTTTTCAAAAAGAGCAATATATTTTAGTTTGGGCTTTAACAATTATTTTTGTTTTTAATATTTATCATAAAAATCATTCTTTGCAGTTTGTTCAATGGACTTCAGATAGAAATGTTCCAGGTACAAGTTGGTATTATATTATTATTCATCTATATCTAATGTTCTGTGCAGCATTGTACAGATAGGTGAAATAACTGCTTTTTTATTTTAAAAAGGTATCAGAATGTAAACTCCACTTCTGTAGGCTCAGTGGAATTTTCTTCACTATAATTCTAGTAGCATATAAATCATAGTAGGGAATAGGGGTTAAAAATCCTTTTCACATAATCACCACCACCACCACCATCATCATTCATTAGAAGCTATATCAGAGATAACTAATGTAAACATTTCCTCCAATCAACCATGTTACTTTTTATTATAATTAAATTCATTTTGTTCAATCAAAAGCCTTTTAATTTTATATGATCAAAATGGTCCATTTCTATTTTATAATAGCCCTTATCACTTATTTGATTATTGATTTCCCACAAAACCATATATTTAAAGAGTATTTTCTTCTCTTTCCTCTGTTTTTAAAATTTTTATTCATTTTGATATATTTTTTATATTGGATCTGATTTGGCATATGGTATAAATGTTGGTATAAAATTAATTTTAGCCAAATTGTATTTCACTTTTTTCGGCATTTCTTGTTAAATTGGGTATCCTTCACCCAGAAATTTGTGTCCTTAGGTTTATCAAACCCTGTTCTATTTTTTCTCTTTTATCTTGCTTATATAGTCTTTCCCTTAGATCTACTTTTCTATTTTTTAACCAGTGCCAAATGATTTTGATGATTATTTTCTTTATATTATACTATTTCCTTAATAGTTTGATTGGTATAGTAATAGATCTATAAATTAATTTGGTTATCATTTTTATTTTATTTGTCTGCCCTAACCATGAGCAATTAATGTTCCTCAATTATTCATCATTCTTTATTTCTGTAGAGTTTTATTATTATATTTATATAAGACTTGTGAGTACCAATTTGTATCAGATACAAGATAGCTACAATTTCAACAATTATGGCCCCACAGGAAATACAAAACATACAAAGTATCCAAAGAAGCTTCTCTAGATGCAAGACATCCCTCTTTCCTTCCTGTGAGTCCCACTTTCCTCCCAGAGGAAAGATACAGGAAAGATACAATCTCCCAGAACCACAGCATCTGTCTACTGAGTGCATAAATCTACTGATTGAGATTTCATAGAAGTATTTGCTAGAAAGGCAACTCTTTTGCTGTTAGACCTTCACAATGTGAATAATTCATGGTACTCTGGCAGAATCAAGCTGATGTCTTCTGGGGCTGTCAACCTGTACCATTCTGTGTCCTGTGCCCAGTCATTGTGTTTTGGGCCAAATCCATTCAAGGGGAAGCTGAAACCCTTTAAGGTCACCAACAAATTAGCTTCCTGGTATTCTGGGAACAATATTACAAATATAGGGCCTCCTTGAAAAGGAGACGCAGGAAAAAAGGTAGCCAATGGTCAATATGAATCAGATATAGGAGAGATATCTTATTCCTATATAGAGATAAATACTAAACATGAAGGATCACAGTATGCATCAACAGAACAGTTCAGACAGGATTAATAGGATTCAATAACAACTTACGACTGTAGTTATAGCTGACAAGCTAGTATAATACATCTTCGTAGTACACAGAGAAATTTTTCAGTATTGACAATTAGCCATTTTATATTTCACCCTTATTTTGTGTTGTATGATCAACTCCTGGTATAAGCCTACAGCAAAATGTCCAGTGTAAGCACTGTGAACCAGGAGATTGGTAAAACTGGGATGATAAGAGTTAACCTCCCAGACTCCCATAATACTAACTGGAACTGTTGCAAGCAAGGAATTTTTGGTATGGACTTGAGGCAATTTGGATTCATTTTGCCCCTGAGGTGGATTGATCTGGGACCCAGCTGTGAGTCCTTTAGGCATAAAGAGTATAAAAGCAGATTTTAGGATTTTGGCCAAGAGCTCATGAGACCTCAGGGAACCTCCTTGCCACTAATCATTATCTTCTTGAGCTACTTTTTAATAGCCTTAAGAACTGCTTCTATCTGAGGTATTGGGAAATGATTTTTGTTAAAGGATTATTTGTTTGAACCCTTGGGTTATGTACCAGATGTGTAATAGCAATCTGGACACTAGACCAGGCATGTTTCTGGTGTCCCCTCTCTGATGCAAATGCTTCCTCTGGAATGCCAGTGGATACTGCTGCTGCCTTTTTGCCAGGAGATGGTGTCATTGTTGTCACTACAGACTTCCTCACCATTCAATTCTCACGAGGTAACAAGGTGGTGCAGTAGATAAAGTGCTAGACTTGATCTCATAATTCTGAGTCAAATCCTCTCTTTCTTACTAGCTATGTGACCCTTAACCTTGCCTAGCCTCAGTCTCTTCATCTGTAAAATGAGGATAATAGTGCTTACCTTACATGGTTGTTGTAAGGTTCAAATGAGAAAATATATGTTCTCTCTTTGCACACCTTAAAGCACTACATAAATGCTAGTTATTATTACTCATAAGAAGGAGACACAAAAGGGAGTCAAAAGAAGTAAGAAGTTTAAGAGCAAGCTTACCACTTAAGCCCTCGAGTGCTAGTTACTGTATGAGTGGGACCACCAAGACACCAGGTTAGAGAAGGATACTATTGCCTACTGGAGGCATCTCCTTGTCATCTGGTGAGCAGCCGCTATAATACCCCAGCCAGAACCTGGCATTTCTTTTCAAATGTTCCCTGACTCATCAACTATTCCTGCTCTGCAGCCAATTAGGACACTCTCAGTGATGATTCACACATGACCTCAAGCCAACCAATTAGGACACTGTTAATAATGAATCATACTTGTCCAGAAATCAGCCTTCCAGAGCTCTCACACAATCTACAGGAAGCAGCAGGGAAGAGCTATCCTTGCTCCATACAACTCATGTTATAGTAGTAGCAGTAGAGGAAAAAGTTGGGTTACCCCTCCAATGATAGCACTGTCCTCTGCCACTCCTCCATTTATGAGGAACACACAGTTGCTACTCTTTTCTCTGAAAGGGGCTAGATTCAATGACTGCCATAGAACTCTTTGTTTTCTTTTCAGAAACCTGAGCCTTTGAGTTCTTACAATTTCAAAGCATTGCTTCTAGCTTTTACCATCTCTCAGACCCAGTGATTCTGTCCTCTGCTTGGTTCTTCTTCCTATGGCTTACATCCATGGTTCAGAAGGATCCTACTGTGGCTTCTCCATAATTAGTATCACTGGGAATGAGAGGTTCCATTTGAGAGAGAAGGAGGGGAGAACTGAATAAGTGTCTGAAGAGGTGAAAAGAGAACTGAATAAGTGTGTGCCTTCTGGTCTCTGGAAATGCTTGGCTCACTCTCCGTTTCTTGTCAGTCTTTCTACTTTTATAGGCCTGAATTCGAGAATGGAGTTTATATCTTGGTAAGAGGCGGAGGATGTATATACTAGGATGAGAACAAAAGCTGAAAGTCTGCTTTAGCTAAAAGATAGTCATTTGAAAGAATACCTTAATTGCATATGAAGCCACAATGTAAACAATGAATGTGCCTCTAGCGACTAGATTGCCTTCACCCAGTGCTCCCTAGCCACTCATCTATATTAGATGTTAGAAGAGCTTTGGGGGGTGAAAATAACTGAACCGACCTAATTTCCTTAAATTATTTTTAAATAAGTATTTATCAATGTTTTCTACCTCATTATAGTTCTCCCTGGTTTCTCTCCCTCTCTTCATCTGCCTCCCAGAGGACCATTCCATATAATAAATAGTATTTAAAAAGGCAAAAGAAGGGAGCGGAGCCAAGATGGCAGCTGGAAAGCAGGGACTAGCGTGAGCTCCCCACCAAGTCCCTCCAAAAACCTATAAAAAATGGCTCTGAACCAATTCTAGAACTGCAGAACCCACAAAATAGCATAGGGAAGCAGGGCTCTAGCCCAGGACAGCCTGGATGGTCTCTGGGTAAAGTCTATCCCGCACAGAGCTGGGAGGGGAGGGGAGCTGAGCTGAGCAGAACAGACCCCAGCATGGGCGACATCGACCAACCAGACCGGGAGCCGGGCAGAGCGTGCCCTAACGCCCTGAATCAGTGAGCTGTGGCAGTTATCAGACTTCTCAACCCACAAACACCAAGGACAACAGAGTAGGTTAGTGAGAGAAGCTGCTGGGGACCAGGAGTTTGCAGTTAGGCCACTGCCCCGGGGAGTGCAGTGGAGGTGGGGCAACTTTAGAACTACAGCTGCAGTTGCTTCTAGTCCCAGGCCCACCTGGTGGGAGGAATTAAGTGGTGGATCAGAGCAGGAGTGCAGAGTCTGCTGAAGATCTAAGCCCAGTCCAGGTTGGGGGTTCTTGGGGAAGGAAGAGTGCTGGTGTGGTAGAGCTAGGGCATCCCCCCCCAAGCGTGGAACATAGAACTCTGTACTCTACGAGCAGTCATGCCCCGCTGAAAAACTCAAGTGTCAAGTGAGTTGGCTGGGAATATGGCCAGGCAGCAAAAACGCACCCAGATTCAGTCTCAGACTCTGGAATCCTTCTTTGGTGACAAAGAAGACCAAAACATACAGCCAGAAGAAGTCAACAAAGTCAAAGAGCCTACAACAAAAGCCTCCAAGAAAAACATGAACTGGTCTCAGGCCATGGAAGAGCTCAAAAAGGATTTGGAAAAGCAAGTTAGAGAAGTAGAGGGAAAATTGGGAAGAGAAATGAGAAGGATGAGAGAAAACCATGAAAAACAAGTCAATGACTTGCTAAAGGAGACCCAAAAAATATACTGAAGAAAACAGCACCTTAAAAAAT
>CM053622.1:446218308-446247340 GCA_028646595.1 Phalanger gymnotis
GAGAAAGCTAGAAAGTCCACTATTTTATTGAAAACCCATATTTTGCCTTGGAACATGATACTCAGTTTTGCTGGGTAGGTGATTCTTGGTTTTAATCCTAGCTCCTTTGACCTCTGGAATATCATATTCCAAGCCCTTCGATCCCTTAATGTAGAAGCTGCTAGATTTTGGGTTATTCTGATTGTGTTTCCACAATATTCAAATTGTTTCTTTCTGACTGCTTGAAGTATTTTCTCCTTGCCCTGGAAACTCTGGAATTTGGTGACAATATTCCTAAAAGTTTTCTTTTTGGGATCTTTTTCAAGAGGCAATTGGTGGATTCTTTCAATTTCTATTTTACCCTCTGGCTCTAGAATATCAGGGCAGTTCTCCTTGATAATTTCTTGAAAGAGGTTGTCTAGGCTCTTTTTTTGATCATGGCTTTCAGGTAGTCCAATAATTTTTAAATTATCTTTCCTGGATCTATTTTCCAGGTCAGTGGTTTTTCCAATGAGATATTTCATATTGTCTTCCATTTTTTTTCATTCCTTTGATTCTGTTTAATAATATCTTGATTTCTCATCAAGTCACTAGCTTCCACTTGCTCCAATGTAATTTTTAATCTGGTATTTTCTTCAGTGGTCTTTTGGACCTCTTTTTCCACTTGGTTAATTCTGCCTTTCAAGGCACTCTCCTCATTGACTTTTTGGAGCTCTTTTGACATTTGACATTTCAACATTTGACATTTTGACATTTCGACAACATGAGTATTGTGGAAGTGTTTTACATAATGACATATTCTTTAAGGCGTTATTTTCTTCAGTATTTTTTGGGTCTCCTTTAGCAAGTTATTGACTTGTTTTTCATGGTTTTCTTGCATCACTCTTATTTCTTTTCCTAATTTTTCCTCTACTCCTCTTACTTGATTTTGCAAACCCATTTTGAGTTCTTCCATGGCCTCAGACCAATTCATATTTTTCTTGGAGGCTTTTGATGTAGGCTCTTTGACTTTGTTGAGTTCTTCTGTATGTTTTTATCTTCTTTGTCACCAAAAAAGGAATCTAGAGTTTGAGTTGGAGTCTGAGTTTGTTTTCACTGCATATTCATGTTCCCAGACAACTACTTGACCCTTGAGCTTTTTATCAGGGTATGACTGTTTGTAGAGTGGAGATTACTTTGTCCCAAGCTTTCGAGTCCAAGCACTGCTATTTTCAGAGCTGCTTCTACTCCACTGTCACCCCAGGCTTTGTCACAGCAGCGCTCCTCCTCCCCCAAGAACCAACAACCAGGACGGCAGTCCAGATCCAAGTAAGGCACAGCGAGGGAACCTGCCTTTGTGCCCACAAAGCACTCCTTGCACTTCCTGATTGATTCCTCCCACGATGTGACCCAGGGACTCGGGAAGCAGCTGATGCTTGAGCTCTGGAAGCAGCCTCAGGAACTTCCTGCTGCTGCCACTGCCACTGCTGCACCACCTTTGCCACCCCTAGGGCTGGTGGCCCGACCGCTCTTAACTCGATCCTGCGGTTTCCCATTAACCTGCTCTTTGGTGTTTGTGGGTTGAGAAGTGTGATAACTGCCACAGCTCAATGATTCATGGACCTAAAGCCTGTTCTGGTCAGCTGACTCCCAGTCTGGTCTGTACTGGTGCGGGCCACGCTTGGCTGCGCTCTACTCCCAGCACCGTGTGATAGAACTTTCCCAGAGACCATCCAGGCCCTCCTGGGCTGGAGACCTGTTTCTCTCTGCTATTTCATGGGTTCTACAGCTCTAAAATTTGTTCAGAGCCAATTTTACAGGTTTTTGGAGGGATCTGGGGCAGAGCTCAAGCTTTCCTGCTTTCTAGCTACCATCTTGGCTCTGTGCCCCCCAACATAGTAAATATTTAATAAATGCTTCTTGATGTATTTGTGGATTGATGGCCATCCTTTCATTCTTCCCTAACTGATCCTTTATCTGGCTTCCCCACAGCAGTTGTTCTGAACCTTCTTTCTCCCCAAGCCCCATCATCAGCCCCAACCTCTCTCTCACTTCACATCCTACTTTATCTTCTCTACTCTCCTTGGATAACCTCTACTCATAAGTACCCATGGATAAGCTCTACTCATCCTCCCTTACTTTGCTACAGTCTCTGAGGAAGAAGGGGCCCTTCTTTCTAAGGTGAAACTCTTCTTCCACACTTTTTCCCATCTCATCCCCTCTCATCTCCTCTGGGAGCTTGCCCAACTTATCATTGCCTCTCTTATTTTTTGTTTTATCGTATCTACTGGTTTCTTTCTCACTGCCTATAAAAATGCTTAAGGTTTTACCTTTAAATTGTGTATCCTTGGTTTTCCCTCTTGCCTGTCTGACTGATTTTTTCCTTGGCTTTTACTAAATCATCATCCATCCTCTCTACCCTAGGCCATTTCCTCTTAAAAAACAAAAAACCTTCACTAGACTTATGAAGAAAAATGCTATCCATCCTCAGAGAAAGAACTGATGATGTCTGACTACAGATCAAAGCACACTTTTTAAACTTTCTTTATTTTTCTTTGGGTTTGTTTTTATTTTTGGTTTTTGTTTTCTTTTACAACATGACTAATATGGAAATATGATTTGTTCGAATACACATGTATAACCTATAACAGATTGCTTGCCTTCTCAATGAGGGGTGTGGAGAGGGGAGAATTTGAACTCAAAATTTTAAGCACGAATGTTAAAAAATTGTTATTACATATCATTGGGGAAAAATAAAATACTAAATAAGTATTTTTAAAATTTTTGAAACCCTTCACTTGACCCTGGGGAACCTTCAAGGTAAAATCCTTCATCCGTTCTTTCTTTCATTGCCAAACTCCTAGAAAGAGCAGTCTTCCTTGATACCCTTTGTCATTCTCTGACAATCAGACCTTAACCCTTTACTGAAACTTTCCTTGGAAAGGTAGCAATTATTGGGAGAGATTATTAGCATGGAACATTAGGAAAAAAAAACAAACAGTAGCTTTGGAATCAGAGGACTTGAATTAAAATCCTATTTCTTTTGCTTACTTCCTATGGGTAAATTGCTTAATTTCTCTGGCCCTCAGTTTCCTCATACGTAAAATGAGAGAATTGGACTAGCCAGACTTCCTTTCAGCTTTAAAGCTACAATTCTATTATCTTAACTGTTACGTGACCTAACTTTTCCCAGTCTTCTTTCTTCTTGACCAGCTTTTGATACTGATGTCCACTACTCCCTCTGGCACAGCTAGGTGGTGCCATAATGCATAGAGTGCTGGGTCTGCAGACAGGAAGACTCATCTTCATGAGTTCAAATGTGGCCTCACCTACTAGCTATGTGACCCTGGACAAGTCACTTGACCCTGTTTCCCTCGGTATCCTCATCAGTAAAATGAGCTGGAGAAGGAAATGGCAAACCACTCCAGTATCTTTGCCAAGAAAACCCCAAATGGGGTCACAGAGAGTTGTAAACAACTGAACAACACTTCCTCTGTCCTCCCTGGACTTCTGGGGCACCAGTGTCTCTCCTGGTTTTTCTCTTGCTTGATGATTACTTCTTGTCCTGGCCTTTAGTGGATCATCATCCATCCCTCTGTCTTCCTTTTCTCTTTCTATACTTTTTATTGATTCTCTCATTTGCTGCTGTGGATTCAATTATCAATTAGATAACAATGAATCATACTTGTATAACTACAACCCTAAGCTCCCCAGAAGTCCAGTCCTATAACTTTAACTGCCTGGTGGATATCTTCACGTCCTATTGGCATTTCACACTCAGTATTTTCAAAATTGAACCAAAATTGACCTGGGGTATTGCATCTGTAGAGGGCCTGGATTTGAGTCACTGGAGCACTAAGACAATGAGAAACACAACATAGTAGGAAATTACCTTTTATTGAAGGTGGTTAGCATACATTTTATTGAAGGTGGTTAGCATACATTTCCAGCAAAAAGAAATGGCTCTAGTAAAGACTCCAAATACAATTCTGACATCATTGGCTTCATCCAGATGGAGACTTTCATTAGCTTGTTAGCTAATAAATTGGTTTTTAGCCTATTAAGGTAATTTTTTTTTATTCAGACCACCCCAAGGTGTTCATCCTAGAGAATCATGGCAGTTGTCACTGAGGTCTTTTCCTAAAAGCAGATAGATACTATCACTAGTGACTATTTAATATCACATTTTTGAAAGGTATTTTAAAATTCTACTTCTTCCTTTCTTTGTGCTCCAAATAACACTATGGTCTCACCCTGGGGATACCATGATACTGTGACTTACCAAATGTGGACTATGATTGGTTCTCCATGCATTAGTTAATGAGACTAGATATCTAATTGACTGTATGAAAAAGCAAACTGACTTAATGTCCCAGTTCAGGTTGGAAAAATGCTGCCAAGTAATCTAGTCCTGTTTATCTGTTGTTTTGAGCAAATAGTTGTCATGGTATTAACCAAAGGCATCTCCAGAGATGGCCCAACAGGCTGTTATGCTCAAATGTTCCCTGGTAACAGCCACTGCTGTAGGGCAGCTTATTCACTTATTAGTCTTGAACTATATATAGTATAGAGTATAGACAAGCATGTGTGGATGGAGGGAATTAGGACTGATAGGTTGTACCCCCAAGGCAGGGACCTTAATGTTAAATCTCTTGTGCTCCCTTTCTCTGTGCTTGGAGAGTACTGACTCCTGAATAGAAATGGACTGCACCCCAACTCTCCTTTACCTCTTCATCTCTAAAGATCAGGAAGGATCCTCATTATCCAGGAGTGGGTGGCCCAGGGACCATTCTTGGGAAACTGACAACTTGCCATTGTAGGGACAAAAATAATTCTAATGTACATTTTAGTCATGTTAGTATGACATTACAAACGGTCCTAGCTATATCTCCCAATACCAATACTATCTTAATTAACCCTTCTAGGGACATAACATCTAATATTTGCCCCCCCTTTTTAATGGTTTCCTAGACCTGGACTTTTGACCATCCCAACTCCATATTACACTCCAAGAATATGGATGCAACTTTCAACTTGGCTCATATCATGGGAAAATTAGTCTAGGAATCTAGGTAAGGGGAATTGATGCATGGTTTCACCTAGCAGTTGAGAAAGTAGCAGGCAATAAAACCCTTATTATATTAGCTATTCATGTTCAGTAGAGATGTTCCTGACTTTCCTGGCTGGGATTGGGGAGTGTGTCTTACGACCAGGGATCTTGGACTTGGTAATTTATGTACTTCTTTTTATACTTACATTAACTAGCCTTTTTTATTGCTTTGTTTGAAACGTTTTCCTTTCTGGATCAAACAGTGTTATAAATGTACAGCAGAGGCTGGAAAAAGCCTCTGAACCTGTTTTTTGATGTTGTCTATTGGGTTGTACTCTAGGACCTATAACTCTATAGGCTTTATAACTCTGACAAAGGTGGGCAGTGAATATGGGGCCATAAGAAGTGGGAACAATGTAGATTATGAGATACTTAGGCTGATTAGCTTAGCAGTATGTTTAAATCTCTCCCATAGTGAATTATAGTGTCATGATCTCTCCTTTTTTCTTACTATTCTCTTTCTCTCCTTCCTTCCCTATCTCTCTCTCTCTCTCTCTCTCTCCCTCTCTCTCCCTCTCTCTCTCTCTCTCTCTCTCTCTCTCTCTCTCTCTCTCTCTCTCTCTCTCTCCTGTACCCATCTACCTTTACTATCTTTACCTCTTTCTGCCTTTGTTTCTCTGTCTCTGTCTCTGTCTGTCTCTGTCTTGCTCCGGTCTCTGTCTCTCTCTGTGTCTCTCTGTATCTGTCTCCATCTCTCTTTCCCTATCCTTCTAAATTTCTCTGTCTGTGTCTATCTATATCTACCTTTCTAAATCTATCACAATTTATCTCTCTCTTTCTCTATAGCTACCTTTATATTGATCTGTCTTTCTGTCTTCTGTATCTACATATTTTTATATCTGTCTTTGTCTCTTTCTATTTCTCTCTCCCTACCTATCCTTTTAAATATCTGTCTGTCTGTCTTCTGTACATACTCATCTTTCTATATCTATCTTTACCTGTCTCTCTCCCTAACTTATCCTTCTAAATTCTACCTATGTTTGCCTTTCTATATCTATCTCTATCTTCTATACTTCTATATCTCTATCTAATCTGTCATTATTTCACTATCCTTCTAAATATCTATTTGATTTACCTATCTATCTATACATCTATCTTTCTACACAAACACCCCTTTGTCTCCCCCTATCCGTATACATGTATGTGATGGTATTTTGTATCTGTTAATTTGAATAGCCATTGTTCGGTTTGAAATGTGTTATGACACGATGTGGTATGTTACATATAAGCTAGAGGCAAAGTCAGAAGCTAGGAAGAAACCACCATAAAGCTTTTAGAAAGATTTTATAGGAACTCAATGGGTATAAAATATGGATATTTGAAATGATAATCATATCTTATGCTGTAGTCAGTTTTAATACTCGCAGATACTGACATTAACTTAAAAGCACCTTCACCTTGCTTTAATTTTGAATGTTGGAATTTGCTGCATGAGCACAAATCTCTTGGGGCTGTGGATATGCCTGGCTTATTGCCCATGCCCTTATTTTGATACAAGTTAAAACTGTTTATACCAAGAAATTTGCAATGTATCACATGAAGGGAATATGTTAGCAGGTTCCTACTGGAGTACTGAGTAACCACCAAATGTTATTTCTTGCTTGAGAATTTACATGCATATACACATCTATACATTTCTATATTATGCAATAGTATTTCTAGGATCTCTTGAAACTGGAAGACTGAAGCATTATTGACACAAAGCAGAAACAGAATCTTTTCTGTACAAAAATCCCAAGCTGGTGACCACCATTGTTGCTACAGCCCCAATGAGACATCTGCATGTTGCCACTCCTCACAAGTTGATCTGAGAAAGCAGGCCTCTTTGCTGCCTAGTTAGCTAATGTAAAACTATCTTTGGTGCTCACTCCCAAACTATGATACTGCAACCCTCCACTTGTTATTTAGTGAGCAGCCACTTCTCCCCACTCCCAGACCCCCAACTCTCCAGTAGCTGATCTGAGAACACAGGCCTTTGTACTCCCCAGATAGCTAGGATGCAGACACTGATCTCAGAAATATCTGACCTCATCTCTAGGCCTCGTAAGACCTCTACTTGCTGCAGTGAATATTCTTCGATAAATCTCATGAGGATTGTGTAAGTTTTGTGTATGGAGCCTGCATTCCTTCCTTTCCTATGTATGATGACTCATCATAAAATAATTCATTCTGAGGTCAATTGCCACTAATTGTAGGGGGTAATGTGGTCAGGACAATGTAATCCATCCCCATTTTCAGTTATTTCCTATGGACCCGTCCTAAAATAAAACTCATTGTTCAAAAGAGTAAGGGGCTGTTATACTCTGCCCCCCACCAAACTCTTCTCTCCTTTGATACCTCCCGTTTTCTGCTGAGTACATCACTACCTTCCTAGTCGGCTGGCTTTGTAATATTGGAGAAATTATCAACTTTTATCTTGACTTTGCTCTCCCTAGCTGATCATTTACCAAGTAGCACAGATTTTACTTCCACTGACTTGGCCACCACCATTGATGTGGGTCCCATCAGCATTTTCCTGCTATTGTAATAGCTTCTCTTTTGTTATCCTTGCCTCTAATTTTCCCCATCTTAAATCCAACCTTCACACAGCTGCCACAGTCATCTTCATGAGTCACAAGTCTGATTAAGTTAGACTCTCCCACTCAGAGACCTTCAGTATCTCTCCAAGGCTTATGGGAAGAAAAAAAACAAAACAAAAACAAAACTGGCCTTCAAGGCTCTCCACAATATGGCCAGATCTGTCATTCTAGCTAAACTGAACAAACAAGTTACTTCCCAACTTCAACATCCCCTCTCCCAACTCCATACCTTACCACAAACCATCCTCTCCTATCCACACATACCATATTTGAAATGCCCTCCCTTTGGCCCTTTGTCAAAATCCTTATCTGTTATCAAGTCTTAACTTAGGTAACACCTACTCTGTGAAGCCTTCTTCATCTCCCACTTGCTGGGGCTCTCTTCATTCTTAAATTACTCCACATTACTCTCATCCATTTATATGTTGTATCCTCACCCTCATCATCTCTCAGAACCATAGCTAGCCCAGGAAAAACAGTGCTTTGCCACAGGACACCGAAATCCAGAAGGGAGTGTTTCCTTTTTAGTGGGAAGAATATTTCCTGACTATGGGGTGTTTTTGTTATGATCCTCCATTGGCCCAGGTCACCACCTCTGTTGGTGTGATTGCACATAGACTATCTTGAAGAAAAGTCCCCCCCCTTCCTGTGACATGACTATACCTTTGATGGGGTGGTGGGACCTGGACCCTTAAAAGGAAAAGACTATGTCTTTGAAAGCAACCCAGTCCCTGAATTTTCCCATACATTTCAGCAGCCTAGATCACTCACTGGCACCTCCGCCCACGGCAATTGGCCCACCCCAGCCCACCTAGATCACCTAATTAGCCTCCTTGATAGTCCTTTCACTGTGGCACCCGGCCCACCCCAGACTACTTACTACTTCTTAATCCTGTCTAGATCCTTTCATAGTCCCTTTTATATATAAGCATCAGTCTCACCCCCATTAATTCACAGGTTCCCTAGGACCCCTGCATTATCATAAACCTTGTCACTTGACTGGAATAATGTTTGAGTGCATGAATTCATTCCAGGTGGATGACACCCTATACCCTGATATTTAAGAGTTTCCAGCCAGCAACCCAAACAGCATCACTTCTCCACAAAAGAAATGCTCAACATAAGACCCACAAGTGGACATCAATAGAAAAGTTGACAAGCTGCAGCAATAACAACTGCCTTTATACTCTCCCAGAACATTTTGTTGCTTTTGTTGTTGAGTTGTTTCAGCTGTATCTGACTCTTCGTGATCCCATTTGGGGTTTTCTTGGCAAAGATACTGGAGGGGTTTCCCATTTCCTTCTCCAACACATTTTAAGGTCAGGAAAGTGAGGCAAACAAAATTAAGTGATTTGTCCAGGTTCACATACCTAATAAGTGTCTGAGACCAGATTTGAACTCAGAAAGAGGAGCCTTCCTGATTTCAGGTCTGGCACCCTATCCACTGTGCCCCATTTTGAAGACTTACTAGGCATTTCACATTCACCTCCATTATTTACTGTTCAAGTGATTCACTCCAAGTTCATGTCTTCTGGAAACTCAGGGAAAGGTTTGGGTTCGTTGTTTTTTCAGTGGTCATCTTTCTCCTCAAAGAAGTGTCGTAGTGAATAGACACAGAGAGGGTGTCTCCTGCAACTACAGCTGGCATCACCTGAATACCCAGGATCTTCTGATCCCAAGACAGTCTCCAAGATTGGACAAATCCATCTCAGGATCACTGTTCAGTCATCTATGATCAGACAAAATGGATAAAGTAGCCTGAGGTTCCAGCTTAAGCTCATCCAGCTGACCTATAGCTTTAGCTGCTACATGGGAGGAAGACCATCCTTTCTATGCCACTTATGGGGAAATCTCAGTTACATAATACAGCCTGGAGAATCAAAGGAAGAGAGACAGAGTGAAGAGTCACTCATATTCAAAAATATGAGTGGGCTACTTCTCCTGAATTACTGGCCAATACTATCTAACATAAGTTTGATACAGCTTCCCTCCTCACACCATACCTCCTAGTGACATAGAGTGAAGGAACAAGTAATCAGCCAGGATTTCCTGCATCATCCTGAGTTACCAGGTCCTTCAGAGGGAAGCACATAGCAGCTCATTGTATACTTCATGGGATGCAACTCACTAGAGGTTTGACCATATACAGGGTGTTCCGAAAATCTTAAATGTGCCTCACTGCAGTCCAATTCACTCATAAGTCAAGACATCACCCTGGGACCACCTCTTAGAAAATGAAGGATGAATAACAAAAAAAAAACCACACAAAGTTTTTTGACACATCATGTGTATTTATTATGAGAGGGTTTCTATTTGGGGCTGTGGAGAATTGGAGGAGATAGATTAGTGGGGTGGATTAGTTACAGACAAGGAAAAAAGAATATCATTAAGATACTTCACAAACGAAAAAAAAAAGGAATTAGAAGTCATGAGCCTCTGACACTAACTAATTTGTGACCTGTGGCAAATCAATTCCCTCCAGCCCCAGCATGCTCCAGCTGCCCACTCACTACCTAGATTGACATTTAGACAGCCTCGTCAGCTGGGGTACAGCACAACTATGGGTACATGTCAACCAAATTCAACTTTCTTTTACCAAAACTGTGTTTCCCACAGTGCATTCAAGTGTGTGTCTGACTGCAATTTGAACTATTAACTTCAATCTAGGAAGTCCTAAATAAAAGTTTATCTACGAAAGAAATCCTTTCTCTCTCCCAGAGAATTCTGATCATTTTTATCATTTCTGTTAAAGGGTCCCCAATTCACATGTGAGTGTGAAAAAAGTAGCAAAGTAGCATTAGAATTCTAATGGTCAAGTCCAGTGGTCTATTTACAGCTTATAAAGGTTGTAAAGTCTAGGTGGTACACTGGATAGAGTTCTGGGCCCGGAGTCAGAAAGATTCATCTTCATGAGTTCAAATCTGGCCTCAGACACTTATTAGTGTGTGACCCTGGGCAAGTCATCCATAAAAGGAACTGGAAAAGTAAATGGCAAACCACTCCAATATCTTTGTCAAGAAAACCCCAAGGGTGGGACAGGACTGAAACACATCTGAAACAGAACTGAAAATAACAACAAATAATGTTATGAAATTTTAAGTGTCTCATTTACGTGTGAAAAGATCAGAAAGAGATGAAGGTTTATCAGGTCCACTGATGACATGGGGGGCACAGGCCCCACCCCCACTAACAGCCAGCTGGCAAAACTCAACCTATAATTAGATATTTGTTCCACCAAACTGGTACAAACTGGCTGAATCCCACCACTGCCTTTTTCACAGGCTACTCATAGACATAGATGAATGAATGGATGCACTCAGAGTTTAAAAACAAAAGAGTGGGACTTGTTCAAGATTCAGGCCATGAAATTGAGACTAGTAGGCAAAGAGGAGTTAACATTCTGGTGCCTGGAGCTAAGATCCTGCTCAGGCAATGACAGGCCCCAGAACCAAGACACCAGATGATCCTAAGAGTGTGGGCTTCAGTTCTTTCTGAAAGTGATGTTAACAGAGATTTGAGCTGGGAGTAGTGGTGACCACAGTCCAACAGCAAAGAAGCATCCATATAGTAACAGCCATCAGCACACAATAAAGCAAAACCTGGAAAGTTTCTGGGCCATTGCCAGTCATCCTGACCTATGTCTTGCCACTGGACTCCAAAGATTGTGGCTCTGTTTCACTGAAATCCAATTCATTTGCAAATCAAGACATCACCCTCCTGATACTATTGGTCTTCTTTGAGAATGAAGAACAAACAACAACACCTGGAAGGTTTTTGTGGAGCGACACCCACCAGTGACCAATGAAGCAGTGACCATGGGAAACTGAGGCCAGAGACAGAAGGATGAGCATGAATACATTAATGACCCTGTAGCCCTGAAACTTCAAAGTGACTTGTCTTTCCTTGCATACGCCTTGGCCATTTATGCTCCCTACATTTTTGCCTCATTCCATTTTTCCCCTGATGTATTAGGGAGAGTGTGCCCCTCGGACAAAATATTTAGTTGCTAGTGTCCTTATTGTTCCTTTTCAATAGTTGTCTTTGCTTTGAGCTAATTGTGTTCTCTGACTACAGTCAGAGTAAATACACTGGTATGGTTTTAAGAGTACAGACCAACAGACCAATAGAATGCCTTGAATCTGGTATAGTCATGGTCCCAGGAGGACCAACTTATAAATGAGTTGGGCAGTAGCCCAGAGGGACACTGCCATAGATGGTTTAGGATACAGGGAACTGCAAGCATTTATAGAGGAAGAATCAACTATGGTGAGCCTCCCAAACTCCCAGAGACCAGCAGAGGTCTGATATATTAACTTGAAGGACAATATACAATATATCTCCTACTTTCATAATGTAATGGAGAAAACCCCTGGAATAGGAGTCAAGAGGCCTGGTTTCTAATAGAAGCTCTGCTTCAGTTATCTTCATGATTTCTGTATAATGAAGGAATTGGATTAAATGACCTCTAAGTGTCTTTCTCAATCTAAAGATCCTATGGTTCTACATCAGGCCCATTGCCTGTTTTTATAAGTTTTGTAAACTAAGAATCTCTAATTAATATTATTGTATTTAGCCCTAATTCCAATATTTATTGTATTTAGAAGAATAAAAGCCATTCTTAGCTCATAGGCCGTGGACTGGATTTATCCCTTAGAAGTAGTTTGCTGACTCCTGTTCTATATTGTTCTTTCTTGATCAAATGGAAACATGAGCTGGGCTGTTTGAGATTGCCACCTTTGATTATCCATTATCAAAGACGTTACTACAACATGTCACACTGATAAATTCTTTCCTAGGGCTTGCACCCTTTAAGTGAATCTCCACTAGCCATCTTGCACCAATGCCAAATTGACCTCCCTCTTGGAGCTTAGCTTTTTAACTATAAAGCCCTGATATTTCTCTTCATTGTGATTGCCCACCGGCATGATCAGAACTCTGAGCCTAGAAGTCCCCGAGCGAGCTCCTCATCACTCTGCTTAATCTTACAGGTTTATTATTTCAACTCGACTTTGAATGCTCCAAGTCTCCCAGCTCCCCTCCTATGTGTCCACCCACACCACCACCTACATTGTCTATAATGTAATTTCTAGCTACAGTAGTTTATAATGGAGAAATTATGTTAATTTTATTCAGAAGTTTTCAAAGTAAAGCCTGTACCACTCTTCAGAACCCCTCCTCCCTTTATTTGTTCACTCCAGAAGAGAAAAGTGGCAAATCATGTAAGAAAATTGCCCTGGCATATTGCTAAGTACTTTCCTATTTTTCCTTTTCATTGAATACATTTTCCAGGCTTCCTTTGAATGGAGCCAGAAAGCAGCTTCTCTGGTGCTCCAGGTAATAAAGACATCCTCTGTGCCTGGAGTTAAGTATCACTCAGAGTAGTTTATATGACAGGACCCTCAGCTCCAGTGACACAACCCGTAGGATATGATGGTGCCTAGGAAAAAGAGCTGTGGGAGTGATTCTTAATGAAGGATGCCCCTCATGCTTTATAAATGTTGTAAGACTGCAAGCTCATGCCAGTCTGTTTCTTGTACCAAAGAAGAGCAAATACTTTCCTCCAGAAAAGAGGCATCCTTCACAAAGCCTTTCTGTTTCAAGATGGCAGTTCGATCATTATTAAGAAGCATTCAACATGGGCCTAGTTCAGGGACAGTGCTGCTCTGAAAAATGTGCAAGCAAGACAAACACAGAATGTACTTGACTGGTGCTGGTACAAATGGGTAGGTTTGGTCAATCCATCGAAAAAGTCTGCCGGGTGTGAAATTTCCATTCAACAAACACATGGAGTACCTCCAATGTGAAAGGCACTGTTCATAAATTCATAGATGTAGAGCTGGAAGGGACCCCAAGGTCATCAAATCCAACCCCCTCATTTTACAAATACAGAAACTGAGGCCTAAATAGGTGAAAAAACTTGCCCAAGATTGTCCAATGTAGTTAAGAATCAGTGGTTCAGATTTGAAACTTGGTCCTTTTCACTCAAAGATAGCATTCTTGGGTATTACAGTCTAGGAGGGAAGATTGCTAACATAAGAATAATATGTAATATATAATAATATATAATATAAACAAATATGTAATATATAATATCTTATATAATTAACATAAAATATATATATATGTGAGAATAATAGGATAATATAATAAGTAGAATATATCATAGAAAAGGTACAAACAAAGTACTATGGGGATTGAGAGGTGAAATCAGTTCAGCTTGAAGTCAATCATGGAAGACGTCATAAGGTAGGCAAGGATTTGCACTAGTATTGATGGATGATTTGGGATTTGACCAGCTGGGCCATGGAAGGAAGCGGGGAAAGGTAGATTACAGGAAAAAGAAGTAGCATGTAGTCTTTCTTGCCTACAGCATAAAGTACACAAAAGAGATTGGCATAATAGTAAGGAAAGCTGAGCACTGCAGAATCTACGCTTCAAATTGTGGAGCTGGGGAAGACTTTTGAGAATCCCTTGGACAGAAAGGAGATCAAATCAGTCAACACATAAAGAAATTAAATCAGGATATTCATTGGAAGGCCAAAAACTGAAGCCGAAGCTTAAATACTTTGGCTACATAATAAGAGGTTGGGATTCATTGGAAAAGACCCTGATGTTGGGAAAGATTGAAGGCAAAAGGAAAAGAGGACAGTAGAGATTGAGATGGATAGATGACATCATGGAAACAAAGAACACAAACTTGGACAGACTTTGAGAGACAGTGGAGGATAGGAGGGCCTGGCATGCTATTGTCTGTGGGGTCACAAAAAGTTGCACATGACTGAGTGACTGAACAACAACCACAACAAAATAAGAATAAGGTGGAAGCCAGATTGCAAAGGGTTTGTTTAGTAGGGAAGACTATCAAGGGTTTTTGACTATTGCAATCTGAACTGTGTACCTGAACAATTACATGGATTGTAGAATGTGTAGTGACTTAGAGCAAAGGGTAGACTGGAGACAGACAGATTAGGACTTAACCTCTTTCTGGGCAGCATGTCCTAAATCACAGTGATGCCATTAAATAGACTTATAGACCTGGGAGGAAGGAGCTGTTCTCCCATCTCCTACTGTCAGTTTGGGAATTTATCTGATTCCACGGTGAGTAGGAGAAAAAGGTCCAAGAAGAAGAGAGTAAGTTAAGCTGTCTCTAAGAAGAAAAGGACCTGTCACTACTGCAAAGATACTGTCTCAGGTAGATAATGGATCAGGAAATGGTGACTTAGATGATGAAGAAACAGAGTATTTGTTACCTACTAGAGGACCTGGGTAGCCAATTGAGTCTGTCTTGGCCCCTAGGGAAACCTATGTTCACACAGAGGAAGAGGAAGCTCCCTTTCAACCTGGGTGTGAATTTTCTTTTTTCTTTTCTTTTCCTTTCCTTTTTTTTTCTTTTCTTTTCTCTTTTCTTGTCTTTTCTCTTCTTTTCTTTTCTTCCTTCTTTCCTTCCTTCCTTTCTTTCTTCCTTCTTTCCTTCCATTTTATTTCTTTTTCTTTTTTCTTTCTTTCTTTCACTGGATTTAACCCCTTCTGTCCATTTTTAGCTCTTTTATCTTTCGCATAAAATTTCCATATACACTAATCAATTTGGTGTTTTGGTTTGTTTTTTCTTTTGTCAGGTAACCTTTTTTGGTAAGTTTTTTTCCTAATATAAAAAGTTTATTGAATCTACCTAAGAAAGACAGTTGCAGCAATGCTTTTTTTTATCATTAGACCTCTGACTTTGTAAATATAGGCACCTCCCAATATAGAAACTCCCTCATGAATACTGGGTTGAAATGGAATAGATTCAGGGTTGGGGAACCTGCGGCCTCGAGGGCACATGTGGTACACATGTGTGGCCCTTTGACTCAATCCAAACTTCACAGAACAAATCCCCTTAATAAAAGGATCTGTTGGGTAAAACTTGGACTCAGTCAAAAGGTCACACCCAAGGACCTGGAAGAACATATGTGGCCTCAAGAATTCAGGTTTCCCACCCCTGGTAGATACATAATAGTGTGTTGGTAAGCAAAATGGGCCCCTTAGCACTTAGTTCAACGAGTGCCCTTAGCTCCTTAGTTCAACAAGTGCCCTTGAAAAGTTTGGCTTTTGTTTGTTTTGAGTAATTCGGTGTATTTCATTGAGTCTTACTAAGTAGGGCTTACCCAGGCCTAAACCCCTACTAGGTATAAATCCTATGTGGGTGTGGATTGGCAACTAAGGTGGGGCACAAGGTGGGGTTAACTCCAGGGAGGGCCTAGTTTACATATCTGGGACAGCAGAGGCTCTTAGACCACATGGGTTTAAGTCCCCCTCTTCGTGACGATTTTAGGTCATGTGGGTAAGTCGCACGTGTGACTCACCCCTGATGATGAAAAAGATATAAAACCAGGGGTTGGCCTTCTCTTCTTTGGAGCTCTTTCCCACAGCAGGAGTGCCGAGTGACTCTGGGCCGGCCCTTGTTATGAGCTCCCGGACTGAACCTAGATGTTGGTAACTGTGAATTGTATTGTCTGTTGATGTTTGTAATTTGTTTGTATTTTGCTCTGAAGTTCAGTGTGCTGGCTTTTTCCCCTGAACTAAGTGAATATTTGTGTGCTGAATTAAAGTAAGCTTGCCAACCCCTTCACCTTGCTTTCCTTAGTTAAGCAGATCAAAAGAACCTGTGCTGTTGGCAGCTTTCTGGGTACTGGCTGTGGGTGGATCTTTCACACCAACAGAAGCTGCTAGCCAGATTGTGGAAACAAATAGTTGTTGTCTTTCATTCTCAGAAAGGACCAAAATGACATCACTATGTTGGGGCCAAGGTACAATATGTCTGACTGTGGCTGTATGAGCTTGGAAAGATCTATCATGGGCCGGGCACAAATAATCCATACAAACATTTGGAGTAGAGATGTCTCTAAATTTGTACATCTCACATTTTTTTGTGCTATTACAATTCTGCTTTGTTCATAGAGCACAACACCTCCTTTAATGCTGTCTTGTGCCAGTGTCTCTTATGTCTCACAGTTGATTCCAAAGTTCTTTAGAGAGACCCTGAGATTGTCCTTGTATCGCTTCTTCTGACTGCCATGTGAGCACTTATCTTCTGTGAGTTCTTTGTAAACTAGACTTTTAGGCAAGTGTACATTTGGCATTCAGACAACTTGGCCAACCCATCATAGCTGTGCTCTCTGAAGCAGAGTTTGAATGATGGAAGTTCAGCTCAAGTGCCTGGTACCTCATACTGCCAGGTGATCTTCAGAATCTTCCTGAGACAATTCAAATGGAAGAGATTCATTTTCCTGGCATGGCACTGGTATAATGTCCAGGTTTCACAGGCATACAACAATGAAGTTAGCACTACAGCTCTGCAGACCTTCAGTTTGGTAGTCAGTCTAATACCTCTTCTCTCCCATACTTTCCTTCAGAGCCTCCCCCTCCCAAACACTGAACTCACTCTGGCAACGTGTGCTTTAACCTCATTATCAATGTGTACATCCCTGGAAAGTACACTACCAAGGTTAGTGAACTTATCCACAGCACTCAAAGCTTTGTCATTTGCTGTAACTGATGGTTCCACATATGGGTGGTGTGGTGGTGGCTGATGGATCACCTGGGTTTTCTTAGTGTTAATTGTTAGGCCAAAATTAACACAAGCAGCAGAGAAGTGAGCCATTCTTTGTTGCATCTCAGCTTCAGAGGCTGCATTGAGTGCAATCATCTGCAAACAAAAAATCATCCCTCCACTTTAGTCATGACTTTTAGCTTTTTTAAGGTAAATAATTTACCATCAGTGTGGTAGCCGACCTTGATACCATTTTTATCCTTGTTAAAGGCATCTGATAATATCATGCTAAAAAGTGTGAGACAAAGGACACAGCCCTGCTTCACTCCATTGGTGACTGGAAAAGTGCCAGTGCATCATCCATTATCTGGAATCCATTCAAGTATACCATCATAAAACTGATATACATACTGATGAGCTTCCCGAGGCAACCAAATTTTGCCAAGATTTTCCATAAGCCCTCATGAATGATAATATCAAAGGCCTTGGTCAGATCTATGATTGTTGTGTACAGACCTCTGTTCTGCTACTGGCATTTCTCCTGGAGTTGTCAGGCAGCGGACACCATATTGACTATTCTTCAATAGCCACACTGGCTCTCAGCTAGCTGACCATCTTCTTATTAAGGAGGACTGTGGCAAGAATCTTTTTTTTTCAGAGTCATACGTTGGCATTTATTATTTAACTTCAAGAACAGGTTGTGAAGGTGGTGGGAATGGGAGGCCTAGGGGAGAGGGAGGAAGGGAGAAGACAAGGAGATGAGAGCCTCTCATCTGTGTCTGCTCTAGATGGGGTTAATCCTGATTTCTGAGCTTTGGTCCAGAGCACACAACAAAGCAAGCGATAAGATGAGGTTCCAGGGGGTACTGGTTTAGGAAAACATGGGGGGGGTGTCACCAGAGTTCCACGTCCAACCAGAAGTGGGGGCTGGGATTCTCCTTGGATCATCAGCACCACTTCTTTTTAGGAATTGGAGCACAATGATAAGTTCCATCCCGCTTATTTCAGCTCTTATTAAACATTCTTGTAGTTAAAAGTCTTTGTGCTAAAGAATTCTTTCATTGCCTCTCTAACTTCTTGTACTTTGCTTTTAGTTTCTTTGAATATGCATCCAACTTGTAAGCTGCCAGCTCCAGAGCTTCTACTTGCTCCTCAGTTAGAGTGATCTGATCCAGATGAGGCTGAAGTGCTTCATATTTCTCTTTTAAGTCCTTTAGGTTTCTACTTATGTTTACTGCAATAGCTTTCATTTCTAGATACTTCAGGGTAGTCAGTTTGTTCATATTTTCCAGAAGTTTATAGTCTTCACTGGTAGCTGTCAGCTCGCCCGCCAGGTACGTGGCCATTTTGGAGAACATGTTTTGGAACAGCCCCATGATGTCCGCCTCGGCAGACTCTGTGGCCTCCTTGGCCGTCTCCACCATGGCATTGTCTAGGCCGGGGAGGGGAGGAAGGAGAAAGGATGGAGGGAAGGATGGGGATGGGGAAATATGGGGAAAGGGAGGGGGAAGGAGGGGAAGGGAGAAAAGGGTAAGGGTGAACAGTCTGAGAAGGAGATATAAGGGAAGGGCTGTGGCAAGAATCTCGCCAGCAATGACTAAGACAGAGAACCTCTCTACCCCTGTGATTGTCATAGGACAATTGATTTCTTTTTCCTTTACAGAGATGGAAAATGGAGGTATTCTTGAACTTCTGGGAGATAACTTCCTCTTGCTATATAATCCAGAAAATTTCAGTCAGCTTTTTTATGAGCAGTGGACCCCCTGCCTTGCCAATCTCAGTTGGAATAGGATCAGCACCAAGCACTTTGCCATACAAGAGGAGCCTAATGACATTCAAAATCTTGTCTTCAGTTAGAAGTTTGGCTAGAAAGGGGTTGACTTCAACCTGAGGTATATGGGCAATGGCTCCAGCATTGATTGGTGACAGTCTTTTGAAAACATTATGGAAGTGTTCAGCCTATCTCTCCAAGATTGTGTCCTTATCACTAATCAGCGTGGCTCTCTCAGCACTGAGTAGTTGGGATGCACCATAGATCTTTGGCTCATAAATCACCTTCAGGGCATCATAAAAGTGGATTGTAACTATCAGCATAAATACTGAATTTCATCTGCCTTCTTACTGGGCCAAAAAACCTGAATCTTTCTAAGCTTTGCTTGCATTTTACTTTTGATGTAGTTAAACACTGCCCTCTTAGAGAGGGTTGAACTATACCGCTGGTAAACCCTGTGGAGTTGTCATTTTTCATTTGGAAGCTTCTGAATTTCCCTCTCATTTTTGTCAGACCACTCTTGATGTTTGTCAATGTTCTGGACCAGATGAGTAAATGTGGTGTTCACTTTACCAAATCTCTGAAAGCTGCCCACTCCTTTTCTGCTCTGCTGTTGCCATCTGTGTGCTGGCTTAGCTTTCCTTCCAAGTTAGCACTTAACTGATTACACCCAGAGAAGTCTTCTAATCTGTTGGCATTAAGTCTTCAGGTAATGGTCTTACCTTGGGGCTGCTACTTTTGTTGAATAGCTTGCAGAGGATAAGTCTATGATCATGATGTGCAGCCCTCTGTGCCACACATCACCTTTGTCACTCTCACATCCTGTCTGTCACTTCTTCTTATAATGACATCATCTATTAAATGCCAATGTTTGCTGCAAGGGTGCATCCACAAAGTTTTATTGCATTTGGGTAAATGAAAGACAATGTTGGTGATTGGGTCATGAGATGCACAGGTTTTCAATAATAGTTCATCATTGCTATTGCTGTTTCCAAATCCATTCCTCCCACAGGACTCCCTGCCATGTCTGATAATCTCTGCTTAGTCTGGCATTAAAGTCACCCAGAAGTACAACTTTGTCCTCTTTCAGCATATTGAAAATGAAGGTCTCCAGACCTTCATAAAATTTTTCTTTGACCTCATCAGAGTTCGTCATTGTGGGAGCAGACTGATGATGGTGGTATAGAATTTTCCTGAAAGTGGCAGTCACATTGTCATGAGCCTGTCATTCACTTCTTTGGGGAGGCAGACAAGCTTATTGACTAAATTAGTTTTGAGCATAAAATCTATGCCAGCTTCGTGGCATTCCCCATCACTGTGGCAAGTCCAGAATAATGTGTATCTGTCATTGGTAAGCTGGCCTTCATTTTCCAGGCTTGTTTCACTCAGGGCTGCTATTTGGATGTGATACCAGCTGAGTTCCCTTGCAACAAGAGTTGTTCATCTTTCAGGTATACTGGATTTCATGTTGTCTGTAAGTATGCCAATGTGTCCATGTGCCAATGGCAAGTGGGATCGTCTTTATAAAAGTTTTTATACATTTTTGTGTGTTTTGACACCAGGGTGAGATCTCTGCCTGCCACTTTAAGTAGGCTTAGGTTAGGTAAAGCAGACAATTTCGAGGGCACCTTTTTGAGCCTCTTTCTCATCCAGGAGGTGAGCAATGTGGTCCTTCAAAAAGGCTGCTCAGACACCCCCAGGGCTGCCAAATCCCACTGCTATTACAGGCCAGTGAGAAGATGACCCTATAGCCTGTGCCTCCTATGTGCAGGGTTGTGACTCCTAGTGCATCTGCCCCTGCTGCTTTGTCGCTTGCTTGTCACCACATGACTTTGAGGTAGATAAAAATAGTAAAATGATACAGAAGATATCTTTTACTCATTCATAAATTGGATTTAAGTGAGGCAGAGTTCCATGAAGTCATCAGCCTCACTCTCTCTTCTAGAGTCATCAAAGTCAGTGGCAAGACAAAAGTCAAGATGACTGGCAATGGCTCCAGACACAGTGAATGACCTTGGTATCTTTGATGTCTAACCAAGCTCTAAGTGAGTGAAACAAGGCTGTGTGCTTGCTCCCATGCTTTTTAGCATGATGTTTTCACCCATGCTGTCAAATGCTTTCGATGAGGACAAACATGGCATCAAGGTCAGCTACCACACTGATGGTAAACTCTCCAACTTGAAAAGGCTATGAGTGGAGGGAGTATTGGTGCATGATTTTCTGTTTGCAGATGATTGTGCATTCCATGCAGCCTCTGAAGCTGAGATGCAACAAAGTACGGCTCACTTCTCTGCTGCTTGTGCTAATTTTGGCCTAACAATTAACACCAAGAAAACACAGGTGCTCCATCAGCCACCACCACATCATCTATATGCGGAACCATTGGTTACGGCAAATGGCAAAGTTTTGAATGCTGTGGCTAAGTTCACTAACCTTGGTAGTATACTTTCCAGGGATGTACACATTGATAATGAGGTTGATGTACACATTGCCAGAGTGAGTTCAGTGTTTGGGAGGCTCCAAAGCAAAGTGTGGGAGAAAAGTGGTATTAGACTGACTACCAAACTGAAGGTCTACAGAGTCATTGTGCTATCCTCATTGTTGTATGCCTGTGAAACCTGGACGTTATACCAGTGCCAGGCCAGGAAAATGAATCTCTTCCATTTGAATTGTCTTAGGAAGATTCTGAAGATCACCTGGCAGGATAAGATGCCAGACATTTATGTCCTTTCTCAAACTAAATTGCCAAGCATTCAGACTCTGCTTCAGAGAGCACAACTTTGATGAGCTGGACATATTGTTCAAATGAAAAACATATGTTTTCCAAAAAGACTATTTTATGGAGAACTCATATGGGGCAAATGTTCACATGGTGGTCAGAAGAAGTGATACAAGGACATTCTCAAGGTCTCTCTTAAGAACTTTGGAATTGATTGTGTGACATGGGAGATACTGGCACAGGACCACTCAGCATGGCATGCCCACATTAGAGAAGGTGCTGTGCTCTATTAGCAAAGTAGAATTGAAGTAGATCAAAAGAAATAGGTCATGTACAAATTTAGAGAATCCACCCCAAATGTTCCTATGGATTATTTGTGCCAGACCTATGGCATAATATTCCAAGCTCATATTGGTCTGATCAGCCACAGTTGGACACATTGAAACTTGAATCTAGCACAGTGAGGTCATTTTGTTCTCCTGGAGAATGTAGGACAACAATTAAGTGCTCCACTCTGCTTCAGCTGCCTTCATGGCAATAAATTGTTCTCATCCATCCATTCTACTGAGGGAAATCTTCACATGCTTGGAGTACACAACTTTCTGACTCACTGATGGGTTTGAGACCCCTCAGTTACCCTTAACCTGGTTTAGCCTATCTGCTTAAATGGTTTGCTGGGGTATGGCCATTGTTCATGCTATAGCTTCTTGGAGCCACAGGTGAGAGTTGGGTGAACCAGGTAGAAATCAAAGGTAGATAAGCAGCCCTGAAAAGGGCTTGGCAGCATTCATACTAGAGGTACTGGTCTTCCCTGAACACCCGTACACCCCAATGACCATAGTAATCTAGTGTTTGATAAACCCGAAGATCCAAATTTTGGGAGTAAGGATTCAACATTTGAGAGAAATTGCTGGGAAAACTGGAAAGCGACTTGACAGAAAATCAGGCACAGACCAACATCTCACACCATACACTAAGATAAGATCAAAATGGATAAATAATTTAGACACAAAGGGTGATACCATAAGTAAATTATGAGAGCATGGGAAAATGTACCTGTCAGATCTATGGATAAGAGAAGTGTTTATGACCAAACAAGAAAAAGAGAGGATGATCGGAAATTAAAAAGCTTTTGCACAAACAAAATGAATGCAATAAAAATTAGAAGGAAAACTGGAAACTGGGAAAAAATCATAGCTGGTTTCTTTGATAAGAGCTTCATTTCCCAAATATACAGGGAACTGAACCTAATTTATAAAAATGAAAACAAAAACCATTCCTCAGTTGATAAATGGTCAAAGGATGTGAACAGACAGTTTTCAGAAGAAATCAAAGTTATCAATGGCCATATTAAAAAATACTCTAAATCCCTATTGATTAAAGAAATGCAAAATAAAACCACTCTGAGATACCATCTCATACCTATCAGATTGGCCAACATGACAGAAAAGGAAAATGACAAATGCTGGAAGGGATGTAAAAAAATTAGGACATTGATATTCTGTTGGTGAAAGAATCCAACCATTCTAGAGAACAATTTGGAACTACACCCAAAGAGCTATAAAACTGTTCACATTCTTTGACCTAGCAATTCCACTATTAGGTCGGTATCCCAAAGAGATCAGATAAAATGAGAAAGGACCTATCTGTACAAAAATATTCATTGCAGTTCTTTTTGTGGTGACAAAGAATTGGAAAACAAGGGAACTTTGGGTCTTTGTTGGTTCTGCCAGCATAGTACAAATTTGTGGGTCCTACAAAGTTGAGAAGTCTTCAAGAAAGGGATGGACAACAGACAGTACCTGCTGTAACAGCTGAACCTAGTTAAGTATGCAGAAGCCCATCACCAGTAGTGTGGCCAGTAGGTGATGAATTATTTAATGGTTAGCAACCCATGAAACAGTGAAATTTATGGAGCCTTCATGCCTGTACATCCCCCTTTCTTGGTGACCAGAGCAAACATTTTTCTGTTAAGAAAAAGAGGCAGGGAGCACTCAGTGTCTGTCCACTGGTGCAGTGCATAGAGTGCCCAGCCTAGAATCAGGAAGACTCATTTTTCTGGGTTCAAATCTGGCCTCAGAGACTTAATACCTGTGTGATCTAGGGCAAGTCACATAATCCTGTTTGCCTCAATTTCCTCATCTGTAAAATGAGCTGGAGAAGGAAATGGCAAACCACTCGAGTATCTTTGCAAAGCAAACCCTAAATGGGGTCACAAAGACTGGAAACAACTGAAAAATGAATGAAGAACAAGATTCTGTCCAATTATTCCCCAACAAAACTGAAAACAAAAGTAATTAATTTGTATTAACAAAAAATAAAGTACCTCATTAACAGGACAGGAAATAAAGAATTTAAATAATAAATCTCAGACAAATAAATTGAATCAGTGAAAGAGCTCCCAAAGGGGGTGGTATGGAACAGGAACTAGAGTTGATAGATGAATTATATAAAACACTAGAGGAATAATTAATTCCAAGTTAACACAACATGCAAAAATAGGAAAAGAAGGAAACCTATTAAATATCTTTTATGAGTCAAATGTTATCTTGGTACCTAAACTAGGAAAAGCTAGAGAGAGAAACTATAGACCAATATCCCTTCTGGATATTAACAAAATATTATTGAATACAATATTAGCAAAGACATTATGGCAATATATTTTTTAAATTACATACTATGATCAGGTTGGATTTATATGAAAAATTCACAATTGGTTCACTATTAAGAAAAGTACAAACATAATATAGCATTTAAATAACAAAATAATAATAGCACATGATTAAATAAATTAATGTAGAAAAAGCTTTGGATGAAATACACTATCCATTTCTGTTTTAAAATTTTTTCTAAAATAAAAATAATGGGTTCTTTCTTTATGTGGTGAGTAGTATCTATCTAAAACCAAGAGCTAGCATTATCTGAACTGGAAAAACACCAAGAAATCTTTGATAGTGAAAAAAAAAGTTATAAAATCTTTGCAGATCTTCTTTTTTGTTGTCCTGCTTACAATTTCATCTTTTAATGACTTAAGGGTGACTTTGAACCAGGTCGTCTTTAAATTAGCTTTTTAAATTACTATTTCTCTCTGTTTTATGAGTTGATGGTAAGAATAGTTACTGGATTTGTGATTTCATTGCTTTGGAAATTTCTGGTGAGGAAAGTCCATCTACCAACACATTTTGGCTCTTCATTTGGAGGACTTATAGATTAAATCACTTGTCCAGGACTGCATCGCCAATGGGTGTCAGATTGAGAAGACATTTTTGGGGCTGCCATACTACCGCCTCAATTGGAACCTGAATTTAGGGGACCTTCAGCATCCCATTTCTACCTCCAACCCTCCTGAGAACCTGGATAACACAGGCTATCTTTTAATAAATATTTTGGACACCTAAATCTTGCATATGTCTCCTTTTCCATTCTCTAGTATAGACACGGGGTTATCCCTTACTAACTCATTTAGAAAGGATGTCAAATAAAGGAATTCAAATAAGTAGGAGAAATTGATCAATTTAAAATTCTTTTAACTCAGAGACTCTTGCTGTGGTGAATGATCCTAATTCAGTTGCTATATCTTTCCAATCACACAATTAATTGAAAATTGTAGAGAATATAAGATCCTGCTGGGTTGACTGTGTATTACAAAAAAAAAAAAACAATTGATTTGAGAAATAAAAATGTAATTTTATATGTGTGTGTGTTTGTATATATTTCTCATGATTATGCTAAGGTAGACCAATATTCCTTGATAGATACAGAGATTATTTTATGTAATAATCTAATAATATCAATCTGAGGATAATAACTGAACTTTTAGCGTCTCATGAGATCATCAAGTGAGAGAAAATTGGCCCAGGAGAAAGTATTGGAGGATTCTCAAAGTTAGTGGTCATGACATGGACAAAAATCCAGCAAAGGAGACTAAGGAGCAAGCAGACAGTAGGAGGAAAATCAAAAGGTCAGTGCCATGAAAATCTGAAGAGCAGAGAGAATTCAGGAGGTGATTAACACCATCAAATGCTCCAGGGAGTTCAAGAAAGGTGAGAACTGAGAAAAAGCACTAGTCTTGACAATTAAGAAGACCTAGATAATTCTGGAGAGAATAGTTTCGGTTCATTAATGAGGACTGAAGTCTGGAATTCTTTCTTTGTTGGAGTAATTGTTGAGGAGAACTAGGCTATGCAACTTCCTCCTTGATCCTCTGCTGGTCTCCTGGAAATGGCTTTTTCAAGAAGTTTAGCTGTGAAAGGGAGGAAGGAAATAGAATGATAGCTAGCTGGGATGGTAGGTTCTAGTGATAATTATTTTTAAGAATGGGGAGATTTTCGTAGGCAGCAGGAAACTAGTCAATAGGGAGACATTAAAGATGAGAGGAGGTGCACAATTGTTAAGAAAGGTGGGTGGGGCAGCTAGGTGGCGCAGTGAGTAGAGCACCAGCCCTGGAATCAGGAGGACCTGAGTTCAAATGTGGCCTCAGACACTTGACACCCTTACTAGCTGTGTGACCTTGGGCAAGTCACTTAACCCCAATTGCCCTGCCTTTCCCTCTGCAAAAAAAAAAAAAAAGATGGGTGAGGATTGGATCCAGGGTTTAGCCTTGATAAGAGCAGTGACTTCTTTATCACATACTGGAATGAGAGAGGAGATATTGGTGATTTTCTGTGATACATTTTCCCCCTACAACAGCAACAACAACCAAAACCCACAGCTTTTTTAACATCAATATTCTCCTAATGATGGTATATAGTGGGCATCATGGGACACCATAATCTCAGAAGAATTAAAATTGCAGGTGACCAAAAGGGTAATGGAATGAAGCACAGTAGATTTTTAAGAAGTTGTACCATATTACCAACATTGACTTGTATGCAATAAGTATTATAAAAGATGCCAAATGTATGAACAAAAAAGAAACTGGGTCAATTATACAGCAAGAGCATTTCACTGGTATTCATGAACTATGAAAGGAAACAGAGGAAGGCCTCCAATGTGTTTAGGCTCATTGTTTATGTAATATTTATGTAATGACATGGACAAGAATTGTAAAAGATGTATAATGGTAGATTATTATTAATCTATGACAGTAGAGCAAGTACGTATCTTAAGAAAATCACAGATTCTGTAAAATATCTAAATCTTAACTATATATGTAGATATTAAATTGTATTTTGTTGAACATATTAACATGGACTGATGGGAATAGGCATGACATATTCCTACAAAGTCTAATAATATGGGGAAGAGGAGTTGGAGACTATGTACCAAAATTTTGTAATATCTCTAGTTTCTGCTACTGTAGTTTTAACTGTTAGAGAAACTAATCACTTTGACACATATATTCATTCATGCATGCAGGCAATGAACATATGTTAAGTGCCTACTACGTGCTAGGCTCTGTGTTAAGTACTAAGGATACAGATAATAAAAAGGACAATCCCTGCCCTTAAAGAGCTTACAATCTTAGGGGAGGAAGCTGTAAAATAGGGGGATGAGGGAAGGTACATGGATTGGGAGATGATGGAGGAATCCAAAGAGAAATAAACAGAGAGCTGGCCTAGGACTCTCCTTTAATGGAGGTTCTGAGAGGAGCTCTTTGCCCCACCCTCCAATCCCAGGGGCTCCAATGGCAGGGGATACTGATGAGATGTGATTTCCAGGGTTGATAGGATCTTGCAGGATGAAGGGATTCCTAGGTAAGACATGACGGGAGAGTGTAAGGAGTAGAACTGTGTGAGAAACGAATAACTAGGTATGGAAGTTTGTATGAAAATTCAAAAGAGGGCAATGATATTTGCCCCACACATTCAGTAAAAGGAAGACAAGGAAGAGGCTCAACAGATTATCCAGTATGCCCACCAAGATCCTTAGGCAGGTATTTGGCTCAGCACTATTACCTAAGCCTATAATTTTATCTCAGAATCGTAGATTTTTAGATCTGGAGTATTTCCTTGAGGGTTGCACTGTTATCCATTAAATATAAAAAGACCTGGAGAAAAGTCTTCATTCTGTGAAGAATCTCTGGAATACCATTCAGAGAGCCCATGGATAAATTGCATGGGTTGCAATCAACGCCAAAAGAATTCCCATATTACCGCGTCCATAGATCCACCGAATTATTTAAATACCAGTCCAGACCTCTCGTTTCATAATCTCCAAAGAGGTAGTGTGGTATAGAAAGGCCAGTCTTCTGTCAAAAAAATCCTGTCCCTTGTAGCAATTATATGACCATGAGCAAGTCTTTTAACTACACTACTCTAGGCAATTCTGTAAGCTTCTAAACCACTAAAAGAACTGCCAATCACATGTACAAACAGCAACAAAAATAAGGCTTCAAGAGTCAATATAGAGCAGTATAGAATCAAATGAAATAATATTTGTAAATTGTTTAGAACAGTTCTGGGCACATAGTAGGTGCTTAATAAATGCTTATTTAATTCCCTTCTACCGTAGCAAAAAGAGTCGGTTTCTATCTTAGCTTCATTAATTACTAAGCTATGTGGCCGTAAATCAATCATAATTATACGTATACATATATATACACACACACATAGATATACATACACATATGTGTGTACATATGCATGTGTATCACAGTTAGACTAGACAACCTTTAAGGTCACTTCTTTATCTAACATTCTATAGTTGTAGATAATGTGACTTGCCCAAGGCTAAGAAGTTATAGGGTTAGTGTTAGAAGTTCAAAGTGACAGAGTTAGTTTGGAGCTGAGGTCTACTGACTTCCAATACAGTGCTCTTTTCATTACATAAAACTTTTCATATAACTTAATATGATGGTTGAAACTTATAAGAAACTAAAGCCTAAGAGTTCCTTAATTTTCTCTGAATATATTCAATTCAACTCTGTAAATATTTATTAAACACCTACCTGCGCCGTGCTAAGTACTGGGGATTTGTTGTTATTCAGTCCTTTAATCAAGGCAGACTCTTCAGGTCTGTATGGGGTTTTCCCGGCAACGATACTGGAGTAGTTTGCCATTTCCTGCTTTAGCTTGTTTTACAGAGGAGGAAACTGAAGCAAACGGGGTCAAGTGACTTAGCCAGGGTCACATAGCTAGTGAGTATCTGAAGTTGTATTTGAACCCAGGTTGTACTGACTCCAGGCCCATTGATCTATCTATTGAGTCACCTAACTCTCTCCAAGTACTGGGGGTGGGGGGGGAGAAGAAAAACAAGAAGCAGGAGGAGGAGGAAGAGGAGGATGTGTTGGTAAGCAAAATGGGCTCCTTAGCACTTAGTTCAACAGGTGCCCTTGAAGAGTTTGGCTTTTGTTTGCTTTGAGTGATTCAGCTATTTCATTGAATCTTGCTAAGTGCTAAGCCCCAGGCCCAAAGCCTTATTAGGT
>CM053622.1:446247840-446264124 GCA_028646595.1 Phalanger gymnotis
CTATTCTGGAGAGAAATTTGGAATTATGCCCAAAGGGCTAAATCCAGCAATACCACTACTAGATCTGTATCCCAAAGAGATTTAAAAAAAGGTGAGTAGGGGGAGAGGACCTATCTGTACAAAAATATTTATAGCACTCTTTTTGTAGAGGCAAAGAATTGGAAATTGAGGGGATACCTATTAATTGGGAAATGGCTGAACAAGTTGCTGTATATAATTGTAATGGAATATTACTGTGCTATAAGAAATGGTGACCAGGCTGATTTCAGGAAAAAACCCTGGAAAAACTTATGTGAACTGATGCAAAGTGAATTGAGCAGAACCAGGAGAACACTGTACACAGTAACAGTAATATTGTATGATGATCAACTGTGAATGACAGCTATTCTCAGCAATATAGTGATCCAGGACAATTCTAAAGGACCCATGATGAAAAATGCTATCCACCTCTAGAGAAAGAACTGATGGAATCCAAATGCAGATCAAAGCGTGTTATTTTTCACTTTCTGTATTTTTTCATGGTTTTTTTTTCCTGTTTGAGTCTGTATCTTCTTTCACAACATGGCTAATATAGTATTTTAATAATAGGCTTTACATGATTGAACATGTATAACCTATATGAAATTGCTTGCCATATCAGAGAGGGGGGAGGTGAGGGAGGGAGAAAGAAAATTTCATTTTAAAATGAAGATTAAAAATTGTCTTTACATGTAACTGGGGAAGAAATAAAATATTATTTTAAAAAATGTCCCATTTGCCAGAGTTATTTTCTGAACTTCCTTCTGTTCTCTTCTGTGAAATTTAGAAAGTATTATAATCCTCCCTCCCCTTTTTTTGGTATTGCTATTGATAATCTTTCCATCCAACTCCCCCTGCAATTAAAAACCAAGAGGAAAGAAGAAGAAAAAACTATTAGTAATATATATATATATGTGTGCATATATATATATATGTCTGTATAATCAAATGAAATGAATCTACACATTGGCTATATGTAAAAATATGTCTCTGTACCTGGATATTACTTCTTTGATAGGAGGTGAGTAACAGTATTGCCCATAGATTCAGGTAAACAAGATCCTTTCCAGTAGCCCCACAACTCAGAGAGACCCACAATTTGTAACACCCTTGGTCACCATAGGAAATTATTAAGATTAAAATGAAATATTCAGAAAAACACTTATGAATGGCTTGCACAACCAAGAAAATGTTACCTTATTTGTATGGGATGTGAGAGCATTTTGGTATACCTAAAGAAAACCAGCTAATTGCCTTGGACTAGCTAGGATAGTTCAGGATTCCCATAGTCCTGGATCTCTACGTGGTGAAGAATTCCAGAAAATCTTTCATATTTACCCAATAGGTTCAAGGCAGAATTTCCATTTGCTCTTCATTTTCATAGACTTGCTTAAGTACTTATAAATTTATTGCTCATTGTTAGCTGTCATGTCACTTGAAAGTATAATATATTCTGTTGATTGAATATATGGTCAAAGATAATAAATTTAATAATAACATAAAAACACACTAACTTTCACAACAATGATTTCTAGACAAGAACTTTATGCATTGTTACAAGATTCTTTTTAATAAGAGAAATATGACAGATCACTGATATCATGGCCATAGTCAGCTGCAGCAAAAAACTTGTGGTGTGGACAATATTGGCAAACATTCTGATTTTCTGACCTGAAGTACCGAAACACCATTGCATCTTACAGTGTTTATTACATGAAAATATATTATGTTGCAGTTGGAGAACACTAACCTTTAAATATTGATGCTAGAAACAAGCTCTTTATGTTCTGAGTGGTTTACTGGTTTTCATATTCTATATGTATTGCATTTTGCTTCTTAGAATTCTAATATGGGGGCAGCTAGGTGGCACAGTGAGAAGAGCACCAGCCCTAGAGTCAGGAGAACCTGAGTTCAAATCCAGCTTCAGACACTTGACATGCTTACTAGATGTGTCACCTTGGGCAAGTCACTTAAACCCAATTGCCCTGCCTTCCCCCCTCCAAAACAAAACAGAATTCTAATATGTCCCACATTGCTTAAAAATACTAGATGCTTCACCTACATTCTTAGTAATTCACAAAATAAGCCATTATTTCATCAAATTTGCGTTAAAACCGTAATGTAATCATTACTTATGACTATAATTGTAATAAATTTATTAAATTGAAAAATTTTCCCACCTAAAAAAGGAGAAGTTTGCACGTCATATTGTGTAGGAGAGTCTTATGTTACGTAAAATTACCTTGGAGGCTGGAGAATTTATGTATTGACTAGAATATTTTAATTTTGTATTTTTTGTGTTCATGTTCATTTAAACTGCAAGAAATAATACTGCAAAATATAAGTCATGGTGCAATTTTTAATATGAAAATATCACTATAAGTTTATATTATCAACTGAAATGTAAAGTTCATTTGATTTCACTTAAATTATAATTTTAATGTATTTTATATATTTAATACAAAGTGATTATTATTTTAGTTTGGAGAAAGTGTTATTATATCTGAGGTTTCAAAAAACAGGGCAAAGACAATATCAGCATTCCATTCTCATTTATTTGTACTGCCAACACAACAATAATATTAAAAATAACAATTTAACGTTAGGGTAAGAAACAACAAGTGTTATTTGAAATTACATATTTCATGAAAATGCATATTATCAGGGTCTTCTACAAAGGTCACTTTTTCACAAGAAATATCCTGAAAGAAGGTTCGGATCTGTGATAAAGTTTTTATTTACTGGGTTTTGTTCTTTGATGCATGCTGTTGCAAAAAGGGCAACATTTTTGGTTTTTCTTGGAATGTGTATCATTGGAGAATGATAGAAGGCTCAATGCGTTCTAAACTTTGAGACATCACCTATCAAAGAGTGTTGAAAATATTTTCTAAAAATGAAGCTGTGGATATTTGTGCTATGTTGAGGGGCTGTAGGCAGCATGAGAGTAAGGTGAGCCAACATAATGCAATCCATTTTACTGAAATATCTGAGAATAGTCTTGCAAAGAGCTGGGAGAATGGATGGGGAGTATAGGCTACCTCTGTAAGTGCTGTCTGGGAGTAATTATTGAGTTGTTACCATGAACAATTACTCTGATTGCATCCCTTTTGCTTATGGAAAGACAGAAAGAAGCAGAAGATGGACAGCCATGGAAAGGTGCATCACTGGAAGGGACTTACAAGTCAGTGAAATCATTGATTCATTTAAAAATTAGATTGTACGCTCCTTGTGGGAAGAAAATATATTTATTACCTGAGCTCATGCCAGTTAATGATAGGGTGTAATAGTCTTTCAGCAGGCAAAATGGAAGAACTTTTAATCATGATGTAAGATTGGATACTTGCTATTTCCAATAGGGAGGATTAGTTGGCCATAGGCCGAAGGAGGCTTGGCATAAGCAGGACCTGGGCACAAGAAAGACTGGATTGATTTAGGAAAGTCCAGGGTATAAGAGAGAAGCTTACAAAATTTTAAGATACTTCCACCAAATGAAGCCATTCTGGACTACTAAAAAAAAATTAAAAAGTCCATTCCAAGAGTACTGTCAAAGAATAGATAACTCTGAGACATTGCTACTTATCTAGGCCTCAGCAATAGCTTTCTTATTTGCAAAATGAGGGAGGAGAACTCAATAATGTTTAAGATGCCTTTCAGCTTTAATACTTAAAGACCCATGAGTCTCTTTTGTTAGAAACCAAAAGAAAAAAGTCCCAGACTTTCTGTGACTTAAGGGTTATTTGTAATATTTGACTAATTAACTAAATTCAAATAAATTCAGATCAACAAACATTAAAAATAAGTATTTGCCATGTCTAAGGAGTAGCTGTAGGAGTTCTGAGGGTTCAAAGACAAAAGTGAAAAATCCCTGTTCTGATACTACAAGGTAGAGTAGTGGGTAGTAGAAGGCCACACATAAGCATAGAGATAAGTGTAATACGAGGGAAGTGAATAGGGCAAAGCAGAAACCGAACAAAGCACCCTAGGAATATTGCAGGGTTTTGAGGGAAAAGATAATGAGTTCTGGTTTAGATTTGTTGAATTTGAGATATTGTCTATTGGACATAAGATGCTGATTTTGAGATGCCTTGGGGAGATAATTTATATAAAATATTTTATAAACCTTAAAATGCTATAATATAATGAACATTTATTGCTATTATTATTTTTATTTCTTGGCCTTATAACCTGTTTTTTTGAAAGAGGACTTTGTGACTAACACACCCTGTAGTGTCAGACAGGAAGTTCCCAGATTGTCTGGGTGTGGACAAAAAGCCAGAGAAATGAAAGCTCCCAAAGGGGCCATTCGTGCTAAGTGAGATCCTCTGATACAAGGGACACATTTTCATTATATTGTTATTTAACCATTTCCTGCCTTTCTAAGGAGATGGTATATTCTTGAAGAGTTTATCCTCCTCTATCAAAATACTGAACATAGTTTTGAGGACACGAGAAACACATATCCTCCCTCATTAATTACTTATACTTTCAGATTGGGTCACCCCTTTCAGGTGACTGACTCTTCTCAGGGTACTGGGGTAATGCTTTGGAATTAATCTTCTAATATTGTACCTCCTAGGTCCCCGCTGGTGTGTTTTCCATTAACTATCGGCCAGTTGATTTAATTAGTTTTTATCAAAGGCTAAGGTGTTAAAGTAAGAGTAGTTGGTATAAAACATTTCCTGCAGTAGCCTGTAGTGCACCCTCTGATAAATATACAGAATGTCCATGAGATAAGTTGGTTCACACTTAAAGTACAGTAATTGTGAGCACATGTGTAAGAAATGTTTAGCAAAGGGTAAATCACAACTCCTAGTACTGGAAGTCCACTTTCCCTTTGTGTTATATTCATGCAGATCCTCTTGGGCACAGATCTCTGCTGTGTGGACATTTCAGCTTGCAATATATACTTCTTTCTTGAATCTAGAGCTGGCATTTCTTTCATGACTCACAAATTATATTCTCTAAAGCCGTCTCCTTCCTTGGGTGACTGCCGTTTCTACATCTGTTAAATATTTGCTGTCTTCAGCAAATTGGTTAGGATGTAGTTTGTATTTTTTATCCACATCCCCAATCCAAGAAAGTTCTCTGGGGTCTTGGGGAGGATCTAATTCTCAGCTAGCAGACACAATTAGTTCAAAGCAAAAACGTCTATTAAGATGGCATTGCAAAAACAGAAATTAAAAAAAAATCCTCCTTTGGCCCTATAAACTTAAGGCAAACTCACGGGAACCCATAGAACTCATGGGAACTGTAAAGTACACTGATAGTGAGGATCATACATAGACAATACATGGGGCCAGGACAACTCGTGACTAGTATTTCAGGTTGACAGTTTTTCTTTTTTCATAGAAAAATTCCCACACTACTCACAGGTGGACACTATGTCTCTTGTGGGAGAGTCTCTCAGTTGGACTCCCTGGGCCTCATTACTCTCTCAAGGTTGACTTGTCTTCCATGTCCAGTTCCTTCTTGAATTCATAGGTATCTTTCTTCTCTGCTTCCCTTTCCCCTTGCAACTGCTTCCTGCTTTGAATGTGGATTGTTTCCTCCTGTCTGAGCCAATCTCCAGAGTAGTTGTCTCTGTTCTATTTACCTCAAACTGTTTGATTATCTAACCTTCTTGCTGAGGAACATGCTGTCTCCCACTGGGCATGTATTTTTGGTGCTAGACTCAATAATCAAAGTGTGTGTGTGTGTATGTGTGTGTGTGTGTGTGTATGTGTGTGTGTGTGTGTGTGTGTGTGTGTGTGTGTATGGGCAGGGGTGGAAACAAATCCTCTCCCTTCCCTTACTTCCCTCTGGTATTGGCCCAGGGACCACATTCCACAAAGTTGCCTTCTGCCTCTGAAGCCTCTGACTCTCAAATTGTCCAGGACTGACTGGCTTACCTATTTAAAGTGTTCTAGGGTCATGGGCAGTCTTCAGTAAGTTAATCCCAAGGTCCCTTTCCACTTTGATCAGAGAAAAGTTTTCACTCTTCATAATGGGGAAACAGTGTTAGGACATCTTTGCACTTTTAAGACATATTGAATAGCTTGTTAAGGCTGTATTTGTATTTTCCTCTGATTTTCTATAGCTATGTAGACTGATTTGGGGAGGGGAAACCAAATCCCCTCAATAAACTTTTTTCCCATTTTAAATGAGATTCTTTTAGAAGGACTGAAATCTGATAGCTTTTGAATAATCAGGGGAGAAATAGAACCAGAGCCTGGAAAGAGTTAACAGTAGTGACTCATGCTCATCACTCACTCTAAGGAAATACATAAAGAATGACTGGTCTTGGCACTAGCCTTCCATTGGAAGATTATGACTTTAATTTAACATATCCTGCAGTATAGTGTGTAAAATATGTAGTTAACTGGGATCATTGTGAGATGAAAGCACATATGTGTTTATTTTAAGTGACTTGTTGCAGTTTGTTTAAATCCAACATTCCTGGGCAATGAATATACTGGTGAATCACTTAAAGTGGGTGAAAGGTCAGCACAGCTGAAGGAAAATGAAAGTTGAAGCCTAAATACAACTTATTTTAATGAAATGCTATTATCAAAATGAAAATTCGTTTTTCAGGATCAAGTTTTCTGATTATGGTTCGAGATGCAACATTAAGATCCTGGGGATTTCTTTCCTAACTCCAGGTAAGCAGCACTCTTGCATACAATGCAGGTTGGAGAGCTTCATTCTGAATTGACTCTTCCGGGGCACATAGCCTTACAATTTCTGGGGGTAGCATCATTTTCAAGAGCAATGTGGACTCTTCTAGTGGTGGAGGCAGAGTGGACCTCACCCCAAAGATAGAATTAATAAGCTTCCTGTATGGTCTAATGTCAGTGGCATCAAAATGATTGTCTCTCATTTATCTACCCTACTGATAATGTGTATTCTCGATAATGGGTATTCTTTCCAGAAGAGGGGAGCATCAGGGGTATCCCTGATTAATTTGATGAGCTCCTTAATTGACCCAACACACTGACCTCTGCTTGGAGGCCTCTAAGAGCACCTTATCATGTAAGGTAATCATGTCTGCCTACTCTGCACTGATTGGGTTACAGAGACTGGATAACTTCTTGAAGGTTAAGTAACAATGAATCAGCCATCACTGACCATGATTTCTCTAAAAGCAAGCTAGAGGAAGAAGGAAGCTTGGGGCTTTGTGCAGCTTCTCTCCATCATTGTCCCCACCCCAAGCAGCTACTGGTTATTTTTGGCAAAGGCATGTGGCAAGTTGAATGTCTTTGACTAGGTAGCCTGAAATAACAGTTCCTGATTTCTCAAGTTTTTGGTTATCTTCTGTTTCTCTGTTTCCTTTTCTGAGTATAGGTCAGACAATAGGGACCTTGAGAGTGGATTTCTTCAGCTTAGGAGATAGTAGCAGCCTGGGATCTAAGCGACTTTGCAAAAGCACATGGCAGAATGCAGACATATGTGACCACTTCGTTCTAACATGGGAGTTCACAAGTTCAAGAGTCTCCAAATTCTAGAGTTCAGAAATTAGATATTTAGGAGAGAGAAGTGTTTCCTAACACAAATCCAATGAGTGACACCAGCAGCATCAATTAAATGGGACGAGAATTACAAGCTTGGTAGCCCTCAAAGTATGCTTACCACCATAGAGTAGTGAGCCTACCATGAGCCTGGAAGATTGGTATATGACCTTGTGGGAAAGAAAAATTTCACCAAAATGTTGGAATATTGCTCCAATGGTTAATTTTCTTTCTTGGAGGAGGGTGCTGATGCTCTATCTGAATGCTATATTTGTTCTCTGTATCTCTTCATGGGTGACTATGAATTCTTACTGTTGTCTGCATTTCTATTGAATAAAAGCTGTTCTGTACCTGGTGTGTACTGTACCTTAAGTTCTTCTATGGGAGCTAGAGATACCTTTTATCCACTTTCTGGAAGACCTAAACATGAAGTACACCCTAAATATATTAGGAAAATTTCAGGTAACAACTCAGGCGGGGGCAATGAATCTAAGAAATTTAGCCTCTTTGGGAAACTAACCCCAAGATCAAACTCATTGTTTGGAAAACTCGGGGTCATGAGTTACAATCCTTTGGATTAGCGACTTCTTATCACATTCCCCACAACATCTGAATTGCCTCTTTCTGCTTCTTAAATAACTTACACCACAATTTGCCTTTACTCCCAACTGTTCTTTAAACGTGACCAAGTACTGGACACTTCTGTAGGTATAACAAGAACTCTTTTTAAATTGGTTGAGGGACTTGGTAATGTCTGTGGGTCCTTTATAGAAGCAGGAATCTAGTGGGAATCTGCGAATCAAGAAAGCAGCAAAACAGAAGAGAATCAACCTCCTGAGAAGGTATTGCTTAAATGGAAGAAAGAAAGCACCCCAGTCTCAGTCTTCTGCTCCGTTTTCCCTCCAATGATAATAAAGATGAAGGAGGTGAGGATAGTTCACTGTATCAGGTCCTCTTACAAGGAGTAGGGGGGAGGTAGATGGGGCCTGGCAGCTTTCAGTAGACCACAGGAAGTTGTAAAAGCTTGTCATGCTGATTGCTGTAGCTGATTTAGACAATGTGATGGACTAGGGAGCCCAAAACCAGAGTATGGAGTTGTCAAACTCACAGTTGCCTTTTAAAAAAATTCCTATGATTAAGACTAGTTCTCTTTTACCTGAGAAAGATTCCAGTATACCTTACCTGTCATTCCCCAGAACTGCCTGAATACTCTCTCATGTTGCAAGTACAAATCTGAAAGAGAGCCCACTTCCCGAGACCATTAATACCCACTGCTAAATTGATCATGAAATGGTGACAGGACCATATGAGGCCATGGTGGCTCATGGGAGGAAAAGGGTGGGATATCAACCCTAAGAAAATCTAAGGTTGGTTTTCCATTAAATAAGTGGCATGGCAGGACCTAGAAAAACCCGGATCTCACACAAACGTCTAGTTAAAGTTATAAAAAATGAACCAGAAAGTACACTTACAAAGAAAATCAAAGAAAAATGGTTATAAGTTTCTCCATCTAGTCCAGGGCCATCCAAGAAGACTGCCAGAAGCTCATAGACGCCCTGAGTGGAAACAAACCAAGGGAGGCAGAAGCCATAGACAGACAGCTCTGGAGAAACAACAGAAGACAGAGTAAATCCAGCTCCCACCCAGTGCCAAGGTCAGGCAGCCCACACAGGAGCCACCACAGGAGGCAGGGCCAGAGCAGCAAAGTACCCAGGGTCCTGCAAGAATTACATCATCCTGTTGGGGCCTCTTAAGGACACTGAAAAGGATGGAGCCTTATCCCAGTAGGAGACCATGCAAGGAGAAAAAAATAGAGAAGGAACTGAGGCTAAAACCTGGCTCAAGCCACCAGGAAATTGATTTAGAGATCAGGAATTCCTGCAGAGGGTAGGGCTTCATCCTAGCCATCATGTCCAGAATGGCAGAGGAAGTGGCATGTAGACCACTGAGGAGAAAGGACCACAAAGAGCCTGAATGCCTTATCCAAGAGTGTGGAGGGCACGGCGTCTGATTGGAATTGTCGTTGTTCAGTTGTGTCTGACTCTGTGACCTCCTTTGGGGTTTTCTCGGTAAAGACACTAGAGTGGTTTGCCATTTCCTTCTCCAGCTCATATTACATATGAGGAAACTGAGGCAGACAGGGTTAAGTGACTTGCCCAGGGTCACACAGCTAGTAAGTATCTAAGGCAGGGGTGGGGAAGCTGCCACCTTAAGGCCATATGTGGCCTTCTAAATCCTTAAGTGCGGCCTTTCAACTGAATCCAAATTTTACAGAACAAATGCATATATAGCTTTAATATTGAAGATCACACTATAACAACAGGAGAGAAGCAGATCATGCATCTTTCATAGCTGTGGATAGAAGATGTATTCTAAACCAAAGAATGGATGCAAGGAGATCTTCATTTAAAGGAGGGAGCCCAGCTCAGAACATCTCCTTCCTCCTCTGGCCGCACTACTTTGGGACTTGCCCAACTTCTCTACCATGTCCCCACAGTGGGAACCACTCCCTCTGTTCACCTTTGTGTGTGTTATCTTTACCCCTAAGACTGTAAGCTCCTTGAGAGCAAGGACTGTCTTCTTTTTCTTTTTTGTATTGGTATCCTTAGTTCTTAGCACAGTGCCTGGCACACTGTCGTTGTTCAATGATTTGGTAGTGATCCCAAGCACCACAGCACATCAATGCTGTCCATGGGATTTCTTGGCAAAAATATTGGAGAGGTTTGCCATTTCCTTCTTCGGTGGATTAAGGCCATCAAAAGTTAAATGAATTGCCCAGGATCACGCAGCTAGTAATTGTCTGAGGCCAATTTTGAAATCTGGTCTTCCTGACTCTAGGTTCAGTGCTCTATCTACTGAACCATCTCACTACCTTAATAAGTGCTTAATAAATGTTTATTAACCTCATTGACTTTGAATTAGAGGTAAAATAGACAACTTTATGCGAAACTGAAAAAAAAAACCTTTGTATAGACATCAATACTCTATGATAAGAAGGGCAGTGTTTGGGGAAAAAAATTTTGTATCAAATTTCTTTGATAAAGATCTGTTATGCAAGATGTGTAAACCATTGCTAAGCACATAATACAACTAATAGCTTTCCCCAAAGAGATAAGTGGTCAAAAAATTTGAATAGACATATCTAAAAAAAATTGCAAGATATTCGCAACTACATGAAGGAATACTCCAAATCACTAATAATAAGAGAAATGCAAAAAATGTCAACACTCAATGTTGAAGGGATTATGGGATAATAGGCACACCAATTTATCATTTTCAGAGATGTAAAATGGTCTAATTATGCAAATAAAGTGACTGACATGTCCATACTTTTTGAAACAAAGACTCTATTAATGGAAGAAACCATTGATAAGAAGAAAATCCCTTTATACATAAAAAAATCTTTATAGCAGCATTTTTTTTGGCGATAGCAAAGAGTTGAAGGCACAATAGATGCCCATCAGTTGGGGAATGGCCAAACAAATTGTGGTAAATGAATGTAATGGAATATTACTGTACTCTGAGAAATGATGTGTGTGGTGAACGCAGAGAAGCATAGAAAGATCTACATGAACTGAAGTAAGCAGGACAAAGAAAACAATATACACAATGGCTACAACAATGTAAAGGGAAAGAACAACCACTACAAAACAATCAAAAATGAATGTTGCAAAAGTATAAAGATCAAGCATGACTCAAATGAAGAAATATGAAAGAATACTCCCAACATACCTCTTGATGAAGGTCCATGGTGTTGTACATTGCATCTATTTTAGCGCTTTTTCAATGTACTGATTTATTGTTATGATTGTTTTGGAGATGAAGGTCCACAGGTGTTGTACATTGCACTTATTCTGGGGCTTTTTCAATGGACTAATTTGTTCTGATTTTTCCTCTTTATTTTCTTTCCATTTTGGTCTTGAAAAAATACCATTTGTGGCCCTATATGAAGAAGATGGAGAGAAACATCTTTGAAAAATGTAAAATACAAAAGACATCAATAAAAACTCATTTTGCAAAAGAATTACTAAGGGTTAGGAACAGTAAAATAAATAAGCTCAGAAGAAGAAAACAAAAGTTTCAAGTAGAGTCTCAGACAAAAGAATGGCTTGGCCCCAAGGATTACAAAAACATCTAAAAATAATGAAGTAAGAGATAAAAAATGGAAGAAGACTGCTAGAGAAAAATAAGGTAGAAAGAAAATAAATAGTTTAGTATAGAAGATGGAGACCTATATGAAAGTAACCTATAGCCAGATGAATAGAATGGTGCACTCAGAATTCAGTAAGTCTATAAGTCATCAAGAAATGTTAGAACTAACTCAAACTATTGAAAGCATGCAAGAAAATTAAAGATACACACTATCAAAAAAAGTAACCTGAAAAACAGGTTGAGAAAACAATTTTTAGAGTCATCAGACTCCCCAAAAACTGGCCCCAAACAAAACCTGAATAAGACATTTCATGAAAATGTAAATGAAAACTGACTAGATCTATTAGAACCAGAGATCAAAGTGAAAATATCTCCTAGTCACCTAAGTACAAAGAAAGTTTTAGAGGGGGAGGAATCAATTCCTTCTCATTTACATACTGATGTCATCAGCTCACAGGTAAAGGACCTGGGTCCAATTGAATGAAGGATACATCCTTCCTGAATACCTTTTCCATACTACTGTTACATAAACTTCATTTTGTTAAATGTCAGATGGTCTATGACTCATTTCATTCCAGTGATGAGCCCAAACTACCTGAGAAGCCTCAGACCTTAGTCAAGCCTCCCAGAATACAATAAATGTCCAGAGTAGTGGAATCAAACACAAATAGAAATGGAGGCCACTAAATCATACATGATGATGCCTGGAGGCTACATATTGACTCAGGAACCACATGTTTATCTATCTACCTATCCATTTGCATGTATGCATGTATATACTCACATATATGTGTATATATATGTTTAAATTGCTACATCAACACTAAATACAACAACATTAAATACAACTCCGTTAAAATCAGATAGGAACTACATCTTAATTTTGTTTAGGTTGTGCTTGGGAGTGTTGCATCCAGCCCACAGCCACATGTTTGACACCTCTGATTTAGAGATATAGAGGAAGGATTCTAATATGCTGAATAGAGCCCTTGAAGAGGATTTATGGGAAGACATGAACAAGAGACAACAAATTTGGGGTTGGGGGTGGTTTACAAAATATACCATTGGATTTTGAGGGGGTAACAACTGGTATACAAATTCAGCTAAGTATCAAATATCAGAAAAGAAAAACTCAGAATTATGTGTCATGGCCAACATTTTTATAAATGTGGAAAATAATAGGTTAGGATATCAATAGGTAAAAAGATTATATCTAGCTACGGCAAGGACATTATAAAATGTTGCTCGTCCTACCTACCCCCATTCCCAGTCTTGGCAGAAAGATTCCGAATGTTTTCTAAAGGACCTTCAATCACTTCATGTCTGGCTATATGCTTATTTCCACATTGATGTTCATCTTTTAGTATTATTTTTCTGCTAGGACAAATAGTCATTTAATCTAAAAGATTTTATCATTAGAAGGCAGACAGAAAGGAAATAAGGAAAGAAAGAAAGAAAGAAAGAAAGAAAGAAAGAAAGAAAGAAAGAAAGAAAGGAAGGAAGGAAGGAAGGAAGGAGGAAACATAACTAAAAGATAACCTCTCCTTTGTGCTAACATAGGGCTCAATCCTCTTCCTATAGCGATCAATGCTCACATACCTCTTAGTGTTGTAGTATGAATAAGTAAATGAAAAAACATTCATTAACAACTTGCTATGTGCCATGCACTATTTTAAGTTCTGAGGATAAAATTAAAAAAAATGGGATAGTACCTACTCTTAGGTGTTCACAGTCTAATTTGGAGAGACAATAAATAAAATATAGCTGCAGGGGAGATGGAGAAAGTAAGAAGTCCTAAGGTTATATGTTGGGGTGGATGATAAGGCCCAGAGAGCCTTAGGTTATATAAGTAGGTCAGATGACCAGCAAGAACCTACAAGGTCTAGAAGCAGGGTAGGTAGTAAGGCCTGAAGGACCTTGGGAGATAGGAACAAGGCAAATATTAAGGTCTGGCGGTCCTGTCAGAAGGAATAAAATTGTTGCTCCCATTTTATCCAAGGTCTACAAGGAGTCAAGCACCCTAGCTAAAAAGAGAAGGCAAGGGAAGAGTGTATTCCTACTTGTGGCAAGTTTTTGTGCTGCCTGGCAATCCTGTTTGGGTTCTAGGATGGCCTTGGTTTGAGAGGAGGGAGAAAAAAGGGAAGATGAGGGTGGTAGGGGTCCCTGGTGGCATTTGAAGGAGTGAAGGCAAGGTATTCCATATATAACAATTTAGAGGGGCTACCCCATTTTTAGAACAATATAGCAAGGTACATCACATATAAGAGGTGGCAGAGTTCCATCTCTGTCATAGATAATGTCCTCAATGAATAGGTGGAAAGGAGCTCTAGTATCCATATCTAATGAACGGATGGGTTTATACTAGAATTGCCCATGGAGTATGAGTACTCCACAGAAGATTGGGCTTTCTTGGGCTTGGCTCATGTTTGCCTCAAGGGCTTAACCCAGTTAAATAGAGGGATTATGAACATGGCAGAGTAGAAGCAGGGACCTGATTGAGTTCACCCCCCAAGCCCTTCAAAATACCTATAAAAATGACTCTAAACAAATTCGAGAGCAGCAGAAGCCACAAAATGACAGAGTGAAGCAGATTTCCAGCCCAAGACAATCCGGAAGGCTGACAGGAAGGGTCTATTGCACCATGATCAGAGTGGAGCACAGCCCAGAGCTGGTCAGGATGGTACTAGAGCAGGCTTCAGGGCACTGAATCACTGCCAGCTGTGGTGGTTCCTAGACTTCTTAACTCACAAACATCAAAGACAGCTTCAAAGGTCAGTGGGAAGGCTCTCTCACCTGGGTGAGAGGGCAGCATAGTCTGGCCCTAGCCCCAGGGCAGCAGCAGCCACAGCCACAGTTGTGGTGACTTCTGAAGCTCTCAGCCTACAGACAGTGGGAGAGCTGAGCGGAGTGGCTGATCTGTGTTGCAGTTCTGGGTGTGGTCCTGGGGTGAGGAAGAGCGCTGGCATGGATGGCATAGCTGGTGGCAGCCGTGGAGAGGGAACCCTCCTCATAGTTTCAGGGCAGAAAAGAGTGCTTGTGGTTGCTCATGGACCAAAGTGCAGCCCAGAAGCAGAGTAAACACCTCTCTTTTGATCATACCACTTTGGAGGAACTGAGAATTTACAAATTCCTAGAGATATCTCTGAAAGCGGCTGCATATTTTCACTTGAAACTTAGGGTAGCATATTTTCCACTTAACAAAGAGCTCATAAATCAAATAATTGGCTGGGAAAATAAGCAAACAGGGGAAAAAGAGTAAGACTATAGAAGGTTATTTTCTTGGTGAAAAGATGTTTTCTTAATTACTGATGAAGAAGATCAAGACATGAAGCCAGAGAAGACAACAAGGTTCAAGGCTCTGATATCCAAAGCCTCCAAGAAAAATATGAAATGGTCTCAGGCCATGGAAGAGCTCAAAAAGGATTTTGAAAATCAAGTAAGAGAAGTGGGAAAAAAATTGGGAAGAGAAATGAAAGTGATGCAAGAAAATCATGAAAAATGAGTCAACAGCTTGTTAAAGGAGACCCCCAAAAATGCTGAAGAAAATAATGCATTTAAAAATAGACTAACCCAAATGGCAAAAGAGGCCCAAAAGGCCAATGAGGAGAAGAACGCACTGAAAAGCAGAATTGGCCAAATGGAAAAGGAGGTCCAAAAGCTTACTGATTAAAGTAATTCCTTAAAAATTAGAATGGATAAAATGGAGACTAATGACTTTATGAGAAATCAAGAAATTATAAAACAAAACCAAAAGAATGAAAAAATAGAAGACAATGTAAAATACCTCATTGGAAAAACAACAGACCTGGAAAACAGATCAGGAGAGATAATTTAAAAATTATTGGACTACCTGAAAGCCATGAACAAGAGCCTAGACATCATCTTTCAAGAAATTATCAAGGAGAACTGCCCTGATATTCTAGAACCAGAGGGTAAAATAGAAATTGAAAGAATCCATCAATCACTTCCTGAAAGAGATACTGAAAGGAAAACTCCTAGGAATATTGTAGCCAAAATCCAGAGTTCCCAGGTCAAGTAGAAAATATTACAAGCGGCCAGAAAGAAACAATTCAAGTATTGTGGAAACACAATCAGGATAACACAAGATTTAGTAGCTTCTACACTAAGGGATCAGAAGCCTTTAAATATGATATTCCAGAGGTCAAAGGAGGTAGGATTAAAACCAAGAATGGGGGCAGCTAGGTGGTACAATGTGTAGAGCACTGGCCCTGGAGTCAGGAGGACCTGAGTTCAAATCCAGCCTCAGACACTTGACACACTAGCTGTGTGACCTTGGGCAAGTCACTTAACCCCAATTGCCCCACCTCCCCCCTCCAAACACCCCGCCCCCCAAAAAACCCAAGAATCACCTACTCAGCAAAACTGAGTATAATATTTCTGGGGGAAAAATGGAATTTCAATGAAATAGAAGACTTCCAAGCATTCTTGTTAAAAAGACCAGAGTTGAATAGAAAATTTTACTTTCAATCAAGAGAAACATGAAAAGGTATTAAAGTTGCACTGCTTACATTCCAACTTGGAAAGATGATAATTGAAATTCAAGAGACCTTTCTCAGTATCAGGGTAGTTATGTGTATGCATATGTATATGTACATATATATATATATAT
>CM053622.1:446264624-446280272 GCA_028646595.1 Phalanger gymnotis
CTTGAGAACCAGAGGCTTGGCTGCGAGGAGAGGCAAGAGACTACAGCTGAAAAAAAAAATCCGAAGCAGACCCTGTGTGGACCCAGGAGTTCGAGCAAGGACTTGAGGCCAGTGAATATGATTTATGCCATCTTATTTTTCTGGCTACTCTTGTGAGGCAGGCCTACTGGGCCTGGAGGCTTGTGTTCACAATACTGGAACGGGGAGGTTGGTTCACTAATTTGTTGCTCTGGGCCCTGAATAAATTTTTTGATGCCTTCTGCTTACAGAATTCTATATACCCAACAATTTCGAACCATTCAGATATATATATGATCCTTTTTGAGTTCATAAATTCGGCCTTCCTACTACAGGTGTATGTGTGCATGTATATGTATATATGTATGTACATATGTGTGTGTGTGTGTGTGTGTGTAGACAGAGGGCACGGGGTGAGCTGAATATGAAGGGATGATACCTGTAAAATAAAATTAAGAGTTGAGAGGAATGTTCTGGGAGGAAGAGAAAGGGAGAGGTAGAATGTAGTAAACCATCTCACATAAAGGAGTCAAGAAAGAGCTTTTACAATAGAGGGGAAGAGGGGGAAGATGAAAGGGAATAAGTGAGCCTTACTCTCATTGGATTTGGGTCAAGGAGGCAATAACACCCAATAACGCCCAAAATATACTCAATTGAGTATGGAAATTTATCTTACTGTACAGTAAAGCAGGGGGGGAAGGGGATAAGAGAGGGGAGATAATAGAAGGGATGGCAGATTGGGGCAATCAGAAACAAACACTTGTGGATGAACAGGTCAAAGGAGAGAATAGAGTAAATGGAGGGCAGGACAGGATAGTGGGTAATATAGTTAGTCTTGCACAACATAACTGTTATGGAAGTGTTTTGCATGAGTGCACATGTACAACTTATATTGAATTGCTTGCTGTCTCAATTAGGGTGGGTAGGGAGGGAGGAAGGGAGAGAATGGGTAACTCAGGGCTTTAAAAATGAGTGTTAAAATTGTTTTTAACATGAAACTGGGAAATAAGATATACAGGCAAAATCTGTCTTGCACTTCAGGAAAATAGAAGGGAAGGAGATAAGAAAAAGGGGAGGGGGGTAATAGAAGGGAGGGCAGATTGGAGGAAGGGGTAATCAGAATGCACACTGGCCTGGGGCGGGATTAGGAGAGAGATGGGGAGAAAATTTGGAATTCAAAATCTTGCGGAAGTAAATGTTGAAAACTGAAAATAAATAAATTTATATTAAAAATAGAGGGATTATATAAATCATGTCTCTCTGCTCATAGGCTTTCCTGTTTATGGGGAGTTTATGTTTCCCTCAGAGTATGATCACAGTATGTCTCTCTTGTTCGTAGGACTTCCAAATGGCGTTCGTGTCTACTCCTCAACTAGTACCTCATCTGAAGCAGGAATATGTCTTTCTTCTCTCTAAAGGGATCAAAACTTTTTTCCTGAATATCTCCCTATGATTGTTGTTAGGTTATGTTATATCAGGTAAGGATTTGTCAGTCACTTGATTTTCTTGTTTATAATTGGATAAAGAACATTCATGACGATAGTGGAGGAAGTGCAAACTGAAATGGAAGGTAAACAATGGTTTTGGTTGCAGCTGGGGAGTGCCATATCTCCTCCTCACTCTCTGCCTCCTATCTGATGGAGGAAACAGCGTGGGGCAGATAACAAGTATCACTCCTGTTCTGAGTTCCACCATCCTATTGTGAAGGAAGTGTCTAGAAATGAGACCCAGCTCAGTCCCGCCATCTTTTCTTCTTGCCACATATCTCACAAGATGGAAGATGAACTTCTACTTTCCTCTTCTTGGGAACCTCCAAAGCTAGTTTTCAAAAGATGTCACCAAACTGGTGAATTCTGGGGCAGTTTTTTTTCCCTTTGAAATCTAACATCTCCATAGCAACATTCTCTGGGAGGGGAGCCTGGGAGGCCCAAATAATATCTATTGCCTCCTCCCAAGTCGTTGTGCCTCCTTTCGTCCAAGGCGTACTTCTTCTTCTTCGCCTCTCTCCCATCCCCCACCTGCGTCTATTACTGTATTATGCTCTGAACTAATTGAAGTTTGCTTTCCAGGCCTGGCAGTTGATCCTTGTCTGGCTATTTTGGATTCTTGGAGAAGAGGGTGGTTGATCCAAGAGAGACACGATGTTTTCAAAACTGAGGCTGGGCAGGACATTTTCCAGTTTAAGTAGATATTGATTTTTCACTTTTCTAGCTACAGAGAAAAGAGGAGGAATGGAAGAGAGGGTTAGCGATTCCTGCAGTGGGCATAGTCTGTATTTAATGTTATGCTTCATAGACTGTATTTCATGTTTTTGGCAATGAAATCCAGTCAGTGGAATGAGAAACGGGAAAGAAGGGTCTGTGGTATTAGTGTTCTAAATCTAGGAGCTAGAAATCCTCTGCATTCTATTTTGAGCTCAATCCCAGATTTGCTCTCTCTGGCCTTGTTCACTTTTTCTGTGCTTCTCATTCTTCTTTGGAAAATGAAGAGGGTGTGTGTTTGGACTGATATTATAGGACTTGAATAACTATAAATTTTGTTTCTGATGTCACCTTAGCGCTTTGAATGTTTTCCTAACTCATCCACTTTCATGTTGACCTTTCTCACTTTTGGTCAAGGCCCCATCACAACCTCCACCACTCTATAACTCTCACACTCTGGATCTTTCCTACCCTTCTCTCTGGCACATGTTATTAGTAGCAGGGACTTAAGAAATTATCTAGTGCTACCCTTAGGGTAGCCAGGTGGTGTTAAGACTAAACTGTATGCACTTCTGTAAAGAAGGTCTGGTCTGGTCTGGTCCTATTGCTGCTGTCTTGGGGGTATTGAGTTTCGTGTATTTCAGAATCTCAGGGACAGCCCAGGCTCAAGACCTATAAAAGTTCAGCACTCCTGAAGTGGTCTAATCTAGGAAAAAGTCTGACTGCTGCCCTTTTTCCCCTTCACTCCCACCCATCTGAGCTCTGCAAGTTCCTGAGCTAGGTTTAGGTCTGAATAACAGTAGTCTACTTCTGACTCTAGCCCTTGTTGGCCAGCTGGTAAGCTTTGCTTGTTTGGAGTTACAGAACTGCAAGCTCCTCTTCGGTCTGGGAGCTTACTTCTCTCTAGGCATACTGCCTGGGGCCTGAACCTGCTGGGGCAAGTGGGCAGTGGGAGAGGAGACAGCATAGGTCACCGCATTAAATCTTATTGATTCTTAATTAATTAATTCTTGTTACTTGGAACATGGTAGTAGACAATAAAGCTGCCAATTTGCCCCTGCCTCTGTCGTGGTGCCCTATATGGGTCTGAGACCTCTTCTTGTCCCCAGTTTACAACCTCTCTTTATGTGCTGGTATGCTCCTTATATAATGTACTCCCCAGGCCCATTTCCAGTATCCACAGAATCTTCTTATGCCAACCTGGGCTAGAAAAATGACTCCTTGTGACTTTTTCTTGGCTTTCTCCATCAGGATTTGGTCTGATGCATTGTCTAGATCTCTTGGGAAGAATTTTGAGGGAAAGCTGCCCACGGCACTATTTCCTGCTACTCCAACATCTTGGCTCCTCAATTCATTTAATTTTGAGTCATCTATATCTTCAGAGGTTGCCAAAGGAGCTTAGCGCACACTGTGAGCCATAGCCCCCATAGACCAAGGCAAACTTCATAGGGTAGAACTGCTGCCATGCAAATATAAAAGATTTTAGATAGGGAGGGCTCCAGAAAATGGTCAGAGCAGAAGGGAGGAGTACTAAGTAGGAGGAAAGAGTATAGTTAAGTCATAGAGAGTCTGTTGGCTTGAAAAAGACAAAGCCTCAAAATCTAAAGGTTTTTTCAGATTACAGAAGTATGAATTGACATGCCTGTGGTCTAGCATTTTGAATGACTTTCTACAGTGTAAGTAGGAGACATTTCCAGGAGAGAGGGAAAATGGATTGACATGTTGTTCACAGAAAACAAAAAAAGGAAGGCATTTTTAAATGAATGAAATTCAAGAATGTTTTACAAAATAACCTTGAAAACCTTCCATTTTAATCAGAGGCATTAGCAAGAGGAAAACAGATGTCTTATGGAATTTCTCATTTTCATAAGTCTCTGAGCTCGTCTTCACAAGGCTAGTTGTGTATGCTCTAAATTGTAACCAAGTAATATGAGGAAGCTAGACATGAACCTAGTAAATAAATTTGAGAATAACAAGAATGAAAATCCTTTCTGTTTTTAGAGAGATGGATCTGGATTCGCTCTCTGAGAACTACGAAGATTACATCTCCCTTTCCTGGTTCCAGTGTGCCTCTGAGGGGCGAGGGTCATCTCTCTTGTAACAAACACTATTGGTTTGATTCCTGTTCTAATGTGTTTCTGCCATTGTTAATTACAAATGATTAATTCTCCAGGTTCACTTATTAGTTAATAATAATTAATAGTCTTTATAATGGTGTATTTATTGCAAAGATAAAGCAAAAACAGAAGCACACACATTCCCTTTCCCCCAATATATTGGTAGCATATTCTTCCCATAACACCTCAGTCCTTGGGGAGATTGGGTTCAAATTTAACATAATTTCTACATAGCATTCATCTCACTAAATTCATTTCTAATGGATAAGTTAGCATCACTGCTACTTCTAGACTAGGTCAACCTAGTTGTTAAGGACTCTGCTCTTCACCATTTGGCTTTTGAAAAATCCAGTTCCTGCTCTCTGACAGCTCACTCTCCTGGTCTTTTTGAAGTTCACAAGGTCACAGCCATCTCCAATCTCCTTCACCCAAAACAGGAAAGAACAAATGCGAAGAGGTAAAAAACAGAAGTGCGTATTCATAGATATGTGTTGGCTTTGGAAGGGGAGATCCTCCCCACCCAGAAGTTTACAGCATGTTTCTCTCACTAAAATGCAACCAGAGAGCAAAGAGCCAGACCATGAGTAAGACCCTGGCTAGCTGTTTTATTGAAAGCACTGCAGTTCTGGCTAGACATAGCCTATCAAAAAGGTTCTTCTTCATCACAAGGCTAGCAGACTGAAGTCCATTACAAGAACGTCTGCATATGCTCCAAAGTGGGAAGCATGGTGCTTTCATTGTACATCATTATGCCTTTTCAGAAGCAAGTTTTCCATCCTCTTCTATGCAGGGGATTTAGAACCAAAAATAACTTATCCTTCAAAGTTGAGTATAATTCTACGAGGGGAAAAAATGATCTTTAATAGAATAGAGAACTTCCAAGCATTCCTGGTGAATAGATCAGAGCTAAGCAGAAAGGTGAAATATAAACACAGGAGGCAAGAAAGCCTAGAAAGGTAAATATTTTTGAGCAATTTGGAGCACTAAATGATGACAAAATGCTTACCTTCTAAAAAGGGGAGAAGAGACAAATGACCCTTTGGAATCCAAATGTCATTAAGGGTCAGAGAGGGAATTAAATAAGACAAACAAAGGACAGGGGTTTGGTTTTGTTCTATTCTTTTGGTTTTAAGAGAGGAAAGAAAAAGGAGACAAAAGATCACAGTTGGGAAGAAATGAGTAAGAATAGGGAAAAGTTACTATTTTGTATAAATGCGATATGTGAGAAGAGCATGTAAATGTGGAGGAAGGTGTGATGGCAAGCAGGCATCTCATGACCTTACTCTTATCTGAACTGTATAAAGGAAGATTGAACACATATGAACATAAATACAAAAAAAGAGTTTGGTATGGAAATACAATAAATTGTATGGGGCTAAAGGTAGGAATAGTGAAAATAGAAGGAAGTTTCATAGGAAGAACAGAATTGAGGAAAGAATAGATGTAAGCAAAGCACCCCACTTCAGAGGTTAGATCATAAAGAGGAAATTAAAAGGTAAGGAAAAATTGGAAAGACCCAGTGAGCAAGGTTTAGGAAAGGTGAAGAGATGAAGGGAAGTTGATTGGGATTAGACTACATCAATCAGAAGTTACAAATTTTTATTACACTCCTTGTTTGTTACCTTCTTCTTTGTAAAGAGGGGAGCAAGAGACAAAAAGAGGGAAAGTTGTATACATATAAGCCGATGTGATGGAGGGAAATAAACAACTGACCATTATAACCATGGGCATGAATGAGTTCAACTCACCCTTTAAAAGGGATAGAGTAGTAGAATGAATTAGAAACTAGAATTAAACAATATGCAATTTATAAAAAATATACTTGGAACATAAAGATTCCCACAGAGTTAAAACGAAAGAGTATGGGAGAATTTATTGTGCTTCAGGGGAATTAAAAAAAGCAGGAGTTCTAATTGTGACCTCAGAGAAGACAATTCTTAAAAATAGAAATTATTAAGAAAAACTATATTATATTTAAAAGCACTGTAAGTATTGAAATAATAGCAATACTATACACCAAAAGGCACAGTATCTAAGCACTTGAAGGAAAAGTTAAAAGAATTATAGAGAAATAAACATGAAAACTATAGTCTTCAAAAACTTCAATATGCTTCTTTCAGACCTAGATAAAATTAATAAAATGATAAACAGGAAAGAAGAATCTAAATAGAATTTTGCAAAAGTTATTTATGATACACCTCTTATAACTACTGAATTGGAGAAGAAATAAATATGCACATTTCTCAGTTGTGCAGAATAACTTAACAAAAACTGACAACGTGCTAGGGCATAAAAATCTCATAAATATGAAAAAGCAGAAATACTAGATACATCTTTTAGTTATCACAACACAACAAAAAGTATAATAAATAAAAATCATGTAAAGACAGAATTCACATTGAAGCTGAAACTAAATAATTTAATTTTAAAGAACATGTGGGTCAAAGAACAAAACATAGAAACAATAGGTAGCTTCATAAAGAAAAATAACAACAATGGCACAACATATCACACTTTTGGAGTACAGCCAAACCAGTCCTTAGTTAGCAATTTATATCTAAAAGCCCTTTGAAAAACAAAAGAGAAAGAGAACAGATCAGTTAATTTGGCATGCAAAAAAAAAAACCCAAAAAACCAAAAAACAACAGCAACAAAAAAAACCAAAACCCAGAAAGGCAACAACCCTCTCATGCCAAAAAAAAAAAAATACTTAAAATAAAAGAGGAGATTTACAAAATTGAAAACAAAAAAAAATTACATTAATAAATAAAACTACTATCTGTTTAAAAAAACTAATAAAAACTATTCAATAGTCTGAGTTTTTAAAAAAGAGGAAAATCAAATTAGCAATACAAAAAATGAAAAAGAATAATTTACAACAAATAAGGAGGACAAAAGAAATTATTAGGAACTGTTTTGCTCAATTATATGCCAACAAAATCAACAAGTGAAGTGAATGATTATTTACAAAAATATGAAATACCCCATTTAATGGAAATTTAAATAATCTTATCTCAAAAAAAAAAAGAAATCGAAGAAACCATAAAAGAAATCCCAAAGAAAAATAAGAGTCTTGATGGATTTACAAGTGAATTCTACTAAATATTAAAAGAATGCTTAATTACACTATTACATAAATTATTTTCAAAAATAGAAAAAGAAGGGATCCTATAAAATTCCCTCTAGTAGACAAAAATGTTCCCAATACACAAAGTAGGGAGAAAACTATAAACCAAAAGTCTACTGCAGATTGGCATGAAAGCATTGAATAAGATTAACACAGAGGGTAGGGTAATATATAAAAAAGATTATACACCATGGCAGATTGGATTACACCAGCAATACAGGGGTAAATAATTTCACAGCTAGAGACAGGAGAAGGATGGCTAGCTGTATTGGATCTACACATAGAAAAGTTGATTGGTGGTTTAAATGCACAAGATCCAGAAGAAATTGAATATAATAGCATATCTTTTGATAAACTTGAGAAGACTAACTGCAAGGGTAAGTACTTACTATTTCAGTAATACTATTTGGTAAATTGGAAAGTGGTCAGGAAGAAGCTAGGTACAGACCAGTATCTTCCATCCTGTGCTATAATATAAACTCCAAATGGATATACAAACTAAATACAAATGGTTAGATTCTAAACAAATTAGATAAACAGAGGAGATAGCCTGAATAACTTTGCATTGAAGAGGTGTTATTGACCAAATAAGAGATAGAAAGGCTCACGGGAAGTAAAATACACAATTTTGATTGCACAAAATTGAAAAACTTTTGCACAAATAAAAACCATTGAAGTTAAAATAAGAAAGAAAATAGTTAACTGGGGGGAAGAGAGGAAGGACTTTGGAGAAATATTCAAAGTTATAAGAATAAGAGGCATTCCCCAATCAATAAATGATCAAAGAATGTGAATAGGCAGTTCTCAAAGAAGAAAGGCACACTATTGACTGCAATTTTAAAGTACCCCAAATCAGTAATAATTAAAGGCATACAAATTAAAAAATTCTTAGTTTATATCTTATACTCATCAGTTTGGCAAAAAGGAAAATGACAATTGACGGAGGGGCTGTCAAGGGACAGACATATGAATGTGCTATTTGCAGAGCTGTGATTTTGGTAAGCAATTTTGATCTATACTTTCCTCCTCTCCCAAATCCTTAATTCCACATTCTCTTTGACCTAGTAATACCACTATGAGGCTTATACCTCCAATGTGACCAAAGAATGGGGGAAAGGACCTATATGTACAAAAACATTTATGGGCAACACTTTTTGTTTAGCCAAGAACTAGAGGTTAATGGGATACCCATTGATTGGAAAATGGCTGAACAATTTATTTGCCTGTGAATGTAATTTAATATTATTTATGCTGCCAGAAATGACAAAAAAGTTACATTAAGTAATACCTGGGAAGACTTGCATGAAATGATTCAGAGTGAGGTGAGCAGAGCCAAAGGAAAAAAGTTGTATACAAAGATCGCATCCTTGTAAAGGAAAAAGAATTGTGTACAAAGATTGCATCCTTGTAAAGGATTAAGAACTTCCATCAACCCAAACACCAAGAGACTGATGGTCCAGCATACTTTCCAGACTTTTTTAACAGAGACATGGTGGACTAGAGGTACAGAATTAAGCATACATTTTTTAGCCTTTTATTTTGATTTTTAACCTTTCTTTTTTTAAAATATTTATTTATTTTTAGTTTTTAACATTCACTTCCATAAGATCTTGAATTCTAAATTTTCTCCACCTCCCCGAGATGGCATGCAGTCTGATATAGGCTTTACACATACATTCATATTAAATATATTTTCATATTAGTCATGTTCTAAAGAAGAATTAGAACCAATGGGAGAAACCACAAGAAAGAAGAAACAAACAAAAGAAAAAGAGCAAATAGTATGAAGAATACATTTTTAAAGATGTGTTCAACGTACGGATTTGTTTTGCTTGTCTGTGCTCATTTGTTACAAGGGGGAGCTTTTGTTTGCTGAAGAAAACGTTGGAGGGATGAGGATAGTGATAGTGATGATGTCCCCTTTACCTCACTTACCACAAAAAAGTAGAGAACATCAATAAAACATTTGCTTTAAATGCTCAGAAGAGAACAATAGGAAGACCAGAGGGAGATCCAGATAAACTGGATAGCTTGGGAGCTAAAGCGCTGAATTTGTTAGACTTTTATTTTTAAGGCATGCTCTGTATAATATTTATGGTTTCAAATACAAAGCCTCTTTTTCTGGTTGTTGCTTTTTCTTTTTAGTATGTGGAAATGTTTGCTGATGCTTCTTAAGTTCAGAAAATAAAAAATAAAATCCGGGGAGGTGAGAGTGGGAAAGACATCATTACCTCTCGAGGCAACCCATTCCCCTTTTGAACCCTTCTAACTATTGGGAAGTAGCTTTGAAATCTGTTAACTCCCTGTAACTTCCAGCCATCTGTCCTAATTTTAGTCTCTGGCATCAAATAGAACCTGCCTAATCATTCTTCCACACAAGTAAGTCTTCACATGGCAAATCTCATCACAACTATCTAACCCTTAAGGCTATTTATGCCTAATTTGCTTACTTGGAAACTGAGTCACAAAAGGAGAGGCAGAGAGAGGTTAAGTGACTTTCCCAGGGTCACAGAGACAATAAGTAATTTAGACTGGTTTTGAATTTGGGTTTTCCTGACTCCAGTTGCCTTCTGGAGTTAGGTGAGATCGCTACATATCAGCTGGAGTTATACTTTGTACGAATCACAGAATGGATGTCAGATATCCTGGGAAAAGTTGGTAAGACAGACTCTGAGGAAAGACCTAGTAGGATTTCTGAGTATTTGGTTCTACTTGTTCTAATCAGGGGAGTCAACCATATATTACCGAAATCTCTTTTTTGAGAGAAAATAAAGGTTAAAGTATTTGATCTCTCTGGGGTTTAAACCCAGAGAACCATGCAGCAGAGATCAAAGCTGATTTCTATTAGTAATAAATAATATAAATGAAAATAAGTTTTTTCAAATGAGATAATATTTGTAAAGCACTTAGCATAGTGCCTGACATATAGTAGGTGTTTAAATAAATGCTTCTTCCCTTCCCTTCCACTTCCCTTCTCCTTCTCTTTCTCCTCCCCCTCTGCTATTTCAGTTTCATTTGTTCCAAAGTCATTTCGTGAGTACATATGAGAGCTCTGACAAGCAGACTGGCGTAGTAGATGGGTGGGGGGGGGGGTTTAGACTTGGAGTCAGGGGGGGGTCTGTGTTGAAGTCTGCCTCTCTCATATGTATGGAGGTGCATGGGGTGTTCAGGGAGCACTAGCACCTCTGGTGTGAGGTCTTGCCAAGCCCTTTTCAGGGCTGCTCATCCGCCTTTAGTGTCCACCAGTCACCTAGCTCTCAGCTGTGGCTCTAAGAAGCTGTAGCATGTGTAGCAGCCACATCCTGATAAAACCATCTTGGCAGATGGGCTAAATCCGGTTGAGGGTAAACGACTGGCCTCAAAAATGTCAATGAGTTAGGGGTGCGTCTACCCCAAGCATGTGAAGACTTTCTCTGGCAAAATGAGCAGATAAGAACCATTTGTTTCAAGTCCGTAGAGGTGGCTGAAGCAGGAACAGTGAAGCACTTAGAGCTTGATTAGACCTCAAAGGTGCCAAGATCACCCAGTGCATCCTGGGCCATCGCCAGACATCCCGATTTTTGTCCTGCCACTGAGCTTGGATGACTGGAAGAAAGAGTGAGGCTGACATCTTTATGCAGCTCTGCCTCACTTAAATCCAATTCACACATGAGTCAAGACATTACCCCATGAAGTCATCGTCCTCTTTGAGAACAAAGGATGAACAACAATGTGTTACTGGGGGAAGTCACGTGACTTATCAGTGCTCAGGTAACTCTCGAATACTATACATTACAAACAGGGATAGATTGTTAAATGTTTAACAACCCACTCTCAAGGGGTAGAGAAATATACACAGACACTTTTAAGTTCAATATGCATTATTAACATTTTCCTCCACCACTTTCTTAAGTCTTGACAGTCAAATGAAAGATAAATGAAGACCTGATTTTTAGCTGTTTGCCAATTTCTGTAAATGCTCACACTGAAAATTTAACAATCAGCAAGTTCATTTAATCTGGCTCCAGCACGTCCTTGGGTACAGATAAGTTGCTGATTTACCTTGATGGAGGGAGTTTCCACAGCAGAAATTCCCTACACGTATGTGATCACAGATCTGGACGTTCCTCCTTTACTGCCCCAATTCCCTGCCAACAACAAAATAAGAGACACATGATATAATAGAAAGAACACTGTATCTGAAATTAAAACAAACAAACTAATACTTTGGTATTGCTTCTTACTAGCAAATAATAGTAAGAGTCAGCACTTCTGTAATCCTTCTGGGTTTGCAAAGCACTTTACAAATATCTTATGATTTGATGCTCAGGATGGCCCTGGGAGATAGGTATTATTTTCAATCAATCAACATACAAAGCAATGTGATAAGCACTAGGGATACAAAAAGTGGCAAAAGACAGTTCTGGCTCTCAAGAAGCTAACAATCTAATGGGACAGATAAGAAGCAAATACATACAAAGCAGGCTTTACACAAGATAAATAGCAAATAATTAGCAGAGGGAAAGCGGTAGAATTAAGAGGGGTTTGGAAAGCCCTCCTCCAGAAGATGGGATTTTGGTTAGGACTTAAAGGAAGATAGAGAAGTCAGCTGGAGGAGATGAGGAGGGAGAGCATTCCAGGTACAGAGGACAGCCAGAGAAAATGTCCAGAGGCAAGAGATGGAAGAGTCTTATTCTGGGAACTGCCAGGAGGCTAGTGTCACTGAATCAAAGAATATATGTTAGGGAGTAAGGCATAAAAAGACTGGAAGGGTAGGAGAGGGCTAGGTTATAAAGGGCTCTGAAGGCTATTTTTACTGAAACAAACTGGAGCTGTACCCAGGATCACGCAGCTAGTACTTGGATTTGAACTCAGATCTTCCTGATTCCAAGTCCTGTGCTCTATCTACTGGGCTACTATCTTTGAAACGACAGATGGACGTATTATAGGATTTTAAAAATAGAATTCACCCAGTCCAACCCCACCTATCCTCTCCATTTTACAAATGAGAAATCTTTTAAAACCCAGGTCACACTCACAGTCAATACAAAATAATGCCAAGATTTGAGCCCATGTCTTTTGATTCTGAGCCTAAGAATCTTCCCACTCCACAAAGCTGCCTGTCGAAGTGGTATACCCTCTCTAAAGCTCAGTTTCTTCATTTGTAAAATGATGATAAGAATACCTGTGCTATAAGAATACCTGTGCCATATGCCTCTCAGAGTTATGAAAGTATCACATGAGATTGTTTTCTAAACTATAAAGGGCTATACAGAAGCCAGGTAAGACTAATAGCTTATATTCATGTATTGTATTAATAAAATCCCTTTAATAAAAGGATTTGTTCTGCGAAGTTTGGATTCAGTCAAAGGGCCACACTTGAGGACCTAGAGGGCCACATGTGGCCTTGAGGCCGCAGGCTCCCCACCCCTGACAAAGCAGGGTCCACAGATGCTTCCCTTACAACAACCTTGTGATATTTGTAGTTTAAAATATCCTCATTTTATAAATGAAGAAATAGAAGCTCAGAGGGGCTGGAGCCAGGAGTTTAATTGAGGTTTTCTGATTCTTTCTATTGTACCGCATATCATCTGCCTGCTTTGTCTTTCTACTAACAAGGGAAGGAAGTTATATAACAATATAATTAACTGTCTTTTATTTTTTAATATGTAAAATGCTTTTGCAAACTCTTAAAGCATTGTATAAGTGTAAGTTTTATTGTTATTAATATTGTAGGCACTCCCCCCATAGCTCTGCATACAGCAGATGCTCAATAAATGCTTGGGTTTGCCCTGAACTGTTGCTACAGGTGGTGATGACAGGAGCTCCAGGCTCCATGTCAGTAGCTGGTGGTGGTCACTGTGGGGCTCTGCAGGCACACCGAGGAAGCGAGAACTTTGGTGCAATGGTGTTGGGTTGAACTGTGGTGCTGAGTCAGACATCATCAGAGCTGTAGTTTTGTTCTGTTCATTTTCAAAGACTTGTTTGTAGTAGCTAACTCTATGTAGAGCAGGTACTTCAGTTGTACGGGGAATAAGGTGCCTTCTAAAATGTATTAATGCTTTTAAAAAATAACCTCTCCACCATTTAAGCAAGCAATCTGAAAAAAAAAAGGTTATAAAATGTGTTGACTTATAATTTGGGAAGTAGCTGCATATTGGAATTCTCAATGCGGAGTATTTGTCATCTGTTCATGACTAGCAGATGGCCCCCTCTCTCCTCCTCCTTTGCAAACCAATGGAGTGACTCATGTCTTGAATGATGTGCAAAGCTAGACGTCTAATTTCCCTGGTGGCAAGGTGGCAGGGCCGCAGTGTTAAGTGTGTGGGGCCTGCCAGCCATGATGACTCTGTTCTCTTGCACAGCAAGGACCTCTCAAAATGCCTCTCTTACTCTGGTGGAACAAAAATTATCCGGCTTACCACAGTACTTGTTCAATAAGTCAGCTCTGAAAATATGTGGCCCATATGTGCCAGCCTATGGGCAAACACGTCTGTGTGTACACAGGAGACTCTATGCTGGGAACTGTGAGTTATACAGTCTACACCTGGCGTGAGCTCTGTCTTTATGTGATATATGGCGCAGACATAGTCAGGCTGGTCTTGGAAGAGTATCCGGTGCCCCTAGAAGTTCCAGCAAGACAAATTGCTTGCCACTCTCTTATAACTTTAAAATATTATTGCTCCTGCTTATTAAATGGGAGATTATAGTTAAAGGAATAAAAAAAGCTTTTTAAATACTCAAAGGTACTTTTGTTTTTGTTTTTGAAACAAGGGAAGTGTTCAGGTCTGCCTTCTTAACCAGAAATAAAGGCTGTAGTTTATACAATGGGGGGAAAATGCTATTGTTTAATACACCATAAGAAACAATGATTGTGAAGTCTTTGTGGAACTATGGGAAGGTGTGTATTGATGCAGAATGAGGAAAACAATATGCATGATGATTACAATAATGTAAGTGGAAGGAACAAAAAAGGGAAAATAAAATTAGTGGCCCCGGAGAGGAGCTGAGAAAATGTCCCTCTCCTCTATGAAGATGTGGGGTACTATTTTACTGTTCAGTCATTTCAGGTGTGCCCCACCCTTCCTGACCCCATTTGGGGTTTTCTTGGCAAAGACGCTGGTTTGCCATCTCCTTCTCCAGCTCATTTTGCAGATGAGGAAACTGAGGCAAACTAGGTCAAGCGACTTGCCCAGTTAAGTGTCTCAGGGAGATGAGTCTTCCGTGCACTATGGCCCCACCTAGCTGCTCTATTGTGGGGAATATTATATATACTGAGAGACTCAACTGATAGGTTAGTTTTGCGGAACTGTTTTTGTTTCCTTTCTTTAAAAAACAAATAATTCTTTACTTCTTGACTCCAGGCCTCACACTGTATCTACTGCACCAGCCATGTGTTCTGTGACTAGGAAATTGAGAAGCAGAAATCCTAAATTGTTTTTCCCCCTGTTTATTCTCATGTGCCCATGCATTCTGGTCCTTGCATCAGATAGGGATGTTTCTTGAATGGCTTCCTGCTTTGTTCATTCCTTTATGGTTCCTTTTGTGTTTACAGAAGAATTGTGTTACAATCTTAAAAACTTTAGGGGCCTTGCCAGGAGATGCAGGCTCTACTCCTAGTTTCATCAACCATCATTTGAGCTTGAACAAGTAACTTCTCAACTTTGGGCTTCATTTTCTTCATCTGTAAATGGGAGTTGAGCTCAATTTTGTATAAGTCCCCTTTTAGCCATACACTGTTCTCTGACAGTGACAGATTCTGGCAGGGCCATCAACAGACGTAGTAGTCACTATTATAACAGGGTCTTTTTATCTCCACAAATCCCTTCTCCAAATAAGGTAAATAAAGTAAGAGTTAGTATGTTTCTTATAGTATATTGGACAGAGCACAGACTCTCCATTCCCAGCAGCTATGGTGGGTTTCAACTCAACAGACCATCATGGCTCATTCTGGGTACCCTCTAATTCACTCAGTCCTTCTCTCTCTCTTTCTCTCTCTCTCTCTCTCTCTCTCTCTCTCTCTCTCTCTCTCTCTCTCTCTCGTACTGCTTCACAAATTTGTCCATGGACCATGCTAATCTTCTCTATATCAGTCCAATTTTAATGCTGCCAAAGCAAGTACCCTTCTGTCTTTTTCACCTTTTTGCGTATTGTCTTTCCTCATTAGATTGTAATCTTCTTGAGGGAAAAGACTGTCTCCTCTTCT
>CM053622.1:446280772-446316905 GCA_028646595.1 Phalanger gymnotis
GGACAGGATAGGATGGAAGGATAAAAGCCTTTCACAACAGGAGCATCGTGGAAGTGTTTTGCATAATGATACATGTGTGATCTATGTTGAATTGCTTGCCTTCCTAGGGTGTGTGGGTGGGAAGGGAAGAGTTGAGAGAATTTGAAACTCAAAGTTTTAAAAGCAGATGCTTAACAAAATTAAAAAAAAATTTTGCGGGCAGCTGGGAAACAAGATATATAGGGAATGGTGCATAGAAGTCTATCCTGCCCCACAAGAAAGTAAGGGGAAAGGGGATGGGGGGGATGGAGTGAAAGAGGGGAGGGCTGACAGGGGAACAAGGCAATCAGAATATATGCCATCTTGGAATGGGACGAGGGTAGAAATGGTGAGAAAATTTGTAACTCAAAATCATGTGGAAATCAATGTTGAAAACCAAAATATTAAATAAAATATATACAGAAAAAAAAAAAGAAACCCAGAGGAGGGAGTCTGCAAGATGAGAATGTGGTTGAAAGTGTCAAATGTGGCAGAGAGTTCTAGAAACATCGACTCAGAGAAAGACCATCCTTGTGTATGGTTCTCAAATGTTCTGCCAATCTTTGACAAATATTTTGTTCTGTTATTTTTCTTCTTTCCTCTTTCTCCCCGAGGCTCATTCTGTAGTTCTTTTCCAGAGAATCTACCATTATAGACTGCCTGTCTTATTGTCTGAATTTGGTAACCTCTGGTTAGACATGCTACTTTCTTCCTAGAGACCTCTCCATTGTGTTTTGTTTTTTTTTTTTTTTATGTTTTCACGTCATTTGTTAATTGCTCTTAGGAACCACTCTGGGGGTTCTTGAGTGCCCTGTTGGTGCTCTAGGAGTCCTTAATAAATTCAATAAATACCTTCTTCTTCCTTACAAGATTTTTCTTTTATTCAAGGTCCTTTTGTGTCTATACTTGTCCATTGAGATGACTCTTCCTCCAATATTTGTTCATTCCTTCTTCCACAAGCTTCTATCTTCATGAATGCAGATTTAACTATATTATCTTTATGAGTGAACAAGTTTTGTTTCTCTGAGATGATGCAGGGGACCAATTGGGATCCAGCTAAGAAAAGTTCAATGAATCGTTGGAGTAAGCCTTTCTCTAACTGTCCTCTTTTGACTCCACTATCCTGTTTGCAACTGATTTTCCTCAATACCCTCATTGGCTTCTAGGAATTGCTTGCAAAAGGGTCTGGAGAGGGCTGTAGTGTTCCTGGGTGGTTCCCACATTGAGGATCAGTGGTGGCCTCATTTCTTTAGCCACTCTTGTCCTGGACTTCCCTCAGCCCATGTGCCCAACACTACTGGGTAGAGAGCTATGAGAAACCCTTGAACTTCTCTAGTACTCTGGCTCTTATTCCTTCTCTTTGTTCCCTATTTCCTTCTGGGCTCTATTCAAAGTTGTAATCAGCACTGCATTTTTGTTTTCCTCCCTCCTCCCTTTCTTGTTCACCAGTCTCTAGAGTCCTAAACATTTGACCCCTTTCCTTCTAGATTCTCATGGCTAGTCTTTTACAGGTCCCCACATCACTTAGTCGTGGGTTTAGCCCTGGGAAACAAACATGGAGTTAACCACAAAAGTCAGACAAGGGTGTAATACCTTCCCAGTAGGTCTACAAATTAACTTTATTTTGGGAGGTTAATTTCAATGATTGTGATATATTGTCCATATTTTAAGTATTTATTAATTTGCTTCTGAATCTTTGTGTTTTAATCATTCTTTTTTTTTATGTTGTAGACAATAAATAATTGTCCTAGACCTGAAAGAAAAGAACTGGGGATACCCCAAGAGGCAAAAGATAGTCCCTGCCCTCGAGGGGCTTACAATATAATAGGAAAGCCCAAGTTTCTGAGCTGTTATTAAGCTAGTCCATCATATTAAGGGCCTGTAGCTCTTTGTTTTGGAAGTCAGGAGAACAAGAGTTCCAGGTGAAACCTTTATGGATAAGAGTATCCCAGCTCTATAGTTTGTTTACCTAGAGAAAAATGTGCCCATTGAGTTGTATTGTAAACTCTCTGGGGTGGTACAAGGAAGAGTGAAAGTGTGGCAACAATGATGGTTTCCCAAAGTAAGTGATTGTTTTATCCTTGCCAACACTTTCTGACTCTTGTTCTTCCCTCATTCTCTCAATGTGCATTTGTCAGAGAGTGTTGGAATCTTACTATCAGTGGTTATGGGACCCAAACGCCTGGGACTTGAGCATGGTGTATTCTGACTTACTTCCTGGTATTCTTTCCTTACACCATGCTGCTTTGCTGCTTAAGTAAGTATCACTAAGGCTAAATAACTTTAGATGAACACAAGATATTTATTTAGGAGGACAAATGAACAACCAGTAGGTTTCCATTCCACTGTATATAAACCCACGAGACCATGTTCAAAATATTCTGTTACCAGCTTAAAATTGAAAATCAACTGATCTCTCTGCTTCCATCCATTATCTTGCATTTTTCTTCTTTTCTTTTTTTATTTTTACAATAAAAGTGATTCCTAAGGAAGCAGACACATTGATTATGAGGAAACTGGTTTTTCACGCTTCATTTCCAAAGAGCACCTATGGATTTTAAAATCTATTTAACCTAAATATAGAAAATGTGTACCTGAAAGAACAAAACTCGTTTTCTGACAGTCAGATTTACAATTGTGACTACATGTCTTCCAAATGTCTATGTTTGATTTTTTTAAATTTTTTTTAAAGCTTATAACAGTTTCCTTCATTTGTGTTAGCTTGGAGATCAGAACATGAAATTTCTGTGACTCCCATCCAGTTCAATAATATCTTCTGTTGCTAAGAGACCTGGGGGACTATGTGAAATCAATTGGCAGAATATAGGCCAGAAATGAATCTCTCAAGTGACTGTTTGCAAATGTAGGGCCCCCCCCCACCCTTTGCCCAAGCAGTTACAATGCAACTGAGAGGGATGCCTGCAGAATGGAACAGACATCATCAATGTGTTCTGAATCAAATCATCAGGAGCTGTGACTGCTCCAGAAAAAGAGAGCCCTTATCCTTGCCTCATCCTGAAAGAAGGGGAACACCTAACTCTTATGAACTGTAAGAAATTTATAAGTCTGCTGAGGGGTGGTTAAGGGACAGAGAGGAACTGCCAAAAACAAGCCAAGAGGATGTATGGAGGCAAAGAGGAGGGAGGCCCTACCAGCTTCTGCTATTGCTCCACACCCAACTGGTTTTAACCCTAGGGTTTGACCAGAGGGAGGACATGAGATTCTTCACTGGATGACTAAAAGAATGGGAGAGGAAGAGAGAGGCAGATGCTAGCCCAATGGGCACTATTGCTGTTACTTTTCCTGCCACAATCCTGACTTGGGGATGAGATGCTGAGAAAGGATGGTAGATGAATGACGTGGGACTGCCAGAGCTATGGCAGAAAGACTTTAGCTGTCCTTGTCTGCCAAGAATGACAGCAGTGGCCCTCTTCCTTTCCCTTCCACCTCTGGAGAAATTCTGTATTCATTCCAAAGTGTTTCTATTTCTTTAAAGTCTTTTTTTCATTTCTTTCTAAAAGCTAATATGAAGAGAAAACTGTGGTTTACCCAGTGCATTACTGTTTCGGAAGTATTTGGTTTGCTTAAAGAAAGCTGAGAGGTCAACTATACAGAGAAAGAATTTTAGAATAGTTCTGTAAAAGCAGTTAGAGTAAAGTTATAGTGTCCATCACACTTACTCCTAGGTCACTACTCAGTTCAGGCCTGCTACTCATCTTATTCCCATATTTACTCTTGTTCCTGAGCTCCAGAGAAATCTAGGAGATATATTTGGATATTTTCTTTCTAATTAACAAAATTTCAACCTCTTTTTCATTAATTAATTGGTTTCCATCTCTTACTTAAATTTATTTATTAAGTAAACTGGAGAAACCTGCTTTCTCAATAGTAAATAATCTTATCTTTTTATTGAGTAAATTCTTTAATCTCCTACAGGTGACTATTGAATTTATAAACTATTAACAATAAATAATAAAGACATGAGTAATTATTAATATTTTGGCTATGAGAGAGACCTTAGCTAGAGTCACCTCAGATCTTACTATCACAGCATATGACTTCTCTTTATTCCTGGGTAGAAAATTTTACTATGAGTTCACTCCAAATGCTAATTAAAGTCTCCTAAGAATCCTCTCCATGGGTGGTGCATTGAGTAGAGCACCAGCCCCTGGAGTCAGGAGGACCTGAGTTCAAATCTTGCCTCAGACACTTGACACATTTACTAGCTGTGTGACCTTGGGCAAGTCACTTAACCCCAATTGCCCTGCCTTCTCCCCTCCCCACCCAAAAAAGAGTCCTCTCCATATATTTCCTTAAGATAAGAGTTCAATTCAAGTTCTCAGGAAGTAAACTTTTTTAGTTCTTTTTCTCACTCCTCTCTTCAATCATTACAGGAAACTTCTTCCAGAATACACTGTGAGTCTGTGGATTCCTCGTCATAGAATTATTTTTTATAATGTTTCTCCATAACATAACAATTAAGATAGTTATTACAAAAGTTTCCCTCACCTTCCTATCTTCTCCACAGAATATCTCATAAATCTTCATAAATTAATTTTTAAATACTCCTCAACTCCATGAGGAAATGCATCTCATACCAAGACATTTTTAACTATAACTTCCAACTCAAATTGCCTTTTCCATAACATTCCGCTAAGCCTTTAAAAATACAGTAATAGTATCTTTAGTCTCTGTGCACAAGCTTAGTAAAACAGGTGCAACATAGGGGAAAGATTAAATAAATTGAACCAAAAAGAAATTTGGGCACAGAGAGTCAGCAATGTTCAGTAGAAGGAAAATCTGGTAAGTAAATGTGGGAGTCATTTCCTTTAAAGGCAAAAGAGTCTTGGGCAACTCTGATTCTCTTTGTTCAATTCCAGGAGCAGGCTTGAAGAAACCCCTCCCACAGTGGGGAACCAAACATTATTACTAGAGGAAAAAGTCATGCCCAAAGGGAGAAATTGGGAACAGAGTGGGGGCAAGAGAGGGAATGACACCACCTCCACTATTATACATTTAAAGAAAGCAATTCTTCCTACTGCCTATGGCATAAAATGCAATTCTTAAGCTTGGCATTTAAAGCTTCTCTCCACTTGATTTCAGATTACATTTTTAGGCTTATTGCATGTTATTTGGTACAAGATATTCTATCTCCAATCTCCAGGCCTTTGAACAAGTAAGTGCTCTGTTCCTAGAATGCGCTCTCTCTTCATTTCCGCCATTTAACTCTAGCAAGGCTCAAAATAAGTCCTATTTGTGTAGCAGGAGCAAAATATCTACTGAAGTTCTGCCACATATTGGTCCAGTGTCTTTTAAAGACCCTGCCAAGTAAGCTGGCAAGGTAACTTGATTTTCCAGGAGACTAAGGATTGAGTTATTGAAGCAGCTTGCTGGTTGGTCACTTAAGGCATGAAAAGGCCACCCCAACAAGAGGCAGTGAACTTCAGACTTGGCAAATGTCCCACTAGCTTGCTTTTTAAAGACCAGGGGGGCATAGTTGATCCCTCAGGCATCCAATGGATAAAATACAATGCCCTTTTCATTCTATGATTGAGGGATGTTTTTACATTTCTTAAAGACATAAAAAAGTACAAACACTTCTTTACCTTGACCTACCAACAGTTCGAAAGGGCTTCACCCTTACAAGTTGTCAATTCTCTACTTCTAGCTTTACACCCTTAACGACCTTAGAGTAGGTGATTCTGCCACAAATGCAGCCAATCAAAACCAAAAGGAGCAAAACCCTGAAACCTCTTTGTCTTGTCCTTGATGCTTACGTCCTGTAAATTTCATAGGAGCCTCCATGAATCAATACATCCCCACCTCATGACTTGATAAAAGCTGATTTTTACTTATAAATAGTATCCTATCAACAAAACTCAAAGGAAATTGGGGCAAAAGGCAGATGCATCACCTTGCCTCTCCCCTATTTCTTGAATTATAGAACTAAACAAGGGACTTATTTTCTTTTTGTTGAATAATATACAGCACTAGCAAGGATGTGTTCTCAAACTAGTAGGACAAAATAAGAAAAAATTCCTTTCATTCGATGCCCACATATTGGCATTCCTTGATGATCTATGTTGAACTATGCCAAAGTTACTGTCTACTGTCTACTGTCATCATTATTTCCATCATCTTCATCATCATCATCATCATCATCATCATCATCACACTTAAAGAATATATTTCTAACCTGAAGAAACCACTGTTGATTTCCCCTTGCTGGGACTAGAAGACTGTACATGCCCTTTGCTGTTATGTATCAAGGCAGGTAAGTTTAGACCAAATTCCATTAAGGGAAGCCCCTCTTCTAGTAATAGGGGTCAGGGCTCATGTTCTCTTGCTGTTTGGTTCAATAAACACTAACCCCAGTACCCTGAGAATTGTTTTACTGATATCCTATATCATGGCTCACATGTAGGTTTTTCCCAAAAAGGAGGGAGTTAAAACAACTTTGAAGTTCAAAAGACAGAGACAAATGACAGACAGGCTATGGGGGGGAAAGTACATTAATGGAATTATAAATTGGTCCTCTCATTCTTAAAAGCAACAAAGAACTATGCACAAAAAGTCATTAAACTGTGCATAATCTTTGACCCAGCAATACTATCACTAAGCTTATATCCCAAAGCGATCAAATAAAGAGGAAAAGTATCAATCTTTACTAAAATATTTATAGTAGCTCTTTTTTGTGATGTTGAAGAACTAGAAACAAAGGAGATCTTCATTAATGGGAAATAGCTGAACAAATTATGGTATATGAATATGATGGAATACTACTATGCTATAAAAAATTAGGAAGGGGACTGTTTCACAGAAACCTCAGAAAACTTGTATGAACTGATGCAGAATGAAGTGAATAGAACAGATAGAACAATTTATACAATTAACAACAATATTGTTAAAAAAAAAAACCCAACTTTGAAAGATGTAGAACGCTGATCAACACAATGACCAACCATGATTCCATAGGACTCATAATGAAACATATTGGCCACTTCCTGACAGACAAGCGATGGACTCAGAGTACAGATTAATGTATGTATACACACATATGTTGAAATATACGCATATATTTGTGTTTAGACATGGCCAATTTGGGAATTTATATTGTTTGCATATATTTGTTACAAGATCTTTGTTGGGAAGATTGACATGGGAGGAGCAAAAGAAAACAGATTTTGGTTACCCAAAAACATAAAAATTTAATTTAAAAAGTAAAATTAAAAAGCAAACCTTATCAATATAAGGCAATTTTTAAGACTGCTATTTTACATTTTACATTTCAGCTTGGCTCTGAACTGTCTAAGCGAATCTCCGTATGTGTCTGCTGGCAAAACAAGCAGACTAGGGACAATCCTCTTGTCGACGACTCACTTTTCCAATGCAAAAGATTCCTTTTCCACAAATTAGCTCTAACCCAAGTTTCCAGACCTTGAAAATTCGCCATGTGTCCTCCAAGCCTGGACACATACATCTCAAGATATTCAATCACCAAAAATCAAGGGGTAAAAAGAAGCGGTCTGAACCTTGGTTCAGGCAGTACACATGCTTTTGATGCCATCTGTTCATGGTCCCAAGTGGGCCAGGATAGGAGGATTAGGGCAAACCATCCTCTTCTCAAACCTCCCACTTACCCACACCACCCAAGAAGCAGCTCAAAACATTCTGACACAATTCAAAACTAGAAAGGAAGAGCCAGGCAGAGGGATCTTTGTACACACATTAAGTCATCAGCTTTTTCAGTGCCATAGCCAATGGGGTACTCTTCATCATCTCTTAATTCAAGCCCTTTAGTCCGAAGTCACAAATGTCTGGAAGCAGGGGCCAAAGTTCCCACATGGTTTACTGGAAACATGAATGGCAACTCTGAGCATGGTTCCATGGAATACATTAATTGAACCTCTTTACAAATGTGCCCTTTTAAAAATTTGCACATTTCCAGATGATATCACTTACAGGCATTCCCCAAAATCAGTCAAGCCAAGTTATTAAGCCCTTACTATATCTGTGCCAGGGACTGTGCTAAGTTCTGGACATACAACGAAAGACAAAAGACAATCTCTTCCCTCAATGGGTTCACAATGTGATGGGAGAGTCAACATATAAACAGCTAACTGCTTATAAACAAGATATTTATGGGAAAAATTAGAGACAGTCTTGGAGCAAAGGTAGTAAAATGAAGGCGGGCAAGGAAAGGCTTCTTGGAGAAGAAAGCTAGGAGGCTGAGGTAAGGAGGGAGAGAATTCCAGGCACCCAACTTGCCCCTGGCCACACACCTACCAAGTGACAGAAGCAGCACTTGAAGCTGTTTTCCTGACTCCCAGCACCAGCATTTCAAACCTACAGTGCTTCCTAGCTCTTGGGCTTCTGAGGAATGGCAGCAAGTTGGCATGCCTCCTTAAAGCACTTGAATACAAATGATGAATGTAGGCAAAACAAAAATAAAGATGTGCAAGTTTAAATGGAGCCAGCAGAGGCCTCTTAGAAGCTTATAATGACAAAATCAACAGTCTTCTCAGTAGGTAGCTCTGATCTGATTGCCTTCCCCCACCCCTAACTCTCCATGGAGAGCCTTGCCGAATCAACTCAATTAAATAAACTTTGTGTCTGCTGTGTGCCGAGCGCTGTTGAGTGCTAGGAAAATACAAAACTTAGATCATGAATCACGGATCAGGAAGCTGCTTCAGAAGCGTTCTGAAGGGTACAAAACCCTCATTTTACACGTGAAAAATTGAGGCAGAGAGAGGCTTTCCTATGGTCCTATATGTCTTTTTTTGACTGGGGGGCAGTTCCTTCTCTTGTACCATGCTAGTCCTTGCACTCAGAAAGACTATCTTCTAGAAATGTAAAAGATACAAGTTAATTAGTTATGTAGTTAAAAGATAATTATAAGATATCTAGTCCAGGTAGACTATATAACTAGTCTATTTAGAAGACAGAAGATAGCTAGCTATCTAGAAGATTTACAAATATCAAAAAAATATACAAATATTTATATACGTAAAACACTTGATAATATCTTATCTAAAAGATAAAGCTGACGTTTTGTATTTCTCTATAAGGATAAAAAAAACTAAAGCATTTACATATGCCATCTTATCTGATCCTCCTAATAACTCAGTGAGGGAGTGTATTATCAACATTTTACAATGAGGAGAGTAAGTCACAGATTGAGTAACAAACTGATTGGCCCAAAGTCATCCAGCCAGTAAGTAGAAGAGCCAGAATTCAAACTCAGGTCTTCTGCTCCAAATTGTAGGTACTTTTCATGACCAACTTGCAGATTGAAGTGAATAGAACAGATAGAACAATTTATACAATTAACAACAATATTGTAAAAAAAAAAAACAACTTTAAAAGACATTGAACTGGAAGAGGTGGAGGATGAGTAAAAAGGAAGCCACCTCATTTCTATTGTTCTCACATTCCATGATACCTTTCATAGAGAAAGCACAGTGGAAAACGTAACCCCCAGATGTCTAAGCTTTTACAAACAGCAGTTTTTCAAGGGCACCTCCTTGGCAACTGATCCTTCAAGCTCCAGTTGTACCATAGCTTCTAATGCCAAACTAAACTTTTAAAATTAATCATGGCAGGACCTGTAACCAAGTGCAAAATAACCTAATTCTGTTCTCTTTAAGGAATTACGCTCACCATTTCCTGCTCACCCCAACTCCTTAGGAGACCCAAAATAAAAAGAACAAGGAACAGATAAAGAAAGAGGGAAAGGAGGAACAGACTAGGATTTCATTTCTAAAACTAGGAATAAAAAGGAAAACCAGAGCGTATCTGTTTTAGTTCCCCTTCTGAGGATGTCTGTCACTTATAGCTAGAGAGTTACAAGCAGAACAAAAGACCTTGAATGAGAACAGATCTTTCTCTCCCCTTCATCCCTCATACAACCTATTTCAGTTGTTTTGGGTCATGTCCAACTCTTAGTGACCCCATTTGGGTCTTTCTTGGCAAAGATACTGGAGTGGTTTGCCATTTCCTTCTCCAGCTCATTTTACAGATGAGGAAATTGAGGCACAAAGGATTCAGTGACTTGCCTAGGGTCACACAGCTAGTTAGTACCTGAGGCCAGATTTGAACTCAGGGAGATGAGTCTTCCTGACTATCCACTGTGCCACTTAGCTACACCATACCATTTAAAAGACCAATTAATTAATCCTCTCTAACTCAGAAACCCACAATTACATGAGTCTCCTGTTTAACGCAGACAAGCTAGAAGTTATCTATAACAATGTTCTCTACTTTGCTATTTTTTGCCTTAGTTAGTTTGGCACTTCACAGGCCATTGTCAAGTTAGGAGTCCTCAGAAAGCGGTGTTGGATTAAAAGTCATCAAAAAGCATTTGAGTCATCTCACTAACCAGATTTCAGAGAACTAACACTGAATCATGTTTCCTTCCTCTTAGTAATGAGATTGTAGATTACAGTTGTGAAATGAAACAAATGTTACCAGAAACGGCCAAGATATCACTTTGCTTTGTTTTCTTTATTAGTAAGAGTTCTACAATGGGAAGAGTAATCATTGGAAATTAGTCAGTCAACAAGCACTTATATAAGCATTTAAATAAGCCAGATGGTGTCCAAGGTGCTGGGGATACAAGAAAGGTAAAAACACCTCAGGGATCACATTTTCATGAGGGAAGCAATATCCAAGTAACCATGAATGGACAAGATATTTCTCTGGTAGGTAATCTGAGGGAAGGAATTGGGGGAGGGAGGTGACTGGAAAAGACCTCTTGCAGAAGGAAGGGTCTGATCTAACTCTTTAGGGTTACCAGGAGATGGAGAGGAGTGAGGAGGACATTCCAGGCATTGAGGACAGCAGAATGTCATGTGCAAGGAACATCATGCAGGCCAGTGTGGATGTATCATAGACTATGTGGAGGTAAGTAAAGTATTAGAAAGGTAGGAAGGGACCAGGTTGTGAAAGTCTTTAAATACCGAAGTGAGTAGTTTATATTTGATCCTAAGGTAATAGGAAGCCACTGGCATTTACTGAGTAGGGAGGTGGCATGGTCAGACCTCTGCTCTCAAGCTATCACATCGGAGTACGGAGAGACTGGAAGTAGGGAGACCAGCCAGAAGGCATCAATAAAACCATGACTTAAATGAGAGCATTAGCTGAATTTCTACAATTTATATCATATGTGTCCAGATATCATCCTATCTATCTGACTCTGCCCTCTGACATTTCCACTCTTCAGTTCTAGGAGAGATCGTTTAGTGTAAGCAGACAGTGCTGGACTCGGGGTCACCTCTGACCCTTATTAACTATGCCAGTCTGTGCAAGGAGAAAACTGTCTTGTTCTCAGTTTCTTCATCTGTCAAATATAGTAGGAAAATTGGGCTAAATGTTGGTAGGGGAAAAGGGGACAAAGGTCATAAACCTTTCTGGTTTTCTCCCACTAGTCCAGTACTTGTTATTTCTATAGAACAGAGAATCATGGGAAACAGCTTCATTCAGGTCCTTTCTTCCCAAGGGTGTAGAACCTTGGGAAGACTTAGCCCTAGCAATGGGAAATAGCATAAGGATGAAAATTTTTCTGACTGTAAGACAAGAGTCTTGGATTGCTGTAGTCATTTTACAGTTAAGTGTATCGGTAATTAAGGTGGGACTTTTTTGCTGTTTTCTCTTTTAGAATGCTAAAGTAATCAGGTGCCTTTGATTAAGTCTTACTAGGTGCAAAGCTCCAGACCCACATCCTTTTGCTGATTAGGTATAAAGCCTTCAGGCCCTAAGAAGGGTATATAAACTCAGAAGCTAGCTTTTGTTTGGGGCTCTTACTCACTGGAAGAATGTTGGTGTGGAGACTCTGGGTAGCCACTGGAGCCCCCAGCTTTGAAGAAACCCAGGTGTTGATGACTGGTTTATGATGTTTGCTCTGTTGATATTGTCTGTGTTTGTAGTTTCTGTTTGTATTTGCTCTGAAGTTCAGGGTGCTGGCTTTTTCCCAAGAACTAAGTGAATGATATGTGTAGGTTTGATTAAAGTGAGACTGTTAACCCCTTAAAGTTACTTTCCTTAGTAAAGCAGATCAAAGAATCTGTGCTGTCAGCTGTTATTGCTGGTCTTGTTGGGTCTTATACACCGACAGCAGCTACTAGCCACATTGTTGTTACATCAAGGAAACAGAGACAAATAGAGGTGAACTCAGGTCTTTCTGACTCTAGGTGTCACCCACCTACTGCTAATTTGCCTGGAAAATACAGATTAATTTTCTGTTGGAAATTCGGAATCATTAGATGGATGAATAAGTGAAAAAGAAAATAGTCGTAAACTCCATTAGAGGATCACAGACTGAGTCACAAAAGGACGTAGAAATCCTCCCTTCATTTAGGTGTGAGGGTGACTGAGGCCTACAGAGGGTAAGTGGCTTCCCCAAGGTCAAAGAATTAATAATTAGCAGAGCTGGGACTCAACCCAGGACCCTTGATTCCAAACTGCAGCACTCCACTCTTGTTCCATCTAACATCAATGTCTTGAAAGTTATTGCATCTTGAATTAAAATATAAAGACAAACAACACCAAAGAAATGTATTCCTGCACGCTAATCTATTCTAACACTTCCACTGTTTTCTGAGGCTGAAGAAACCTGGGCGTGATGCCCTGAGATTGTCACTTTTTCACACTGATTTTATGAGAACCCCAGCAGCTTTTAGGTGTAGCTATTCAGAAATTCAAATTGACTATAAATTTTGCACAATGATTGATGGCTTGGAAGGCTGAGTCATGGCACTATTTTAGGAAATGAGGCTCCAAGTGCTTGGCTTCATGCATAACTATTGCTATTGAAATTCAGCCCCCAGCTGAGGGGATTGAGGGGAATCTGCTAGGTTCTAGGCTGCCAGAGTTAAATGGACTCATCAACTGACAGGGTTGTCCAAAGGGAAATGCCTTGGTCCAAAAAGGTTTGTGTGTTGTCTTATCTGGACATGAAAGTAAAGGAAATGACTTTAAACTCATAATCATGTACATATGACTGGTAGAATTGGATGTGACTGAAAGACTTAGTCTGAATAATAAAACATTTACTTAGGAGTGGTAGGGACCTGCAAATACCAACTTCATTATTCACAAGGTCAACTTAATGAGCCACAAAGAATGGGACTCACCAGATGTCTCAGCTGCATCCAATTCCACCATTATATAGGTTATACCATTATGTAGGTTGTATATGGTGACTACTATGTGTCAGGCACTGCGATAAATAGAAGAAGAAGGAAACACAAGGAGGAGAAGGAGGAGGGGGAGGAGGAGGAGGAGGAGGAGGAAGAGGAAAACAACAACAACAACAACAACAACCAAGGTCCTCAAAGCATTTCTTTGCATTATAATGTGCCGATTCTCATGCCTCAGACTTACAGGTCTTACTAATTCAAGTCACCTTTAATTATCCAGAACATATTTTTATCAAATAATTAAGTGTAATTAAGAGTAGAAGCAGGGCACAGAAAGGTAAAAGAAAGAAAGGAATTCTTTCTGGTAGCTGAAATTTTCATTTAAGACTCAGAACATATGAAGAGCTAGTCTCAAAAAAAAGGTTTCCAAAATGTACTGTAACAATCAGGGAAACTTTTTCCACCCAACAGTGCTCGCATGATAGAACAATTTCTGAGTGGTGTCTGCAGATAGTTCTACATCGAGTGTAACAATAGTCCTAGCCTGATGGTCATGGATGACTGAAACACGATCACTGTATGAAAGATCAGGGTGCAGCCAGCACTCACACGGGAGCATGTGAGGCCTCTACCATTTGTATATAGGAATAGAAGATCATCAAAAACACTAAGAAATGTATGAAACCCAACAGGGATGAGTCTCTAAATAGTTTCCATCCATGCAAGGGAAAGGCTGTGCTTTTTTTCCCCCCGGATTCTTTTCCTCTTGCCACTTTATATCCCCTTGATTTAGCTTGGAGCTCAGCCCACAGTTAGAATTCAGGGAAACAGAGGTGTGATTATTTCCAAATATCGTCTACAAAATTCTAAAGACCCTCACAGAATATATATAAGTTGTGGCATGGTTGTTTGAGTCCTATTTACAGGTTCTACAAATTCAACGGTTCTCTCTTAAACTCAAAACACACTATTTACATGCAATTTTTACTCCCCATCTTAGACCTTATCTAAGGAGATGATTGCATTCTCCTCAGTAAGCTGTGATTTGTGCTGGAATTTTAAGTAGAAAGAATAGAGGAGAGCATTTTAAATGAGTAGGATGGGAAGGACAAAGAAATTATAACAACATAATATAACAAGACTAAGAACTTACTTTTGTATAGTTGTCCTTAAAGTTTATGTTGTGAAATAGCTTGTACAGGCATGACCATTCCCTTTTTACAGATTGAGAAATTAAGGCTCTGAAACTAAAACTTGCCCACCATGAAAGAGCTCACAAGTGTCTGGGGCAGAATTTTGAACCCAGTTCTCCTGACTCTAGTATGAGCATTCTATCTCCCATCCCACACTGTAGTTCATACGGTGATAGAACTGGTAGGAATCTTAGAAATTGTTCTCCCCATTTAACATGTGAGGAAACTGAGGCTTAGATAGATAAAATGACTTGTGCAAGGTCATTCGTAGAGTTAATGGCAGAACCCAAATATCTTGACTACTAATCCAATGTTCTTTGCAGCATGTCACATACAAGAGAATGAAAGTGGTCAATTCAGAGGTCACATAACTGGAGTTGAGGAATTTTATTAGCAAGGCAATAAACACCACATCAATGATAATTGTGAATATGCCTATGTAATTGTATATCACAAAATATGAAAGACTCTCCATACAGAAGGTAGAAGGAGTAAGACATTTATTCAGATATCAGATAACCAAATCCCATAACTAGTAAGTCCAGCTCATCCAAGCAGCAAGCAACTCCCAAAACCAGTAAGCTCACTTTATCATAACAGCAAGGAGCTTAAAACAAATTATCACAGCATGGAGCCTCACCATCCCATAACCTTCTGTCCCCTGCTCGGCCCTTCCCACAAACACACTCACAGCACAGCACATGTCTGCTCTTTCTCTCAGCTCTAAATGTTCTCTCTTTGCATTTCCTGCAACCTACTTTCCTTTTCCTCTCAGCAAGCTCCTCCCACCACATGTGACATCAGCTTCCTGTGATGTAAGCAGGTCACATGGACTATTAATGGGTGGGAATAATCTTCAAATCTGAATTGTCATTACAGAAATTGAGTAAGTAATTGTAGTGGACAGGCCTAAATAGTTAGAATGGAGTCAGGCTGTGGAACATCTTGAATGTCAAACTGAAGAGTCTGGACTTGAATGGTAGGCAATGGGAAGCTACTAGAGATTCTTGAATAATATATATTTATACACAAATGTATATGTTTATAATGTATAATATATATTATAACACAATATAATATATAATGTGTAATATATAACAATGTATAATATATGATAAAAATATTTTACATTATTTATGAAGAATGTGAACATGTAAGTAGCTCCTTTTGCAAAAGTCCTACTCTGGTGTTTCAGGATGGCAGAGGGGTGATCATGGTTATGAAAACAGAAGCTCTGGCACTTTTTACCAAGCTGGAAAGGCTTCAAGCATGACTCCAGTGATAGATATGTCTGCTTTCTAAGGACCAGCCTCATTAAGCACAGACAGGCTCATCACCAGTAGGATGGCCAATAGGTAAGGAATTCTGCTTATAGAAAACCCACGAAGCAAAAATTAACAATAATGCATTCTCTACTTCTTCTGTAATGGTGGCAAAGTAGCAGAAAAGGGAGTAAAAAGTGCTAACGATCACATGGTTTTTAAATCATTTAAAAACATTGTCATATTGTAAAGGTGAGATCTTCATCTAACAACCTATGACTCGATATGCTACAAGAGAAACTGAACTATATCAATATAGACAGTCACAATGAGACTAGAGAACACAAAAAGCTTATAGCTAAAGGGAAGGCTTCTCTTTGAAGAGGCAACTAAAGGAATTTGTTTCATCATGTGTCTAAAAGCAACAAGAACTATCATTTGATGAGCATAAAGAAAACAAAACAAAACATGAAGGTAATAGCAACTTATGCCTAACATCTGTTACAGAGTATGAACAGGTCGATGAATTCTATGAAGAACTTGCAAAAATCTTCTAAATCTGGTCAACACATATGTTGATACTCAGGGACTTCAATATGAAGGCAGGCCCAGGGGAAGGCATTTTGGGGTGTGGGAAAACGTGGTTCAGGAGTAAGAATTAATAGAAAACAAAGACATAAGCCTTGGTTTGCTCAGAAACTACATGCCAGTCTTACAAAGGTGTTTGGTTTGGCTTCACTTGTGCTGCTGCAAAGGTTGACATCACTCGGCATGCAATATTTGAGTCAACCCCAAGGTGGCATCCATAGGATGGCCAATCTTTAAATATGTTCTAATGTTACTATTGGTCAAAAGAGGGCACTCAAAACCTAGAAAAGCATAGTCATCTTTCCTTGTTATGGTACCTGTACCTTTTCATTTTCATGTTTAACTCTTTTACAATCTACTACTGAGTCCTACTGTATGGAGATGAAATACTAATATTTAACATTGTAATTGCAACAATTTTCTCGCCTAGGGCCTCCACCCCTTGGGAGTAAATTCACTCTCCTAGACTCTCTTCCACCAGATTCAAACAAGCATTACAGTGATCATTTCAGTTTTTGTATCCAAGAGATTAACAGGAAAAGGAAACTGAAAATCTTTCTATTCTCACTGCAATAGCTATTACTCTCTTTTTCTTTCACTTTTCCTTCTGGTCTGCAATCAAAAAAGTCCATAATCTTGCTCTTCTCTTATAATGAATGAGAGGAGGGGAATGCTTTTCTTTCACACTGTCTCTCAGGGAAGAAGAGACACCTGAAGAAGGTCTCCCAGTTCACCAACCTAACCGCTAACTGCATGATCTTATCCCAGTGTTTTTGATCAGCCTCCACTGCTCAGACTCAGTTGTCCCCTTCCTTCTTCTTCCATGTTACTCATGTCTCTCAAATACACTTGGAAGTCCCAATAAAGAAGAGAAAAGCAATAAATTATAGCCAGGTTTCCTATTATGTTGCAATGTCACAGAGAGACAGCATGACCTCAGGACAATGCCATTCGTGGTGGAGAAAAAAAAAAAAGCTAGAATCCAATCTGCTTTGCTCCACTTCTGATGTATACCAGGTCTATTTTTGTTGTTGTTCACTTGTTTCACCATGTCCAACACTTTGTGACCCCATTTGGGGTTTTCTTGGTTGAGACACTAGAGTGGTTTGTCATTTCCTCTTTCAGCTTGTTTTTTTACAGGTGTGTAACTGAGGCAAACAAGGTAAAGTGACTTGTCCAGAGTCACTAATAAATGTCTGAGGTCAGATTTGAACTCAGGAAGATGAGTCTTCCTGACTTCAGGCCTGGTACTATATCCATTGTGTTACCTAGCCGCTCACCAAGCCCATGGGAGTTTAAAAAAATAATAGACAGTTAAACAAAATTCTCCCAGGTCACATCAGAACAACAGAGAGAAAACGACTGGGTACCAATCATAGAGTCATTTACAAAATAGTTGTCTGTGTATAGTGAGATGGTCAATTACAGCACAAGACAAGCTTAACATCAAATTAGAATGTGGATAAAGATGAAAATATAATAATAATTGATATTGACATGATACCTTAAAGTTTTTAGTCTTATATAAATGGGGGGGGGCCTTGTTATTTGAGTTACTAAGCTTGCATTTTGTTTTATCAAAGTTGTTTGGGGTGTGTGTGTGTGTGTGTGTGTGTGTGTGTGTGTGTGTGTGTGTGTAACTCCCAGTGAGGAAACTCCCTCTCCCAATGTAAATGGACAATTTTTCTACAATTTTAAGTTTTAGAGTTGCCTGGGGGTATAAAGAGGTCAAGGTACTTCATGGTGGGGCTTGAACTCTGGTCTTCTTGACTCAAAACAGGTTTCCTATCTACTATGCCACTATGAAATTTTGAGGCAACTAGGTGGTGCAGTGGATAGAATGCCAGGGTCTGAAGTCAGGAAGACTCATCTTCCTGAGTTCAAATCTGGCCTTAGGCACTTTCTAGCTGTGCGACTCTGGACAAGTCACTTCACCCTATTTGCCCTAGTTTCTTCATCTGTACAAATAACCTGGAGAAGAAAATGGCAAACCACTCTAGTATCTTTGCCAAGAAAACCCCATATGGAGTCGTGAAGAGTCAGACACAACTGAAACAACTAAACAACACCAGCAAAGTAAAAGAAATGAAGAAATTTACTAATAACTATTACTTATAAAATTAGTCCTCCTAAAGCATCCTTCCCTGATTAATTTAACCCCAGTACCTGTAGGAGCTCATCCCATACCTGTCATCAATGTAGAGAAAAAATCTAATAATAATAATAATAGCTAGCATTCATGTAGTGCTTTAAAGATTGGCAAAAGACTGTACATTTATCTTATTTGGTCATAACAACAACCCTGTGAAATAGACGCTAATCGTTATTCCTTTTTATCATTTTATATATGAGGAAGCCACAGCATAGACAGGCTAAATGATTTGCCCAGAGTCACATAGATAGCAAATGTCTGAGGCAGGATACGGACTCAGGGCTTTCTGCCGCAAAGTTCAGGGTTCTTATCCATTGTGGCACCACCCAGCTGCCATATTTGAATTGAATTGAAAGGATTGAGAGGCCCTTGGAAAAATTAATTCATCTGTCCAATCTTTTTGCAACAGTGACCCTCTTTATGATTTGTTCAGTGCGATTTAAATATTAAGTGATCACTGTTGTATTGTGCTATCATGCACTTTTGTTGGAAAAACTATGCCTCCAAAAAAATCAACACTTGACTCATTCTTTGGTCTAAGAATTAGTGTTTGGTTGCAATGATTAATATACTCATTTTAGTAATTTTTAATTCCATCGTTCAAAATCAGATCCCGATTAAAACTTGAAAAAACTATTATTAATGAAAATTACTCTCTGTTCTAAGTGGATTCACAGTAAGTCAGAGTTTTCCAGACTATGTGTTGAACCCCACTAAAGGGCAGGGGAAAGGTCTGAGAACCTCTGGAGTGGGGTGGTGAGGTGGTGAAGCAAAGATCAAGATTATGAGATATTTTTCAGTTCAAATCTTGCACAAATGCTTCAAGTTTTTCCAATGAGAAAAAAAGTTCAAATCAAAGTCAGTAGAAGTGACCTAACAGTAATTCACCCAATTGATAGTTAATGTGCCCTACTGATTATTGCACAAATAAAGTCAAATTTGAGTTGGTACATTTTGAATCTCAACATGGGTATGATCTGCCTCTACCAGGACAAGTTCATTACACAGCTGAATTATATCATCATATGGCTTCCTACATCTGAATATGGAGTGGGTAATGACATTAAGTGATCTCTGCATAGGAAGTAAAAGTATTGTGACATCTTAAATTCTCTATATGTAAGATGTATATCTTAAATTTTTCAACATAATTAAGGTTGGTAAATTCAGCATGATACCTTGATTTCTCAAAAGTTTTAAATATTTTTTAATTTTTAAAAAATTGAAATAAGTTGTAAATAGTTAAAGAGAATACAGAATCCTTTCTGGGACCACTTCTCCAACTTGTGCTTAAACACAGCTTTGTTCTCAGAAGACAACTACAGTTTTGTTTTCTAGGTATCCTGGTGGATAGGTTCTTCTACTACACCAGCTTAGTAGTCTCTAAGAGCGTGGTTTCCATTAAAAATAAGCCAGTAGATTAATTAATTCATAGCAAAGGTATTTACCAAGATAGAATAACAAGAACAGTTAGTACAAAACATTTCCCCAAAAACTTGGGGTTCGGTCTCCCACAAATACAGCATCCATGGGAAGAATGGACTCAAATTTAGGATACAGTGATCATGGGGCACACATATAAGATACATTTGTGGTAAAGAGTAACTTATAACTCCTGATGGTAGAAATCCTTAATCTGTACATGATTTATACCACTTACCTGGGCTTGCCAGATCTGTTCTTTCAGTGAGTCAATAGTTGGCATTTCTCTCTACCAGGAAAGACCATGATTTCTGAAGCTGCCTCCTTCTTCAGATGTCTAACTCTCCATATTTGTATCTATTCTTGGTTTGTCTTTCTGTTCCCAGTTGAATGTATTAAGTCCTACTAATCCAGTGTTCCATTGATATAACCAGTGCCAGTGGAGGAGAGATGGAAAGTCCCTTTCTCCTCCACTTCTTTGCTGCCTTCTTGTAAAGAATTAAGAGTCTGCCTCCACAAATCATTTTCAAGTCTATTTCTTGAACTCCCAAACTGCTTTGCTATGTTAATGTGTGGAACCAAAGATCGTGATCGAATCTTTCAGCTAATCACAAAACTTCCCTTCTTGACCCAATTAAAGAGGTTGAAACCTCATAGAGGGATCATAGAGTATAGATGCTTCCTCTTTACACACTGATTGAAGGAAAATTTCTTAATTCTTATTTTCACTTTCTGATTAAATCCTTGGACTTCTGTAATTTAACTGAGGCAGGAATGACCCCCCCCATAATAATAACTTGATAATTTTAACAATTAAATTAGAATTTAATTATCTTAAAATTTCACTGTCTCCAATTTTTAAAATGAAATATTTCTACATAATGTAAAATTCAGTGAGGTAACTAAAATTCATATAAACAAAAACAAACAAGCAAAAAACAGAAATAGTTTAAGTATCAGAAATACAAAAATACAGTGAAGAGTCCAAATACAGAAATTTGCTATATTATCATTGGATTCACAAGTACTGTTACTGAAAAGAAGGGGAGAAGCTAACAAGTATTTATTAATTGCCTACTATGTGACAGGCACTATGGTGAGGGCTTTACAAATACTATATTATGTATGAAATATTATAATATTTAAATACCATAATTTGACCCTTGATTGTTACTATCATTCCCATTTTATAGTTATAGAAACTGAGGTAGACAAAGGTTGAGCATCTTGCCCAGGATCACACAGCCAGTAAGTGTGTAAGATGAGATCTGAACTCAAATCTTACTGACCTCAGTATAAACAGAAAGATGACTAAAGAAAAGGCCACTAAAGGAGGGCAAAGATTGTATATCCTCTGGATTAATTCTTTATTCATTATGAATTAATTATAAATAGAATGAATTGAATCGAAAAAACTATTATTAATGAAAATTACTCTCTGTTCTAAGTGGATTCACAGTAAGTCAAATTGAAATGACACCTTGAAAGTGTTTGTGCAGAATATGTTGACAAAACAAGATAATTTATTTTTAGAGAAAATTGATGCTCTTAATTAGAAAAAGCAAACTTTTCAGAAATTATATTCTGTGAAGCTGTAAATAAACTCCCAAAGGAAAAAACCCAGGGCTAAGGAGGACCTGAGTTCAAATCTGGCCTCAGACATTTGACACTTACTAGCTGTGAGACCCTGGGCAATTCACTTGACCCCGATAGCCTGGCAAACAAAAACATCAACAAAACCAGGACCAGTTGAATTTAAAATTAAATTTAAGGAACAATTATCATATGAAAATACACCAAATCACTAATAAATTAGAATAATTTAATTATTAATAAAATAATTCCTAGGTCGTAGGATCCTATTCCTAGGTCCCCAAAAGAACTGGAAAGGACCTCAAGATCCCTGAGGCCAACCCCCTTGTTTTACATTTGAGGAAGTAAGACATATAGAGGAATGAATTGACCAGGTTCACACAGCTAGTAAATCTCTGAAGTTGGATTATGAACTCAGGTTTTCCTGATTCCAGTTTCAACACTCTGTCCATCACCCTATATCTGCTCTCAAAACTTGGCAAAAATTACAATAAAAGAAGAACATTGTTGGAAGGGATATGGAAGAAGAGGTACAGTAATGCATTGCTTGTAGTGCTATAAGTTTATTCAGCCATTCTGGAAAGCAATTCACAACTATACCACTCCCAGCTCCCTAAAAGGCATCAGGCTATGTATACCCTCTGACTCACATATGCTACCACTAGGCTTATGCCTGAAAGAGTTGAAAGAAAGAAGAAAAGGACCTCGAAATACATAAATATGCACAGCAACATTTTGTTTTTGCAGCAAAGAACTATGAGCTAAAGGGGTGCCCATCAATTGTGGAATGGTGGAACAAATTATGATATATAAATATAATGGAATATTTTTTACATAGTAAGAAATGATGAAAGGTATGGATTAAAAAAAAACCTAAGAGACTTTGCAGGAACTGATGGAGAGTGAAGAGGATGTAATCACAACAATTTATATAACAACTACAGCTGGAACTCTCAATGATGTAAAAACTCTGCTCGATGCAAAGATCAACTGAAAATCCAGAGAGTCAAACATGAAACAACTCCTCATCTCTTGACAGAAAAGTGATGGACTGCTGTGGATTTGTTGCCTATGCTGATTACAAGAAAGAGGTTTGTTATGTGAGAATTAGGGGAAAGGAAGCAATAAAACATAGTAGCATCGTGTTTGATTAACCCAAGAGAATCAACTACTGTGGTAAAGATTTCGTCTTTGACCAATATTGATGTGAAACTTGAAAAGTCATCTTGAAATAATTGGGGTATGTGAATTTGTCTTGTTATTAGTTGAAGCATTGTATTGCAATAAAAATTATTTTCTTTATAATCCTATGTGTTATATTTTATGTATTTAAAAACATTATTCTGGGAAGGGGTACATAGGTTTCACTAAAATATGCACAAAGGAGTCTGTGACACAAAAAAGCTTAAGAACTCTCTTTGTTTAGAACAATATCTCATACCATATGCCCAACTAAGTACCAAGTGGGGACTGACTCCCAATGACTTGAATATGTGAGCATATCATAAATAAACTATAGGATAAGAGAATGAGATTGGTGTTGTTCAGTTGTTTCAGTGTCCACTTCTTTGTGACTTCATTTGGGATCTCCTTGACAAAGATATTGGAGTGATTTGCCATTTCTTTCTACGGCTCATTTTGTAGATGAGGAACTGAGGCAAGCAGGGTTAAGTGACTTGCCCAGTGTCACGCAGTAAGAATCTGAGGCTGGATCTGAGCTCAGGTCTTACTGACTCCAGGCCTGGCGCTCTATCCTCTATAACACCTTACTGCCCCATGAGGGAAGGAGATACCTATCCATAAATATGGATAGAAAATGCTTTCCTAAACAAGATATTTTGAAGGTCATAAAAGACAAAATGGACAATTTCTACAACAGACAATTAAAAAGCTTTTGTGCACACAAAATCAATGCAGTTAGAATTAAAAGGAAAGTGGGGGAAAATCTCTGCAGCAAATTTTTTTTATAAAGATGTGATATCCATAATACATGAATGGATTCAAATATGTAGGAACAAGAGCCATTCCCCTAGCAGCAACGAATAGAAATAGGAAGTTTTCAAAAGAATAAATGCAAACTATTGGCTATAGTATTAAAAAAAGCTCCAAATCACTATTAATAAGAGAAATGAGAGTGGAAACAAATAACTCTTAGTTTCTATGACATTGCCATCAGATTAGCAAAGATGACAAGATAGGCAAATAATCCTTAGAAGAAGGAGTAAAGTAAATACTAAATAAATCCAAAAAAAATTAAAAAAAGAAGAGCTGTGAGAAGACAAGCACATTAATAAATACACTTTTGGTGGATCTATGAACTGATCCAATGATTCCAGAAAGTAATAGGAAATTATATACAAAAAGTCACTAAATTGTGAATACTCTTTGCTAAGCATAAATGCCAAAGGGCTTTATGAAAGAGGATACACATGCACAAAAATATTTACAACATCTCTGGTTGTAGCAAAGAATTGGAAATAAGATCCCATCAATTGGGGAATTCCTGAAAAATTAAGATATGCAAATGTAATGGAATTTTATTGCTCCATAAGACATGGAAACTATTGCCCTGATTAGAATGTAAGTCCCTTGCAAGTAGGGTTGGTTCATTCTTTGTACTTCTTTCCCCAGGGCTTAGGATAAATGCCTGGCACATAGTAGGTGTTTAATAAAGACTTATTGATTGATCCAAGAAAACAGTGAAGATATATATGAACTGATACAGAGTAAACTGAGTCAAACCAAGAGAACAATTCATAGAATGATCACTAGAGGAAAAAACATGAAAGACTCTGATCAATGCAGTAATCAACCATAACTTCAGAAAACCAATGATAAAGCATGCTCTCCTGGCAGAGAGGTGATGGGCTAGAGGTGAAAAATGAGACATACCTTTTCAGATACAACCAGTGTGTTGATTTGTTTGACTATACCTACTGGTTAAAAATGAGGTCTTCTCTTTGTTTGGGGATAGGAGTAGTAAAATTTGGGGACAGTGATAATGATTCATAAAAAGAAAAGAATGTATATAAAATTGTAATGGTGGATTAGGTAATGTTGCCACAGTCCTTGGAGCATATACTATTAATAGTCTCTGTCTATTGTCAATCTAATATATATGGAAACTAGATCGGCCTGTTTCCAATCATGGGTGACTAAGGGGCTGATATTATAGTGACAAAAAGTCTTCTAACTGGTAAGCAGCTGGAGCAGAAGGGATATACAAAGGTTCTGGTAGAAGATTCCTTGTCTTCTTCCCTTGGGGTTTTTAAGTGAGGAAGAACTGCTGTAACCTCCACGTGGATAGAAAGACAATGACTGCCTTATCTCTCCATATGCCCCTGGATGCATGATCCCTGGATGCACGATTCTTGGATGCATGGGATTTCTTTTGTTTCTGTTTTTTCCTGATCTCAAATAAAAGAGTGTCCAGAAATGGAATGGGCAGGATATTATAACCTTCTGAGTTTCAGAAAGTCAGAAGGACCATCAGGGTTGTAAGCAGAAGTCATTGAAGTTGGTAGCAACAATAGTTTAGTCCTGAGGAGCAACATGCTTGACCCAACCCAACAATGAATTGACCAAGACACGGTGCCCTGCTAAGAGTTAGCTAAGGGGAGACTAGCACCCCTGGTGTGAGGGCTTGCTTTTCCGGGATGTTCATCCACCTCTGATGTCCTCCTCTCACCCAACTCCTACCTGTAACTCCAAGAAAACATAGCATGAGCAGCAGCCACACCCAGGTAAAAACTTTCTGGGCAGATGTGCTAAACAAGGTCAAGGGTAACCAACAGAGCTCAAAACTATCGGTGAGTTAGGGAGATGTTTACACTAATCACATGAAGACATCCTCCCAGTGGAACAGATAAGAACAATTTATTCCAATGGCCATGAAGGTGCAGTGGAGCATGGTCAGGCATCAAAGATGCCAAGGTCATCCACTGCATCCTGAGCCATCACCAGATGTCTTGACTTTTGTCCTGCCATTGGACTTCAGTGACTCAGGAAGAGAGAGTGAGGGTGATGAATGTGCAACTATACCTCACTTAAATCCAATTCACACACAAGTCATGACTTCAACCTCGATGTCACTGGTCCTCTTTAAAAATGAAGAATGAACAACAGCTCAGTAAAGCAGGAGAGCAACTCCTCAACCTCTGTGCCTCAGTATCTTTGGGCTTCAAATTTGATTCCACTCCCCCTAGGGACCTATGTTTATGCAGGAGTAAAAGTGTACCCCGCAAAATTGGGGCAGGGGCATGTTTTATATCATCTACTTTAAGTTTAAACCCTTTGTCCCCGGAAAATTCTAGAAAAAGAGGCTTTGAAAAATCCCATTGTGATTCAAATGAAGCTATTTGACTATGCCTTTAAACCCAATCACTATGGCTTTCATTGATTGTCCATTAATAGGTCCAAGCTTAAGCACCTGTTGCTCATTGTTTAGGTTTTGTCCACTCATAATGAGTATAAATAGCAATTTTTTCTGTTCTGGCCAGAAACCCTGAGGAGTTTTCCCTCCCAGATTGATTCTTTTGTGGTGGCAAACTAGGCCATCTTTTGCCTCAATTCTTACCTAGCCTTTAATCAATGAATGGGAGTTGTCTCAGATAAACCGAGACCTGGGAAAGACCTTAGTTTACAAAGGCCAAGGTCTCCCACTGCATGTGGGGCCATCAACAGTCCTCTTGACCTGTCTTGCCACTGGACCCTGATGACTCTGGAGGAGAGAGTGAGGCTAATGACTTTGCACAGCCCTGCCTCACTTAAATCCAGTTGACTCACAAGTCAAGATATCCCCCTCCTGATGTCATTGGTCCTCTTCTAGAACTATGGAGGAATAGCAACCACGAACCCCCTATCCCACAGGAGAGAATGCTTCTCTGCCCACTTTGGGGGGATTCTTTTTTGTAACTTGTCCTTGCTATACCTTCTCAGTAAATATCCCTTTGTAGAAGTTCATTAATACCAGCTAGTTAATTTACATCAGGAAGAGTACACTAGAAAAGTTTCCTGCATGACAGTACTAGAAATGCAGAGCTCTCCAGAATTACCCATAGAACCCTGAAGGAAGAAATAGTTGCCTTCTGGAGCATTGACTTGCCAACATGAGCTCAGACTAGAGCAGTAGCCCCAGAAAGCATGTTACAAAACATTAAGAAAAACCACAGAAGAGAGAAAAAGGAATAAAGATAATTTAGTATTTACGTAGTGCTTACTGTTGAGTGGGATGGTGAAGCCCTCTCATGGAATCTGGATCTCAGCCTTTCTGTGAGTTGAGTGGAATGAATGGGGGTGGGGACCTTTCAGCATGGCTTAGGGCTTCTGATTGACAGCTAGGCCTAAGTTTCAAGTTACAAAAAAATCACCTGAACTGTTTCCTCGCCAAATAAGGAAAAAGTGTCTTTCAGAGTTTGGCATTGGCTAAATTGTACCTGGGGTAGAAGATTTCCATGAAATTGTGAGCCTGGACTCCACCAATGAGAGTAAAAGACCAGTCATGGTGGGGCAGGGGCTCGTTTACATTAGAATATGAGGCTGGGTTTTGCCCTCTGGGCCCTCCCTCTCCCCAATCAGTTTGGAGACCGCCCTTTCTCATAGGATGGTAATAAAGAAGTTTTTCTGTTCCTAAATTTGAGAGACCTCTGATTTTTTTATTAATTGCTGGCGGGTGGTCTCACCCCACACATTGTGAACCAAGTACTATGCTAATCACTTCATAATCATTATCTCATTTGATTTCCACAACAAGCCTAGGTAGTAGGTACTTACCGTTAATAACTGAGGTAAGCAGCAATTAAGTAATTTGCCCAATGTCACACAACTAGTAAGTATCTGAGGCAGGATTTGAAACTCAAGACTTCTGGCTCCAGGCCTAGCACTATGCCACCAGCTGCCTTATAAGGAAATTCAGAAAAGGACATAGAGAAGCAAGGCAAATTTGTGCAATGACAGTTTTGATTTGAAGATCTTTCCCACTCATTAATAGGCTATGTGACTTGCTTACATCACAGGGAGCCTAAGTCACATGGGGTGGGAAGAGCTTGCTAAGAGGAAAAGGAAAGTGTCACAGGAAATGCTGAGAGAAAGAGCAGTTAGAGCTGAGGGAGAAAGCAGACATGTGCTGTGCTGTGCTGTGAGTGAATGTTGGTGGCAAGGCCCCAGCATGGGGGCAGAAGGTTATGGGATGGTGAGGCTCCATGCAGTGATATTGTGTTTTAAGTTCCTTGTGGTTATGATAAAGTGGGCTTACTGGTTTTGGGAGTTGATTGCTGCTTGGATGGGCTAGACTTATTGGTTATGGGATTTGGTTCTCTGGTTCTGAATAAATGTTTTACTTCTTCTGCCTTCTATATAGAGAGTCTCTCATATTTTGTGATATAGAATTATATAGGCATATTCACAATTATCATTGATGTGGTATTTATTGCCTTGCTAATACAGTTTGTTACATTCATGTTAAATTTAACATACACTTAAAATTTAACTTAAATAAAATTTAATTTAAATCAATTTAATTTAAAATGTAACATACACATAAAATTTAAAAATTTCTGTACATAACAGAAACTCACCATTTCACTTATAATTCTCCTTTCTTAGTATATTAAAATGTTCACTTTTAATTTTTGCTAAATTCACAATAAAAACGATATTTTTAAAAAGCACATCAAATATTTCTAATCACGGTAGGAACAAAACTTTGTTGAATGCATATTTCCTGAGAGAAAATGAGCCACTTCTGCTTAACCAACAAATAACAGCCTAGACTTAGACTTAAGAAATATGTGACCTCCAACCCTAGAGGTAGTTCAAACAACTTATAGGCTATTAGATCTGTACAATCAAGGCAGGTCCCTCCTCTGATCCTCATAGCCTAGCTGCTATTGGGTATTCACAAGGCTGGGCTTACACAAAATTGTGCCCTTTCTGCCATCCCCATAGTGAGTCTTCTCTACATCAGCTTTACCCTGTGAAGGCCTTAGAACTTCCCTCAAGGCTGACTCCTGAACTTAAAAAAAGTCGTCTCTTCCTCAGCTTCCCTCTTATCCAGCTGTTCCCTTTGTGTAGAGAAGCCCCTTCAAGCTACTAAGACTATAAACCTATCAGATTTCTCTGATTTCAGCTCCACAGAAGGGAATAGGTGGGTTTGAATGTCAGTGGCTGGAAAGGATTATATAAAAAGGATGTAGGGAGAGAGAAGAGAAAGAGAAAATACTGGGGAGAAGAAACTAGAGAAAAAAAAAGCTCATTGTTTAAAAAGTGGACAAAGAAATAAAAGGAGAGTACAGAAATGAAGGGAAAAGATGAGAGGAAAAAAGAGAAACACTCAGAAAAAAGACCCAGACAGACTCAAGACCAGGGACACAAAGAGGAAGAAAGAACAGCAGACATAAAGAAAAAGGGAGTAGGGAAGAGGCAAACAGAAGAGGAGAGAAGAAAAAGATGAGAAGAAGAGAAGAGGAATACTAAAGGATAAGAGGTGACAAAGAGTAAAGAGCCTGTTTAAAATATAAAAGAAAATTTTATAAACCCTTGATAAATGTAATCGACTGTATTAAGTCTCTGGGCAAAATTTGTATATAAAGAGTAATTATCAGAGAAGGGCATTACATAATCTTGTCTGAATAGCTTCATTTGTATTTTGAGGTAGGCTCACCAGTGATGTTTCTCAGTCCTTAATTTGGACTTTAGCTCAGAAACCACCTTTGTGGAAAGCCCTAAGCACTCAATAGCTCATATAATAATATTTATGTAGCACTAAATATTCTTCAAAATATTTTATAAACATTATCTTTTCCCTGATTTGGGAAACCTAAAATTATACATACACATACATATATGTATATATACATATATTCAATTTTATATATACATACATATATATTTATATATCAATAAAATCTATGGTTTGTTTCATACCTGCAGCCAGTGATCCCAGCAAGAGAATTCTCTGTTTTCATGATTCTTTGAAGAGCTATCATCCTTCTTAGCTGCTTTTTTTCTTTTCCTTGACACCCATGGACACAATGAATGTTATTTTAGAAAAACTATTTGCTTTTGAGAATATTTAGAAAACAAAGAAAGTGAGCAAACTATTTAAAGAAATGAGGAATGGGATGTGGAGGCTCAGCAGGACAGCAAGATTAAAGTGAGAGACAGGGAGGTGGGAGTTTCATGCTCTTGCTGAACAGGGACAGCCATAGTCTTTATTCCTTGTTTCCAGATGGCCCCAAATCGTTCAGATACAGTCCTTTCCCCAGTGTCTCACCCCCTGGGGATGGCCAGTGTCAGTAACAGTGGACCCAACAATTAGGGTATTTAATGTCTTCTAGGAACACATCATTAGGCAGTAGGGGAGATACTAACTAAAATTCTGCCAAGGCAGAATCTCAGGTTTGAAGGGCTACTTTTGAATACTTTAGAGAAGGCAGTTCCCTAGGGCTCATGGAGGCACCAGTGGTATTTCTCCAGGCATGATGTCCTCTGACATAAACTGATTATTTTTTGGTAGGTTCCATGAGGGCAGGGACTATTCAGATTCTCTCATTGTATCTTCAATAGCTAGCCCATTGCCCTGTACATTAATAAATGCTTGTTGATTGATTTGGTAATAAAATACGAGTGACAGAAACATCATAACTCAGAAAATCAGAGAATCCCAGAGTTGGAGGTGATCCTGCCTATTCCAAAGAACATCTTTGTCTCTCTCCTCCCACCTCTGCTTTCCCTGGAAACATCCTTCCACTGGACTCAGACATAACTCAAACTACAAGTACTCTGTGAGTAACTTCAAAGCTCTACTCGCTTTCCGTGAAACTTTTAATTCAAGGGCGCCATCTTGAGGTGCATGATATTTCTCTCTTAACCACGAATTTTTAAAAGTGGTAAAAGTGCTACCGAGAAATATGTGACAATATGTTCACTATTTTTCTACAGAATGATTTCTTCAAATTCCATACCAACAAATAAAACTAAAGTTCTACTTCATGGTTTTGAATGGTCATGATGAATTCGTTGCAGAAAATGACAGTCCCTTACATTCATTTTACCCACTAGCAGTGATTATAGCAGCAAAGGCATTAACTGTTTTTCTTAGCACAAAGCTATTTCACCTAGTCCTGTGAGACTGTTCAGAATAACACAGAATATACTTGGTCTTTACTGAAGCCATGGCCACAATTGATAAATAATTTGAGGCTCCTAAATCTTTCTCAGGAGTTTTCATTGAGTTATGATTACCTGACAGGTCTCTGGGAGATCCAGCCCACATAGCAGACCAGCACCCTAGCTATAGCTTAAAAGTCAGCCTTTCTCCACCCTAAAACGCCAGCTAATGAAGAACTATAAAGTTCCCCATGCTTTTCCTTTTTTCTCTTTAATTAACTTAACCTTCTCACTATCCCCTCCCTGTTTAAAATAAAAGAGGGAAAGAGAAACAGAATTTGAGAAGGTTAAAGTCGTCTATACATACATGCATATTTCTTCAAAATAAACTCCCACATTGGCCATTTCCAAAAATGTTATGTCTCTTTCTGCATTTTAAGTTTATCACTCGGGCCCCGGAGAAGAGAGGAAGAGAACTCTTTAACCTGCTTCAGGAGAGAACACAAAATTGTTCAAGGCGTGCTGCCTCAGAGGGAAGAGGAAGAGCCTCTAACTTTCTGTTTATCAAATCATTTACAAAGTGAGGCTTTTTAAAGTATTACCCATGGTCTTTTGTTGTTGTTCAATGGTTTGTGACCTCATTTGGGATTTTCTTGGCAGAGATACTGGAGCTGTTTGCCATTTCCTTCTTCAATTCATTTTACAGATGAAGAAACTGAAGCAAACAGGGTTAAGTGACTTGCCCAGGGTCACACACCTAGTCAGTGTCTGAGTTTGGATTTGAACTCATGAAGATGTTTTCCTGATTCAATGCTCTATTCACTGAGCCACCTACTTGCCCGTTGTCACATAGATGCAGAGCACAAATGGTAACATTGTCACCACAATCTCCCCTAACTCTAATTCCTTTTTGGTCTGGATTTCTCTGTTTTAGGGGGACTGAAAACAAAAGGTATCAATAAAATCTAGTTTGTCTCAAGGCTTTAGCTGGTGATCCCAGCAATAAGAAAGAGAATTATCTGTCTTTATGAGTCACTAAACAGTCATCGTCCTGCTTAGCTACTTTTGCTTTTCCTTGACGACCATGGACACAATGATATTTGCTAGAAACTATTTTCTTTTGAGAATATTTAGAAAACACAGAAGGTGAACAGACTATATTAAAGAAATGAGAAATGGGATGTGGAGGCTCAGCAGGGCCAGGGCAGCAAGAATAAAGCAAGAGACAGGGAGGTAGGTGCTTCATCATTTGTAGTTCTTACTAAACAGGAACAGCTACAGTCTTTATTCCTTGTTTCCAGGTAGCCCCAAATTGTTCAAATACAGTCCTCATCTAGTGTCTCACTCCCTGGGCATGACCAGTGGCTGTAACAATAATAGCAGTTGTAGTACTGAGCAACTGAGCAGTATATATATATATATATATATATCAATGCCTCTTTAGATCATCCCACCCATCTTCCTTCTTTCTCCCTAGTTGCTTTGTATAGGTCCCTCTGGTCCACTGTGTTCCCTCCTCCTTCCGGTTGAAGCTACTTGAAGCTCATAGTGGAGTGAGGCCTTGACCTCTACTCACCAGCACATCTGAAATCCTGCTGGTTTGTTGTTATAACAGCATGCACCCAAGGCCCTTGATTATCACTCTGTTGTAGGTACAGCCCTAAACCAGCACCCAATCAGTTCAGGTTCAACACTGGGACAAAGTGAGGCAGTTGCAACTAACCGAACATTTTAAAAATATATTTATTTTTCCCCTGATGAGGTTAAAGAAAAATGGTGAGGTAGGGAACCATAGGTTTCTAGCAGTGCCGAGACCCAAAAACACCGACATGCTGGGTCCTGCCTAATGAATTCGACTCAAACCTTCTCAGCCAAGGAAAAAGATGAAGTTTATTAAGGATTTGCCATGTTAGGCTGGCTTAAGAAATCTCACCTTTTATGACGCTCATTTTCACAAGCCGGTCAGATTCAATTTGAGCTATATTGAATCTGAGCCCTTCATGGAGGCAAGATGGAGATTATATACAGAAAGACTGTGGGAGGGATTGAGGGGTGGTCGAGTAGTCTGGGGTGACTAGAGCAGGGGTTTAGGGAGGGTCTTGAGGAGGGGTCTAAGGAGGATCTTAATGGGACTGGGGTGACTAGAGGTCAAGACTCCAGGAAACAAGTGTGTCGGCAATCAAAATGGACTCAGCACTTAATTCAATCAAGCGCCTTGAAGAGTTTGGCCTTTGTTTCCTTGATTAAATTAGGAGTCCTTGCAGACCTCCTTGCCTCAAGGCAAAGCCTAGTTTACATGGGTTTGAGCGACAGGTTTGTGACATCAGAGGCTTTTAGATCACATGGGTTTAATTCACATTTTTGTGACGATTTTAGGTCACATGGATGAGTCACAGGTGTGACTCACCCTTGACCCTGAAAAAGATATAAAACCAGAGGTTGGCTTTCTCTTTTCTGGAGCTCTGACCCACAGCAGTAGTGGCACCTGGGCCAGCCACCGTTATGAGCTCCCCAACTGAACTCAGATGTTGGTAACTGTGAATTATACTTGGTCTCTCTGTCGATGTTTGTAATTTGTTTGTATTTGCTCTGAAGTTCAGAGTGCTGGCTTTTTCCCCTGAACTAAGTGAATGGTATTTGTATGCTGGATTAAAGTAAACTTGTTAACCCCTTAACGTTACTTTCCTTAGTAAAGCAGATCAAAAGAACCTGGGCTTGCAGCACTCTGTGAGCTGGTTATTGTTAGTTTTACACCCCCACAGCAGCTGCTAGCCAGATTGTTGAAACAACAAGAGAATGGGATTTTGATAGGGGGCTCCCAGAGACTGTATCCCATCAGGTTCAAGGGGGGTCCCAGAGACTGTACCTCATCACCCCCAATTACATATTAAGACAATTTTTTTTTAACATTTGGGGTTTTTTAAGTGTTGAGTTTCAAATTCTATCCTTCTCCCCTCCCTGAGACAGTAAGCAATCAGATATAGGTTAACACATGTGCAATCATCTAAAACATTTCCATATTAGTCATTTTGTATAGGAGACTCAAATAAAAAAAAAGAATGAAAGAAAGAAAGTGAAAAATAGCATGCTTCACTCTGTATCCAAATAATATCAGTTCTTTCTCTGGAGGTAGATAATATGCTTCATCACTAGTCCTCTGGGACTGTCTTAACTCATTGAATTGCTGAAAACAGCTAAGTCATTTGCAATTCTTCATTGAACAATATTGCTGTTACTATGTATAACATTTTCCAGGTTCTGCTTCACTTTGCATCAGTTCATATAAGTCTTTCCAGGTTTTTCTGAAATCATTCTGCTTGCCATTTCTTACAGCACAATAATATTCTGTTACATTCGTATACCACAATTTGTTTAGCCATTCCCCAATTGATGGGCATCACCTCAATTTCTAATTCTTAGCCACCACAAAAAGAGCTGCTACAAATATTTTTGTACAGATAGGTCCTTTTCCCTTTTTTTGGATGTCTTTGGGATATAAACCTAGCAGTGGTATTGCTGGATTAAAGGGTATGCACACTTTTATAACTCTTTGGGCCTAGTTCCAAATTACTCTCCAGAGTAGTTGGATCAGTTCATAACTCCACCAACAGTTCATGTCCCAGTTTTCCCACATCCTCTCCAACATCATCATTTTCGTTTATTGTCATATTAGCCAATCTGATAGGTGATTTCACTATACTTTGCCCTACAATGACAAAAACATAGAACAAGGATATAGGCACTTAGCTTTATCTGGAAGCTGCACCCCTAGCAGTGGAAACTGCTCCTGGTCAATGGGTTATAAGTGTTTGGCAACTTGCATGGTTTTGGAGATTCACCAAGCCTGAGAGGCCCTAACTACATAAGGCTAGGACATTTTAAGGCCCTCATATCAGGAAACAATCAGTGAAGCAGAAGCCAATTCAATAGCATGGCAGGGTTGAGAGGTGGGGTATCTGCATGAGGGAAGTCAGACAAGCCAGGGAAAGTGAGTCAGGGAAATGCTGGTCCTATCATACTCTCACTTACACACTTCTTGCCTCTGATGATTCTAGTTCTTTCTTCCCTTTCATATGAGAGGAAAGTAAAATTATCTGTTCAAACATGGTCATAGTGTCATGGTTCCCAAGGGCTTAGCTAGGAAAGATTGCAGAAGCCTCTGTTTGCCAGTGGACACTGTATCGAGTGACCCACAACAACCGGGTACATGAATTTTTATCATCTCCATTTTACATATTATATTTTACACGCAAATTAAGGTTCAGAGAAGCCAATGACTTGGCCATTCCCACACAGTTGCTAGGTGCAAGTGGTTTCAGTTTGTGTTTCTAGCGTAATGGTACAGTTGACAAGCCCCATCCTTACTAGCCTGCACAGAGTACATCAGTGTGCTCAGCTGCTGTGATTCCCCATGTGGAAAAACCCAGGGAGCTCTTCCAGGAGAGTCATAATCATGTGAAATGGAAGTATCTTGGAAAGACTTTGGAAGATGGGTAGACTTCCTGTAACTGGTTCCATCATGTGAAAGATGGCAGCCTCTTTGGTTGCAGCTGTGGAATCAGAACTAAGGGGTGCCTTAAAATGCTTTAGTTGACCTCAGTCCTGTCCATTCTTTACTGGACCTCTGCTCTTGGTATAATTCCTTTGTCGATGGTGTCTGTTGAGAGATAAGGTTATAAGAGGTGATGCCTTGGGCTTTCTCCCTCAAGCACAGATGTGGGGCCCCTTGAATACGGGCCTTGATTCCTTGCCTACATTAGCTTTTGTTCCTTTATGTTTTAGGAGAAGGAAGTTGTGGGGGCTATGACCTTGTGAATTTCAAAAGTTTAGGGGAGCAAGCCATATTCAGCTATTGGAGAGCTCAGGAGTCTGAGAGTCAGGGGAGTCAAGCCCATACTAAGTTTTGCTGCCAACCCAGCATTGATGACAATATATGGACTTAGTCCCATAGTAATTTACATGAGACATTCGGATGTGAACTTGGTGGCACCAAGATATGTAGAAATTGCATTGTCTGAACCTATTCTCCTCAGAGACCAAAGTAGGATAAAAGAGAGTATGGCCCCCACATGTTGCAAGAAAGTCTTTACACTGTAATTAGTGCTATATCTCCAAAGTAATTGATATTAAGTGGTTAAATAAAACTCAGTTGCTAGTTCCTGGTAGCTAACAGTAAAGAAAACATACTCAGAATGAGGGCTTGAGTCGTTGGCATTAAAGAATGATACACCAAAACTGAACTGAGAGAAAGATCATTTAGAGGAGAGAGAGAGGACCTTAGAGTACTGTGGGAAGGGCAATGGTGGTGCAGAGACCTGAAAACAGAGAGTGATATTCACTCCATGTTGAACAAATTACTATATTAGCAAAATGCCTTGTTAGCAATGTTAGCTACAGAAATTGTTTGTGAAGCAGAATATACTAGGAACTATTTCCCTTCTCTGTTACAAAATAAAATCCATAGTCATAAAATGTTTTAGTTATTATAGATATTCTCCTTGTTGATGGAGTTGTTATTATAGATATTTTCTTTATTGATGGAGGCACACTCATCCAGAAGTCTATAAAAGTCTTTATCTATGCTTTCCACAATTGAAACTGTGCTCACAGCAGTCTGACTCTGTCTTCCCTTTTAGCAAGTAAAATCTCTCTATTTGGCTT
>CM053622.1:446326099-446364341 GCA_028646595.1 Phalanger gymnotis
GATAGGGCTTTGGGCCTGGGGCTTAGCATTTAACAGGTGAAAGTACTTTCACCATAAACAAAAGCCAAACTCCTCAAAGGCACCCGTTAGACTAAGCCCATTTTGCCTTACTGGCACACCCTCCTACCTTTCCCCTTTTCTTACACCTCACTCTCCACAAGATACTCTTTTATCCAGTGACACTAGCTTCTTTGATTTTTCTCAAACAAGCAACTCCATTGCTCAGCTCCAAGCACTTCTTCTAACTGTTCACCATGCCTAGAATGATCTCCCTCCTAATCTCTACCTGTTGGCGTCAAGTCTCAACTAAAATTCCATCTTCTACAGGAAACATTTCCCAAATGTTTTTTCTTAATCCTAGTGTCTTCCCTCTGTTAATTATTTCCTTTTATCCTGAATATAGCTTGTTTGTACATACTCATTTACTTGTTCTCCCCACCTGCTGCTATGAGATTGTGAGCTTTTTAAGGACAGAGACTATCTCTGGTCTCTTTTTGCATCTGCAGTGCTTAGCACAGTGCCTAGCAGGTTGTAAGCCTTTAATAAATGTTTATTGACTGACTGGAAAGTAAATTGATAAAATTCTCTTTAACTTATCTATGGATCATGTAGCTGGGAAGATCCCAAGATTTTCTGACAGATGACCTAGTTTCTCTTTCATTCTCTCTCTTTGTGTAACCTGCCAGACCCTGACCGCTATTTCTCTCTCAAAGGTTCAATCTCAAGAATGAAATACATACAAATCAGAAATTGTTATGTTTAACCACAGTTTTATGCCAATTTTCAATGCTAAGTGAACCTATAAACTTTAAAGAACAGGTCAGCTTTGGACTTAACATAAGCTCACCTGCTTAGGAAGAGGAAGTAGGAGAAACAGATACAAATTACCATCCGCTATCAGTTCTAAATAGAAAATGAAGAAACAAACAGTTCATTGAAATAGCTTATATTTTCTTCTATTTTTTCCCCAGGATTTTGACTTTGTTTTTAATATTTCTTGTCTCATGGAGTTATTAACTTCTATTTGGTCAATTCTAATTTTTAGGGAGTCTATTGTTTGGGTAAATTCTGTACCTCTTGCGCTAAGCTGTTAATTCTTTATAATTCTCATTTCTTTTTCAATTCCTTTCTTTAGTGATCGCATTTCATTTATAAAACTTTTTTATGATTTTTTTTTAAGGAAAAAACTATTGCTTCTTTTCTCATAGGAAACCTAGTTGAACTTATGGTTTTTTTTTTTTCTTAATTTTTGCTTATAGATGAATCAGAATCATTGTTCTAAGTTTGTGTCATGGGCATCCCTTCCACCATAATAGCTCCTTATTGTGGCATTCTTTGAATATTTACTCATTCCTTCAGCATTACTTTCAGATTTGAGAATTTGTGTTAGGGCCAGACAAAATATATTTCCAGAAGAAATATCTAGGACTTGCTTGTTCCTGTTTTGTGTGTTCTTCAAGGTTACCAGGGACAGATCAGGCTCAAGATCTGCAGTGGACCTGCCAATGGACCTAAAACTTTCAGATACAGGACAAAGTCTGTTTACTTTCTTCCTGGTCCTCAACTTGTTCTTAGGTCCAAGTTCCTGATCCAAGTTTAGATGTGGGTAACACAACTGTAGGCTTACCCCTGGTTATAGCTCTAGTGCTATTGGAAAAATTCCCTTTTCTCCCCCAAATAGCCACACTGACCTCTACATCACCTCAGTGCTCCTTAGCTGGTTCTGGGCTCTGAGGCAGAGCTTAGTAAGTAAATGCCCCACTTCTTTTTCACTTTGATGCCGAAGTTGCACAGGATGAGTAGGCATGACTGGGCTATAATCTGCATTACAGATCTCATTAACTTTCTCCACACTTCCTCAGCCATTCATAAAGATGGTCATACCCTTGATCTTGCCATCATCCACAAATGTACCACCTCCATGTTCAAGAACTCCGAAATCCCTTTATTTGACCATAATCTATTAGCTTTTCATTTCTTCCTCTGCCTTCATTTATATAACTCTACTCTATCCACAGCATGACCTCTAATCACTTGACCCCTCAATTCTCTCCTAAGTAGTCTCCTCTGAACTAGCCACTCTCTCCCTCTTCATTTTGATTCCTTGGCAAACCAATTAAAGTCTACGCAGTTCTAGTTGCTTGAATCCCTAGTATTCTTATCATATTGCTGGTTACACACAGCCAAGCCTCAGCCTTAGATCACTCCCACCAATCATGGAGCCTACGCATTGCTGCTGAAGGAAGGTGGAGAAAATCACTCAACCTTTCTGACTGGGTTCACTACAAGTTTATGTTACATTACTTTAATTGAGCTGAAATGCAGGTTCCCAGCACCCTAAACTGCAACACTCACTGCTGTTAGACAATCCTCCTGTTCTTCCCTTATCAACTCACTATCGAACTCTCCATGGCAGCTCTTCCAAATCTTTTCTTCCCTCCTTAAACCTTGCACAGCTCCCCTTCTCCCCACTCTCTCAGCTAAGAACCTTGTCTCATTTTATGGGGAAAAAAAATGGAGGCCATTCACCAGGAGCTCCCATTTCCCTAACCCTCTCTTAATTCTTGAGCTTTCTCTCTTGTGATTATTTCTTATTTATCATTTCTAGAGCTTGTCTATAATTGTTGGCATGCAATCTCTTCCATTAGATTGCAAAGTTCCTAGTGGAGATTTTGCCTCTTTTTGTATCCCCAGTGCTTAGCAGATAGTAGGCACTTAATACATGCTAGCAGATGGATTATCTATTCTTAATTAATCTAAGAAAAAGAATGCAGCATTCTGAAGTCCTTGATTTTTTTTCTTATCAAAGACCTAATCTGTTTCTAGAGATAGAAAACAGTCTAATCCAGGGAATCATCTCCTTAAAAGCTAAAGGAATGTGTGTCTTGTAATTGTGATCAGATTAGGAATGGAAATGTCTTTGTTTAATCCTGCTGAGAGAGGTATCTCTTGAGCATACCTTTGAGAGGAATGGGTAATAAAAACAAAAGGAGGCATCCCTCAGTTTTGTCCTGGACTAAATTCTTGGAGGTGACCCTTTAGTTATACATATATTCTCTCTCTCTCTCTCTCTCTCTCTCTCTCTCTCTCTCTCTCTCTCTCTCTCTCTCTTTCTCTCTCTCTCTCTCTCTTTCTCTCTCTCTCTCCCATCTCCCCCCCCCTTCCACCCCTGTCCCTGTCCCTTTCTCTCTGTCTCTGTGTCTTTATCTTTCTCTCTGTCTGTCTCTGAAGCAAAGTATGACTTTGTACTGCTATGCTACTCAATTAAACAGAGATGAGGGACCTTTCAGTCCTTTAGTTGTTTTTCTTATTATTTCAAGTAATTACCCAGTCTTGCTGAATTCTCATTTAGCTTCACATAATCTGACAACTTAAAGGAAGGTCATCTACCAGTAAGAGGTATTTGTGTATGTTACTTTCCAAATTCATGTAACAGACACAGTAAGAGGATTTATGGATGTTTCACATATGTGAAGACTTTATATGCTTCACATTGTAAACCTACTCATGCAAAGGTTTTTATTAGTATATGTGGTCTTGTTCTATATTTAGATGTACAGTAGACCAGTTGTGGGTATAAAGATCGTCTAGACAAAGAACTGTCAAAGTCTGCAAAAATTCATCACTGTGAAAAATAAGACCAGAGTTCCTGTTATTTGGGAGAGGCTTACATCAGCTTCCTGCCAAACAGTGAAGTCTGGAGTCATTTTTGGTCATTCAGATCTAAAGCCAAATTCCTCTCAGGGATGAAGCTTGAATCAGGCTCCAGTAGGTTGATGGGCTTTGAGGATAGATTCCCCCAATACTCAGGTGAATCAGAATGAAATATTCAAAGGGAAAGTTTGTGGTGCCTCCAGATTGGGCTGAACAGTTTCTGAAATGGCTCTCTCCCAGAAAAAGTAAAAAAATTAAAATTAAATGAAGCTAATATCACAAGAAAAGACTCTATGGAATATTGTTAAATGTGCTCAGAGAAGGGCCTTTATCTTTAAAAGATCAAAGGAAAAAAGCACCATGCCAGTTTTATTCTCACTGAGTAGTCAGACCTTGCATAGAAAACCATGCTCACATAAAGTAGAAGTCGAAGACAATAAAACATGGCTGAAAAATGACCAAAGTATGCACCTATTCTACTATGTGCCAAATAAACTAAATAAATCATCAGAAACATTGTTTTCTATAAGTCAGTTATGGAATTATAATTCCATAGAATTATGGGCACAAGAAAAATGGGCACAACCCAAGGCTCAATTTTTGTTTTTATTTTATTATTTACAGTGGAACAAATATTTTGTTGCTGTTGCTACTTTGTATTCTAATCTAGTAAATGCAGAAAGCTAGTATATAATACATAGATATTTCTTCAAGATTGATGGGGTGGTTTTTTTTATATGTATTTTAAAAAAACATTTTAAATGCAAGAGAGAAACTGACGCATTGTAGAAATGATACTTACAAATTTGCAGGCAAACTGAATTGGCATATAGGGCTTAATGTTTTCAGAAGTATCTTTTAATCTTAATTACTAATGTATTCAATAAATTTTTGGTTGTGTGAATGAAGGGATGCCAACCCCCCAAAAAAGTATTTTCATTCTGGTTATGATTTGGATTGAAATCTATTTAGTGAAAAAGTCTTCATTCTCTAACACAATTGAAGTCAGTTTTAAAAGGTTGTTTTTTGCTCTCTCTCTCTCTCTCTCTCTCTCTCTCTCTCTCTCTCTCTCTCTCTCTCTCTCTCTCTCTCTCTCTCCCCCCCCCCCTCTGTTTCTCTCCAGTTTTCTTCACTGGAGAAAAACCTCTATGGCAGCTTCTAGTCTTCTCTAATACTTAAGAAGGTCTCTCTGAAAATACTATACTTTTAAACTTTTCTCTTCAACTTGGAGAAGAAGACTTCTTTTATTTTAAATTTTAGGAAATAGCCCTCCAGTAAAACAAAGATGGCCATTACCTCCACTATTATTTAACACAATCTTTAAAATGCTAGCTATAGTGAGAAGAAAAGAAAGAGAAATCAAGAGAATAAGGGCAGGCACAGAAGAAACAAAATTGTTGTTTTGCAGATGATGTAACAATCTAATTAAAAAACCCTAAAGGGTCAATCAAAAACTCATTGAAATGATAAATTCAGCAAAGTTGTAGGATATAAATTAAACTCTTACAAATGATCAACATTCTTCTACATCACCAATAAAATCTAGTAGAAAGAGCTAGAAAAAGAAATTTTGTTTAAAATAATTATAGAAAATATAAAATATTTGGGAGTTTACCAAGTTAACTAGGAACTATATGAATTCAACTATTTTTTTTTAAACATAAACAGCATTTTTCCCAATCACACATGAAGATATTCAACATTCATTTTTTATAAGATTGTGAGTTCCAAATTTTTCTCCCTCCCTCCCTTCATCCCTCCCCAAGACAGTAAGTAATCAAATATAGATGTGTAATCTATACATCTGTAATCATATTAAACATATATTAATTCAACTATCAAATACTATTCACAGAAATAAAGACAGGCCTAAATACTTAAAAATTATTAATTGTCTGTGGATAGGTCAAACTAATGAAATAAAAATTATAGTACTAAGTTAATTTACTTTTTTTTTTTTAGCAACATGTCAATTAAACTACCAAAGGATTATTTTATGAAGCCAGGGGGAAAAAATTCACATGGAGAATCAAAAGGCAAAGACTCTTAAGGGGAACGTTGGGGGAAAAAAAAGTGAGAAGAGAGACATTCAAAACCAAATCTCGAGCTATACTACAAAGCAGTAATCATGGGAGCCTGGAGAGTAGGAATGGTACTGGTTAAAAATTAGGGACTTCAATAAGTGGAATAGATCAGGTACACAACATATAGAATCAAATCATTCCAGTAGCAAAGGGTTTGATTAACCCAACAACCCCCATGTGCTGTAATAAGGACTTACTATTGAAGAAAACTGATAGAAAAACTGGAAAGCAGTTTGTCAAAAATTAGGTCCAAGCTAATGTGTTATGTCCAATTTGGTATATGAATACTCATATGAACTCTAAATAAATACATGATCTAGACAGAAAAGGTGACATCATAGAGCAACAAGGCAGAAATTACCTTTCACATCTATGAATAAAAAGAAGAACTCATGAATAAACACCTGATACAAAGGGTCAAAGAAGATAAAACAGATAATTTTGATTGTAATTTTTTTTTTTAAATTTCACACAAATCTAATGCATTGAAATTAGAAAAGAAACTATTAATTGGGAAAAATAGTTGCAGCAAGTTTCTCTGATAAAGGTCTCATATCCAATATACATAATGAATTGATTCCATTGATGGATGGATAGGAAGATAAATAGATGTATGCACATGTATATATGTATAGTAATTATATACACTAGTATAGTTATATATATATATATGTATATGCATACATAAATATATATAAAATTTATATACAAATGTAGTTATAGCAATTTTTACCTGCAAACTAAGGGAGCATCCTCTTACTGGGAAATGGATAAACAGCTAGAAGTTTATAGCAAATAGATATGCATAAATAGATATGTGGCTAGGTGGAACAGTGTATAGGGTGCTAGGCCTGGAGTCAGAAAGATTTGAGTTCAAATTCAGCCTCAGATATTTATCAGCTGTGTGGGTAAGTAGCTTAATCTCTGCCTCAGTTTCTTCAATTATAAAATGAGGATATTAATGACACCTACCTCCCAGAGTTGTTGTGAGGAACAGATGAGATAATATTTGCAAAGTACTTAACAGAGTGCCTGGCACACAGTAGGCACTTAATAAGTGATTGTTCCTTTCTCTTATAATATATGAATATATTAATATTTTGCCACAAGAAATGACAAAATAGAGAGTTTCAGAGGAAACTTGGAAGACTGCTATGGAGTAAAGTGAACAGATAGAGCTAGGAGAAAAATTTACACAATAACAACTTTATTGGGGGGTGGAGAACCAAGTTTTTTGAAAGACCTTATAACTCTCATCAATTAAATTATAAACAACATGTTCTTTTGGAAGACTAAGGATAAAACACTTCACTCATCATCTGCCAGAGATGTGATGAATTTAAAATGCAGAATGAGATATAAATTTTATATATGGTCAATGTGGGAATTTCTTTTACTAGACTGGGGAAGGAGGAGAGAGCATTAAAAGAAAGGATTGGGGGATTAGGAAGAAGAATGAGAGAAAATGCTTGTTAAATAAATATTTTAAATATAATAATTTAAATATAAAATGAAAATTAAAAAAGCAAATAGTCCACATGAAAGGAGGTGATTAAAAAAGGTTAAAAACGCAAATACACTTTTTGAAAATAAAGCAATATATCATTTTTGTAGGAAGAAGCTGACAAGCTTCTTTAAATGATTTGACAGAATGTAATTGTCTAGTAAATCAGAAGCAAAGTTATCTAAAAGGAATTAGAAAGAAAAAATTAAAATAGACCATATAATTGCAAGTTAAGCAATAAACCAAGCTGGAAAAATGATTATATGTCAAAAAGAGAAACTGTCAAGCAACTCAAAAGTTTCAGATCTAGTTACCAAATAGCATGGATTTGATTCTTTTTTCCAAAAAATATGTCACCTGGAATAAAAAAAAAAAACTAAACTAAGGCAGTTTGGACACTCGGGTTATATGTTTTATGCATAATAAATTTGTGCTAATTTGTAAGAGACTGATTCAGTTGGGGAAAATTAGAAAAACTAGAACTACAATGCAATTTGAGCATGAAACATGATGGAAAAGTAGAGATGAATAAAGTTAAGAAATCAAGAATATACTCAATGGTATAGAATGAGGGAAGTAGAAAACAGGAGAAAAAGTGTAATATACCCTAATAAAGTCTACATGTGGACAGCAAAGATAAGATGATTCCTACAGTATTCCACCAAGAATTGGAGAAATGGCTGAAAGGAGGGATTGAAATACAAGGAATGAAATAAGATATTTTAAATGCATTGAGGGGAGACTGTTCAACTGAAAAGCACATCCCCATTGGGAAATAAGTATATATATAAAATGGGAGAGGGGGACCCTATAATGGATTTAACTTGGGTAGAATTGGTACACAGGAAGATGACTCTATCTGAAGGAGTGTTGTGTCAACATGGACAGCTTCCTACCTCCAATCAGAGCTCCTGGGAGCAACAGGCACAGACTTCAGTGAAAATGTTAATAATCAAATCTTAAATAACAAGTAGGTTAAAAAAAAACAGAGAAACATTAATTAGGTTAAAGACAATGATAATGAACATACAAAAATATCTGAGACAAAGAAAAAGCAATCAGAGGGAAAATGACATCCTTAAAAACACAAATTAACTAAGAAAAAAGATTATTGAACTGAATGTACATTTTAAAATCAGAAATCCAACAAAATTTCAAAAAGCAAGCAAAAAAGAGGAAATCTTGAAAATTTGAGAAAAAAAATTATAAACAGAAAAGGTTATGTAATTGATAAAACCAAAAGGCAGAGACCCAAAAAACTAACCAGATTTGTAAACTTTTAGCCAATTGGATTAAAGAGGGCAGAAAATCAAACCAAATAACAAATAAACACGATAAAATCACAGAACATATTATGCATAGTTATATGCCAACAAAACCAAGAACACAAAAGAAATAGAGAAATTACTTTGAAAAATATCAAATATCCAAATAGAATATCAAATAGAGATCTTAAATAATTCAATCCCAGGAAAGGAAATAGAACTAACTATAAAGAAACCACCAAAGAAAAAAAAGCCCTGGTCTTAATGGATTTATGGGAGAATTCTATCAAACTTTTAAAGAAGAATTGATACCAATACTGCATAAATTATTCTCAAAAATCACAAAAAAAAAGAACTCTATCAAGCTCCTTTTATGAAACAGATTCCTAATACCTAATTTGTGGAAGGATAAAGCAAAGAAAGAACTTTAAACCAATATCATTAGTAAATATTGATTCAAAAATTTTAAATAAAATCATAGCAGGAAGACTACGGCAATTTATATTTAAAAAATTATTCACTAACACCAAGTTGTTTTATATAGGTGAAGTAAGGCTGTATCAACATTAGGAAAGCAATCAAGATAATTCATCATATTTCATAACAAAACATCCTGAGCCACATGATTACCTCAATAGATACAGAAAAAGCCTTTGACAAAGTCTAGCGCTCATTTGTATTGTTTTAAACCTAGAAAGCATAGGCATATAAGATCCTTTTCTAATCACACAAGTATCTTTCTAAACATGATAGTACTTTATATGTTATAAGGAAACACTAGAACCTTTTCCAATAAATATATTATAGCATGAATGCCCAAACCCCCAATATCATTTGATGTATTTCTACAATTGCTTGCAATTAGATAAGAGAAAGAAATCAAAGTCATAAATATTTTCAAAGAAGAAACAAAAATGTACCTTATTGGCTGATACCATGGATTTGGAAAATCCTAGGAATTCAAGCAAAGAAATCTATTAAGACCATAGCTTCAGCAAACTTACAGCTACAAAATAAACTCACACACACAAAAAAAAAATCAACATTACTTCTTTTAGATAAGAAGATCCCTTTGGCACCTGAGGGAAGGATAGATTGGACTGGGGAGGCGTGAAGACCAACCAGTAAACTATTCCAACAGACCAGGGGTGAGGTGATAAGGGAAGTAGCTATGTGAATGAAGGGAAGAGGATAGGAGAGTATATGAGAGAAGTTATGAAGGGAGAAATGCTAAGACTTAGCAATTGATTATATATTTGAGGTAAGTGAGAGTAAAGATTCAAGAATGACACAAGGTACCCTTGACAGTAATAAGGAAGATCAGAAAGTGGGATGGGTTTGAGGGAAAAGATAATGAGTTCTATTTGGAACATATTGACTTTGAAATGTCTATGGTCTATCTATCCATTTTGAGATGTCCACTAGGCAGCTGATGATGCAAGATGGGAAGTCGGGAGAAATATTAGGGCTGGATAAAGATTCAAGAATCATCTGCAATTGAACTCATTGGTGTTGATAAGATCACTAAGGGAGATAGCAGTTAGTAGAAAAGGAGAGGTTGAATATTAATGAGAGAGTGGGGATAATAGAAGGGACAATTCGATTGATAGCACAAGTTAGAAGAGGTTTGAGGTGTGTTGCCTTGTTTAAAAAAAAAAAAAGGAGACATAAGTAAAGGATCTCATATTTGGAGATGTCTCCTTGAAGTGAAATAAGGAGAAAAGAGAGAGTTCTTGAAAAATGACATCTTTTTTTCTTCATAAAGTTTGAGGCAAAGTGATCAGCTGGGAGGGTGGAGGGAAAGGATTCCCTATAAGACTTAAGGAGGTTTGAAACAGCTGGGATGTTTAAATCAATTGGGATATATAAAAAGATTGTCTTGCTGTACGGAATGTAAGATTTCGTAACATAAGTTTGTTGTGGATCTAGTCAATATGGTTTCATGATTTTCTCTAAATCTATTCAGCAACACACGAATAGGACAGAGGGCAGGGATATGATGGAACAATCCCAAATGGAGGATTGGTAAGGCATGTTTATCCTAAGATAAGAGAACAACGGATTTGAGTAGAGAGGATTAGAAATGTGCTAGCCATTAAAAAATAAGTTGAGATAAAGGATCAGTAGCTGGAGAGAGGTCCACTGAGGAAGTCAAGTGATTAGATCTTTAAGGCCCCTCGTTCAAGGTGGAGCCTCATAGCTGGTGGAGATATTGAGTCCTGTGAGACCCAAGAGACCTCACAGCATTCCTGGAGGAGTCTGGACAGAAAGGAGCTAGTAATTCAGGATGTCTAATATTCGGTGTTCACATCTGGGCCATGCCAATAATAATAAAAATGACAATACTACCAGTTAATTTACAGGTTTACTAAAGGGACACTTTATTAGACAAATTAAAAACAAAAAGTATTTGGAGATACAAAAGATCTGTAAAATCAAGGGAAATAATTAAAAAAAAAGAAGGAGTAACGGGGAAACTACTTCCAGACCGCAAGCTGTATTTTAAAGTAGGAATCATCAAAACCCATTTGGTACTGGTTACAAAATAGAAATGTAGATCAAAGGAACAGCTTAGACAAGGGGGAATCAGTAATTATAGAACAAAATAATTCAATATTCAGTAAAAGCAGATATGTAAATTACATAGGAAAGAACTCTGTTGGATAAGAACTGCTAATAAAATTAAGTAGTCTGATATCTTTGACTAACATCTTAAATCATATTCCACAATAAATTGAAAAGAGATATGTTCTGAACTTATAAATAACTCTGAACTTTAAAATCATACTATTAAAAAAATTAGAAGAGAAATAGCTCATGTACCTTTTATAGCTCTGAGTAGGGGGTAAATTCACAACTGAACAAGGGATAAAGTTAAATATAAAAGATAAAATAGACTATTTTGATTACACAAAATTGGAAGGCTTTTAACCAAACAAAATTAACATATCTATGATAAAAAAAAAAAGGAAACAATCAACTGGGGAAAGTTTTGTTTCAAATACTCTGGTAAGAGTTTGACATCCAAACTGTATGGACAAATAATAGAAATATATTACCAAAAGCCACGTCCTAGAAGATTATTTGTTAAAGAATATGAACAAACAATTGTCAAAAGAATCACAGACTATAAACAACCATTTGAAAGAATATTCTAAATCAATAAGAGAAATAGAAACCAAGAGATTTTGCCTCATCCAGAAAATTGGCAAAGATATCAAAAGATAAGAACTAGTCAATTTTGGAGGGGTTATAAAAAGACAGACAAACTAATGCACTATTGGTAGAGCTGTGAATTGATCCAATCGGTCTGGAAAGCAGTGTGGAATTGTGCAAATAGAGTGACTCAACTATCCCTAGACTTCGATGTTGTGATTCCAATGCTAGACTTCCCAAGGAAGCAACTGATAAATAGAAAGGCTCTATAAGTATTAAAATTTTTGTAGCAGCATTTTCTTGTAGTGACATGACTTGGAAACAAAATAGATATCTGTGAATTAGGTGATGACTGAACAAATTATAGTGCATGAATGTAATGGAATATTGCCACATTCTCAGAAATTAACATGATGAATCCAAAGTAGCATGGAAAGATTTACATGAACTGATGCAAAGTGTACAGAGCCCAGGAAAACAATAGGCACATTGATTACAACAATGTAATTGAAAAAGAAAAACTACAAAGCAATAAAGCTGAATATTCCAAAGTTATAATGTCCAAGGATGACCCCAGAGAAAATATATAAAAACACTCACCCTGCTCCTTTACAGAGGTGAGGGTCCATGAGTGTGGAACATTAAATATAATGTCAGACTTATTTTTTCAGAAATTTTTTATTCTTATCTCTTCTTTCCCGTCTTATAAAGGATGGCTCTCTGAGAGGACAAGGAGGAGGAGCGCCTCAGAGGGAAATGGGAGTGATATTAAACAAAGATATCAACAAGTGTACCAGGTCGCAAACCATTTAATCAATAAAAAGAAAAATGCAGACCTGTGACTTGCAACAGAATCAGGCTGTGCTAATCATAGTCAGGAAGTTGGGGGTGGGGGTGGGGGGAAGGATTAAAAGAAATCAAAGCTAGCATAAATTAGTACAGCATAGAAATTAAGCTAAAATGGAATTCAAAAAAAAATTATAGAAATGCTTTTGTTACTAGACAATTTAAAAGCGCAACTATGTATACAGCAGGCATTAACTGATCTGAAGACCAGGGAAAGAAAGAGAACAAACATTTATTAAGCACCTACTATGTGTCAGATACTGTGCTAAGCGCTTTACAAATATTATCTCACTTGACCCTTGCAACAGCCCTGTGACTTAGATGCTATTATTATACCCATTTTACACAAGAAGAAACTGAGGTAAATAGAGGCTAAATGACTTGCCTAGGATCACAAAAATAGAAAGTACCTGGGGCTGGATTTAGACTCAGGTCTTCTTGACTCCTGACTTCCTGACTCCACAATCAACATTCCATCTACCATGCTAACTACCTGCCATTGAATGCCATGAGATCAGGTATACTGGCAAGGTTAACATAGTTCCTTGGGAAGTCTCATTGTCATTGAGAAACTTTGTGAGACCTTGTGAGACCCTCTGAATTTTCCTACCCTAATAAGATCTTAAACCCTTCCCAGGGGTATATAAATGGAAGCCTTGTAAATTCTGCCCTGAGACTAGAGATGCATACTCACAACACACTCGCAGACTAAGGGTGGATGGCTTAAAAGTTTGCTTTTTATTTATTTATTTATTGGAGGTACCTAGGTGTCAGATTTAAGATAAAACTGAATATTTAAACGTGGGTCTTCCATATTCCATATATTTATTTATATGAAATTTTGTGACTACCGATTATTATGAAATTTATGGAATAGATTGCAAGTCAGTGTTACCTCTCTTGGTCAATTTTGGATCACCAAACCAAAGTTTAAGAGTTCCATTTTATCCTAGGGGTTGATAAAAAGTGCATTAAGCTCTCCAGGCTAACAATAACCCATATCTTTCTAGTTTTTAGTAAATTATTAATGCATTCACTTTATATGTAAAACCCAGAATGCAATTGTTTCCTTAATTTCTTATGATTGATATTTGTATCAGAATGTATTAAACTAGTTTTGGAAAGGCATTGTATATTTTTAATAAGTACTATGAATGGTTTTGTCTTGTTTACTAATTGTTATTTGTTGTGAATTTACTGTATTGCTATTAACCTGGGAAGTATTTGTACTATGCTTTTACTCTGTAAGCAGTAGAACTTGCTATGTAAGGTGGAACATCCTGGAACTGTGATTTGATTGACTCTGAGTTTGATTCCACAGATAACTTTTTCAATTACTATTCAACTGTTTGAAGTTGTCTACCACTCAAGGGAAAATGCCAAAGGGACTCAAAGGCTGAATGATCTAATAATACTAAGACGAGTATAGATGACTAGGAGAGTTGAGAAGACAGTCTTATGAAGGAGAAAGGAACAATCCTTTTGACTTTATTTCCCCACTGTACTATTTACTTTCTGAACAGAAGAATTTTCTACCTGGTAGACAGTGAGCCTAGCTATGAGACCCTTTATATGATGTGGAACTATGTTGTATGATTAGCTGTTCCAAAAAGTATTCATGACTTTTACCCAAAATTAAACAGAGCTGAGGGAATTTTATACAACCGTATCCCTCTTTCTTTCATAGCAAATTTTTTCTGACTATGACAGGAGAACTGCAAAGGTTTTATAATTATTTTTACTGTAATAATCACCTGGCATCACTGTGCCTGCTTATAATGAGCTACAGTAATAAAGGACTCTACTACTTTTATGTATATAGTTCTGAATTTGTGGCCATCATTTGTTTCAACCTCTTAACCTAGGTGATAAGTTCTTAGATTTGCCATGTCCTTGTCTATTGGTTTAATATTTATATATTCATGTATAAGACTATGTCCTTACAGTCTCTTATTCTTTCTGTCTAAATAAACCTTCCCCTCTCACAAAATGAAGATAAAATCTATCCTCAAAGAGGAAAATGATAACAACATAGACTCTAATTCTTAATTGAGTCCTAGATCTTACTTTGAGAGAGGCAATAAGATGAAGCTATTTCCCCTTAAGAATTAAAGTCTCATGATAGTTGTTATATTAATAGCCTTAGAACTTCTGCTGTTATTCCAATGAAAACAATGATAAAAAGCCAGGTAAAGATAGTTGTCCTAAATGATATATTTTAAATTTTATCTTAGAGACAATAGGGAACCACTGAATTTCCTCCAGGTCCAGTTGAATATCCACAGATGAATTTCATACAAATGCCAAAATACAAAGGATTTGAATATTGTTTAGTAAGTGTCTATAAATTTTCAAGTTGGATTGAAGCTTTGTCATATAGAATTGCTTTATTAGTTGTGAAGAATCTTTTAAATCATATTTGATTTTCCTCTATTTGAGGTCTTTCTCTGATAATATCATGTGACAAGACTCATTTTACAGGCCAAGTCATCAAGGATCTTTTTTAAGGTTCTTCTTCTAACCTATAGACAGCATTGTCCATATAAACCACAGATCTTGGGCAAGGTAGAAAGAACAAATGGTATGTAAAAATTTAAATTCTTAAAACTTTCAGATGATGGTCTGGTCTGATGTTCTTCCTGTAACCTTTATAAGATTCATAAGATTCCTGTAGCCTTTATAAGATTAACACCATAAGGCTTAGACCATATAAAATAATTACTAGAAGTCCAATGTGTCTAGGTTTTATCAGGCCTTACTAAATTATGTTTTCTTAGCACTAGCAGGTTTGAGCAGGAACCCTTAACCTCTTACCAGATATGTGAATCTCACTGAGCTAGGCAATTTGTGGACAATGGTCTGGAACAAACTGCTTTGACACGAACTTTCCAGATGTTTTCCAGAAGCAGATAGATTCATGATATAAACAATTTAGATGACAGAACGAGAAACCTGTTGTATAAATGGACATTGAGATGCATTCCTTGAGCTTTTTTCCTCCTAATGATGGATTTATATTTATTTGTCAGGGGTAGTTAGGCAGTGCAGTGGATAGAGCACTGGACTTGGAGTCAGAAATACCTGAGTTCAAATCCAACCTCAGACACTTACTATAATAAGACCCTAGGCAAGACCCTGTTTGACTCAGTTTCCTCATCTGTAAAATGAGCTGGAGAAAGAAATGGTAAACCGCTCCAGCATCTTTGCCAAGAAAACCCTAAATGGGGCCATGAAGAGTAGGGCATGACTGAATAACTAAATTTATCAGCCATTGTGTCTTATAGAGTTCTAACCCTATGGGAAAGGTACCTAGGTGTCAGATTTAAGATAAAACTGAATGTTTAAACGTGGGTCTTCCATATTCCAGCTCCTTGCAAAATTACTGGTATAATAAGGAATGATGAGCATAAGGATTTCAGAAAAACCTGGAAAGATTTACATGAACTGATGTTGAGTAAAGGGAGCAGAACCAGGAGAACATTGTGCACGATGGCAGCAACACAATGTGATGACCAGCTTCAATAGACTTGGCTCTGCTCAGCAATGCAATGACCTAAGACAATTCCAAAAGACTCATGATGAAGAACTATGGAGTCTGAATGCTGATTGAAGCATACTATTTTCTCTCTTTTTTTGTTTTTTTTTTTCTTATGGTTTTTCCCTTTTGTTCTGATTGTTCTTTCACAACGTAACTAATGTGGAAATATTTTTAATATGATTGTACATGTATAGACTATATGAGATCACATGGCATCCTGGGGAGGGGAGAGGGGAGAGAGGGGGAAAATTTTAGAACTCAGTCTATTAAAAATTGAATGTCGAAAACTAAAAGTAAATTAACTATTTTTTTTAATTCGAAATTGAAAAAAATACTGGTAATAATAGCTCAATTTGTAACTAACCTTGGGTCCCATAAAAATGCCACTCTTGAAATCTAGGGCCCCGCTTCTAAATGTGACTATTTTTGCTAGATAGTTACTAATATTCAAAACATAGCTCCAGAAGCTGTATGACAAACAATTAAGTTTTGGAAATTATTATCACCCTACGTCCTTGCTACAATGTTTTGCTCAATCTTCCTTCTCAGATTTACTGCAGTACAACTAGCAGTTTGCTAGTCTTTAAAAGAATCATCTGGATTTTGATAAAATGTTCTTTACATTTTTGTTTCATCTTCACCATAACCTTCTTGGGCCTAAGCTTCCTATTGGCTGTACAAACAACTGACTTTAGCAGTCTAGTTTTAATGGTCTTCTGAGGATGTATTAATGCGGAAGAATTGTTGAGGACTTAACTCGTGAGTTTTGGGTAAACATCTCCCCAGAAAAGGTTACCTTAGAAATCAAAGAAACAGAGCTAGAAGATTGTATAGAGACCTTCAGGCAGGCAAGGACAGAATGAGCCTGACTGGTCCTCTCTTGAGAAAGGCTTTCGCTGTCTTAGAGATTTCCCACCCCATCAGGATAATCTGATAAAACTAACCTCAGAGAAATGCTTTGTTCAGCCAGAACTAGCCTGATCTTTGGCAGCTCCTGAGACTCCAAGGTTAACACATTCTCCCCAAAGTTACCTGATATGCTGTCCCTATTACTCATCCTCCCAAATTAGGAAAGTAGCTAAACAGCTTCACCTATTGGCTCCTTCTACCACCTGTATCCTTACCCTAAGGCTATATAAAGTCCTATATATGTATGTATCTTCCTTTGTTCCAGGCACTGCTATCTACCTGGAAACTGCCTATCAGCCGATGATAACTAAACTCTTTATCTTCTAGCCTTGCCTCCGGACTTATCAACCTCTAGCTCCAGTCAAAGGGAACCAGGTGGAAGGAATTATTCTTCTCAGAAGGACTTTAGGACCTTTGAGTTGAGGAATTCACCAAAACAAAGCGTAATTGATCTATATTCTGAATAATAACTGCTGGACAGTTGGCGTCACCCTCTTGTAGCTGTGGAAGTGATAGTTACTATATACTGATTTCTGAATGCAAAAAACATGGAACACTAAAACTGGGAGACACACACGTGGATTTTTTTTTTCCATTGTAGATGATTCGGAGATGAATTCAACTGGATTAAGTTTATTAGATTGCTACGGTAAGTTTTATGTTTTATATTTTAGTTTGTAAGTTTATAATTTCTTGATACTATATTTAAAAGTTCTTAGCATTATAACTTTGGAAGATATATACCGAAGTGCTATTAATATTTGGGAATAATACCTAGAGTGATGCATACGTAGCATTAGGAGACTGGGTCCTCTTTGATCCGATGCTATGATTAATTGCTAAATTAGAGCTATGACACAAGAGAAACATTTGTCCGTGAGACAGTGCACTTCTGGTGATTAATGAGCGTCTTAGTATCTAAGGGTTAATGCTCCAGTTTGCCAATAGTAAATTTGATTTGGGTAAACAGTACAACAGATGTTGGAAAGTTGGAAATCCTGACCTAGAGCATAGATTCAGCTAGGGGTGACAGTGTTGTGCCTGAAGTCAGGAAGACTTGTGTTCAAATCCAGCCTCACACGCTCTGGGCAAGTCACTTTATCTGCCTCAGTTTCCTCACCTGTAAAATGGGAGTAATAATACCATCTACTTCCTATGGTTGCTACAACGGAAAAAGTAAAATAATATTTGGAAATCACTTAACCCAAGGACAGGCACAAAGTGGGAATGATATAAATGTTAGCTATTATTATTTGAAAACAGTAAAATTCACAAAATAATCTTGAATGTAATAAAAAAAATGTGAAATAGGTTGTCTCCAGTTTTTTGGTGATAAATTTGGTGATCATTCCCTAAAAATCTGAATTATCATTCTGTAGCCAATTCAGATGACTTTTCATCTTATTCTTAAAATTTTTTGATGTTTGTGATTGGGCCTAGTCTAACTCCAGGCAGCTGCCTGTGGACCTTTCTCTGGGAAGGTGGCACATTTCATCTCCTGCATGCCAGTCCCATATATCCCAGCATATAAGGGTACCCAGAAAAAAGTCACCTAGGGAATGTGAACATGTTCACTATACATGTAGTAATTTTTATAAATCAAAGACAGGTTCAGGAGATCTTCATATTTGTATCAAAGCAACTAAAGAAATGTATCTTGCTTCTTATTATAGGCAGCCTATGGCACAGAAAGAGGAGACCCAAAGAGATTTTAAAAGATTCTAGCTCATTAAGAAGCATAGTTTATATTTTAGAACTTCAGATTGGCTTGTGTCAAAGACGAAAAGGGGAAAATGTTACCATACTAAACTCTTCCCATTTCTCTTCAAAATATTAACTTATAATACTATATAACAATTATTTATAATATCACAATTTACAATTTACAGTGTCTTTGTCTGAAGTCCAGGGTCACAACTATGCTTAATCAAAGGAAAACTAAGTACTACTCAGAAGTCCTCATTTCTTTCTTATCAAAGACCTGCTCACTTCCTTATAATAGAGGACAAGCTAGTTGAGGGAGGGATCTCTTGGAAAACAAAATAAACTTTGGTTTATAGTGACCAAACTAGGAATGAAAATGTCTTGGTTTTATTTAATTGAGAGAAGTAATTCTTGAATACACCTTTGACCACAGTACAAAGGGACACCTTAGAGAGAAGAGTTATGAAAGTCCCTTTGTTAACTAAAGGAGCTACTCCTAAGTTTTGCCCTGGACTAAATCCTTGGAGGTGATCCTTTGTTTAAATTAAACCATGGCCATGACCTTGATCTACCAGTAAGACTTCATCTGATAGTTCTGCTTGGCTGAAACTCTAAAGATGATCTTTGTAACTCTTTCTCTGTCTCTGTCTCTCTCCCTCTCTTCCCTTTCTCCCCATCATGCTTAAAATTTAATAAATAAATTTATCTCTGATAGATTTATACCCAATCAGCAAAGTACTGAGTTTTTCTGCAAGCATCCTGCAAAGGACTTCCAGACTCCCATATTGGGGAGGTAGAGAGAAGTATATTTCTTCTCAAAGTATTTATTTGGCAAGTGATAAGAAAACAAAGAAAAACCTTTGCTCCCAAAAGTATACAAATGCCAACTTTTTTTCCTGCCAGCAGTAATCATCTTGCAAAGCACTCAGAGTTGTAAAACGTAAAGATATGCGTTTTACTTAACAAACAAGATATCTTCCAAATTTGCCGACCTTCTCTATGATAAGTGGCTGTCAGTATTGTGCTGCCTAGAAGATACTTTTAAAAAATATTTAGTCTTTTCCTTCAAAGTAAGATATTAACTATTTTAAAAATATTTTTTCACATCAACATTATTTCCCAATTTCTTTCCCTCCTCTCTCAACCTTATAAGACATCCCTTATAACAAAGATTAAAAAAAAAATACCAAGGAAACAACAGCACTGCAAAAGTAACCAACATGCTAAGCAGGTCCAAGAGTAGGATGCAGTGTTCTGCACCCCTAGTCACCCACCTTCCCAAAGAAGGGAGGGAGGCACATTATTATATTTCTTCTTGGCAGCTAACTCTGACCATAATAATTGCAGCATTCAGTTTTTAATTTGTTGCTGTTCTTTCTATTTTTATTTTGTAAATATTGTTTTCCTGGTTCTGCTTACTTTGTTTTGCATAATTTCATTCCTCCCAATGCTTCCCTATACTCTTCATATTTATTTCTTACATTGAAATAATATTCCATCACTTTCGTATGCCACATTTTCCAATTGATGGCCATATATTTTCTTACTACCAAAAGTGCCGCTATAAATATTTTGGTAAATATTGGACCATATTCTTCGTATCTGCTTTCTTTTTATCCTTTTTTTTTTCTATTACTAGGTATCTACATATCTGGGGGGAAGGGAAAGAAATAATCATCTACATAGTGCTTACCATGTACCAGAAACTGCTAAGTGATTAACAAATATTATCTCATTTGATTCTATCATCTCTTTGTCATCCAGCTATCTATTATCTATAATCTATCTTTGATGTTCTAGGTGGCATAATGAATAGAGCACTGGACTTGGACTCAGGAAGAAATGAGTTCAAATCCTGTCTCAGATACTTACTAGCTGTGTTACCTTGGGCAAGTCACTTAACCTTTATTTGTCTCAGTTTCCTCATCTGTAAAGACTTGATTGCTTCCAAGATGCTTTGCCAGCTCTAAATCTATCATCCTGGGGTATATATGGTCTCTGTATCAAAGGGTAAGGAGACTTTATTCACTGTCTTAGCATAATTCCAAATTGTTTTCCAAAATGTCAGACTAGTTCACAGTTCTGCCAACAGTATATTAATATTTTTGACTTTCCACAACATCCCCAACTTAGACTATTCCAATCTTTTGTTATCCTTGTTGATGTGCTGAGGGCAGGGTGAAACCAATGATTTGTTTGTTTTGCTTTTCTTGAATTATTAATGATTTGTAGTGGTTTTTTATATAGTTGTTAATAGGCTATGATTTCTCTTTAGAGAGTTGTTTGTATCCTTTGACCACTTATCTGTTAGGGAATGATAATATTCTTATATTAGTTTCCTATATATCTTGAGCATATGACAAAAGTGATGTTCTAACAATGAATGTGAAAGCGACTGCTTTTAAAAAAGAAATTCATGGTGAAAAGAGTATTTTGAAAATGGATTTTTGGAAATGTTTACATTGTTAAGTGATTTTGCTGCCAAAAAATGATGTGTGTGTCACTTATAAAAACCTTTATTTCTGTGTACTTTGAAAATTTGGAAGTAATTTTCTAGCCTTTTAAAAAAAATCTTCCAAATGGAAACTTTTTGCTGGTTTTGGATTTATTTGCTAAAATTTTCAAAATGCTGTGCCTTTAGATTCATTTGTAAGAATAATTAATTGACGTTGGGGAAAATGGAAATTTACTGATTGAATTTCTACAAAAACTTTTGCATAATTGGTAACTGGGACTTAAAAAATGAGTATCATTTTAGGAATAAGTATACATAAGTTAGAAGTACATGCTTACATTTTTTACTGGTAAAGGTGCAAGTTAAAAATATTTAAGAAACCATTATTCTAATATAATGAAGCATCTGAGATACACGACTCCCCCTGCTGGACCCAGAATGATCACTTATCTCAAATCTAGATAATTCAGAGACATACAGATCTCACAATCTATTTAGCACCTGCAGAAAGCTGAAAAAAAGGTGTAAGGACACTGAGAAAAGCTGAAAATTGAAGAGAGCCCTATGTTGGACTCAAGAGAGAGATTGACTCATCTAGATTGTGAATATTTTAGGAGTAAGAAGAGAAAAAGAACTGGGAAGCAAAAAAGATATGTGTGTATGTACATACATACATAAATATGTACACTTGAACCCACAAAATAGGACCTATTTCGGATATAACTCCAGGTTTGAACTAGAATGCATATCAGATATGCTTGTAGTAGATGAAAAAAATGGAACAAAGTATTTTTTAAGCACCTACTAAGTGTCAGATGCTGTGCAAAGCTCTTTACAAATATTATCTCGTTTGATTCACATAACTCTGTGAGATCAGGGTTATTACGGTCCCTGTTTTATAATTGAGGAAACTGAGACAAACAGAGGTTAAGTGATTTGCCCAGGGTCATAAAACAAATAACTTAGTAAATGTCTGAGATTGGATTTGAACTTGAGTCTTCCTAATTTTAGTTAGGCCATATTCAAAAGTGATCTTGGTAGGGTAAATGCTTGGCAGCAACCACTTTAAGTCTGAGGCCACTCTTCCCAGAAACAAGGGTGTTACAGTGGCAAATGTGCCTGTGCTTGGGGTAAAAATGCTTTGTCACATCTATTACTGCTTTTTCTTCTCAATCAATGTCCCTTTGTGAAAGTTAATTGATGTTGACTGGTCAAGACACTAATCAGTGGTATTGATGATATTGAGGAGATATTCACTGGCCATGGTGATCAGTCATTGTTGTTTGTCCTTCATTCTCAAAGAGGATATGACATCAGGCAGTCGATGCCATCACTTGCAAGTGAATTGGATTTAAGTGAGGGAGGGCTGTGGGAAGTCACCAGCCTCACTCACTCCTCTGGAGCTATCTGGGTCCAGAGTCAGGACAACTGGAGATGGCCCCCATGGTGATTGCTATTGAGGGGAATACATCAGAAGAGGGGCTAAAGCCAATAACGTTAGAAAAATCCCACTGCTCCTCCAAGATATGCTTACAATGCTGAAGGAGAGATATAGGCATGAACTGAGGACCTGACTAAGAATGCAAGCAGAAGTCAGTAAAATGGCCTCCAGAGACTATCACTCCACTAATAGTTAGTTTCCCTACATTAAGGTGCAACTGTATTTTAAGACGCATGTCTACACTATAAATCAAGCAAATTCTCAGATACCAGGCTCTTAGGAGTGACTTCTAAGGGGCAGAATTTTCAGAAATGATGATGTTACTAAGACTAAAAATAGAGTTTGGCAACCATTCACATTTATATCCATGTATATGGGCCAGAAAATTACAATTCTGCTTCAGAGGATACTAGATAAATGTCCACTAGTGTCTGTCATTCCAGATTTAGCATCTTCTTTGTGCAGCTCATAAAATATTTCTAGAATAGATCAAGAATCTTGACAATCGCATATATAAATAGCATGAAGGAGTGTGTATAATCATTTTTTAAATGTCAGTCACTCAAATTAATAAGCCTTTATTAAGCACATGTGACCTATCAGGCACTGTGCTAAATACTAGGGATACAAAGAAAGACAAAAGATATTCCCTGTCCTCAGGGAGCTCACAGTCTGATGGGAGAGACAACACGCAATACATACAAACAAGATATAAATAGAATATGATGCTTTAAAAATGTACTTATTTGGAAAATGGTCAGGAATTGAGGGGGGAGGGTTTACAAGTGAGAATCTTTTTCTCTATTTAGAGATTTTGAAAAATGATATCTGGAAACATGAAGGGAACAATACATTGAGTAACCACCATAAAGCAGGCTTAAGGAAGGACATAGACAAGAATCACACAGAATTACCAGGCATGGATGGGATGTGATCAGTATTGATTTGTGTCAATGAGATCCCTGATCCATTTGAATACATTTTTGAAGTTGTTGTTAAGTCATTTCAGTCATGTTAGACTCTTCATGGCCCCATTTGCGGTTTTCTTGGCAAAGATACTGGAGTGCTTTGCCATTTCCTTCTCCAGATCATTTTATGATAAGGAAACTGAGGCAAACAGGGTTAAGTGACTTACCTAGTGTCAGTTACAGTTAGTAAGTGTCTGAAGCCAGATTTGAAATCATGAAGATGAATCTTCCTGATTCCAAGCCCAGTGTTCATATTTTTAAGGTCAAATCCTAATTCGGTTCAGTTTAATTCAACCTAATAAACATTTATTGAGTAACTACTAGATGCAGGACTAACAAAACTTCCTTTCCTCCATTTTTTTCAATAATACAACCATAGAATAAAAATAATTGACTTTACATGGCACTTCAATTTGAAAAGCACTTTACATACACTTCATTTGATGCTCAGAACTACCCAGTGAGGTAAGTGACACAGTTAGCATTATCCCAACTTTACAGATGAGAAAATTGTGCTACTAAGTATCAGAGACTAGATTCATACCAAAGTCTCTCCTAAACAACATTAAGGCATCACAATCCAATCCACTCACTTTACAGACCAAGAAACTGAGGCCCAAAGAAGTGAAGTTTCTTATCCAGTTAATTAATTAAGCAATTCTCAATTAAGAAGTCTTGTCAAATAGTCATGACCCCAGATAATAATTCAAAGACTATTCAAATAACATGAAAAGAAAGAAAGATGGAAAAAATTATAAGGAAGCTTAGACCTAACAGTAATAATAACTGAGATCAATAAGAAAGGAATGGCAAAGGGAGACGAGATCTAATCCGCAAAACAAGCAGACAAAAATTATAAATCATAAGATTATTAACATAAACAGGGCCTTTGCCATCCCTCAGGGAGAGGGGAGTAGAGGGAGAGTGAAATAGAATTTGGAAGCCAAAGCAATTTTTTTACTGTTAAATATTGTTTTTACATGTAATTGGGGAAAAAATATTATTAAAACAACAACATAGTCCTAACCCTCCACCCACCCAGGACTCAAAAATAAGCTCTAGGAAAAAGTTCTCAATTCGAAGGAAAGGAATAGACCAAACACCTGTTTCCCAGTCAAAGCACATATCTAATCTCTACTTTCCATTCAGCCTGCATGAGGACCTGGAATGTGCAATAGCTGTTGAGTGATCCTAATAGCAAAGTAAGATCAATGTCCACAAATGTATCATCTTCAGCACCTTTCTGAATGCCTCTATTGTTGTTCTGTGATTATAAGAAAGCTTCTATTTTGCCCTTCACTCTTGAAGGAGACCCATGACATCAGGAAGGTGATGCCATGATTTGTAAGTGAATTAGATTTAAGTAAGGGAGGGCTGTGCAAAGTCGCCAGTCTCACTTTCACCTCAGAAGTCATCTGGGTCCAGTGACTAGATATAAATCAGAACAACCAGAAATGACCCAGGATTCAGTGGGCACCCTTGGCCTTTTCAAACTAAGGTCCTTAGCAGGTCTCAGTTTGACTGAGCCAAAGCTTATTCAGTGATTAAGTCTTAATTAAAAAGAAAAAAAGGAAGCTCACAACTAGTGAAAGCTTATCTATTAGCTACAAAGTCTGCAAGTTAGCCTCCGCAACAAATCTAGAAGTACTTCTTAGTATGTTTGGAGTTGGTTCTCATGATTCCTCAGGTTATACTATAAAGTCCAGAGCTATGTACAGAGAAGGTTGGAAGTCTTTTCTCCTCTCCTTTCCTCCTCTAACTCTGCCAAGAGAACATCAATGATTCCACCACAGTTTTGCCATATGATATAAGCTGAAACATCTCTGGGTTGAAGATTGCAAAGTGTGAGTTCAATCATCATTCCAAAGGTTCGCGATATCTTTTTAGGAGCAGCTAACAATTTTAATATGTTGCTTCCTTGTGTGTTCATTACAAACCCAAACTCTTGACCAAAGTAAGTCTGTCTATCTGTTTGTCTATATCTGTCTATCTCTCTCTCTCCTTTCTACATAAACAAATGAAGTGATGAAAACATTAGCTAAGGAGAGGGCAGCAAGAATCAGGATAGTTGACAAAAGAAGAAGTTCATCGTTACATGATGTGGAGAAAAAAAGGGAGGGGGCAATTCTAGTTTTGTTCCTTCAGATTAATAATAAAAAAAGAGAACAGAGATGACCAAACTCCCTGAAAGTTAAAGTTTTTCTTTCTTTTCATAATGTAGTGTGTGTGTGTGTGTGTGTGTGTGTGTGTGTGTGTGTTGCCCTGTAGGTTTGTCTAAATGCAGTTTATAGGGAGGCTTGAATAGCTATCTCTGAATTCATGCCCACCCTTTTACAAGGGGGACTGAATCCTATCAGGAGGGGAGTAGGAGATTGGGACCAAAGGACTTATCTACTGAACAAGAGATAGAATTTTATCTAACTGCCCTGCAAAATACTACCAGTCTAAGGTAAAGGACTGAAAACAAGTGAATAACAACTATGAAAAAGGAAACAGATTTTTATGTTCAAGACATTCCCGTGGTTGGTATGACTTAAAAATGAAGGAGTGACCCCAAGCTATATCTGAAGGTGTGACTCTCTTCCCAGCAAATTTTAGTTACCAAAGTCAATCTCAAAAATTGAATAGTAGACAAACTCATTTATCCAAGGAAGTAGTGAAAAGAATTTAAAGAAGATATGTAGATCAGAATAGACCAGACAATACACAGAGTGAATGACCTCTTGTTCTAGGAGAGAGACATCTCAGCTTAACCAAGAGAGACTCCCCATATCACCCAACGGGAAACTCCCTAAAGTCTCTAGTGTAATATCCTCAATTCACTGGCTCCTCATCATGTCCTGTTCTTTCCAAAACCTTTCTCTCCCTTAAGAGAACTTGCAATAGCCAACCACCTTTCTTGAAGCTGAAAGCCCAAAGACTTCATCTTGGCCAAGCCTTCTCCAACTTTTCCCCTCATACACAAATGAGAAGAGTCTTATGCAAATATCCAGGTTTCAACCCATGTAACTTATGCTACTAAATAGCTAGAAGCTTAATACTATTCTCTTCAGAGAGGAATTGAAAGGAGCATGGACCTTGATACCAAGAAGGCCTGTTATCTAATCTCACCTCAGATACTTGCTAGCTATATGATTCTGGATGACCCATTTAATGTCTCTGAGCCTCAATTTCTTCATCAGTAGAACTGGTCGTAAAGATTAAATGAGACAATGCATGTAAAACAGAAGGCAACTAGGTGGCACAGTGGATGGAGTACCAGGCCTGGAGTCAGGAGAACCTGAGTTCAAATCTGGCCTCAGACACTTATTAACTGAATGACCCTGGGCAAGTCACTTTACCCTGTTTGCCTCAGTTTTCTCATTGGTAAAATGAGCTGAAAAAGGTAATGGCAATCCAGGCCAGTATGTTTGCCAAGAAAACCCCAAACGGAGTCATGAAGAGTCTGACGTGGCTGAAACAACTCAACAACACCAACAATTTAAAACACTTTATAAACTTTAAAATGCTACATAAATGGTCTTACATAAAAGGTGGTCTCACAGCTTAAATGCTGAGAACAGACAGTGTTATGCTGAGATTCCAAAGTGATTTCTTTAAATCATCTTCCAAAGCTGGATGCAGCAGAGGCCTCTCCTAAACAAGTCTGTCTCCTGGGAAGCAAGTTCCTTGCTGATCCCAACTGCTATTAATGACATATTGAAACAGGTCAGGGTTTTGTTATAGGCAGAATGTAGGCCAGCTGTAAATTGGCCTTGGAACCACACACCCAAGAGACAAATCGAAGCTCAGGTGAGATCCTCCTTAAAGCCTAGCTCAACCTCAGGAATATGTTTGCAATTGTTGAGGGAGTTCTAACTTAATTTGTAAAGCATTCTGCATAGTGCCTGGCACATGGTAGGTGCTTGATAAACACTTGTTCCTTTCTCTCCTCCCTTCTCTTCCCCTCTTCTTTAAATAGAGGCTTTGGAGGCCATGACCCTGACCTCCAGTCAGAGGGTCCAGTCAAGAGGTCAGAGAGTGTGGATAATATTTGAGTATCAGGCAGATTCAATCTTGCACCTCTTTACAATTATCCAACAATGAGTTTCCTGGGGTAGGAAGTCATGATGATGAGTAAGCAATAAGCAGAATTCAACAGTACGAATGAAACAAAAAGATGCACATGTAGTTAATAAGGAGCTGAAGCAAAATCTACTATGCTTTATCTGAAGTGAAAAAAAAAACAAGAGTAGTAATCATAGTCTCAGACAAAGCAATAGCAAAAATAGATAAAACATACATGGAGAAATTATGTTTGCTAAAAGGACCATATACAGTGAATTAGTTTCAAAATAAAATATGTATGTACCAAATGGCATAGCATATAAAACTTAGAGGAAAAGTTAAATAAGCTACAGGAAGAAAGAGACAGAAAAACTATAATTGTGGGGGACCTCAACTTACTTGTCTCAAACTTAGATAAATCTAACCAAAAAATAAACAAAAAAGGACCTGAATAAAGTTCTAGAAAAATAGGTATGGCAGTTAGATAGGATAGACCTCTGGAGATTATTGAACAGCAATAGAAAGTAGAATACATGTTTCTCAGCTGTGCATGAAACCTTCATAGAAACTGATCAGGTATTAGAAGTCAAAAGCCTCACAAACAAATGCAAAAAAAGGAGAAATAGGAAAGATACTTTATGGATCATAATGCAATAAAAATAATGTTCTATAAAGGGATGCTGAAGAAATAATTTAAAATTAACTGGAAACTAAATAACCTAAAATTAAGAGTGGATGGGTCAAAGAACAAACCATAGAAACAATCAATAATTTCATTAAATATAATGACACAGTGATGCAATGTACCAAAATATTTGAGATGAAGCTAATGTAATCCTTAGGGGGAAATTTATATCTCTAGAACTTTTATCAACAAAAGAGAAAAGAGTAACTAAGTGAATAGGACATGCAATTAAAACAGCGAGAAATCAAGCCAATTTTTAAAACCTTAATTAAACACTGAAACAAAAATCCTAAAAACCAAAGATCTACAATATTGCAAGAAAAACCGATAAATAAAACTAAGTTATAGCTTTTTTAAAATATAATAAAATACATAAACTATTAGATTGAATTTTTAGAAGAGGAAAATTAAATTTTTGGTATCCAAAATTAAAAAGGTGAATTCACAACAAATGAAGAAAAATAAAGGAAATAATTTGAAACTGTATTTAAAAAAACAGGGAATCCTTTTTGGCAGCACTTAGGTTTTTTTTTTATTTTAAATATTTTTTCCAATTATATATAAAAACAATAAACATTCCCTTTTTTTAAATTTTGAGTTCTAAGTTCTCTCCTTCCCAACCCTCCTCCCTTTTTGAGACGGCAAGCATGTACAGTCATGCAAAATATATTTACATATTCGTCATTCATATGGGAGGGGACCAAAAAAAAAAGAAAAAGAAAGAGGTTTTTGTTTTTGTTTTTTTTAAAGTTTGCTTCAATCTGTATTCAGGCTTCATCAGTTCTTTCTTTGGAGACAGCATTTTTCATCATAAGTCCCTTGAATTGTCTTGGATCATTGTATTGTTCAGAAAATCTAGGTCATTCACAATTGATCATCACAATATTGCCGTTACTGTGTACAATGTTCTTCTGGTTCTGCTCACTTCACTTTGAATTGGTTTATGTAAGTCTTTCCAGATTATTCTAAGAGCATCCTGCTCGTCATTTCTTATAGCAATAGTATTCCATGACAATTATATAATTCCACTTGTCCAGTCATTCCCCAATTGATGAGCATTCCCTCAATTTCCAGTTCTTTGCTACTACAAAAAGATCTGCTATAAATGTTTTTGTACATTTGGTCCTTTCAAAAAAAAAATCTCTTTGGGATATACACCTAGTAGTGGTATTTCAGGATCAAAGGGTATACACAGTTTTATTGCACCCCAAAATGGTTGGATTAGTTTCCAACTCCAGCAACAGTGCTTTAGTGTGCCAATTTTACCATATCCCTTCCAACATTTTTCATTTTCCTTTTCTGTCATTATTAGCCAATCTGATAAATGTGATATGGAACCTCAGAGTTGTTTTAATTTGCATTTCTCTGATGAATAGTGATTTAGAGCATTTTTTCATATGACTCTCGATAGCTTTGACTTCTTTATCTGAAAACTGTTCATATCCTTTGACTCTTTATCAATTGGGTACTGTATTCTTATAAATTTAGCTTAGTTCTCTATATATTTGAGAGACGAGGCCTTTATCAGAGAAACTTGCTGTAAATTTTTTTTCACAGTTATAATTACTGTGTATTTCCCTCCATCCTATTTTCCCCCATTTATCTTTTTCTCTCTCTTTTTTTACCCTGTCTCTCCTCAAAAGTGTTTTTGCCACAAAAGAGCTCCTGCAGAAAAAAACAACATGGAATTACAAGTGAATTATATCAAACATTTAGAGAAAAAGTAATTCCAATATTATATAAAGTCTGAAAAAATAGGGGAAAAAAAGGTACTACCAAATTCCTTTTATTATACAAATACAGTCTTGATACTTCAGCAGAAGTTAAAATAGAGATAGAAAGCTATAGACATATCTGTAAGGAATATCTAATAAAAAATTTAAATAGTACATTATATAGAAGACTTCAGCAACATATCACAAAGATTATACACTATGATCACATTGGTTTTATACCAGGAAGGCTGTGTTATTTCAATATTACAAAATTATAAACACGATTAACTATATCATTAACAAGAACAATAAAAAGCTTATGATTATAACAATAGATGCAGAAACAACATTTGACAAGTTATAACAACCACTCATGTTTAAAAAAAAACACCAAAGCACAGGAATAAAATGATCTTGTCTAAATGTGATAAGTAGCATCCATCTAAAACTAAAGGCCAACATTACATATATATTGGTGAAAAACTAGAAGCCTTTCCCACAAAAATCAGGGGTATAGAAAGGATGTCCATTATCACCATTGCTGTTTGATATAGTGCTAGATATACTACATATAGCAATAATACAAGAATATTGTGAAATACACAAGTACTAATTGTAACTGAATGTGAATGAAATGAACTTAAAAGAAAAAAAAGAATGGATCAGAAAGCAGAATCCAACAAATTGTTTCTTACAAGAAACATACCTGACACATAAAAATTGCTTCATGGGGACTCAAAAATGTAGAATTAGCACTCATAACCTCAGCTACAGCAATAGTAAAAATTTACAGCATAACAACTGGACTTTTGGTTTTTCACTAGTATAGGAAATTACTTGGTAAGTTCCAATTCAGGCTGTTAACTTTTCTTCAACCACAATCTTAGAAGATTGCCTAGAGCACTGAGAAGTTATATGATTTGCCTAGACCAGGGATGGGGAACCTGTGGCCTTGAGGCCATATGTGACCTTCTAGATCCTCAAGTGCAGCCCTTTGACTGAATCCATGTGAAGTTTGGATTTGGTCAAAAGGTTACCCTTGAGGACCTAGAGAGCTACATGTGGCCTCAAGGCTGCAGTTTTCCCACCCCTGGCTAGCCTTATACAGCCAATATATGTCAGACGTATGAAAAGAACCCACATCTTGCAGATTCATAAACTAGCTTTCTATGCATGCTCCTCCCAACAGTAAAAATAGACATGATTAAGAGAAATGAAAAATGAAACTTTTAATGTTTAAAAGCATCATAGAAAGAATTACCACCCTGCCTTCCAGCACATAGTAAGTGCTTAATAAATGTTTGTTGACTTGAAGCAAGAGGAGTACATCGCTGAGGTTTACAATATATGATAAGGGACCATTATACCCATTAGGAGATGTGAAAGCTGTCTTATTTCAATCCTGATTAATTACATGTCTTTCTCCCAATGTGGTTAAAATGGCTAAAAATTCTTTGCTTCTGTTCTATCATTTCATCTCAGTTTAGGATTTAAGATTTATGTGTACAATTTCGATTTAAGAATTCTAAGCATTCTCTCTTGTGGATAGTACCACTTCCAGCTAGCATTAATGTAGAGAGTATGTAAAAATGTAGATACACAAAATGGATTCATTCTATGAATGTTATTTGCTTCATCCAAGAATTTACCATAACTAAATTCGTGGATAAATTGATTTAGCAGAAATTTGATTGATAAACGTATTTTTAGAATCACTCTATTATTGAAACAAATAAGCCTGAGCTTGATATTTCAGTATTCAAAAAATTCTGATAGGTTTCAGGCCCTTGGGTGGCATAAGTAAGCAGGTTTCAAACTTTCAGAACCTCTAGGGTGCCACAGACTGATTGCCACCCTTCCAGTGTGATCATGTGGCATCATAGCATCCAACGCTCTAGAGCTTCTTTGAAGCATTTCTTTCTTGCCATTTTCTTGTACAAAGCCCCATTGGCTCTTCATATCCTTGTGTTGAGGTTTAGGGGTGCTGGGACCCCAAAACAGCGACACACAGGTCCTGCCCAAATGAATTCGACTCAAGTCTTCTTTCAGCCAAAAAAAAAAAAAAACAAAGCTTATTAAAAATCCACCATATTGGCCAGACTCTTAAGGAATCTGAGTATTTGTATCACTAAGGCAAATGGGCCAGATTGAATCTGAGCACCTTCATGGAAACTAGATGGGTCTTCAATGTGGGAACAGAGAAAGAATCTAAATGGAATTAAGGAGTGGTGGTCTAGGGTGCGGCCAGATACAGACAATGAAAGGACAGTTAATTAACTGGGAAGGGCTGATTGCCCCAGGAGAACGTCAGGGACTTGGGCCTTATGGGAAAGTCCAGGGGTTTTTCCTTTTAGGGGTTCAGATACCATCCCCATCACTCTGAGTGCTTCTAACCCCACCTGAAGACTTCTGAGCTTTGTGCTCTAACTTTTCTGAGTGAATCCCTTCCTTAGTGCTTTCTTGATGTCCTCTCATGCAGAACTATTCTGGATAACAGTATTTATTGTAGACTCTAGATTTCGAGATCATTATTTGATTTGGTATCCTTATTTTTATCTTTTCTTTAGTACTTTTCTGAGAGCCAGGTTGTTTTGCTCCTATTCTTCTGTCATCTTGGCCTCTGATAGCAGTTTCTGAGACTAAGCTACAGCCATCACATAAAGTTAAGAAAGCCAAGCAGAGTGTCTCCAGACTATGATCAGATTTTTGAACCCCTATGTCTGGGCCTGATGTCAAATTCTTCTATTACAAATAATTACCTAACCTAGGCCAGCCACTTTCACATACCACTTTTACATAATCCAGATCCTCTCTGGCTAAACCACAAATGAATTTGAACCGGGGCAAAAGCTATCCTAGAGAAGCAAACGTTTTCACCCGCTAAACCTATATTCTTATTTATATTGTGTTGTCTGTCAGTACCAAAGCCCAAGTGGTTTTGGTGCTATATGTTGGCCAAAAAATATCAGTCTCGCTACCTACAAAATAAACAAAAGGTATGGGAAGAGGGGGAGGAGAGAGAGAGGATAGTATTCAGGGGAGGGAGAATCAGGAAGGGCTTCATGTAGGAGGTGACATTTGAGCAGAACTTTGAATCATATTAAGGATTCTAAGATGCAGAGGTGAGGGTGAAAAGTGTGCTAGATATGGAGGCAGTTTGCGCAAAAGCAAAGATGGAATGTTGTATGTGTATGAGAAATAAGAAAGCTAGGGTTTCTGGAGGGAAGGAATATATGGTAACTCTGCAGAGGAAGGTTGTAGCCAGATTGTCAAGAGTTTAAAATGTCAAGCAGAGTAATTTGTATTTGATCGTCAGGATCTTCTGGTGTTTGTTGAGCAAGGGAGTGACATCGTCATGTTGAGGTTTAGGGGTGCTGGGACCCTGAAATAATGTCACACAAGTCCTGCCCAAATGAATTCAATCCAAGCTCTCTTTCAGCCAAAAATAAAACAAAGTTTATTAAAGATCCTCCATACTGGATAGATTCTTAAGGAATCTGAGCGTTTGTAATGCTAATGTAAGTGGGCCAGATTGAATCTGAGCACCTTCGTAGAAACAATATGGATTTTATATACAGAAAGACTAAGACTAAGGGAGGGATCTAGGGGTGGTCAAGTAGTCTGGGGTGAATGGAGGAGGGGTTTAGGGAGGGTCTTGGTGGGAGTGGCCATAGGCTGAGGTGACTGGAGGTAGGAAGCCAGGAACCAAGAGAATGGGGTTTTGATACGATCAAGAGTGGAAAGTAGCCAGAGGCTACGGCCTGACTACAAACGCCAGACCAAACGGGTAGATTCAAGGGGGTTGCCAGAGCCTATATCCCATCAGTCAGACCTGCGCCTTTTGGGAATATTACTTTATCAATATTACTTTGTCATCACACTGGTGATGTCATTGATCTTGGAGAATGAAAGATGAACAACTTTGGCAACTGATTGACATTGCATTATTCCCCTACTCAAAAGTCTTCTGTGATTTTTCTTTTGCTTCTCAGACGAAATATAATGTTCTGTCTAGCATTTAAAGTCCCCCAAACTAGAGCGTGATTTTCATTTCCCCACTTCCCATTACAGTCTTATTTCACATTATCCTCATTCTTTCACTCTCCAATCCAATCAAAATGGCACTCTCTTTATTCCTCAAATATAGCATTCTATCTGCCTCTTCCCTCTCTTTGTATTGTCTCTACATCTTAAAATCTTTAGCTTCCTTCAAAGCTCAGCTCAGATACCAACACATTCATGGTCTTTCTTGATGCTCCCAATTGTTAGTGGGCTCCTCTTCTTTAGATTACTCTATACATAGTGTTCGCATACATTTAATACACATATGTATATATGTATGTATGTATGTGGATGCAGGTTACATCCTGACAGTAGACTGAAGTCTTTTGGAGCAGAGACCATTTCATTTTGTCTTAGTCACACCCAATGCCTAGCATGGTATCTTGAACATAGTAGGCTCTTAATAAATGTGTGCTAAGTTGAATTAAACTTTTTAAATCCAGAGATGCATTTCTGCACCATTGGTTACACAATTAAATATGCCTACCTTCTTCCTTCCCCACCATAAGCCTTGACCTATCCATTTCAAAGACATGCATTCTGACTGAACCTCTATAATTCCTCAGATTGTATTTTACCTCCCTCAAAATGCAGCAACTTTTAAATGATTGATTTCTTAAAGACCACTAATATTAATTTTTCTTTCTTACACTCTTAAAACTTCCAGATCCTATTTTAAAATTTTGAACAAATAAGATTTGGTGAAAGAGATAATTCTAATGGTGGAATTTTTAATATGCTTTATGTATAAACCCCTCTGGGCTACTGTGTCCCTAGGGGAGTGACTTCTATGTCACATTCTAGAAGTATCCTGAAGGTAAAGGTACTTAGTTTTTTTTTTTTCACTATGTATGTATAGTTTATTAGTTACATTAAAAAACAAATTGTATTTGACTTGTAGAGCAAAATAATTTTTAAAATTCTCCTTCAATAAACATCCCAACCCTCCCTCCCCACCCATGCATATGTTACAGTCAAATAAGATTCTTTGACAGAAATTACAGAGACACTTTTTGAAAGAGTTACACTCACACTCACAATTTGACTCTCTGGCTCTGGGTCCTCATAGGTTTCCCCCTATTCCAACCTTGGGTGCTATCTTTTCCTTTGTGGAGACTAGTAGAGGCTCTAAATTATAGCATTTAATATAGTATTGGTCTAGATTTCTCATCATTGTGCCCAAAAGGAAAAAAAAACACTCTATGGGGAGGTCACCAAGACCAGTGTGTACTCAGCGTAGGTACCCCCCATTAAAACAACTGGTCACAATCTACCATGGGATAGATACAATTACCTCAACTTCCTGCTAATGGTTAGAACTATCCAAAAGTGAAATGGACTGCCTTAGGAGGTGGTGGGTTCCCTATTCCTTAGAGATCTTTAATCAGAGGCTAAAAAACTACTTCTTCAGTATAAGTTGGACTAAATCTGTGATTTGAACATGTTCCAGTCCTTGGGATCCTGACTCATCATTCAAGATCTTAGATATTCCATCAAACGTGTGTCAACCGAAAATTTGTTAGCATTTACTTTGTTGGCCTCACCAGAAGAATAGCTACAAAAGATTACACACCCCCCCCACCCAGAAATCTGGGGCACATGCTCCCACAAATATGCACAGTATCTATGGTAATACTGGGCACAGACTTAGAGTATAATGATAGTAAGGCATACAAGCACAGAGTCCATGTAGGTAAGGCGATGCGTGCCTGCAGAACTGGAGGCTTTGATGTTCTTTCTCTGTTTGTGGGATCATCACAGATCTCCCCTATGGTCTGCTCTTCTCCACAGCTCAGCTCTGGCATAAGATAGATGCTTAATAAATGTTTGCTTGTTTGCTTGTGGCGAGGTAGTGGCAAGCAGGTAGGCCTTTTGATGTCTTTTAAATTAGATCATATAGACAGCTTCCTACTCTGCCTTTGCATAAAGGATGATCCTGAATGTTTTTCTCCTGGTGGAGTGTCCACTGTAGCTAGTGAGATCAGCAAAACGGCCCTGTGACTGCCTCTTTCCATGACAGATCCTGTCATCTGTGAGGGATAGGTTCAGAGTAGGTAACTTTCATGGATTGGTTTTCAGATCTCCAGTTTTTCTCCCTCTGGTATCTTGACAGAAAGCAAATTTATTTATCTCAAAGGCTTTCTTCAATGGAGCTACATGGGAGAACTATGCTTTACCAAGGAAAATATGTGTGTGGGGGAGGGGGGAAGAGCATTGCTTGGTCCCATATATCAGTATGCTAGAGATATCTTATGATGAGAGCACCTTATTCATTGAAAAAACAGAAAAATAAAAATGAAAGTATTTTTCCTCCATAGAGAGGAAAGAACAAAGCCCAACTAGAGATATAGACATTAGATCAGGGCCTGATGGCAAGCTCCATTTCCATGGAAACAGAAGACAGAAAGAATAAAAATAAAAGGGTTTTTCCCCCCAAGTAATAGTGTGTTTTGTGTTATATGTTTTTAAAAAATAAAATCATTAAGACATACTCCATTCTCGCAGCCCTGACCCTCACGCTTCTGCAGCGCATTGAAACCAACAGACAGCTGCAGAGTGACAAGAGGCCCTGGTACCCCTGCCAAGATCTGCTGCTCATGTAAACCAGCTGGAGCCATGAGGAGACAAGTTCATAATACAGCCCCAGAGGTGGTGGAGTAGCTTAAAAAAAAAAAAAGAAAGAAAAGAAAAGATAAAGGTGGAGGAGGGTGCAGAAGGGATCCTGTTCTAAAAATCCAGCTGCTTTTTAAACATCCTTTAAACTACCAAAGAAAAACATTATGATTTTTTAAAAATCCCTTGTTAAAAATATGATTTTAAAATGGAGGCAATGCTATGCTCCAACACATAAAGTCAAAGCTGACACCCTCTTCCCGTGGTTCTTCTGATGGCAGAGGGAAAGTACCATAGCAGTTGTAATTTCTTTTTTCTTTTCGAAAAATTTTTCTTGATCTTTTTAAAAAAATTACCTTCATTTCCCAATATATCCCTCAATCTATTCCATCCCTTATAGCAGAATAAAATAAAGGTAGAAAAAAAAAATGGAGTTTAGCAGAATCAACCTCTGCAGCAAAAAAGGAACCAGGCACATTCTTATGTATCTTCCTTAGAGCCAAGCTTCATCGTTATAATCACAAAACATTCAATCACTATTTGTGTCCTTGTTCTTTAAATTTTGTTTGTTGTAGAATTTGTGTATATTGTTTTCCTAGTTCTGCTTGCTTTACTCTACATGAGTTCATAGAAGTCTTCCCATGAATCATGATTCCTTGTATTCATTGTTTCTTATGAGAGTCATACTCATGCACCACAATTTAATTATTTCCTAATCAAGGATCATCAACTATTTCCAGTTCTTCACTAATAGAAAAAAATGTTCTAACTATTTTGATTAGTATGGCACTTTTCTATATTTTTACTTCATTGGCTTATATAACTAATAGTAGGGCCTCTGAATTAAAGGGTGTGTATCAATTGGTTCAGTAATTCTAAAAAGCAATATAGGGATTATGCTAAGAAATGGGGTTATGTTTTGGAAGGCCCTCTTGATGACTTCTAGTGCACTAGACCAATAACCAGCTTCAGTCCAATAGCCAGCATTAGCCCTAAAAGATGGTGCTTTTAATTGCTTCAAGACTGGGCACCCAGACTAAAGAGTGTCTATGTGAGAGCCATCTCAGAGCAACACCACAGAGTGGTCAACCCATCTTATGTCCTATGTCTGCTTCTTAGTATTCTTGATACATCTTCTATTTTCTTTCTTTCCTTCTCTCTCTCTCTCTCTCTCTCTCTCTCTCTCTCTCTCTCTCTCTCTCTCTCTCTCTCTCTTTCTCTCTCTCTCTCTCCTTCTCTCTCCTCTCTTTCTCTTTCTCTCTCTCTTTCTTTCTCTCTCTCTCTTTCTCTCTCCTCTCTTTCTCTTTCTCTCTCTCTCTCTCTTTCTCTCTCCTTCTCTCTTTCTCTCTCTCTCTTTCTCTCTCCTTCTCTCTTTCTCTCTCTTTCTCTCTCCTCTCTTTCTCTCTCTCTCTCTCTCTCTCTCTCTCTCTCTCTCTCTCTCTCTCCTGTCTTTCTCTCTCTCTTTCTCTCTCTCATCAACTTTGCTTGAATTACCATGACTCACAGTTGTCATAGCTGTGAGTTATGGTTACTAAGGCAACCTGACTTTACAGGCAAAGAAAGTGGAAAAGAAACATATAAGGCCCCAATATTTGA
>CM053622.1:446380759-446415991 GCA_028646595.1 Phalanger gymnotis
TCTGGAATCCAGTCAAAGAAAAGAGATTTCCTGGGTAGCATTAGCACTGGGGGTTGCCTTAAGTAAGCTGAACCTTGTGAGAAGGCAGGCTATAATCAATGCTTCTGCTTTCTTTCCTCTCTCTCTTTTTAACTCTCTACAGTCTGGCTTCCAACCTCATCATTCAACTGAAACTGCCCTTGCTAAAGTTATCAATGATCTCTTAACTGACAAATCTAATGGTCTTTTAAAAATCCTCATTTTTTCTTATTAACATTGTTAGTCATCCTTTCCTTCTTGATACTGTCTTCTATGTTTCTGCGACTCTGCTTTTTCCTCATTTTCTCCTTGCCTGACTGTACCTTCTCAGCCTCCTTTACTGGATTTTCATTCAGGTTAAGCCCACTGACATTGGGTGTCACCAGTAAGAGGCTTTGTCCCTTTATACTTTTTCACTTTAGTGATCTCAGTTCCCATGGTTTTAATGATCACCTCTTTGCTGGTCATTCTTTACCCCTGACCTATCTCCTAACCTCCAGACTTGCATCTCCAACTGCCCATCGACCTTTTAAGTTCAACATGTCTAAAACTGAACTCTATCTTTCCCCCGCCTCTGAATTTCCCTTTTACTATCAAAGGAATCACCCTCCTCACAGATGCACAATCTAGGTATCATTCTTGACTCCTCGCTCTCACCCCCTACATCCTACCATGCCAAGTCCTGTCTATTTTATCATCATAAAGTCTCTCAAAGAAGCTTCCTTCTTTCCTCTGACATTGCCAACACCCTAGTTCAGACCTTTATTACCTCACACCTGAAATGTTGCAAGAGCATGCTGGTTGGTCCCTCTGTCTTAAATCTCTTTCCACCCCAGACCGTCTTCCACTCAACTGTCAAATGAATCTATCTAAATAATGGTTCTGATCACATAGTCAATAAACTCCCATGACTCTGGGATCAAATATAAAATCCTCTGTTTAGCATTCAAAGCCCTTCATAACCTGACCCCCCTTACCTTTCCAGTCTTCTTCCACCTTACTCTCCATCAGTGGCACTGGCCTACTCCATCTCCAGATATTTTCAGTGGCTGTTCCTCAAACATGGAATGTTCTCCCTCCTCATCTCTGCCTCCTGGCTTCCTTCAAGTCCCAGCTCAAATGTCATCTTCCAAGAAAAGCCTTTCCTGATTCCCCACAACGCTAGTGCCTTCCTTTTAAGGATTATCTCCAGTTTATCTTTATATCACTTGTTTGTACATAGTTGTTTGCATGTTATCTCTCCCATTAGACTGTGAGCTCCTGGAGAAAAGGGGTTGTCTTTTGCCTTTCTTTGCATCTCCAGTATTCAGCCCAGTACCTGGCACACAAATGCTTATTGACAGACTGATTTCAAGAGTTCAGATATCTCACCTGAGTGGCATTCTTTTTGGAGAAAGAGGAGGCCCATCCAAGTAATTTCAGAAGATGAAAAAGTACATCATATCCTAGGGGATTAAGCACTTGACTTTGCCAACACCACCCCTCCCACCCAACTACCCCCACTATTAAAGCAAATTATTTGAACAGTATAGGTTCAATGTGAAAAGAAATTGCCATCTATCATTTTTAAAATAGTACTTCTCTTCTCAAGAAGTACAAGTACCATAAGGCAGTCAAATAGCTCTCCTGCTCTTAAGGAATTCACAGGGGAGATAACACATAGACAACTATATACAATCCATCTAGATTCAGCATAACTCGGCCATGACTAACAGAGGGAATTCAGAAGGATCAGGAAAGGCTTCCTGTAGAAGGTGGGATTTTAGGTGAGACTTGAAGGAAGTCAGGGAAGCCAAAAGGTGATGTTGAGGGATCCCAGGCATAGGGGACAGCCCGAGAAAATGCCTGAAGTCAGGAGATGGAGGAGGAACAGCAAGGACACCATCGTCGGTGCATTGAAGACATTGAGGCAGGGGATTGAGGGGCGTGAAAACTGGAAAGGTAAAAAGGGGCCAGGTTATGAATGTCTGGGGTTTTCCTTGTTTGTCAGCCCCAAGCGTTCTTGTTTTCTGTGCTAAGTGCTAAGTGCTAAGGAAGGACTGTGAAAGATCCTGTGGGAGAATAAGAGATCTGTGGGAATAACAAGGAGTTAACGTGGTGGCAATCCTAAACTCAGCAAGTTCCTTCCAAAGGGGAACTATTAGAGTTCTTCATGTGCTTTCAGTATTTGTTGATGGGCTCTTGTGAATTCATTAAGTGACTTCTGTGTTGTTGTTTGGGGTGGGTAGATGATAATAATTGCTTCTACTCCTAGGCTTTTGTTAATTTGAGTTTTTATTTGCTATCCACATTTGGGGAAACGTAGACATAATATTTGGATAGTTTCTCAAAGTAAACTCTGGGAGGATGTATAAAAGGTCGAAAGAAGAAAATGACCTTTTTTTAGTGAGGCCCTCATGATTGGACCTGGTTTGCGTGACCCAGAGTCTTGTGGGGTGAAGCAAGAATTACTGGCCACCAGTAACAATGAAAATAGGAGATTTAACTTTCAGATATTTTACATTCTGAAGTGTTAGACTCTTCCATTGTTCTAATCCTGGCAGAAGTACCTTAATGCCCTAAACAATCACACATTTAGAGCTGGGAAGGACCTAACAGGTCATCTAGTCTAAGCCAGATCACTTGTCTGAGGTCACTCAGGTAATAAAGAGAAAAACTTGCTTTCAAATCCAGGTCCAAAAACACTTTTCTTTCTACTAAACTATACTGCCTCCATTACACATTTTGTTATGACTTGTGTATTACTTTTGTGCTTTTTTGGAGGGTGGGGAGCTCAAAGGGGTTTATCGACCTGATAAATTTGTTTCATTACATAACATCATGGCAATTTACTTGTCTTACTCCGTAGAGGTGGTTCCATTCCTGTACACACACACACACACACACATACGTATACGCCCACACAGATATATAAAAATGTACGTGTGTGTGTGTGTGTGTGTGTGTATCCCTCATATATCTGTGAACATTTAGTTAAATCACTGGCTCAGGGCCTAGATGAAACCAGGCTACAGGCAAATAATAGGTTTGATCAATGTAATTATAATGAAACCAAGTAGGAGTGGGGGAACAAGGAAGGTTAGGGACTAGTGCACACTGGCCCACCTCATTTTACTTAAATATCCCATTAGCAGACACACTACAGACAGCATCACTACAGTTAAAAATGGTGCCAAGGGCTTCAGGGGATTTTGCTGACAGATTTAGCGGGGAGGGGTACCTGTCTGTAAAGCCAATCTTCATTTGTCATTATGCAAAGACAGGCAAGGAAAGAGGGAAAAGAAAGCAACAGAAAAATAGAAACGGTGATTATTTTAAAATATATTTTTTCTCTTCCTTCTACTCCAGATTTTCCCGGGGGCAGAGGGGTGGCCCTTGCCCAGATACCTAGGCTCCTGTGGCCGATTCCTGGTCAGCACCAGCACACAGCCCCTGGAGCAGTTCTACGGCTCACCTGCAGACCAGGCAGCTGACTTGGCATACCAGCTCCTTGGCATCCTGGATTCCCTGAGGAACAATGACTTGAACTATTTCTTTTACTTCACCCGCATTGATGCTGGCACATTTGGCATTTTTGACAATGGGCATCTGTTCATCCGAGATGCCAGCACAGTGGGAGTCATTGACAAGCAGCAAGGTACTCGGCATGTACTCTAAAGAGCAGCTGTCACAGGAGAACTTTTACAAGATGGGGAGGTGGAGGGGAGGGGCAAGGTGGGAGGCTGAGATTCACCTGCCCATCTTTCATATTATTTCATTTTTGAGCACAAACATCTTTGGTTTGTCACAGGGGAAGATCATTCAGAGTTCAGGAGTCAGCAGAAAATAGAACTCCCTCTACTCCAGTCAACTGTTAGACTCTCTGTTGGTCTTTGGATCTGAATGGTGTGTTGACTGATACATGGGCACACGCTTTACGCAAAGCATGTCCCAAGAGAGCTATGTTCTGGTGGAACGTTCCATGCTTCTGTCCTGATATATTCATGTCAACCCTGCTCCTTTCTTTCTTTCTCAACCTTTAAATCCTCATTTTCCCTTCCGAGATTGGTATGATGGGGACTTTTATTCCTTATCTAAATTTTAAATGGCTGGCTGATTCATTGGTATGTTTTGTAATCCATTTTGACACATTTGCTTTTTATAAAGTTTCAAAATTAAAAAGTGAATGAGGTCTATGAGTGAATCATAATTTTTTTAAATTGACAAGGTAGCCACCTAGGGCCTGGCGTCTTTCCATTATTTTCCCAGTTGACCATCTGACTCACATGTTGGGTTATTTCCGGAGCTAGCTAATCTGGGGAAGTGTCAATGAAGTTGGTGGGGGCGGGGGAAGGGAGATAGCATCTTTACCTGAGGTTGCTATTGCACCCTCTAAATTTCCTGCCCCAGGGCATAATGCTGGCCCCTGCCCTAGGTGTGGCTCTGGTCACTTCTCATATTCCTAGACCTTTTTTTAAGAGGTCTTTCTGTTATATTTCCTTCTTTCTATTATATTTCTATTTCTTTGTTTCTATTATATTACCCTTTCTGGTAACCTACTAAGAATTCTGCCAGTCTTTATGCATGAGTTGTAGGATTAAAATCCCAGGGTTTTGGCAACTTTTAATGTGGATTTTGTTAATCTCCTTTCAGCCTGATTTCCTATGCTGAATAAATGAGATTTCTACTTCCATTCCTTTTGAGCGAATTTCCTGCCCACCTCAGAAGAGAAACAAGTCCTGGAAGCCAATACAAAGACAGAAAAACTCTAGGAAAAAAAAAAAAGATTCTCTGTTAAACAAACTTGAGTTAACTTTCTATTATGAGAAAGGATGGCACTTGAATAAAATCTGTATTTTTGTTTCCTGCTTCTTTCAGGTAGCCCAACTCTAGACAGCCAACAAGAATACAAAGACATATTTAGCTGCCTGGTTTTAGACTGTCGATCTCCATTTCCTTCTTGCAACACAGTCCAGGAGAAACAGAGCCTGGTGATGGTCTGTCAGCAGCTCCTGCCCCAGCTGCTCAAAGGGAAATTCCCCCAGCCCAGACAAGAGGAGATAGACTCTGCTCTGACTCTTTGTGGGAACCCCTTGCTTTCAGACCAGGAGGCGATCAGCACGGCCAGCAGGCTGAAGGGCATCTTGAAACCGCTGAGAACCTGTGACCCTCGTTTTGCTTACCGTTATCCAGACTGCAAATACAGCGATAGGTACTGACAAGATGCAGTCTCGCTGGGGGAAGATACAAGAACACCTCAAAAAGGACTGTGGTGGAAGTGCTTAATAAAGGTCTGGGGGCCCCACCTTGGTTTACATGCTTAGGGAGCGTAACAGCAGTGAAGCCTTCTTGTACTTCTGTCTCTCTGAGTGGGTGATGATTGACATTTAATTTTAAAGACGAGGAATATCAGGTTTAAAGCATCACATTTTCTAGGACTTAGGAAAGTTCTGGATTACCAGAGCTGAAGATGATAGGTTCATAAAGCTGCAAAGGACCTTTGAGGTCATCTAATTTGACTCCCTACCCACTCTAATTTTGCAGATGAGGAAACTGAGGCCCATGTAGATGGGTCTCACTTATACAAATGTCATCTTGGCAGTAAACCCACTGAGCCACACTTCCGCTATACGAAAAATCCAGGTGGTGCAGTGGATAGAGTGATCTCAGACAGTTGCTAGCAAGTCACTTAATGACGGCCTGCCTCAGTCTTCTCATCTATAAAATGGAGATAATAGCACCTGGGCAGCTAGGTGGCGCCACAGTGGATAGAGTACCGGGCCTGGAGTCAGGAAGACTCATATTCCTGAGTTCAAATCCAGCCTCAGACACTTACCAGCTGTGTGACCCTGAGCAAGTCTCTTAACCCTGTTTGCCTCAGTTTCCTCATCTGTAAAATGAGCTGGAGAAGGAAATGGCAAACCGCTCCAGTATCTCTACCAAGGATACCCCAAATGGGGTCATGGAGAGTCAGACACGACTGCAAACAACTTGACAGCAACAACAAACAATCTCACCTACCTCCCAGTGTCACATGGGAGAACATTTTCAAAGCGCTTAGCTTAGCAAAACTAAGTGCTCTGCAAGTGCTAGCTATTACTATGGTGGTCATTATTATTAAATGGTAAAGTCAATATTCACCCATGTTGTCTGACTCCGAATCAAGCACCGTTTCCTGTATGTCATGATACCTCAATTCTTTAACTGGCCACTGGACTCACCCAGATGGCTCTGGAGGAGAAAGTGAAGCTGGGGACTTTGCACAGCCCTCCCTCACTTAAATCCAATTCCCTTGCAAGTCACAGCATCACCTTCCTGACGTCACGGTCCTCTTGGGGAATGAAGGACAAAATCACAGCAACTGTTCTTGCTTTGGAGAAGCTAGGGATCAAACAGCTGAGAGCAGATGGGCAAGAACAGCAGCCGTGAACAGAGAATTCCTTTTCCCAGGTCAGCGAGAGGTACCTGTAGTGGGCAAAGGCAAACAGTAGCATGCTGCTGGTGCTCTCTTCTGCCAATCTCCCACTCCTGTGCTTTTGGTCTTTTCTCCTCCTCACCCCTCTCCCTACCCCCTACCCCATCTCCTTTCATCTACTGTCTTTCATCTCCCTCCTCCCCATCCTTCCTCCTCTTCTTCCCCCTCCTCCTCCTCCTCACTGCCAGTCTTTCTTCATAGAATCAGAGGACATTAAAGCTGAAAGGGGCCTTATCCCAATACTATCCCTATTCAAGTCATCCTACATCCATAAAGTCCTCCCTATACATTTCAATCTATGATAACTTCTCTAACCTCTGAGCTCCCGTAACACTTATTTGCACTACTAATAGCTATCATTTATAGACAACTTTAAAGTATAAAATGCTTTACACACATATGTTCTCTCATTTGATTCTCACAACAACCTCATGAGTCAGGTGTTATTAATTTTCTATTTTACAGGTACAGTAACTAAGGCATAGAGAGATTAAGGAACTTGAACGTGGCCATGTGACCAAGGAATGTCAAATGTGGGGTTTAAACTCATGTGTCTTTGGATTCCAAGTCCAGGACTCCTTGAGTACTTACTTCCTGCTTTGTATTGTTAGCTACTTTTATATATACAAGTGGGGTTTGTAGGGGGATAGGATGGGTTGGTGAGAAGAGGTGGTTAACCACTCTTATTTGACCCATTACTATCTACTTGTTACCCAGCTGAACTTAGTGGTCTAAATGCTCCTTATCTCCTCTGGGAAGCTTTCTCAAATGATCTTTGTTACTCTATGTTACTCCAAGACCCTCTTCTCTCCCAGCACCCCTCTCAGAAACACCCTGACAACACATCACATCATTACAGCTTTCTCTCCTTCTTCTTTGGAGATGTTCCCCCTTCAGTTGCCTCTTTTTTCCAGTAAACATACTCAAAACTAGCAAAGGCTCATGATTAACCCTATGTATAAAAAACAAAGTAAATATTTAAAACCAAAAAGAGTAAACAGACTTTCTCATGCTTTAGGCTTCCCAAGAGAAGAAAGGAAATACAGGATTACCATCTTGGGGTCTGTAGTTGGGGAGTTTTCTGGATGGCAACTTCCATCTCAACATCTCTCCTCCTGGATCTGCCCAAGCAATGTAGTTCCCAGAATCCTGGCCCCTTTCTTTGGGGTAATTCCCCCTGCCTCTTTCACCTTCACAAGGATTCTAAGACTCTAGGAATCTTCCACATATCTCAAGAACTGAGCTTCTCCAGACTGCATGGAGTGTGTCATCTGGTTTCCAGTGAGCTCACTTTTAAAGGTCTCCTGGAGGTGTGGCCTATCACTCTATCATCCTGTCCCACAGCTTTCTTTCTCATTCACATTCATTACAGGACACTGGAGCAGGGCCTCACCAGGCCCTACTACTCCCCTTTGCTACACCTTGCTTCTTTCTCTGCTCATTACTGGATAGGCTTTCAGTTGATTCTGCTCATTTCTCACCTGGCTGCACCACTCTGGAACATCTCTGATTTCCCCACAGTGTCTCAGGAAACTTATTGGGAAAAACCTCATTATCAAGCAAGATCGCATCAGCCTTGGTGCTCTACCTCAATCATTACCCTCTGCCCTTCTGTTTGGAGGTGTGACGTATAAAAAGTTTGAGAGACATAATTTCTGCATAATTAATCATTTTATTAATCATGCTAGCAATAATTAATAAAAGGGGTCAGTGGCACTCTAGAATGCTAAAGACCCTTCATGACCCATGCCCTTGGAAGAGTGGGTGTTCCTGAGGGTGGTAATCAACTCTGATTAACAATGAATATTATAATAAGAGGTGGGCTTAGCCTAATGAGGACCTCCACTCTGATCACTCAGTCTAAGAGATTTATCTCTAATCCAGACTACCCCAGCCTAGGGCAATCTGGACTCTGCTCAGACCTGGCTGAGTGGAACACAATGGGCACCAATTCACCTTACATTAAATTCTTTGTAAGATTCTCTAGGTGGGGGTGGAGGTGGGGAGGGGGGTAACAATTCCGAGATTTCACCTCATTGTCTGCCTTGCCCTTCAGAGAACTATGCTTTGACCAAATATCCAAATTGAGGAAGGGGAAAAAGTCCTCTATCTCCCTAGTATTTGGTTATTTGATAATCTTTTCTCCCTCATTTAAGCAGGGCGCTCAGCTCTTCATTTCTTACTCTGACTTCTCTACCATCCTCCCTGCCTCCAACCCCCCTCCTCAGCTTTTCAGGTTCCTTTTGTGTTTATCTTAGACTGTCAATTCCTTGAGGTTAGGGACTATCTTTTGTTTCAAACCACCATTATCTAGCATATAGCAGGCCCAGAGAAGTTTATCAGTATTGTGGCATGCTTGCATGGCTTTTGGATAATGGATGATGCTCTCACACTTTCCTGGTCACCAGTGGAGTGAAGTAGGGCTGTGTGCTTGCTACCATGCCTTTTAGTATGATGTTTTCAGCAGTCACATTCAACAAGGACAAAAAAGGTCAGCTATCATACTAACAATAAATTATTTAATTTGAAAAGGCTACAAGCCAAGGCTAAAGTGGAGGGAGAGTTGGTGTGCAACTTTTTGTCCACAGAGGATTGTGCACTCAATGTAGTCTCTGAGTCTGAGATGCAACAGAGTATAGATAGATTATTTGTAGTTCATGCTAACTAATTGTGGCCTGATAATTAAGACCAAGAAAACAGAGGTTCTCCACCAGCCAGCACCACACCATCTCTATGTGTAACCATTGGTTATAGTAAATGGAGAAATTCTGAATGCTGTGGATAAGTTCACTTACCTTGGCAGTATACTTTCTAGGGATGTTCACATATATGATGAGGTTGATACATACATTGCCAGAGCTAGATCAGTGTTTGGCAGGCTCCAAAGGAAGTATGGGAGAGAAGTATTAGGCTGCCTACAAAACTGAAGGTCCACAGAGCTGCTGTATTGACCTCATTGTTGTATGCCTGTGAAACCTGGACAGTCTACCAGCACCAGGCCAGTAAACCGAATCACTTCCATTTGAATTGTCTTAGGAAGATTCTGAAGATCACCTGGCAGGATAAGGTACCAGACACTGAGGTCCTTTCTCCAACCAAACTGCCAAGCATTCAAACTGTACTGCAGAGAACAAAAGTCTGATGGGCTCGACACATTGTTAATGCCAAATGTTTTTGTTGTTTATTTAGTCGTATCCAACCCTTTGTGACTCCATGGACCATAGTACACCAGGCCCTTCTGTCCTCCACTATCTCTCAAAGTCTGTCCAAGTTCATGTTTATTTTTTCATGACACTATCCGTCTCATCTTCTGCCATCTCCTTTTCCTTTTGCCTTCAATCTTTCCCGACATCAGGGTCTTTTCCAATGAGTCCCATCTTCTCATTATGTGGCCAAAGTATTTAAACTTCAGTTTCAGTATTTGACCTTCAAATAAATAACCTAAATTAAATTTTTTAGAGTATTGACTAATTTGATCTCCTCGCCATCTAAGGGACTCTCAAAAGTCCTCTCCAGTGCCATTTGCCTAAAAGACTATTTCACAGAGAACTGACATAGGCAAATGCTCACACTGAGGGCAGAAAAAAGCAATACAAGGACACTCTCAAGGTGTCTCTGAAGAACTTTGGAATTGATTATGAGACATAGGAGACACTGACATAGGACTGCTCAGCACGACACGCCTGCATCAAAGAAGGTGCTGTGCTCCATGAGCAAACCAGAATTGGAGGACCTCATGCATACAACTGCAGATGCACAAATTTAGAGAGATCTCCACTCCAAATGTTCACATGGACTATTTGTGCCTAACCTGTGGTAGAGCCATTCAAGATCTTACTGGTCTGATTAGCCATAGTTGGACATGCTGTACTTTGATCCTGACATACTATCATTTTGCTCCTCTTCAAGCACAAACAACAACAACTAACAACCAATAAATATTTATTGACTAATAGTTTCTGTGGCTCTACCATATCAGTGTTTGGAGGACAAGCAGTTGCTTTCTCCTTGGAGCATATAGCTGCCAGCCTTCCAGAAGAGCCTCAAATTTAATTTTTTTAGTTCCAAGTATATGTATATCCTTTCCTCTCCCTTCTTTCTTCTTGCATTTCCCCTCCTCAACTTCAAATCCATTTGATTTCCAATAGAACCCTACTTTTACCTTTTGCCTTGGTGTAACAAAAATGTTGCTAGCAGCTGTTGTGGAGGTGAAAGACCAGCAACAAGAGCACACAGAAGGGCTGCTAGCACAGATCTTTGATCTGCATTCCTAAGGAAAGCAACTTTAAGGGGTTAACAATATTACTTTAATTAAATATATATATATCATTCACTTAGTTCAGAGAAAAAAGGTCAGCACCCCGAACTTCAGAGAGAATACGAACAGAAATCGCTAGCAGAAATTATGTAAACAGAGCAAACATAAATAGAGACACATAAATCAACACACAGGCCTCTAGCTGTCTGACCAGGGAATTACATAGTTACCAGACAGGCACCAGCATCTGGGTTTTCAAAGCCAGAAGGGCTCCAACAGCTACCCAGTCTCATCTGGCTAAATCACCAACACTCTTCCAATGAGTGTGCCCCAAAGGTAAAACACTAACCTCTGAGTACATATACACTTCTTCAGGGTCAGAGGGCATCACCACCATGCGACTCAAACCCATGTGAACTAGGCCTTTCCTTGACATAAGCAGGTCATCAAAGACTCCTGATTCAAAGATTCCTTAGTGCTAAGAAGCACTCCAAAACAAAGACAAAAGATCTCACTTTACCTGCCCTATTCAAACAAAGGCAAGACTCATTAAAGGCACTTCACTGCCTTAGCATCCCAAAAGAGAAGACAACAAAAAAGTCCCACCCTAAGTACAGGGAGACATTCTGCCACAGATTCCTGTCTACTAGCCACACCTTTAAGAGAAGACTTTTGGACTGACTAGTTAGAACAAGTTTAGAACAAGAAGTTTCCAGGCATCTGAATTTTGCAGCCAAGTCAGCATCAATACCTGAGGAGCAAGGACTGACCTTGATGACTCATCCATCAAGGGCATTGCATCTAGACATGGACTTTTGTGGGACTAATGCTCTGTAGAGACTGTGCTGAGGATGGGGAGCTCATTTTCTGAAGAAGTCAAGGTGGGATTGGAAGAATGTGCATCCACAGTGTTGGAGGTAAATATCCCTTTGTGACAGCTAATTGATTTTAAATGGTTAAATGGAACTGGGGTACTAGTCATTCCTGGTAGCTCATGGGAAGGGGAGAAACACAACCAGGAGAGGCTTAAACAGATGATGTTAGGGAAGAGAAACCTCAAATTCCTTAGGGTTCACTTGGAATGTTGAGGAAGCAAAGTCGTTGTCAGCTTGATTCTGTGATCATGAGGCAAAGCATATGTGCTATATTAAACCTTAACTTGTCTGCCGTCTTCCCTTTTATTTCTCCTTTGGCCTTTTTCTTCAGGTCCCTACTCCTTAATCCTCCTTAATCCCACCTTCCCTTTCACACTTCTACCACAAAAGTCTGAAGAAGAATCCGTAGGTTGATTTCCTTGGGATATCCCTCAATTTCTCAAAATTTCTCTTATGTTCAATCTCTTGCCTTTTTCAGAGGTCTAAAACCCCTCTAAAAGATCTATTCAATTTCCTCCTCCTAATTATTTGAGATCTCTTTGTGGGGAGCCAGCTATATCTTGTTTAGGCCTCTTAGACCTCTGCAAGGCAGGGTCAGTTGAGAATGGGTCTATGCACGGCAAAGCCAGTTTTAGGATAAAAAGACTTGGCAAAGAAAACCCGCCTTTGTAGCTGATTATCTCTATGGGAGATGACAGAAATGTTTCAGTCTGGTTATCTATATCCGAGAGAACATAAATGTTTCAATTTGGTTAGCCTTGAGGAAAAATAGTGTCTTACTCCCAGGAACAAGGAGATAAAAAACTTAGTCAATGCTTTATTGTACTCTTCTTGGAAGTCAGGATAACAATTAACCTATATAAAATACTGTCAGTAACTCCATTAAAGTCAGTCTATAGCTTAACTATACGACTCACCTAGCCCCAAGTCTTTGTCTTTTTGTGTCCATTCCTTCGTCATATATTCAGGCCACTGCGGGCACACTCTTTCTCCCATTCTCAAAACCTTCTCCCACAGAAGCTGAAGGTGAGGTTATTTGTGAATGAGAATTATTTGAAGAACCTTTTAATTTGACTTTCCACAAGATATCTTCTCTGATGTTGGCAAACACCTTAGGTCAGAAGGTTGTCCTGTCTTGTACCTTATGTGACATCAATAAGCAGATCACTGAAACAATGTTCTCTCCTTATCTTATCAGTCACAGCCTCTCTGGCAATTTGAATGCCTGTGAAAGGCACTCCTCTTTTCTTATTTGGATGCCTTATTTACTGAAAAGGGTATAAAATGGGCATTCGTGTACAAGAAGCAGGGTGAGAGTATTCTGAGGACCTGAGAGGAAAGCAGACACTCAGATAAATGTGCTGAAAAGATTTCTTTGAAAACAGCCCAGGAGCAAGACCGCTGACCGAGGTAAAGATGGCTGCAGTATGTTGCTTCCCAACAACTAATTTTAATGTGACTCTTTTCAGGATTTCCTAATTTATTGATGGGAAACTCTTCATCAGAGAATAGTTTGGGGACTGCTGTATAATAAGTATTTGTGTTCTGCCTGATAGAACTGTGGCTTTGGGGTAGAGGAGGGTCACTCCACACTGGGAGTCTCGCTTTGAAACAGTAGAGTCAGAAAAATAGAAGAAAGAACAGAATAGAAGATCAGGAGTTAGTAACCAAAGAAGAGTGCAAGAGAGAGATGAGAGACATTGCTTAGAGAAGCCAAGACACCAGAAGATAGAACACATTGGCCTATGGAGCTGGGAGGCCTAGGAACTGAGAGCCCTGAGCACAACTGGCAAAGAGAGAGGTTATTGAGGAGGGAGATAAATGACTGCAGGGAAGTTCTACTACTATAAAGAGCTCATTGGAAGAAAGGAGAATCCTCTATTGCAAAAAGATGTCTGGCTTTGTTGCACCATTTACTGCTTTATAGAAGGAAAGCCCTTAGAAAAGCTTGACTCTACTGCCTTTGACTGTCCCCTATAATTTTAGAAGGAATATCTATTGGGCAAAATCTATCAGAGTGGCTAACATGACAGAAAAGGAAAATGTTGGATGTTGGAAGGGATGTGAGAAAACTGGGACACGAAGGCACTGTTGGTGGTTGATCCAACCATTCTGGAGAACAATTTGGAACTATGCCCAAAGGACAATAAAACTATGTACCCTTTGATCCAGCAATACCACTGCTAGGTCTATATCCCAAAGACATCCAAATAAAAGGAAAAGGACCTATTTGTACAAAAATATTTATAGCAACTCTTTTTGTGGTGGCTAAGAATTGGAAATCGAAGAGATGCTCATCAATTGGGGAATGGCAAAGCAAGCTGTGGTTTATGATTGTAATGGAATATTATTGTGCTATAAGAAATGACAAGCAGAATGATTTCAGAAAAACCTGGAAAGATTTACATGAACTGAGGCATAGTGAAGTGAGCAGAACCAGAACACTGTACACAGTAATAGCAATACTGTTCAATTAAGAACCGTCAATGACTTAGCTATTCTCAGCAATACAGTGATCCAAGAAAATCCCAAAGGACTAGTGACAAAGCACACTATTCACCTCCAGAGAAAGGACTGATATTATTTGAATACAGTCTGAAACATGCTATTTTTCACTCTTGCATTTTTCTTTTATGCAAATCTTCCTGTATAAAATGATTAATATGGAAATGTTTTACATAATTGCACATGTATAACCTATATCTGCTTACTGTCTCAGGGAGGGGGGAGAGGAAGAAGCGAGGGAAAGAATTTAGAACTCAAAACTTTAAATAAAAATGTTAAAATAAATAATATTAAAATAGCAACAAAAATAAAGGGGAGGGGGTGTTGATTAGCCTGCAAAGTGTGTAACATTGCCTTAGGTTCTAGCCAAGGAAAAAGGTCTGGGAAGTTCTGCAGACACCAAGCTCAACAAAGGCATTAGTTAAAAGAAGTTAATACTGCCCCATCAGCCTGGGAACAGCAGAGAGGAGGCTCTGTCCAGCACGAGGGTGAGAAAAATAGAAAAGCAGATTCATCCAGTAGGAGAGTAGAGAGTCTCAGAAAAGGAGCAGAGATAGTTCCCCAAAGAGACTACACACACTCAGACCTCATGTGCCTCACTGCTAGGTTTCTGTAGGTTCATGGCCATTCTCCCCACCACCAAGGACCTTGGGTGCATTTGTAGGAAAGTGTGGCCCAAGTTTATGGGTGTATTGTTATGTTTTGATTATACTTGCTTGTGCCTTCCATGGAGTAAATGTTATGATTATTCTTGCCTTCACCTTTGTGTTCAGCAAATGTTTCTTGTTTAAGAGTGGCCATAGCAGGAGGGTCTTCCTCTCCATGTTGAGGTTACCTCTAGGACACAGTGAATGAACTGTAGCCATTTGGCCTCTCATAGCCAGCTTTTTGGAGGTGGGGGAGAGAGAAGTTTACGTTTTCATTCTTATGAATGAATGAAAATGCATTTAGTATTTACCATATGCTTGGCACATAGCTAAGGACTGAGAAGACAAAAAGTGAGACAATGCCAGCTCTCAAGGCACTCACTCTCTAACTGGGGGAGAGAATACTGAAAAGAAAGTTCGGCTTCAGGGTGGATAGAAAGTCCTGAAAGTCCTAAGTAATCAGTAGGGCAGAGGGAAAGTCCTCATAGGTCAGACGACAGAGCCAGGAACTCTCAGGGTATAGTGGATGGGTATACGCTAAGACCTGGAGGATCTGAAGATGCAGGGGTAGAAGAAAAGAGAAAGGTCTGGAGGCTCTCCATTTCACCAGAAAGAAAAGACTTGGTGGCTGTCACCTCATCCAAGCTGTGTGAATGGTCAAGTGGCTATGATGTGGTCTCGACTTCTAGGGAAGAAGAGGAAAGGGAAAGGTTAGGCAGTAGATCATTACTTGTGGTTGCTGGACTTGCCACCACTAGTGAGTCTCAGTGGTCTCTAAGATAGCTTGGGGAAGGAGGAGAAGGTAATGGGGAAAGACAAGAGGGCAAATCATGCTTCCTGGTGGTGATGGGTCTTCTCAACATGTGCCTGTCCCAGAGGAATGGCTGGGGGGTAGAGGAGGTGAAGACTTCCAAGTATTCCAGATGGAGAAACCAGAGCTGAGTAGACACCTTTTTTTCCCAAGTTGATTACATTTGGTTTAAAACCAAACAGAGAAGGTTCATTTTACTCTTAACTACTTGAGGAAGTTTATGCATTACTAGGATCTCTGAATTACCAACTGTACATGGCACCATCCGTATCCTCACCCCTGTAAGCTATGTCACATGCAAGCTGTCCTTGCAAATGCCCGCCCTCCCTCCTTCCCTCAGAGGTTTACTTTTGAAACATGGGACAAGAGCCCTAAGTGACTCTCACTGAAGGAGTGGCTTCTATTTCCCCACAACTCGCTGCTCCTGGCTCACTGCTCTCCTTTACCAAAGAAGCATCTCCCCTACTTGAGCAAGGCTTGGGTGAAAGTCAAACATTCCTACCCCATTTCCTCCTCTCAGCTTAGTGCCCAGTTAGGCTGAATAAATATATCTTTTATCTCTAAAAGAGAAATCCTATTCAGTCAAATCCACCAAATAGGTTGGTTCTTTGTTGGTAAACAGGTTTTTTCAAGTTGTGAAGTCTTAGAAAAAAAAGTTAACATTTATGAAAGGATTGAAACTTTCTGAAGTCTGGCTGCTTTTTACACAGAAGGATGGGACAAGGGTAGGAATGGTATGGGGAGGGGAAGGAGTGAAAATAAATAGGTAACACATAGGGCACTTGGCTCCCCTCTGGAGAGAGAGAAAAGGAGAGGAAGAGGGTTTCATTCTCTTTCCTTCTGGCTTATATTTGATTAGCATTGAATAGTACATGCTTTTCATGATTCAGACTCAGATCATCCGCATTGTCCCAGGCTCTAGACTATCACTGTTTGTGTATGGAACATCCGAGAACTCTGACAGTTCCTCCTCCTACTGATTGATAATATTTTTTTTCCTTGATATAACTTCCTCCTCCTCCTCCCCTCAACAAGTCCCTCCAAATTCAAGATCCAGGATGCTCTTTGTTTTTATTGTTCAATCATTTCAGTTGTGTCTGATTCTTCGTGACTCCATTTGGGGTTTTCTTGGCAAAGATGCTGGAATGGTTTGCCATTTCCTTCTCCAGCTCATTTTATAGATGAAGAACTGAGGCAAACAGGGTTAAGTGACTTGCCCAGGGTCACACAGCTAGTTAAGTTGTCTGAGGCTGAATTTGAACTCAGGTCTTCCTGACTCCGGGCCTGGTGCTCTATCTGCTGTATCACTTAGCTGTCCCACTTTAGGTAGTCAGTCCCAGATCAAATCCAAAGCCATTAGAACTTTGGGAATCTAGGAAAGACTGTTCATACGGCAGGACAGTCTCCCCACTGTCTCCTCCCCACCCCATGGCCAAGCTTCCTTCAGCCCAGAAGACAAGTTACACCAGAAAGAAAATTTCAGATTGTGAGTGGGAGGGTATAATGGAAGTTGTCTCTCAATTTACTGTCTCATTCATTTGTTACAACCCCAAATTTGCTGTCTCATCTTCCTCGTGTGGCACTTAGCTCCTGCTACTCCCCATAGACTCAGAAGTTCATAATGATAATGAAGGATCATAATGATAGAACCCTATATTGAGAGGTAGAAGAAGAGACCTTAGAAGTACATCAACTAGTCCAACCTACCCATCATATTACAGATGAGAAAAAGGAGGCCCAAAGGTCACACAGGTAGTAAATGACAGTCAGAATCTGAACCTTGGCACCGTGACTAGCATTGCACCGTATGGTTTCAAAAGCAGCGTATTGCCTTCATCTGATAACATACGAAAGCATACTTTTTATACAGAAACAAAGTATATGACTACTGATCAGTGAATGGTTTAACACATTTTGGCACATATATAAATGTGAAGGAATATTGCTGCATCAAAAGAAAAAATAAACGGGGAAGATCCAGAGGCATGATGCGATATAGCAATTGATGCCAAGTGATGTAAGCAAAACCAGGGAAACTATACACAATACTTAACAATAATTTAAATAGAAGGAACAGCAATAATAATTCACAAAATGTTGTTGTGAATGATTGAATATATGAAAAGGTATTTATTAAGTGGTTACTACATGGAAAGCAGTGGGGATAAAATAGTAAGACAGTAAATAAAACAGTCCCTGCCCTCTAGAAGGGCACATTCTAATAGAGGAGATACCATATAGAGAAGGTTTCAGCCACAAGTCAGATGGAAGGATCACGTGGTCCTTTGCCCTATAGTGGCAGAGCAGATGGCAATAAATCATCTTTAACGTCATTACCACTGATAAAATCCTATGTTTTGACATTGAACCATTTGACAGTTCTAAGGACTTTGGTGGCAAGAACTTTCATTTCTGGATCTTCTGGAGCTGGGGCTGCAGCACCTGGGAGTTGCTTCCCATGACAATGGCTGGAAGCAGGGGGTCTGGGGGGTATTGCCAATTTCAGGAATCTTGGTCTCATCTGCTTGTCAGTGGCAGCTCATTAGCAGTTGGTGGTAACAAGGAAGGTGGACTTTTCCTGGGAGATTTCTCCACTCAGTGATGGTGGCAGGGCTGATGCTGGAATCAGGACCAACGGTCTAAAGGGCACTCCTATTTCCAAGGTTCTTGGGTTCGGGGTCCTAGGCTATATTCGCCTGGTTTTCAGGGGAAATGATGCTCAAGGTGGAAGTGTAATCATAATGACCAAGTTTGATCCTGGAAGAGAGATATTATATCCCTTCTTTGTAGAGGGGTGGGAGTATCGATGTGGAATACTGGGTTTACTGTCAGACTAGATTGATGGATTAAATAATTTTTCTGGACTTTTTTTTTCTTTTTCTTCAGGAGGTTAATTAGAGTATCTTTAATAAATCAAATCCTCCTAATCTACTTGATGAAGTTACAATTTATAAGGGACAGCCAACAGAGACAATGAGATATAAGGGTGGGCTTTCTGACTTTGAGCCTTCATTTGTACCTTCAGAGGTTATTAGATTTAGAGCAGACAATTTGCACATAAAAGGATTTTTAAGTGTATGCTGGGCCTGGAGTCAGGAGGATTCCTCTTCCTGAGTTCAAATTTGGCCTCAGAAATTTACTAGCTGTGGGACCCAGGGCAAGTCACTTAACTCTGCCTCAGTTTCCTCATCTGTGAAATGAGTTGGAGAAGGAAATGGAAAACCACTCTAGTGTCTTTGCCAAGAAAGCCCGAACCGGGGCCACAAAGAGTAAGAAAAAACCTGAAAAAACAACTGAACAACAACGAAGGATTGGCAGAGGACTTCTGAGTCATGAGATGGAGAACTACTAGATAATATCTCTGATCCTCAAGGGTGGGGGCAGGAGTAGCAAGAATATTAAGAAAACAACAAAGAATCTGATTAGTAGAGACAATTCAAAAGAGAAATATACCTATAAAGCAAGGACATACACAGAATAAAAATGAGGGTCTAGGAGAAACTTTGCTATGTATCAGGTTAAAAAAAAACCTTTTTTTTTTTTAAAAGCAGGATTACAATCCTACTATCAGACAAAGCAAAACCAAAAATTCACAATATAAAAAGAGATGAATCAGGAAACTACATCAGGCTGAAAGGAACCATAAACAAGAATCTAATATTAATATTAACTTATATGCTGCAAATGCCTTACCACAAAAATTCATAAAATAAAATTACGAGAATCACAAAAAGATATAAACAACGATGCAATACTAATAATAGCAGGAGACTTTACTGTCTCTCGGTTTTAGGCAAATCTAACAGAAAGATAAACAAGAAAACAAAGAACTCAGAAAATTGCTGTAGAATTTAGAGTTAAAAGACACATTTTCTAAATGGTAATAAAGGATGTACACAATCCTTAGCAATATGTGGAACTTCTACAAAAACTGATCATTTATTAGGGTGCAAAGATGTTGAAAATAAAGTTTAAAAGGCAGGAATAGTAAAAATATTAATAAGTAATCAGTTAAGGGGGCACACAAAAAAGACAGATCCAAATGGAGACTTAGCAATGAAATCTTAGATTGTTGTTAGAGAGGTTATGTGAAAAAAAAATGATAAGACAACATGCCAACATTTCTGTGATGCAGCTAAAGCAATCCGCAGAGGAAAAATTATGTCCTTAAGAACATACATTAACAAAATAGAAAAGGGGAGTGTTAATGAATTGAATCTGCATTTTTAAAAACCAGAAAGTCAATAGATAAAACTAAAATAATCACAAAAGAGGAGATATTAAAGATTAGAATAGAAATAAACTGAAAACCCAAAATACTATAGAAATGAGAAACCAAATGAAAAACTGGTTCTTTTAAAAAGATTAACACAATTGATAAACCATTAGCCAACCTGATCAAAAAGAAGAGGACAAAAAATCAAATCAATCAAATAGAAAGTGAACAAGGTGAAATCACAATAAAACCAGAAGAAAAAAGAACCTACTATTCACAATTATATGCTAACAAAATAAGAGCACAAAAGAAATAGAGGAATACCTCAAAAAATATAAACTATCCAAACTAACAGAAAACAAAAGAGATTTTTAAATAACTGAATCTCAGAAAAAAGAAACAGAGCTAATTTAAAGGGAATACCAAAGGAGAACAAAAAAAGTCCTGGTCTTGATGGATTTCACAGGAAAATCCTATCAAACTTTTAGAGTACAATTAATGCCAGTACTATCGAAATTGCTCTCAAAAGTTTAGTAAAGTGCTTTTTTTCCTCAATTTTTGAGAATAATTGAGAAAAAAGCACTCTGCTAAACTTCTTTTATTATTACCTAAACCTAGGAAGGATAAAGCAAAGGAGAATTTTAGATGAATATAATTAATGAGTATTGATAAATCTTTTTAGATTTTAAATCTTTAAATAAAATCCAATCAAACAGACTACAACAATTCAGCCAAGAAATTATTCATTATGATCAAGTTCAATTTATACCAGGGATGCAAGGATGCTTCAACATTAGGAAAACAATCAATGTAATTAAAATAAATATATTAAAATATCTAAATTATAAGTATAATATTAAATATATTGAGTTATTAAATGTTAAACATTAAAACTAAGTATATTAAAACAAAAACATCCAAAACCATATGATTATCTCACAGAAAAAGTCTTTCACAAAGTAAATACTCATTTTGCAAAAAAACAAAACAAACAAACAAACAAAAAAACCAAACCCAACCCCTGCCCTGCAAAATATGGGTATAGAAGGACCTTTTTTAATGTCATAAAAAGTATCTATCTAAAACCAAAAGCAAACATCATATGAATCAATAAAGAAGTAAAAAAAAAAAGATGCTTACTCATTATTATTTGATAGCATTTAAAAAAAAAATGCTAGCAATAGTAGTAAGAGAGAGAAAGAAATTCAAGGCATAAAGAGAATAAAATCCAAGAGGCAATTATAAAAAGGAAAATCTCATTCAAAATTTCTACAAAACAGAAAAAGTTTTTGGGGACCAATCTACTAAAGCACAGAAAATACTTACTTATATTCAATCATAAAGTGCTCCTTAACATAATTAATAACTAAAATAGTTGGAGTAATGGTTATTGCTTATGGTTGAGGCATGCCAATACAATAAAAATCCTACAAAAGTTAATTTACAGTTTGAATGCTTTACCTGTCAAAGGGATGCATTGTAGAACTGAATAACATAATAACAAAATTTATTGGGAAAAACAACCTAGAATATTAAGGGCAATAATGAAAAAAGGTCAGGATGAAGAAGGAATAGAACTTCTAGACGTCAGACTATTATTATAAAGCAGCAGTCAGAATCATTTGATGGAGTATGGTGTATAATATTCATATTATACTCTATATTCCACAAACATTTCAAATAGACATGTAATCTTAATATTAAAAATCATGCCATAAAGAACAGAAAAAAGATATTGCACTTTTAATAACTATGAATCCATGATGTATTTTTAATGAAACAAGGATCAGATGTAATTACAAAAGATAAAATATATAACTGATTACATAAAACTGAAAAGCTTCTATGCAAGCAAAATTAATGCATCCGGAACGAAAAGAGAAGTGATAGAATAGGAAAAAAAACCTTCACATTGAATTAACAGATGTTCATACATAAAAAAGTCATTCCCAATAGTTAATTGGTTAAAGGATATAAGAAAACAATTTTCAAAAGAAGAATTGCAAACTATTAACAACCATATGAAAGAATGCGCCAAATCACTAACAATAGAGAAATATAAATCAAAACAACCTTGAGGTTTCACCTCACGAAAGGAAATTGGCAAAGACGACAAAAGATGGAAATAGTCAATGTTTGAAGAGCTGTGGGGAGATAGGTTTATTAGTGCATTGTTAGTGAACTGTGTGTCTGTACAACCCATTTTGGAAAGCAATTTAGAATTATGCAAATAAAATAATTACAATGTCCGAATAGATTCTTTGACCTAGAAATTCCACTGCTAGGTTTGTATCCGAAGAAAGCCACTGATAAGAAAGCTCCTCTAAAATGTTTATAGTGAGACTTTTTGCAGCAGCAAAGGATTGAAAGCAGAGTAGATGCCCACCAATTGGGGAATAGCTAAACAAAGTATGCTTCATGAAATTAATTAAATATTGTTTTGCTTTAAGAAATAATGCATATGATAAATACAAGATGATCTGATGAAGACTGAAGTAAGAAGGGCCAAGAGAACAATATACACAATGTAAACATGAAGAACCACCACAAAACCATCAAGAGAATGTTGCAAGATTTTAAAGAACAAACATGGCTCCAGAGAAATGAGAAAACATCGCCAGCTCACTCCTTTGCAGAGTTGGGAGGTCTACAAGTGTCATACGCTGCATATATTTTTCAGACTCTTTTTTGATGTACTGATCAGATTTTTCTAATTTTTTCATCATCTTTTTTTTTCTTTAAAAATTATTTTTCATATAAGATGGCTCTCTGGGAAGGGGGAAATACAGAGTATATAGAAGCAAATGAATCTCATTGCCCAGTGTTGGATAAACAAAGACCCTAACTACTGGGGTAAGGACTCACTGACAAAAAAAAAAAAACTGCTGGGAAAACTAGATACAGGCTGGCAGGAATTAGGTTTAGACCAACACATCACTATATACCAAAACAAAATTCAAACACATACATTATACAGATACAAAAAGTCAAATCATTAACAAATTACCATTACAAAACCAAATTATCCTTACCAAACCCTACTCTTCATCTCTGCTCTGACCTCCAATCCTGAACCCAGGCCATCCCTCCTGCACTAGCCACTCTCTCCTCTTCTCTTTACCTTGAGCCCTTCATGAACTGTACACTGTCCTCTTGAGTCCCAGCCCCTTTATCATATCTTGATATTTTTACTTTGCCATATTTTTAATTGCCAAACCTCAACCGTGGCTTACTCCCACCACCCACTATTTTCACTTTTACACATGGGCTGCTGAACAAAGGTGAAGTAAGTAACACAGCCATTCTGATTGGTTCTACTATAAACATGTAACAATTTCAAATGGACCCTCATAGATAGACAATCCTACTATATATACCTCCCTTATCAACTCACTATTCCACTATCCCACTCTCTCTAGTAGTTTTTAAAAATTTTCTCATGCCTCCCATGGCTCCAGCCATACCTACCCTCTCAGCTGAGATTCCCGCTTCATATTTTATGGAAAAAAATGAGGTCATTCATTATGAGCTCCCCTTTCTTCCCTTTTCCTCATCTCATATCACTCAGAAACCCACCACTGTCTCCTCCTTCACCCATTTCACATGAAGAAATGTCTTTACTCCTTCCCAAGGCTAACGTCTCTATCTGTACAAGCATTCCATCTTCTCCAATAGACTGACCCCTCTGTTATTCCTACTCTGTCACTTTTCTTCAGTGTCTCTCTTTCTACTGGCTCCTTCTTTACTACCAACAAACATGCCTAGGTCTCCCCATCCTAAAGAAAAAAATTAAACAAACCCACCCTCACTTGATGCTTCCAACTCCACTATTATCCTGTATCTCTTCTGTCCTTTGTGGCTAAAATCCTTGAAAAAAATCTACCTACAATAGGTAGATTCTTTCTCTCCTCTCACTCTTTTCTTGACCTGTTACAATATGGCTTCTGACCTCCTCATTCCACTAAAACTGCTCTCTCCAAAGTTACCAATGATTTTTTAATTGCCATATCCAACAGCCTTTACTTTATCTTCATTCTTAACCTCTCTGCAGCCTTTGACACTGTTGATTACCCTCCGCTCCTGGATACTCTCCCTAAATATTTGGGATACCACTCTATCTTCGTTCTCCTCCTACCTACTGGATCACTCTTCCTCGATCTCCTTTTTTGGATCCTCTTCCAGAGCATATGGTCTAATCAAAGATGTCCCACAGGATTCTGTCCTAGGCCTTCTCTCTTCTTCCTCTATGTTACTTCACTTATTGATCTCATCGACATCCATGTATTTAATAGGTGGTACAGTGGATGAAGTGTGGGGCCTGGAGTCAGGAAGACTCATCTTCTTGAGTTCAAATCTTGCCTCAGACATTTACTAACTGTGAGACTCTGGGCAAGTCACTTCACCTTGTTTGCCTCAGTCTCCTCATCTCTAAAATGAGCTGGAGAAGGAAATGGCAAAGCACTCCAGTATCTTTGCCAAGAAAACCCCAAATGGGGTCCTGAGGAATTGGACATGACTGAATGATAACAAATTACCTCCTCACAGGATAACCATTTGTGAGGTACGTTATTGAGGGGATTCTTTGTCAAGTATGCATTGGACTAAATTGCTAAGGTTCATTCAAACCTTAAAATTCTATGATTCTGTGAAACATGTCTACAGCAAACAGGATTTGGGGGCCAAGAGGATATGGGGGTGAGAAGAAAGGTCAAGCTGATGTGAGAGGCCTGACAAATTGGCTAATTCCACTCCTGTCTCAGTTTCTGGGGAAACTGAGTTGATTTTTCATACAGAAATATTCATAGTATTAGACAAAATACATTTGTAATATTACATATGGAAAACGATATAATAAATATGGTGTAGCAATAATCTGCTAGCAGCTACTGTGGCTGTGTAAGACCAACAACAACCAGCACACAGAAGGCTGCTAACACAGGTTCTTTGATCTGCTTTTCTAAGGAAAGCAACTTTAAGGGGTTAACAATCTCCGGTAAATCAAACACACATATATCATTTACTTAGTTCTGGGGGAAAAGATCAGCCCCCTGAACTTCAAGGCAAATACAAACAGAAATTACAAAGATCAACAGAAAAACCTAGTCTGATCAAATCACAATTCATAGTTACCAGAGAAGCACCAACATCTATTTGGGTTACAAAGCCAGGGTCGGGGGGGCAGGTTCAACGGCTTGCCCAGTCTCATCACCCACATTCTTTCAGTGAGTATACCCCCAAAAGTCAAATACCAACCTCAGATCTTATATACCCATCTCAGGGCCCTGGGGCACTTGATTACCTCAGTGCTGAGAAGCACTCAAGGAATAGTGAAAAATCCCATTTAGGGCATGGGAAAGCTCCAATCACTAGCACCACATCATATACAATCAAGACCCCCAATTGTCTTAATGCTGAGAAACATTCCAAGACAATATCAGCCTGTACCTGCCCCATTCAAACAAAGACCAGAATCATAAAAGGCACTTAAGAGAAGAACAGCAAAAAGCCCTGCCCTGATTACCACTACATATGGATAGTTCTGTATTACTACTGTTGCTGTATTATGAATCTAGAGGAAACCATAACTGTTTCTTCCCACTAAGTTTTGTAGGATTGGTGCTTTTGCCACAGCTCTATCCCTACTACAAAAGGCTTTCCATTCGGGAAACTAATCAATAAATATACTAAAAAGACCAGAAAAAGTATCCTGTTTCTTTGTCTTTTTTTCTTTTCTTTTTTTTTTAATTTTTAAAAATTATTTATTTATTTTCAATTCATGGAACAAAAAAAACCATTTCCATAACATAGTACAATAAAAAAAGATGATTGTATGTGAAACTGCAAATCTACCATTTACAACTTGCTATTCCCTCTAAACATACAACAAAGTTATCATGTAAATTTCTTTTTTTTCCTTTTTTCTCCCCTCCACCCTAGACATGGTTACCATCAGACACAAATAATTGTGTGTGTGTATATATGTACACACACACATATATACGTATATGTGTATATAAAATTATTCTATACATATTTGTACTTATCATTCTTTCTCTGAATGCAGATAATATCTTTCTTCATACGTCCTTTATTTTTAATTGGTATATTTATAACAGACAAATGACTTAGTTGCTCAAACTCGTTTTTAAAACAGCATTGCTGTCACTGTATACAACCTTCTCTTGATTCTGCTGACCACACTCTTCACTGAGCTCATCATTTCTTACAGCACAGTAGTATTACCTCACAACCATATACCACCACTTGTTTAGCCATTCCCCAAATGATGGAGATTCCTGCAATTCCGGTTCTTTGCCACCACAAAAAGAGCTGCTATAAACATCCCATTCACATTCAAAGTCAGAATTACCACTTCTGAATTTCCCCCCATCTTATTTTTACTATTTTCTTTCTGAGCGTCTCTTTTTATCCTCTCACTATTACCTTTTATCTTTTTCCTATTACCTATTATCCTATTACCTATTATTACCTATTATTTTTCCATTACCTATTATCTTTTTTCCCACTCTCCCACTCTCACTTCACCCACCTCTCCAAGAGTTTCCCCCAACCCCTCCTCTTACCCCCCCATCTCAGTCCACATATCCCTCTAAAAAGTCCTTCCCAAACCCTGTCCCTCAGTTTTCTCAGCTCTACAAGTTCAGAAGACCTCTACACCCTTCCAGATGTATACATTGTTTCCTCTTCAACCCATGAGAATAAGGTTCCAACATTAACAACCCTCCATCCTCACCTTCTTCTTCTGTATTAGTTCTTCCTTTCATGCCCCATTTTTACACAGGGTGTTCCTAAAGTCTGAACACATAGGCAAAAATGCTTATTTTCAAGAAATGAAATGAATGAAATTTTTCAACATTTCATTTAATTGGAATATTAACAAATAACATCGCCAATATGATTTCCATCATTTCTGATGCAAAGGCTGATGCACTTTGCAAGATTCACATGAACTAGATGCAATTAACTCCACATTGCACATTCATTCTTTATGCTTTCAATCAAGTGTGTTGCATCTGTGATTTTCATTGAGCACACCTTCTCCTTTAGCATACCCCAGAAAAAGAGGTCAAGGGGGCTAAGGTCTGTTAATATTCCAAATATTTCAAAATACGCATTTTTGCCTATGTGTCCAGACTTTAGGGACACCTTGTATAATTGCTTCCTTTTACTTTTCCTACCCAATTTTGTTTTTTTAAAGAATCGCTCCATCATATACAACTCAGCCCTAACCTTTTTTTCAAACTACCTTAGTAACGATGGTTTTAAGAATACTGATATTCGCATATATGCCATAAGTAAACCACTTGATCTTAATGAGTGCCTTATAATTTTAGTTTTTAATGTTTTTCTTATATTTCTTATGGATCTTTTATATCAAATTTTCCATTGAGGTCTGGTCTTTTTATTACAAATACCTTTCATCAAATATCTTCTTTTTGTCATTTAGGATTATGTTCAACTTTGCTGGGTAAGTTATTTTTGGATGCAACTCCAGCTCTTTTGCTCTTCAAAATATAATATTCCAAGACCTATGGTCTGTTAGAGTAGAAGCTGCTAGGTCTTGTGAAATCCTGACTGTATTTCCACAGTATTTAAGTTGTTTTTTTCTTGTTGTTTGTGATATTTCCTCCTTAACCTGGGAGTTTTAGAACTTGGCTATGACATTCCTGGAAGTTTTCCTCCTGGGATCTCTTGAAGTAGATTTTTTTTTTCTATTTCTACTTTATCCTCTTGTTCTAGAACTTCAGGGCAATCTTCCTTAGTAATTTCTTGTAATATTGGTTTCTTTTTCTACACCATGTGTTGCTTTTTCCTCCTCGCTTTCCATTTTCTCCCCCGCTTTCCATTTTCCCCATCCTATCTCAAACTTTAGTTCAAATTTTGCCTCAGACAAGGGAGTACAGTTGGACATTGATGTGACCTCTCTAAATCTCAGTTTCTTCATCTGGTGATAATAATAGCATCTACCCAATAGCACAGCTGTGAGGATCAAATAAGATAAAATATGTAAAGCTCTTTGCAAATCTTAAAGAGTTCTACAGATGTTAGCTATGGTTATTATCCACTAGTCTTACTCTGATGCCTGATGTCTCATTTTGTCAAATAATGTTACCCTGAGTTCTCGAAAGTTATGCTAACCAAGCATCAACTCTTGCAGATCTTAACAAATTAGAAAGGCTTCAAATATATTTAGACCCACTGATAGACTGTTTCCATAAATAAAGGACCACCTCATCACCAGACTGTTAATAAATTATTTTGGCCACAGTGAACCATGAAGACTGTCTACTTAGCTATATGGAGGGGCTACAGCTATGAAATTATGGAACCTTCCACCACCCACCTCCCTTGGGCCTCCGAGTCCCCAAAATGCGATCTTCATCAGGACCTTTGCCCTTGAGAAGTCATAGCTTCCTCAAAGACTCTGTTTAATTCACTTTCTGTAGGTCTGTTCTAATCTCCCTGGTTGCTAATTCCCTCCTCACAACAAATAATAGCCAAGAAACATTGAATAAACACTTACTATGTGCCAGACACTGTGCTAAGTGCTAGGGATGTAAATAAGAAAAATAAAAGCAGTCCCCAACCAAGTCTGAGCCCTCTATAAAGGGAGGCTTTCAGAGGAGGTTTCTGATCATTCATCCAGTAATAGGGGTAACTTAGGGTACTAGAGAGGGGGTGAGTAGCAAAATTTAAGTAATTTCCTTGATGATGAGATTTCTGGTGATGACTTGCCCTGGGGACAAGCACAGTAGCGTGGAGTCAAAACCAAGAGGGGCAGTTGATGGAATATGAAACGACTTCTATATATTTTGTGATTTTTAAAAATTGATCACAGGTTCTCCCCCTCCCTCAATAAAATTTAAGAACAGGGAATTTTTTCTTTTGTCTTTGTATCCCTAGGACTTAGTCCAGAGTCTGGTGCACAGTAGGTGCCTCTAATACTTGTTGAACAAAGTAATACCCACTAGGCTCTGCTAATGACATGGTGGATTGAAGAAACTGCCAATTTTAGTGAACAAGGTAAAAAAAAAAAACAAACCCTAAGAAAATCTTGGGAAGATTGGTAGTTTTCAGAGCTACCTGCAATGTGGCAAGTACTCGAGCCAATGGATAGACATCAGAAAAGTAAAGCAAGAGAGGAACTGGCTGACCTTTTATGGCAGGAGAAAGCATTCAGGGATATTCCTTAGTAGGGTGACAACAGAGACAACTATCATGGGAAAGACAGAAAACTAAGGAGGAGAAAGACAAAACAAATACTAGAAGCACAGGTGAGGCTGTAGGGTCTGTTCTGTGGCATAAAGGATAAATTGCTCAATAAATATTTATTGAACTTTTGTTGAATGAATATGTGTAATTTAATCAGGGGAACCTGATTAACTTCATGTGGTTATAAGTAGATGAATCATTGTTTGCTTTGAGACTCATCCCCCCCAACTAACTAGTACTGCTCTTAACTAGTACCAGCAGGTTGGGTTTCCAAAAAACAGGTGCTACTTCTCTCCTCTGAGGGATTGGAGTGTTGCTCATGATGTTGTGCCGAAAAAAAGCGAGTGAGACCCGGATATAAATTTGGATGTGGATTTATTCAAGCACGTGACTGTTCAGAGTAATTACTCAAATCGAACAGCCCCGAGTTGGGGAAGAGAAAGAGTAATTTAAAGGGAAAGAACACAATTAGATTTCCGTGGAGATGGGGACACAAACAGTGGGACAAGCTGAGGCAGGATTATTTCCGTGGAGAAGGGAACACGAACAGTGGGGTCCATGGTGATGGGAGTACAAACAATGGGGTCCGTGGAGATGGGAGTAAAAACAGTGGGGTGAGCTGGGGCAAGAAGGAGAAACTGGGGGCTTAGGGCATAACAATGAACCCTTACCAGTGTGCAACCCCATTAATTATCAGTTGATACCAATTAGTCAGACTTCATTAGCTTTTAGAAATGAGTACTTACTAAGGGGGCATAGCAAAGATAGTTGATTTTTTAAAAATCCTCTGAAGCCAGGAACTCACCATCCCACAAGTAAGTCCTCTGGTCAAGGTGGAGGTGGCGGGGTGGATGGAGGAAGGAGAGGGTAGAAAAAGTGAGAAGCTTTTCTCCATCTCTCCCCCCACCCCTTAAGCAATTCCCTCTCTGCTGGCCAAACACTGGAATGCTGCGTTCAGGACCGATTAGTTATTTTATCTAAAATCTACAGGACATGACTGAGTCTTTTCAGCCAATACTAACATGCTTGTGCAGTTATCATTCCATTTCATCCAAATTGTTCAAGAACTTTTCTCACTTTAATGTTTTTGATTCACTGAATAATTACAGTAGGAATATTCTTATCTCATAAAGGTATTGATCAGCCCAGAACATGTTAGTTACTTCAGTTGTGGTGGGAATGAACTTTTGACTCAGTGAACCCCCATCCTTAAAACTGCATATGCCTATGGAGGGTGTGGACATGCCAATTCACAACTTAATTGAGAAGTCTGGGGATACCTACGGGATATGCTCATTAACATCCATTTAAGACAAGTGATTAAGTCATATCTTCTAGGAATGAAATGGCTGGATTGAACTCTTGTGGGTCAGAGCTGCTCCTCCATGTTTGGCTTATAAAAGAGAGCCAGCCAAGCAGCTCTGTTTGGTTTTGATTCCATAAACATCATGCCTGGTGATTCCTTTCCCCCCTTCAGCTTCTTTTTGTGTGTTATCTCTTTTCTGAAGAGTTGCCAAACAAAGAACAGAATTCAGAGGCCTAAAGATGGGCCTAGATTCCAGGTGATAAAAAGCCTATGAAACTTTGCAACCTCTCTCCCCCTTCCCTTTTGGAATCCCTAATGCCAGCTGTGGAAGTTGAGGCACACTGCAATTTCATCTTTTCTTGCCAACGTGGCACCAAAAGTTGAAGAGAAATTCTTCGATTCAGCCTTAGAGAAGCAGAGGTAAAACCGGTCCACTTGATAGATGGCATATCAAGAACCAAGTTGCTGAGTGGCAGAGGTTCCTGAACCCCAGTCTTTTGGAAGGGTGTCAAGAGTTCCTGCACTGAGTACCTAGCATATGGCACCAGAGCAAAAGAAGAAGTAAGGGATTAAGCCACAATACAGAAAAGGGAAAAATCCAAGTTGGACTTTGCCTTCTGCTTCATATGATGCAGAGTCGACGTAAAGCAGAATGCCTCTCTAGTAGCTCCAAGTTTACTTCCTTTCGGGGGGATTACAAATCCTTAGGGAAATGCCATGAGGCCAGTGACCTCTATGAGTCCTGGGTGAGGAAGGGATTCACCAACATATCAGAAGTTGTCTATCAACTTCAAGTTCATTCTTTTAAAAGGGAATTCTATATTATTGTACTATAAGAAATGATGAGCAGGAGGCTCTCAGAAAAACCTGGAAAGACTTGCATGGGCTGATGCAAAGTGAAATATCCTGTGCACAAAGTAACAGCATTATTTTAAGATCAGGGATGTTCAAAATGCAGCCAGCAGTGCAATTTATGCAGCCCGCCTACAGGCATAGAAATTTACATAAATGCTTTAGTAAATGAAGCCAAGCTACCTCAGATGGTAATGGCAAATGGCAAATCAAAATATATTATCTATTTTTTCAATAAAAACCTAAGGTCGGACAGCCCTGTTGTAAGATGTTCAGCTGTGATCGACTTAGATCTTCTCAGCAATATAACAATCTAAGACAATTCTGAAGGACTTGTGATGAAAAATGGTATTCATCCTCAGACAAAGGGCTGATGGCGTCTGAATATGATTGAAGCATATTTTTTACTTTATTTTTTGAGGGTTTGTCTGTTTTCTTTCACAACATGCCTATTATGGATATGTTTTGAGAAGGCAAGCAATTCAATATAGGTTTTATATGACTACACACATATAACCTATATTGAATTGCTTCCCTTCTCAATGAGGGGGTTGGGGAGGGAAGAAGGGAGAGAATTTGGAACTCAGAGTTTTAAAAATGAATGTTAAAAATTGTTTTTTACATGTAACTGGAGAAAAACAAAATGCTAAATAAAAGCTAAAAAAAAGGCAGGGGGAATTCGAACCCATAATGTACGTAGGCTTAAGGCTTATATACGTCACTAAGTGAAGGTAGGAGTCAATGGAAAGGTAAGGAAAATTGTATCATTCATGGATCACTGTGAGTCATTTGTATTTTCTGTGGAAATAAAGGCTGTCCTATACTCAGTATGCATTGTTTGCTTGGGGACTTGTACAGGAGCTAGGACTCTTTTACCCATGTCATTGAAAGACCTAGATATGAGGTTCAAAGAGGAAATTCTGGGTTTGAGCAAACAGATATAATTTTAGGGAGCAATCCAAAATTTAACCTATTTGGGTGGGCCATAGCTTACAAATGAATGAATGAAATCTACAAAGAAAACTAGAGCCAGAAGAATAATGAACTGTGTTGAACAGCAGAAATCAAACACACTCAGGATAGGAATTAAGGATAGCTTCAAGTTAAGGGAAACAGGGCAGATGAATAGCATCTGGAAATTTGCCTTTGGTTGGTTCAATCTAAGTTAACATTGAAAATATCAATCTATGCAAAGAAGGAAGAACAAAGATAGAAAGGAAGAGGATAAAGCGAGGAGCAAGACAGAGGAAGAGAAAGAGAAATAGGAGTAGGAAAAGAGAGGGAGAGGAGAAACGATTAGAAGTCAAAGAGAGAGAATAAAGGGAGAAGAAAAAGGGAAAGAACAAGGAAGAAAGGGCTAGGGGAGGCCAGGGATCTTCACAGTAAGGTTTTCTTAAACTGTGGTTTAGATAGATTCCAAAATTCTAACTCTGAGAACAAAAAGATGTTGTGGTCAGCACAGAATTCATTTGTGGCTTAGGGAGCAATGCTTGTCTTTAACTCAATCTCTCATCTCCAAGTGCTATTTCTTTGTTTTTTTGTTTATTTTTGAAGTTGCCAGTTTTCTTTCTTCTTGGCAATGAATCCTGGGACAGATGCCTACTCTCCCTCCTTGTCTAAGTTGTCGCCATTGATCTGTGGTATTCCCGAGTCAGCTGCCAAAAGGTTATGAGACCGATCCGTAATTGGCAAATTGTTACTTTTAAAAAAAATGTAATAAGAAAAAGCCTCCACTCCGCCTAAAAGTTGTTTATAATGACCATTTCTGAAGCCTGAGACCCTCATAGTCAGTTCTAGAATCTCCCTGCTGCTCTTCTGGAAGGAGCCTCAGACCTTGCCTTATCTCAACATGGTACAACTCCCAGTTTAGAGATAACAAAGATCGACTACTTGGCTGCAGTCTCAGTGACTGAAAAGTCTGGGCCCAGGAATCACTGCTTCATTCCCAAAGGGCCAACATTTTGCAGCCGCCTTCCCTCCTCTGCCTTTCTTGAGCCCATGTCTTCACATCAGTTTTTTAGTATGTTATGTCCTTGCTTCCCTGCCCCCTCGTATTTCTTCAGTGTTTGTTTCTCTTGGGAAAGCCTCAGACATAAGAGCACAGATTATATAATTCCCACCATCTTGAAGGGAGGAATCCACACCAGGGGCTGCTACCTTTGAAGGGAAAGAGCCTGCAGGTGAACCACAGGAAACCTAACAATTGAATCCCTCATATTTTCCCAGTGGATTGAAATTGTGACTCAAGGTGGGCTCTGTAGAGTGTTGGACTTGGAGTCGGGAAGGGTAGGCCAAGGTTCAAGTCCTGCCTCAGATGCTTGACAGCAGTGAAAGTAGTGAAAGCCTCAGTTTCCTCATCTGTGAAATAGGATAATAGTATATACAGTACCCATTTCACAGTATGTCTGGGAGGCTCAGATGCAAAATGTAGGGTTTTGCAAACGTTTCTGGGACCTAGCTCAGTGTTTTGCATATTGTTGCTGTTCAGTTGTGTATGACTCTGTGACCCCATTTGAGGTTTTCTTGGCAAAGATGCTGGAGTGTTTTACAATTTCCTCCTCCAGCTCATTTTACAGATGAGGAAACTGAGGCAAGGAGGATTAAGTGACTTGCCCATGGTCACACAGCTAGTGTCTGAGGTTGGATTTGAACTCAAGAAGGCAGGTCTTCCTGACTTCAGGAAGGGCATTCTATTCATTGTGCCACCAAGCTGACCCTATTTTGCATATTGTTCGCATTTAATTAATGTTTATTGAATTGTTTAAATTAAATGGATGGGTAGTAGTGAATCTGAATAAAAGCTTTTAAGCTTGCATTCATATAACATTTTAAGTTTTTAAAGCAGTACATTTACATCATCTCATTTGATTCACATACAACCTGTGACATAAATGTTACTATCATCCCTAATTTACAGAAGAGGAAACTGAAGTTCAGAGAATTTAAGCAATCTGCCAAGGGTCACATAGCTTTGAATCCAGGACTTCTTGGCTTCACGTCCATTATGACATATATCTACATGTGTACATATAATTACACATTACTATATGTATACACACATGCATATATCTATATAATTGCATGTATATACATGTACACATAATATGTGTTCTATATCACAACTGAAGTGATTTGTTTTGCTTGATTATGCATATTTGTTACAAGAAATTTCTTTTTCTTTTTTTTCCTTTTTCCAATGGGGTATAGGGTAGGAGCAGAGAAAATAGATTTGTTTTTTTTTTAAATAGAGAGGTGGCATGAAATGATGAAATGTTGCCTACAATTTCAGATGAAGTCACCATATTATTTTTAGTTTTTACTAATTGTCTTTACTTTCTTACAAGAGACTTCTCGTGAAGTAGAAATAATAAGTAAATATAGTATAAAAATAAGACACAAATATAATGTAAAAATAAAATATATTAACAGAACAAAAAAAATTGGGAGGAGAGAAAGTTCATGTTTAATGGGCTCAATTTTTTCATCAAAGTAGGGGTAGAAGAGAGGGGTGATGCAGTGAGTAGAGCACTGGCCGTGTCAGGAGGACCTGAGTTCAAATCCAGCCTCAGACACTTGACACACTTACTAGCTGTGTGACCTTGGGCAAGTCACTTAACCCCAATTGCCCTGCCTTCCCCCTTCAAAAAAAAAAAAGAAAAAAAAAAGAAAAGGTGGGGGGCAGAGCCAAGATGATGGCTGGAAAGCAGGGACTAGCGTGAGCTCCCCACCAAGTCCCTCCAAAAACCTATAAAAAACGGCTCCGAACCAATTCTAGAACTGCAGAACCCACAAAGTGGCAGAGGGAAGCAGGGCTCCAGCCCAGGACAGCCTGGATGGTCTCTGGGTAAGGTCTATCCCACACGGAGCTGGAAGCTGAGGGGAGAGGAGCTGAGCGGAGCAGATCCCAGCGTGGGCGACGTGGACCGACCAGACCGCGGACCAACTAGACCGAGAACCGGGCAGAGCGTGCCCTAGTGCCCTGAATCAGTGAGCTGCACCAGACCTCTCAACCCACAAACAGCAAAGACAACAGAGAAGGTTAGAGGGAAAAGCTGC
>CM053622.1:446416491-446463991 GCA_028646595.1 Phalanger gymnotis
AGGGAGGGCAGACTGGGGAACAGGGCAACCAGAATATATGCCATCTTAGAGTGGGGGGGCAGGAGGGTAGAAATGGTGAAAAAATTTGTAATTCAAACTCTTGTGAAAATCAATGCTGAAAACTAAATATATTAAATAAAATTTATTAAAAAAAAAAGAAGAGAGGGGTAAGGGGACACTGTGGGAAGACTGAAGAGGGAAGGTGAAAGAGACAGGGAATCAGTTATCCAGGAACAAAAGGACTACTTTACTGTTACGAGGACCCAGTTGAAGTTGGATAACATGAATTTGTAATTTATCCAGTCATCCCTATTGTGAGATTTCTTCCGTCTGAGTTCAGTTTCTCTAAAATAGGACTGGAGGAGACAGAAAATGAGGAGTGATGAGGATGGAGATCTGGCCAGAGATGCTTAGCAATAGAACATGAGGGCAAGGGGTTCAAGAGCAGAAAACTGAACAGAGTTAGAAAAGTCAGGATCAGAAAAAGGAGGAAAAGTAAGTCAGATCAGGAGGAATGAGAAAGTATTAAGTGAGATCAGGAGCAAGTATTGAAGGGTTGGGGCATTACTGGTCTTCGTAAGGGCAAAATATAGGTTTAGAAGAGGTTAGGTCTAGAGAGAGATGCAATCACAGGATGCTATGGGTCGGAGACAGGAAGTGTCCCCAACCTTTGTAGTTGATGGTGTGGGTGAAGTAAAATGAAGGAACAGGTCATGGGGTTTGAGGAGGCTGAGGAACTAGGAGGTGAGGGAGATTGGGGGAGCATCTCTATGGATATTAAATTACCCTGGTATAAGAGCACATGTTGGGAAGAAGAGGGAGACGGCGAGCCAGGTGCTAAAATCCTTTGAAAAGGATGGATGATGACATGGAGATCACTATACTACAGCAACCATAATTTGGAATGGGGGACATTTTTATTCAGTCGACTTCAAAGGAAGAAAGATTACCAAGTGAAAGAAATAAAGGGAAAAAAGCTGGAACTAAGAGTGGAGATTATGGAGTAATCTCGAGTGCTCCTGCACTAGTTGGAACACCGATGAATATAAAGGGGATCAGGGGTTTGGTTGTCATACCTCAACATGGAATTTCTCCCAGGGAGATTCATGAAGATCTGGATTCAAATCTTAACTCCTCTAGTTATTACCTGTGTCATAAATAGAAGATGGGTTAAGAAGTAGATTGAATTGCTTTAGTTCTAATCGATAATTTTAGCTTTCTCATATGTAAAAGGAGAGATTCGGATTAGCTCCTATTTAAGATCCCTCTCTTTTCGAAATGCCACGTGTCCAGCTAAGTGGAAGGCACATTTATTAGCTGTTACTTAACCTCTCCACCTTAGTTTCTCCATCTACAAAATGGGGATGATAGTAATGTCTACCCCACAGGACTGTTGAGAAGACCAACGAGGGGACATATGAAAGGGCAATTCCAACCTTAAAGGGCTACACTCTATAAATGCTATGTTAGTCATACTGGTGGCAGTGGCGGGCTGTGCTCTCGAGGGAAGATACAGTAGAAATAGGTTTCTATGCTTGGATGAGTCCTTTTAGAGACTTGCTAAACCTTGACAAGAAGGAACTCTGCCTTCTGTGCTAGGCCTATGAATTCTACCAGGGAGAGATGTAACTCCACCAGACCTATGGGGGAAGGAAAGAGGAAAAGAGAGGGAGGAAGGGAGGAAGGGAGTAAGAAAGAGAGAGAGAGAGAGAGAGAGAGAGAGAGAGAGAACAACGGGGGGAGAGGAAGAGGCGGGGGGAGAGGAAGAGGCGGGGGGAGACAAAGAAAGAAGAAAGAAAGAAAGGGAAAGGGAAAGAGAGAAACATTAACTTGCTGAAAGGCAATTGGAAAAGGCAGGCAGTTGCTATATAGCTGCAGATGGTAGAAAGAATAAAAGAGAGGAGGGGCCATTATCAAATGGGACAACATAAATAAATACAACAGTGTTGGCTATAAAGGATAGGGAGCAGCAAGTGGCTATAGCTCTAAACAATGGAAGGGAATTGGACAACCAGTATGAAAAAACTCCATTCTGTAAATGACATTGGGTAAAACTTAAGTGTGGGACTTTGTGGGATATAAGTGATTTGGGAAGGGATGATCTTCCTAAATTGGCTGGCTAAAAATACAGCCACCCCCTTGCAGGGCTTTAAATAATTAAGCCTGGAGTCTAAGGAATAGGGATTATAGGGCTTCCTGGAGTATGAACTATGAAGGGGAGGAAAGAGAATTTCTTTCTCCTCTCTACCCTAATCCAACATGCTACTTTAAATGGGAGATATTTATCCAGAAGTGTAGAATACACCCCTTCCAGCAGTTGGAGAGCCACTTCAAGAAACTTTAAAGAGCTGCTAAAAGGTCAAAGACACATTTTCCAGGTCATACTCTTTCCACAGATGGTGTAGGGTGCACCCAGGTTTATGAGAGAGGATGTTCTGTAGCAACTATTTTTTATTATGCCATTTTAGTAAATGCCTTTGCTAAGAGTTAATTATGTCTACTGGCAGATTGTTATGGAGAAACACACTGAAAAGAGCTCATGAGATGTAGTTTTAAGATTAGTACCCACAGGGATAGAGGCAGCTAGATGGCCTCGAGTATTGGGCCTGGAGTCAGGTAGACCTGAGTTTAAATATGACCTCAGACACTTACTAGCTTTGTGACCCTGAGCAAGTCACTTAACTTCTATTTGCCTTAACCCACAGGAGAAAGAAATGGCGAACCACTGCAGTATCTCTGCCAAGAAAACCCCATGGATAGTATTAGCGTGCTGTGGTCCTCGGGTTTATGAAGAGTCTGATGTGACTTGTCAACAATAACAGCAACACACCCAGGGTAGGCACCTCTTTCAACCTGTGAATGTGGCTACTTCTCTGAGGACCCAACTCATTAGTACAAATCCCAAGTTGGGGGGAGTAATGCAGAATGCTACAGGCTTCCCAATGCTCATGATTCTTTTCATAACCTTTTCTTTTGATACGCCAGGGCCACTGGGAGTTAGGCCCAACTACCAGGGAAATCCAGTTAGGAAATTTTCCTGGATTTGGCACAGGGAAGGGAGGGGAGGGTTAAGACAACTGTAGAAGCATCCCCTCCCCTCCACCCCATCACAAAGAAAAAGTTACTTGGGCCCTATATGCCATGGATGGCTTTGATTACGTTTATACATGTATTGTTCATATTTCACAATAAGCACTTTACAAGATGCTGCCTGCCTCATTCACAATGTTCACTTTCCTGCCCTAACCTTGAGGCTCTTGAAGATGACTCCAAATTCAAGGTGCTCTTTGGGTCAGAATCTAGTCAAAATCAGAACTTACAAGCCCTCTCTCCTGTTTCTTTTACCGGACCAATCAAAAGATATATTAGTTCAAAATTAAACAGCACAGCAAACTAAATAACAAAATTTCCCCCATACATGCAGGGGTACACTCTCCCACAGATTTGACAATACCAATGGGACTGCACATAAAGAATTCTCTTGGCCAGAAAATATACATGGTAAGTCAAAGTTTTCTCATCTGTAAAATATGAATTTTGTTGACCTTCTAGAGTAGGGGTTCTTAGCTTGGGTTCTGTGAATTTGCCTTTAAAAATAATTTGATAACTGTAATTCAGTATGATGGGTTTCCTTCATAACCCTATATATTTTATTTCATTATGGATGCAGCTAGGTGGCATAATGGATAGAGTGCTGGATCTAGAGCCAGGAAGACTTGAATTTAAATTCAGCCTCAGGCACTTTGTAGCTGTGTGACCCTGGGAAAGTCACTTAACATTGCCTGCTTCAGTTTCCTCAATTGTAAAATGAGGAAATGAGGATAATAACAGCACCAACTCTTCAGGGTTGTTGTGAGGATCAAAGGCACTTAATAAATGCTTGTTTTCTTCCTTCTCCCTCCCTCCTTTCCTTCTTTCTTTAAAAACATTATTCTATGAAGGCATAGACTTTGAAGAAAGGAACACACTGGGTACATGCAAAGAGAGGGAAATTCATACCTCTAATACTGCAAAGGCACCAATGTCCTCTAGTGATGTCCCGCTTCTCTGGTTGTTGTCATTAAATTGCTGCTGTTCTTTGCTGGTCTTAAGATGAAGTTTCTTCGTTACATGGAGAAGGGTCTGCCAGTTCTTTAGCTTAAAGCCCCAGGGGCTATCTTTTTCTTTCCTGCAATACACTCCATTTAGAGAAGGTAAAGAAGTCCTTGGAAATTTTAGTTATGCATTTTAAATTGCTCTTCTATCAATGCTGTTTATAATCAGATTAAATTTATTAGATAATTTACGAGAAAATTCCTTCTGCATTTCCACTCCTATGACGTAATCATAGTCCATTCAAATCACAGAGGCTGGGTAGAGAAGCCTGAAAAGGGCAAGTGACTTTTGTACTACCTTCCTTTTGATTGCAACAGAATCGCAATCTTCCCTACACAATTAAATTATTTTAAAGATTTAACATAGATGACTTTGATGATAATGTGAAATTTTCAGGTTGAGTAATGAAATCGGGAGACATGCTAAACAAAGGTGCTTACCACCATGATGGATGTTTATCAGATTTGGAATCATAGCATGCCAGAGATGACACCTAACTTCCCCTTTCTAGTTTATCTTATATTCTAAATCTTAAATGCCAACATCCCTCCAAAGTTCTCATGGTTTCACTATACTGGGCAGGTTCAGAAGAACAATTCTAAACATTTAACTTCTTGAAGAATAAAATGAAGATTGTTAGCAATTTATCAGAAAAATATACTTAACCTTTTGCCTTTTAGCAAAATTCCAACTGGCTATCCAGGTAGTTTAAATCTCTAGTCTGTGCTCTGCCTGATCTTTTCCCATGTCACATTAGCCATGTGACTATGCTCCCACTGAGAACCCTTAATGCCTATTCCTACTTCCAGAAAGGCTTTTCAAAGTAAGAATACTATCCTCAGGGTTTTAAGAAAATGTTTTTTGTCCGATGCCTACATTAACATTAAACGGTGCTGTGGAACATTAGGGTGAAAACTGCATTTTTCTCTTCAAGTACCTGGCACACAATAGGGAATCAGTGTTTCCTGGGAAAATCATAACCTATTTGGGCCCATTTTCTTAACCATGAACTTGAGTTAGGCTAAAAATCAGTGCTTCTTAAACTGTGGGTCATGACCCCCTATTGGGTCACTAAATATCTGGCAACAGTTAAAGGTTTCTGAACCCCCAACATCCAAAAATTAATTCAAAATTAAACACGCAATGAATCTGTTTCTGGCAGCACTTGTCCCTGTGGCATCTGGCAACTTCACCGCAGCCTTCACCTACGAACAAAGTATGAGCACTTTGCACTACACATGCCCTCAGGCCATGCAACCTGCCACCGCAAAGTTTAAGCCCTGGACTAATGACCTCTAAGATTTTATAGCTCTAAATCTATCATCCTAGGTGTGTCTTCTCATAGTGAAGGTATAGGTAGGTAGTTCTGGGAAATTTACATGGCTTATAGAATGCAATAGTGTCTCTGGATTGGGGAATGAAGTTGAATGAATGTTAAGTCTTAACTTTGCCCTCAGAATGATTTTCATGCCATTCAAGAAAATGGCTTAGGAGAAAAATGTTGATCCTGAGACTTTTTTCCTTGAAGTAAGTTTGTTTAGATATTTAAATGTATTCTTCATAATTACTGCTATGCTCAAATGGCTCAATTTCTGGGGTCATTTTAAAAAGTCGACATGCAATCCATAGGCCAAGCCTTGAAATTTGCTATTACCTCTTGGTCAGCCTTAAGCAGCAAAAATTAATGCCTTTGCTATACTCTACAGCAGGTAGATTGACAATGTTAAGCCCTTTCATTCATCTCTCTCCTCTGAATCCAGAATTAAAGGAGAATTCCCCACATATTCACAAATTGTTGGGAAGTACCAGGTCGAGGTCGCTATACTCATTTCCTTTGGCCAGTGAGTTATCTTGACTTATTCCTTCAGACTCATGCTAAACAGACACTAGGAGCTGCACAGAAAGGCAAGGTACTTTTGTTTTCTATAGTCCTTTCAATTTACTGAATCTTGATGCTGAGAGCTCCAGAACGGTTGATTGGACTTTGCGGCTGATGCAGGAAGGACTTGTTATCTGGACAGCCAGTCAGAGCTCTGCTGAAAGGCAAAATAACTGATAACTAGAGGTCTTCAAGCATAAGCTTGAAAAAACACAAATACTTTCTGATAACGCAAATCATTATTCAATTGTAATTTGGGGTTATGCTGTATAACACTGAACCTTTGGAGGCATAGGAGTGAATAATGTTTGGGTTCCTATTCAGGTGACAGTCGGAACAACTCATCTCTGATGTCTCTTCCTCCTCTGAGATTCTAAGAAAATTTAGAGGTGTAGTGGATATAAGGCAGCAGCTACTATGGGGGCCTTGGGAGTCAGAAAGATGTTTGAACCCTGCCTCAGACACTGAAAGCTATTTGACCCTCACTGGGTCTGTTTTCCTCATTTGTAAAATGAGTGGGGAGGAGGGAGGTTTCATGGCTTTGATGAAATTTATTTTAAATTAAGGATCATTTTGGGGTGTGGCAATAAAAATCAACTTAATTTCTTTTTGAAATTCCCAATTTGACAAAACGGTGAGACTCATTTTTAGCATACCCAAAGAACTGCTTCATTAGTTTGACTTAGTCACACCTCTTAAAATAAAATTCACTTAATTTTTGGGAAAGACCATGTCTTTCTGTTTAAAGATAAACTGTATACATATTATGAATGATTTTAACAGCAAACTAAGTTACAAAGTGCAGAGAAGAAAGGGGAAATGGTGACAGGAGAAACAGATTGGGGGGGAAGACAATAGGCCAATTACTAATAGCTAATTGATAAACCTAGCTCACCAACTTACTGGTTCTAACTCAATTTCCTATACAGGAGACAGAGCAATACAACTCAGGATCATAAGGAAATATGGAATTAGGTCAGAGGTTCTCTATTCTTGATTCTAAGAACTATTGCCCTTTTTCATGGACAGCCTCTAAAAACTACAAGTTACCTTGTGTTTTTTTTTAAATTAGGCCATAATTCCAAATTTTCAGTGTTTCCCAATTTATGTTGTGGTCTCTGATTTTTTTCCAGAGATTTATTTATAATTTAGTTATTACTAATTCCTCTTGTCCACTTAGATCTCAAAGTTTTCTGATGCTTCTTTTTCCATGTTTTCCTTCAAAATTTTTTTTGCTGTCCTAATGATGTATTAATTACTTAGAATGTGTGTATGTCCCAAAAGTATTAACATCCCCCAAACTTACTAAAGGGTTGATAAAAAGTAAACAAATCACTAGCAATAAATTTCCTTAAAGGTTCACATTATCTATGTTTCATCTTCAGGTTGAGTTGAAGTGTAATAAATCCTACTTTCATATTTATAAATTGTTTTTAAGGTTTACAAAATGCCTGCATATACTTTGACTAGACCAGTCACTTTCCATATATAAAATTCTGGAAAAAAATTTTAGTGTATAAGCAATCTAGCATATGTGCATGTTAGAGCTGAAAGAATAATGCCACATCAAAATCTTTTTTTCCCCAAATCTTCAGTTGAACCATATTTTTCTTTTGAAGGTAAAAGTATTACCAGTGAACAATCTATTACTTATATTTGTATGTTATGATTATAAAAGTACTCAATCTCATGCTAAGAAAGTTATAAAAAGATGTAGAGGATGGTGAAGAACAAATACTTGAGAATTTATCACCAAGAATCTTAACATTGTTAGATTGAAACTATAAATCAGTATGCTAATTTAATAGAAATGAAATAACAAAGTATGCTATAGTATAAAAAATTTTAAAATGTGAATAAGTTATTTCAGTTTATAAAAATCTTCACAATTTGAAGACAGCATGATTCTCATTTTTTCCAATAACTACACACTCTTTATCACTTTTTATATCATTCATGATCTTAAATTTTTGTTTCCTAATGGCCTTAAGGATTTTGTTGGCAAAAAATGTTTTACATTCTTTTATCACTTGTGGAAATTAGAAGAAAATAACTTATGAAAATATCAACAACTGAAGTGCTTAACAGAAGAGCACTCACTTAGTCAAGCACTACTGCTCCTAGATTAAGACAGCACTGTAATTGTTTCCGTTTGCTTCTATAAATGAATTGGTACCAACTGCTAACAGTAGTTAATGCTCAATATTTATGCCTTTTATTAACTAATTTAATAAAACATTTCCATGCTTTTTTTAATCTTCTGAGCAGACAAGATATTTAAGAGCTGTTTGAAAAAAGGCACTTCATTACTGTAATCAGCATGACTCCACCAGAGAATATTACATATTCTCTTTAGTCTGATATTTAACATCAGGTACTGAAAGTCTAACTTGATACACTTCTGGAACTTCTTAAAACGAATGATATAATAAAATGAGAATATATGAGAGAAAGTATTTTGGAAAATAAAAAGTGTCACACAAATACAAGGTAATGTATATAAAATAAAGTGCTGTCATTAAGTAAAAGTTTTAAAAAGTAAAATGTTACATTCTAAAGATATTTTCAAAGTGAATATAACCATTTTTTAAAAAAAATTTTGGTGAAAACACGGCTTAAATTTTTATCCCTAAATCAAGACTTTTTTTGGGTCCTAGTGTTGTTAGGAAATCATACAAATACGTGTCTGATTTCAAACATAAATCTCCTAAAGCTGCACACTAAAATCAGGGGTATGTACCTAGAGGTAATCTTTCTTTCTTCCCCATCTCCAGCTGCATCAAGAGAAATCAACCCCACAGAACATTCCCTTTAAAACCTTAAGTTCAGTAACTACTTGTTTTCTACTACTGTGCTTTTTTTTGGCAGTAATTGTTTATTGGTCTGTTATTGCAGTAATTGCAATTTAACAATAAACCAGTCTGAAAGACATTTTAGGTCTTGAGGATACATACCATATATATTTCTTTAAAAATAATCATACTTTTGTAAGCAATACTTTACAGTAGACACCTCAAATCTACCATAGATGTGAAACTTAAAATGAGAAAAATTTAAGTTCTAAATCTTTATACATATATTTTATATTCAGATTTCTATATATATTATATATATACATACAGAAGTATATATAAAATATATATAATCAGATTTGAAAAATGAACAAAAACTGGGCACTGTACATAAAGGCTTTTTTAAAACTCAAACAATAGAAAAACTCTTTAAACATTAAACAATTTTAATAAAAGTTTCTGTACAATGCTAAGCAGTTTTATTTACATATAGAAAATGTAATAGGAGTAGTGTTTGAAATGACAGAACTCCTTAAAATTTCAATGGCAGGTAATCTGGAAAAAATAACAGCATTCCATTCACAAATATTTTCAAGCAATAAATATGTATTTATAAATAGTGTAAATTTACATCAAGATTAGAAACAAAAATCACAAATCTGAAGTTTATTCCTTAGTCTATGTGCAACCCATTATCTTTGTGACTTGGCTGTTAATTTGTTTTAAGTTTTATTTAGGAACCAAAAGTATAACCGTCATGGTTTTAAAACAAGACAGAAAAACATAAAAGAAGTAAAAAAAAATTTTATCACCTAACTTTTCACATTAAAAAAAAATTTTGCCCAAAGAAAGACTTAAAATTTCTAACTACCTTACAAAGAAATGACCAGCTAGGCTAGTACTTTTTCCAAGGAAAATTCTGGAGGTGGTAAAGGGTAAGGGAGTAAGGAAATGGATGAAACCAAGTCATCAGCCCAGAAACAGAGAAATATAAAAGAGGTGGTCTTCAAGTCAGTAGTCTGTATAATGTTGCCAGTTTTGTCAGATATATACAAAACGTGGAAATTTTTTTTTGAAGTACAGCTGGTTCAGCTTTATTTTGAGTTCTGGAGTAGGAGCAGTGCTCTCTCCTGTCCAGTTGCTTGACACTCCGCACTTGGAAGGTTGCATAGACACAGCTTTCAGCCAGCAGCCTTACAGGATAGCTACAAAAAACCAGTGGTGCAGAACTGGGTCACTTCCTGAATATCAGAAAAGTTCTCATTTAATGTCCATGGAACAATGTCAAGATGAAGAGGATGGTAACGGAGGAGCCTGGGGAGAAGAAAACCCGAGGTAAATTACTTTTGAGCATAAATAAACAGTGGTATCTTAATTTCCTTGCCAGCTTTTGAAGAAAGTTTCAAAGGATGCAACAAATCTCAGGAAAAGTCAATAACTATCAACAGCCTATTTTTTAATGGAATCTCAGATGTGGCCTTCAAACTTCCCAGTTTGTCTAAGAGCACACTACTATCACCCTCTCCTATCTGTCCATTTTAGTATTACTTAAAAATGCATAATAAGCCTAATTTCTAGATGCCAGCTTTTAGAAATTTGTGGCTGATCATATTTTTAGAAATCAAAATGTGTTATAGAGGAGAAGGGAAGGTAATTTAACAATATCACTAAACTTTTACCAATTATTAGTTTATGATACAGCTATCATAGACTGTATTCCTTTTTCTATATATACATGTCACAGAGTAAAAAAGCTCTATAGCATTTTTTCAAGTACTGCCTAGCTTTATCCAGACAAATTTATGAAGAACATGTTCAGATAAAAACACAATGTATGCTCATTTACTTGACAGGTGGGAAGATAAAGAAATCCTAGCAAATTCTTTTTGTTTCTGTTTACAATTCTATTTATATTATTAATGATTTTATGTTTGAACAGATGTTTGAATTTCACAAATTTCATATACTATATTATTAAGTTAGCTTTGCCAAATGTTTTCCAGTGATAGCACTTTTGGTTAAATACTTTAAATGTAATTAGCCTAGAGAAATCTATCTGTCTACATCTATATTACGTGTTGTGTGTGTGTGTGTGTGACTGTGTATGTGTATGTTTGAGCATGGAAGTACAAAAATGCACAGTGAATTTGTTAAGTTTTTCTTCCCTGCTATGGTCATTAACAATGAACAAATCTTGTCAAATGAGATCATTGTATAATAAATACAAGTCTTTTGAAAAGCACACAGTAGTAGAAGAATTGTAAGGTTTAGGTGGTATCTTTATGATAGTAGCACTTATTATAGAAGTAAAGGTGGAAAAAAATTCTCTCTCACACACATACAGTTTCACAGGAACAGTATGAAAAATATGGAAAATATTTAATGACAAGTATTTCATTACCTCCTATTTGCTGATTGGAAATGAAAAAACTCTGTTGCTTCTTGCTAGTTATGTACTCACAGGCTTACTTCACTTACTAATGTAAATTGGTCATAGACTTGCATCAAGTCCTCCATCCTGTACTGTTCTAGCACCACAAAATTTTCCAGGTTCCCGTTTGTTCTTCGTGCACAGTCTTGGCAATGTACTATGTAGGTCTTTCGAGAGTTGCTCTCATTGGTGATGAAAAGCAGGTCAAAGACTTCTACCTATTTCACAGGAAAAAAAAAAAAGCATAGATCCCGAAAATTCTTAGGTATGGAAGAGGAGGAAATTATTTTTCAAGGCATGTGTGGTCAGTATGCAATGGGTACAGGTGCTAATATAGCACCAAGGCTGTAGGTTTAACTCTTAAATGGGGCTGGTACCTATGCTCCACATCACTTAGAAGCTTCTTAAAAGACAAGGATTAAGACAGATTCCCCAACAGCACTGAAAACAACAGAACTCAACCTATCCTATACAACACACACACCAATTGCTGGGATACATACAAAGGTAAATAAGAAACTATCTCTGCGTCTAAAAAGCTTATAATTTAGCAGAAGATAAAGACATGTACATGAATAAAACATAAATTAGATTATAAGCACATAGAGATACAAGTAGGTGGGAATTCAGATATATGGTATTAGCCCCTGAGAAGAGTAAAAGGAGTCCATGCCCAAGGCGGAGGCTCTTGAGTGGACTGCCACTAGCCTCTGTCCGCTTCTCAGGCTTAAGCCTTCTCTATTTAAACACTTGACACTCTTCTTAATGTCACCTTTGGCCACTTTATGCTTCAGCCTGAGCTAATCCCATATCTCTTTGTATCTATTCTCTCTCTAGTTACTAAGGATACAAATTCAACAATACTAATTATTAGTAACTGTATAAAACCATATACTTATTGCTAATGTAACATGTAATCTATTATTGTGGTGCTTATAACATTCAAACATTAAATTTGGCCAACAGGGTAATTGCACCCAGGCATTTTCCCCATCCTTTAAATCATGCTTGACTGGCCAGGTACCACCACTAGTAATTCATTGTGCAAACAATCATGTCCTACCATGGTAGGATAAACTGTGTCAATCAATCAACTATCAATTTATTAATCTTCTACTTTCTGTGAGGCTCTGTGCTAGATGCTAGGGACACAGGTACAAAGAATGAAACAATCCCCACTAACAAAGGGCTTACTGGCAATGTGTGAAATGACCAAATGGGTGTCCACCTATGCTGGAATTCTTCAATCTTTTGTCCAGCATCTCAGTGGTTTTTGGGTTCTTCCCAACTAACATGTGCTCTACCGATGGTGGGGAAACACTTTCTTCACATACAAAAATGGCGACATTTTTATACCAAAAAAGATTAAAATGAAAATTCCAATATATACAAAAAAGGCATATAATAAAAATCTGGAAAATAATTATGTGGGTACAAAGCTTCTCATGTATTTTATATAATATACGAGACAATTCCCAATTGGCCAAAAAAAGTCGCAGGCAAACATTATCTTATTAGACATCAGCAATGTAAGTCAAATTAAAATCTCGATAAGGCATATGTTTGAGTGTCCCATTTTGTAAGGCCTAGACCGTCTATTTTTAGATATTCTGTTGCCTGCTAAGGAGAGGTGATAAGAACTGATTTTACTCTTTCCTTCTAAGGTATTAAGTGTTCAACTCAGAGTTCAAAGAAGGTGGAAAAAATATTTTTTTCCAGGCATTTGAGTGTTCTATTCAATGCATATTATGGAGAAAAAGAATATTTTTATAATTTAGGGTATTTCCTAATTTCAAAGCACAGAACATTTGTTACCAGCAGTTAATACCCAGAAAATAAATGATACTGTATTTGACATTTGGGGTTTACATGCAGTTAAGTTGAATATTTTACATTTAGTTAAGGTTTCAAGATATAAAATATCTAAGAGAATGTTGAAGCCACATAACTAAAAACATTTTAAAGAGAAAGTTCAATGAAATAACAAAATTAAAACATACAGATAAGATTCCTTGGGAAGTGTCAAGAAAACTTAGCAGTTTTCTTATTCAATGGCATTAGGACTGTAGAGAATCATTTCAAGTAAGGAATCATAACAATTCTCTAAAATTTTATTTTTTATCATAACTTCAGGCCTACCTCTTGTATATTTGACTCGAGAGAAAGGCCAAAATCTCATAAGAGTAACTGAGAGTGATGTCAGAGTAGTAGCATAATCACTAGTAGTCACAATTCTCTGTATAAACATCAGTCATAATCTCTGAGAATTCAAGAGTTTCATTCTAGTTTCACATGTTCCTGTTATGAATTATAAGTGACAGAAAAAAAAAGTGGGGATAACTTTCCCTATATAAGAAATTTTTAAAATTATTTTTCCCTGGCTCGATTACTTCTAAATACTACTATGTTAGTGGGACAAAGCCAGGAAAACAGAGGAAAGACTTTCAGAAGAGGGATAAGTTTGTTTTGTATAAGGAAAGTTGAGGTAGGGGAATTCCCCACCCTCCTCCCACTAGTTTATTTTGGAGGTTATTTGCTAGAATCACTTAAATGAGGCCTGCACAACACATAACCCGCAGGCTGCCTGGTATGTTGTACAACAGGGCTGTCCAACGATAGGTTTTTATTGAAACAACAGACAATATATTTTGATTTGCCATTTTAGTGAGAGCTCTGCAGTAACTCGGCTTCCTTTACTAAAGCATTTACATAAATTTCTACGCTTCTAGGTGGGCTGAATAAATGCGCACAGTGGGCCACAGGCTGCATTTTAGACAACTCTGCTGTACTTGTTTTACATCCTCTACATTATTCGTGGGCCACCTGAAATTCATTCAAAGGCTGCAAACAGCCAGGCCTGTATTTATATCTTCTACATTTTTCACAGCCCACGGGCCCCAGGTTTGTGCAGGCCTGATTTAAGCAAATCATTGAATCCTCCCTAATCACTTCCAGAAGAAATAATTGAAGGAGCCCTAGTTGTTGGAAAGCATGGTGTCAAATATGTTAACACTTTTCTAAGGCACTCACCTATTTAAAGACTTCAAAAGTTTGGGATGTATTAGAAAAGATTAACGAATTTACACTTTTAGACTCTAGCATAAAGTTTTCAGACTCAAGTTAACAACTGCTACAACTCTGAAAACAGGCCAGCTGGGTAAAAACCCAAGACAAGCAAAAACAACTTATTTCCTTTATACCAGAGAAAAAACATCCTCTGCAATACATCTTTAAAAATTTCATGATGATTTTCAAGTTTATTAAAGTGTATTTCACAATGCATTTTTGTATTATTTTGTTAGTTTGCCTTTTAAATCAAGTAGACCTAATAGTACAATCAATCAATTACTTAAAGACCTAAAGTGGAAAATAGATGTATTCAAAACAACAAACCAGCCATGAAAAGCATAGGAACTGACCTCACAGATGCTACAGTAATGAGCTGGTTCTTCTTTTGAGCGTCCGTGCCACACAATCTCCTTTCCAGCAGCAAGGAGAGCTTCCCTCAGCGTCTGACACTGCTTCAGGGTTCTCAAGAGACAATACCTATTGGAGAGGGGGCAGAGCAAGATAAAATGCATGACCAGTAATTGAATATTAAAAGTATTTTAGTAACGAAGAATGTTGTTTCTATTAAAGGGCTTAGAATGCAGAACTCACAAGTTTTGGTTATATTTCTGATTTCACTAACCAAATGCCTATGACTTGATAAGCTTTATCATTTATGTATAATTATACGCAACACTGATATAACTATAAAAATGCTAATGAATAAAAACCATGACAATCTAATAAGAAAACAATAATACATTCTGTTAAATATGACCAATTTCTAACACACAGTTTTGAATATAAAAATAACACTGATCTTGGCCAAAACTAACTTTTCTTCTCTTTTATTTTGGAAAGAGACTTGATTATTACTTTGATGAATTGGGAAGAGTCAAATTTAGGCTTGCTATGAGGAAAAACGTAATATTAGAGTTCTCTAAAAATGGATGAAGCTACAAAAGGAAGAGTGGGTTCCTCTCTATTTGAGATGTCCAAGCAAAAGCAGAATCACTACTTGTTTGTGAAGGTTGTAGTAAGGATTCTTCTTCAGTTAAAGAAAATCACCCTCTGAAATTCTTAATGTTCATTTTGGTCTATAAGGGCAGAAAGCAGGCTCCATTATTTCAGGTTACACTATTTAATTCTAAAACTGAAAAAAAAGGTACTTAAAATTTTTTTAACTGTAAATAAAATACTGTGAAACCCTTTAATTTATGACTACAATTTTCTATTTTCCTATATGCCTTCTTTCCTGGGCTATTTCCTATGCATATTAAGTACTTCATTCTTATAATTTCTATTAAACACCTAGTGGTTTACAACAGTGGTGCAAAACTCAAATAGAAACAGGGCCACTAAAACTGAACATAAAGGATCTGTGTGGGCTACATGCTGGCTTAGAAAATCACACTGTAATTATCTACTTTCTAATTTATTTTGTTAAATATTTCCCATTTACGTTTTATTCAGGTTCTGTGCTGTAGGCAATGAGGCCGTATGTTTTGACACCTCTAGTTAAAATTAATTTCTCAAAACTGTTTTGTACATAGTCCCAACCTTTGTTGAGCCTTTCCCGAAAGGACTCAGTTTGTTCAGAAGGGGTTTGTATTAAATGATCTCTGAGATCTTCCTGCAGTAGCATTTCCTAAGTGTTCCTAAAGGTCCAAGTACTTAGCAATTGGCATGGCTTCCCAATAGCAATCTCACCAACATTAGCTCCAACGGTAAAGGACAGGGAATTAGCAGCGAAGAAAGTTCCTCTAACAATGTAGATAAACTTTTATTTGTTTATCTACACCTCTATCGGTCTTAGGGATAAGGATAATGGTGATACCCAGCATTCATACAGTGCTAAGTGCTTTACAATTATGATCTCATTGGATTCTCACAACAATCTCAGGAGGCAGGTGCTATTATCATCTCCATTTTACAGCTGAGGAAACTGAGGCAGAGTTCTGTGACTTGCCCTGGGTCACACAGCTACTAACTGTCTGAGGCTAGATTCAAACTCGGTCTTCCTGACTTCAAGCTTGGCACTCTATGCTGCTATTTCACATTTGTTCTGAACTGAAGCACGAAAGCAATCAATCAACAAGCAATTAATCAGTGCCGACACACCGGCCACTGTGCTAGGTACTGGGAATACAAAGAGAAAATTAAATAATCTCTACTCTTTTAGGAGCTTAAACTTTAGTTCAAGGGTTTCTAGTCAAAATTTTATGTTCTAGTTTTCAATTTCCTAGTTCAGTTTTAGCTCATGACTCAAGCCTGGATGAAAACTGATGGCACGCAAGAAAATTTTATTAATCAGACAATCTTTACCTAGTTAGGAAGGCTTCTTAGAAAAAATGGCATATGACTTGGGGTTGTTCAAGAGGGAGATAAAGAACTCTATCACATAAAGGGGTTCACAGTGGTTAAATTAGGTAGTTATGAGGAGAGGGGATGACAAGCAATTGGATAGATGGAAGAAGGTTGATTACCAACACGGGGGACATTTTGGAAGTAACTTATTATTCATAATTGACCGGGTGAGGATCAAGGTGACTAGGACTAATGAGCTCACTCTGACATGTGAGGAAAGAGCAGATATCAACTTGGACCAAACCCATTTTTACTTAAAAAATTTAAAAAGTTAAAAAAAAAATCCCACAATCCGACAAGAAGGAAGGAAAAAAAAGAGAGGGAGGAAGAAGGAATTTCTTAAGTGCGTGCCCTTCTGCCAAGCACTGTGCCAAGAGATTTCACAAATATTATGTCATTTGATCCTCAACTCTGAGTGGTAGATGTTATAATAATTATCTCCTATTTTACAGTTAAGGAAACAGAGGCAGCCAGTGGTTAAGTGAATTGCCCAGGTCATACGGCCAGTGTCTGAGGCAGGATTTGAACTTTGGTCTTTCCAACTCCAGATGGCACTCTTAGCCATTGTGCCATGTAACCTGGTGTCCTAGTAGTTTTAAATAATCTTACCTCTCTCTTTGGTAAACTTTTTTCTTTGGATGTATTTGGAAAACAATTGCTATTATATACTCTTCAAAAACAGTTTTCTGCTTAATCACAATACTGTTGTAAAAGAAATACTTCATGACCCAAAACAATACTGGGTCACTCCCATGTTCCTCTCCTACCTTGTCTATAGTTCTCAGTAACACCTCAAACATTCACTACTTTGTCATTTTCAAATGACCAATCAATCCCTTCCCTTTGCAGAAAAGGCACCCCAGTACTTTGTCATATGTGTCCTAACCTTAGAATATTTTTTCTTCCTACTTCATCTCATCAAAAGCCTATCCATCTATCAAGATCCAGGTCAAATGCCCTTCTTCCCTGAAATTTTCCAGTTAGATGTAATTTTTTCCTTCTCTTATAATCCTGAGAGACTTAATTGCACTTCATTTGTGGCATTTATCTTGTTCTATATTCTCCTATAGCTATTTTTATATTCAAATGGATCTGTTACAGTATTGATTCAGAACTTCACTCTTTTTTAAAAATTCAATTTTACCTTTCAGTTCCAAATTCTTTTCCTCCCTCCCTCTGATCCTCTCCCATCAACAGAGAAGGCAAGAAATACAATACCTATCACACATTAAGTCATGTAAAACATATTTCTACATTAGCCATCTTCCAGGGGAAAAAAAATATAAGAAAAAGAGAGAAAAAGTATGCTTCAGTCAGCACTCTGGGTTTATGAATTTTCTACTGCAAGTAGATAGCATTTTTCATCCTAAGTCCTTTGGAACTTTGGTAGATCACTCTACGGACCAGCAACTGTCTTTCACAGTTACTATCTTCACAATATTGCTTTTACTATTTATTCTGGTTTTGCTCACCTCACTATCATTTCATACCAGTCCTCTTCCCATGTTTTCCTGAAACCATTCCCCCCTTCTTAATTTCTTACAGTACAAGAGTATTCTATCACATTCACATATGACAACTTGTTCAGCCATTCCCCAGGGCATCCCCTCACTTTCCAATTTTTTGCCACCACAAAAATTGTTCTTATATTTTTGTATATATGGCTTTCTTTTCCTTTTCTCTGACTACTTTGGGATATAGACCAAAAAATGATATTGGTGTAATATAACTACAACTGCTAGTAGTGATATTTCTGGGTTCAAATGGTATGCTCAGTTTTCTAGATTTGGGGGCATAGCTTCAACAAGAATGGCTGGACTAGTTCATAGATCCACTGATCGTGCATGTGTGTGTCTATTTTCCCCACGTTCCCTCCAACATCTGTCATTTTCCCTTTCTGTCATCTTAGTCAACCTAATGGGCATGAGGTAGTATCCCGGAGTTGACTTAATATGCATTTCTCAAATTATCAGTGACTTAAGGCATTTTTTCATATTTATTGGTAGCTTTGATTTAAATCAACGGGTCCAGCAGATCTGTAAATGAATTTTATAAAGGATATGAGAAGATTATCTAGTATAACATCCTCACTTAAACAGAAGAGAAAAGTGACTTGTCCAAAGTCTCATCATTAGCTGATGGCAGATTGACACTAGAACTTATAAGATACATAAAAGATAAGAATACGATTCAGCACATGGAGAGTGCTAAATGTTATAAAAATTCTAATATTTTATAATGGAGCTTCAGAAGTTGGAAGGATATTTGTAGCTGAAATGATCACAGAAAAAGCAAAACCTGGGTCTTTAAGGACAAATAGGATTTTAACAGTCATAGAACAGCAAAGCCATTCCTGATAGAGGGAAAAGGCACAAAGAGTAGCAGTAGGACAGTCCAAAGCACTTTCAGAGGTTGGAAGTAATAGACTTATGCAGAAGATTAAAAGGAAGTAAGGCACAAAAACAGCTAGGGGCCACATTGTGGAAAGCCTTTGTGTGCATTCTCTCCCTCAAGTTTCTCCTCCTGTTTAGACTACTGAAATTATCTCCAACTTGTTCTCCTAGCTTGTCTTTCTTCATTCCAATCCACCCTCCATATAACTAAAGTGATTTTCCTAAAGTACCTCAGACTATTACCGCTTTGTTATTCAACAAACTCCAGTGTTACATTTAAGAACAAACATAAACTCCTCTGTTTGGCTTTTAAAGCTCTCTAAAACCTGGGTTCATCCTACCTTTTCGGACACACTACATATACATACATATACTTATACATATACACATATATTATACACACACACACACATAGATATATCTATATCTATCAGTCCCCTTAATGCACTCTCTCTGATCCAGCCATTATTAACCACCTTCGTCCACGACTTTGTACTGGCTGTCCTCCATGCCTGGAATGTACTCCCCCCACCTCATTTCTGTTTCCTGGAACCCCTGGTTTCCTTTTAACATCTAGCTAGCTCAAGCACCATTTTCTACATGTGGTCATTCCTGGACTCCCCAGCTGCCAGTTACTTTGCATCTATTTTGTATCATTATTGCCTTAATTAATATAAGTTCAGGTGCAGGAGCTATTGTTTCATTTTTGTATTTCTGTCTCTAGTGTATAGCACAATGCAATAGGTACTTAATTAATGCCTCTTGTGCAATCTTGTAGAAACCCAGCTTCACGTAACAACAATCTCATCCCTCTGGCACTCCACAGTCCAGCCAAACTGGCTTTCTTGCTTTTCCTCACAAGTAGCACCCTCTTTTCTATGTGCCTTTGTACTGGTTCTCTACCATGCCTAGAAAGCACTCCAGTTTTTCTCCTGTCTCACAAAATGCCTAATTACTTCCTTTAAGATTACTCAGCACAAATACAACCTTCTAGAAAAACAGAAGGAAAGCTAGAAGAAATCAAATCAAACAGGGCAGCTTTCAAAGTAACATACTGAATTTTATATTTTAAAAGAAAAACGAGCTGTACTTAGAGATTCTCAGCCCAATGTACAAACACTCTGTTTTGTTGTGTATATAGATGTTTGTTTTAGCCTACATCTGCTAAGTTCAGAATTTTTAAAATGGAGGGGGGAAAAAAATCAAGCATCACCTATGTGAAACCCTTTATATGTTCCCAAATGTTAGTGCTCATCCTCTAGTACATACTTATTTATGTACATATTATATCATTAATATAATATAAACTCTTTGAAAGAAGGAACTGTTTTATTTTCATCTTTGTATCCTAACACTTAGCACAATATATATTTAATCAATACTAGAATAGAAAATGTGGAAAGGTTAATATGGCAATAGTGTATTTAACATGCTACAACAAAAGTATTAAACATAAAAAACAACGTAGAATTAGAGGAAGGCATGTCTGGAAATCAGTTGACTGATTACAGACACTAATTCTTTGTGTAATTTATTGTATGCATTTTTATAATTTATACATCCGATAGTTCGTCCTGTATGGAGCTTGTTTGCACACAGCTGTTGGCATGCTGTCCATTAGACTGCGGGTTCCCTGAGAACAGGGACTGTTCTTTCTTTGTATCACCCGTTTTTAGCATGGTGCTTGGTACATGATAGGTGCTTAACATATGGACTGACTGAAAGTCAACACAATTTAATGTTAGAAAGTTGGCCGTAAGAGTTCAAAAAAATCTCAGATCAAGATTTATGTCTGATATGGTTGTATAAACCACAGGCAAATCATTTACTACTCAGTGAACTAGTCTGAAAGATTCTAAGTTTCAGATGAATAGCTAATTTCTAAGAGCAGAGGGAGTACAGATTCCTATACTCATTAATAAGAAGTCTGGCCATCAAATCCATTCCCCACATCCTCCCTTAAAATTAATTTATTTTTATATGTCGTTTTCCCCAAGCAGATGATAATTATTTTTGTCGTTGTATCCCCCATATTAGCACTGTGTCTAAAATACTACTTTGTGTCACAGGTAGCCGAGAAACCCAAAACAATTCCCTTCTGTCAGTAGTTCCTGTTTGTCCCTGACCCAGTTTGCACTGCAGCCCCTGCCAATCTCTGACCTTCCTTTCTGCTGAAACATCAATTATCTTAATGGATAAGACTGGGTTACAAGAAACAGCTAATCCAAAGATGAGCCTTAGCCCTGTCCAATCAAGAGGCATTCAGCACCCAGTTTACCTCCTGCCTAACTGAAACCTGTATAAGTCCTTCTGCTCCTTTGGGGAGTCTCTGCTTGCATGGGTGGGGTTCCCTTGCTGGCAAACTCAATAAACCTTCACTGGTTCCTAAACTTTCTGGGTTTGGTTTGTTCTGCCACTGACAATTTTACTCACAGTGTATAAAAGCATGCTTATATCTATAAATTTTTAAACATAATAAATTTCTATTCATGCCTGATAAGGTTAATAAACAAAGCTACTCGGAGTGTTCACTAATGCATCAGAATCAGCCTGAAGGGAAATGTTTAATGGTATATACCACATGACTATCATTCTGCTTGAAGAACTGGATCAAGACACAGAAAGCATATTTAGTCTAGAGAAGGCCAAGTAAAGGAGGACAAGATAACAATTTCAAATATTTGAAGTGAAAGACAGTTGATTTTTTTTCTATGATGCCAAGAGAAACAAAAATAGGACCAAGTGGAAGTTACAAGAGGCAGATTTCTGCCCAGTGATGAAGCTGTCATTTGCCTTCCTTATATATGAAATAAGAGATGTATGTATAATTGGAAATGGAGTCAGATTTGTCACATATCTAGGATGAGAGAAAAGATGGATAACTGTTAAGATAAGATTATTATTCTAATACTGACGGCATTGAGATCATATATTCACCCAAGAATGAAGAACTTGTTAACAATTACAAGAGGTGTGTAGCAATGGAATAGGGTTCATTCAGATGTACTGAGTGAGACACAGAAATGTTTAAGCAAATGTTTAAGCAAAAGCTGTATCACAATGAAGATGATTTAGACACAATTCTGGGAAGCTCAACCTGATGATCTCTACTGTGTCTATGATTTTATGATAAATTTTTTTTGTTGTTGTGAACGATTTATTTTTATAAAGAATAACTGAAATCCAGGAAAATATCTAAAGATAAATGCTTTCTGTTGGGACCTTTATTTGCACCTGTCCTATAAAGTAAAATCTTTCAAAATTCTTGGTTCCACCAACATTAATGAATCTTATTATGTTGAATGACCAGCACTTTCTACCTAACTTGCTTTTAACATATGATTATACCTACTCTTTGAAATATACTCACTAAAGCAGTTTTGTTTTATGTACCTGGAATGTATTATCTTTGGAATTAATGGAACACAGTAAAAAGTAGCAACATATTATTATAAAAACCAAATATTTTGTTTTGTAAGACAAACCCCCACACAAAAAAAAAAAGTATTTACATTACTTGCTAGCATTTTTATTTCCCATACAAAGAAAGGAAATACTCTATAATTTTCAAGTAGCACCAGATTGAAAAAGTAGCACATTATAAGGCATCAATTAGATTTATTGAAGTACTGGAAATTAGCTTTGCTTTTTATTCAATTTAACAATGTTATTTTAAAACTGGTTTAAAATCATTAGCTAACTCACAAAATACCTACAAAATGAATTTCTAATAAATGTGAAAGGCATGTAGATAAAATACATTTAAATTATGTCATTAACGTTAAGTCAATAATTTAAAATTTTTATATATAAAAGAAAATGTATAAAATTTTTTTCAATTAAAACAAAACAATATGCTGTATATATATATTCAATTCTCAATTATGTACATGCTTATTTTCTTTATCTAGGATTATCTACATGACAATCTTGTTCTGAGGCTGCACCTACTAGTTCTCCACCAAATATGGGACAATTGCCCTGACACTCAGCTGGGCTGGGCACCCATTCAAGTTAAGATTCCTTGTTCCTAGTTTGAAGGAAAAAAAAGGGGGGGAGGGGTGTAAACTGGAAATAGTTTTAGGCTTATCCATTTCTTTCCGTACCATTTCTCTCCTCTGTATATACAGCCAAGTAAGGATGGAACTTAGAAACAAAAACAAAAACAAAATATGACCGATAATATGGTAGAGTGGAAAAAGGGAGCGCTGGGTTCTGGAGGTATTCAGAGACACTGGGTTTGAATCCTGGCTCTCTCATTTATTATCTGTGTGAAAAATGATCCCTAGTCCTTTCTTTTTATGAAGTTGGTAATATGACCTTTGTTCTCTTTTCCAGTGCTTCAGTCTAGACCTATTTCTTCTTTTGACATTAGCACGGTACCCAGGAAAAAGAAGTAACTTCATATTCTTCCCCTCTTCAATATCAAAGGAGAAGTCTAATAGTTTCACAAAGCACTTACTTGATCATTTCAAAAAGCTTTGGATCAGAAACCTTGATATTTCGCGCCATATTCCAAGATAGATGAATCATGGGCACTATTGATTTCACACTCTGTAATTTGTTCCACTCGTACCGTTCCACTGCCAATTTATACTGGCAGGCTAAAAGTGAAGGAAAACCGCCCCAAATAAGTAACTTGTTTTAAAGCAATACAATATAAAAAATATGAGTAAGCTATATAAACACCTTACTAATATATTAAACACTAAATTTAAAAAACATAATACAAATCTAATATTATAAGATTATTTTGTATGTTTTACAATGAAGCAAGGGACCATTAAAGCTTCTATTTGACCACAGTAGGCTACCATGTAAGTTTTGAAGACTATAAAAAGTTAACACTGCTTTGTTTTCAACTAAGCTTTTAAAAATTACATTAAAAATTAAAATGACATATTTTGCCTGTAAAAAAATCCATTGTTTGCTAAAATCTAGCCTTGTCTAATTAAATTTGGCTAGCTAAAATTCAATTTCTTAATCTGCAAATTAAGATTTTAAGCAACCTGACTGGCAGTTTCTTCTACAGATTTTTAATAAATTATTTTCCAATAGGTGCCAAGGATTATGTGTATGAGAGATTATTCTTTCTGGAAGAGAAACAAGTAAAAAAAAAAGACTTTTAGAGAGTTATCTTAAATATTTTAGCATATTCATCATATTCTTTAAAATACCTGTAAGTGGGCCAACATTCCAAGCAATGTTGTTGCACCATCCAATAGCCTGAACCCAGTGGACAGTGCCTGCATTTATCCAGACCAAATCTCCAGGTCGCTGAATGAATCTATATACTGGGACATTTGCTTCATAAAGATCTTCAAGGTTAGGCCACCAAGAGCCCATTAGGAAATTCAAATTATTTCTAAAACAAGAACAAATAACATATTTACCATTTGCTACTAGGACCAGAGCATAATGCGAAATAAATGAATGAATGAATAAATGGATGGATGGATAAATAAATAAATGAATGAATGAATGAATGCTCGGAGCACTGCATGAGAGCTGGGTTGCTGGTATGACAAAGACTTCACCTAAAAGTGACCAGCTTAAAGTAGCATTTTGGTGAAAAATCCCTGGTTACTATCTCGGGGTATTTGATAGTTTATTCAAACATAGACAATGGCAAGGATTCCATTCCCTCACCCCGACAATACATATATCTACTGGCTATCATACCCATTAGAGTGACTACACTTTTTATTATCACTTTAATTCACATTCAATTTACATAATGGGCCAGAATCCTGATCGTCGTCTTTTCTTTCCCTCCCCTTATAAAATTGGAGACTATTGCTAAATAGATCCGGCCATGTAAAGCTGGAAAAGCAGAAAAGATGCCTTTTAGGTATTTATGAGGCCTCAAACTGTATTTGAATTACTAAGGTGTAAGCAAGGCAAAAATAGCACCCTTTTTGGGGCGCTGTATATTAAAAGAACAGCAAGTGCCTCCAGGTAGGACCAATTCAATAATGACCAATGATCAATTCGATAAAAAAAGTTAAGGATAACTAAGAATATTGTGGCTAAATAATTGTTACCAAACATTTACTCAGGAATATTTTGCTATCAACTTGACAAATAAGATTTTAAAGAACCTGAAAGGTACCTTTAGAGATTAATCTGATCTAAACTCTCTCATTAGAGATAAGGAAATTGAGGTCCAGATTTTAAACAACTTGCTTAAAAGGTCACAGAATTAGTCAGTTAATAATGAAATGAAAAAGCATTTATTAAATAACAACTACATACCAAGTATTATTCTCGGCATTGAGGATACAAAGACAAAAATGAAAACATTTCCATCTCTATAGGAGCTTACATTCTTACATCAGAGAGATAATATGTACATAAATATTACATGAAAAGCAAATACAATTAATCAACAAGCATTTATTATGGCCAAACAAATACACTAAGCATTGAAGACATGGAATAAAAAATCCAAATCCCTTTTCTCAAATTAACTGGGAATGGTTGGAGGGGAAGGGGGAAGGGGAGGAGGAACCAGCAGTAAGGATGATCAGAAAAGGCTTTGTGTTGAAGGTAGTTCTTCAGCAGTTTTGAAGGAAATAAGGAATTACTAGGGACAGGCAATTAGAAGGGATGGGAATCCTAAGATGGAATGTTGTTTATGAGGAGCAGCAAACAGACTGGTTTGGATGGACTATAGAGTATGGAAAGGGGAGTAACGGAAACTAATGCTGGAAAGTAGATTTGAGTCAGGTGGTTAAGGGTTTTAAGGGCCAAGAAAAATTAGAATTAGAATCCAAGTTTAGAATAGAGGTAGCTAGGTGGTTCAAGTAGACAAGAGTGTCAGGAAGACTCAAGTTCAAATCCAGCCTCAGATACTTAGCTGTGTGACTCTGGGCAAGTCACTTAATGCTGTTTGCCTTAATCCACTAGAGAAAGAAATGGTAAACCACTCCTGTATCTTTGCCAAGAGAACCCCATGGCCAGCAATGGTGTTCATGGGGTCACAAAGAGCTGAACAACAATAGACTGGGGTACAAATTGCTGACATGTTTATCATCAATAAGCACTGCAAAAATAATCGCCATTGGTTTCATAAAATGGGAGTGGAGTGGGCTAAGTATTCCCACTGTAAAAACTTGACATGAAGCACATCTCCATTACCAGTATCCTCCCACTCATCCAGGTTCATCATCCAAATTTTGCCGTTTCTACCTCTACAAATATCTTGTTTACAACCTCATCTCTCCATTCACATGGCCATGCCCCTCACTCCCCTCTAGTCTGGATTATTGGTCAAATTGGCCTCCAAGTTTCCTCCTATTCTAATCAAACTTGAACAAAGCCAATAAAGTGATTTTCCTAAATTGCCCATCTGTGTCATTCTCCCATCCCTCTAGGATCAAATAGAAACTCCTCTTGGCTTGGCATTTAAAGGACTTTGCAATGTGAACCCACTTCCTACCTTCTTAATCTTGTATATTCCTCTTCTCTAAGCATTTTATGGTCCAATTGCCATTTCCCTGCCTTTGCACTGGCTGTCTCACATTAATGAAATGCTCTAAGACTGAGCTCAAATATTACCTTCTAGAGGAGTCTGTAGCCAATCATCCAGAGAATAGTACCTTCTGTGGCATCTCCTTCAGATCTCACACCAAGTCTGGCCCCTACAGCCATCATCCCAGGAAAGGAAGCTCTACTGAGAGGAGACTCAGAGTCCCTGCCTCTCCTCCTCTCCATTACCACTATCCTCTGCCAAGCAATTGTGACCACTGGAGCAGGCAAACCACCCTAGGTGAACAAGGTACCCAGAGAGACAGGCAGCAGCAACTATCTGATAACTACTTCTCCCCTCCAACCCCAGGGTCCAAAAACTTTGGGAAGTACCAGGCCTTTGAAAGCACTTGTCTTTGTTTCAAGCTTGGTCCACACAGCCAACACTGAAAGAAACAACTCTTATGGAGGGGACCATCATCTACGTTACCACTAACATCAATCCATCATCTATTACCACTGATGAGCAAGTAAGTTTAACAGCCCCAGGAAAAGTAGTGGTCCCTAAACCACCAACTTTAACAGCCTGGCTCCATCATCCATGGTCCAAGGGATCAATCCTTGTGGAGACGCAGATCGACAGTACTTGTTCTCTGCAACCATAACTACTGAAGATGCAGTCAAGAAAGTTTTCGCCACAAAAGTGCTTGCTACTGTTAAATGGTTTGACATTAGCAATAGATACGATTTTATCAAAGGATGTGACATTACAGAATATGCAGCAAAATCGATTTTGGGGCCAAAGACCACAGAACTTTTCCATCTAACTTACAGCTGAAACTGTATGTACACGTACATCCTCATGATTTGGCAGAGTGCTTTGCACACAGTAAGAACTTAATAAACACACTTTTTTCTATTTATTTTTCAATTAAGTAGGAGGGCAGGGGCTATTTTTAACCCCTTTTTGTCTCTCCATTGCTCAGCATAGTTCCTGGTATATAACAGCCATTTAGTAAATGCCTGTTGGTTGACAGAGTACTTTCTTTTTGCCATCTTATATATAAGCATTTAGATGAGAAATAGATCTTTAAAGTAACTTTTCCTAAATTATGTGTAATTGTTAGCCTGGTGTCTACTTCATTCTCTCTCCTAGATATCTTCTTCCTAAGGCTTTTCTTGAGATTAACATGAGGATACTGAGGATGGGCTGAATATATAAATAGGACCAACTTGTCTCTAGTTTAAGAATTTATGAAATTAAAGTATCCCGACACCCGCAGGTAAAAAATTAGTTTTGAAGAAAAACGGTTAACATATACACATAATCTAAGCCTCCTTCAGTTTAATTATAAGACTCCAAGGATGTCTGCTAAAAATGCCTGGCTCTTAAGCCTAATAAAAATAATATTTAAGAATGGAGAAAGGTTCTTTCTAATTTCATTTTAACTTTTTTTAAAATGCTGTATTTTCAGTGATAAAAATATCCCTCTAAGTTATAAAAGACACAAACAAGAAAAATGTTTCTCTGATCCCTGTCAGCACTATCAGCATAGTATGACAAGACTGTAATCCAGGCAGCTTTTAGTAGCCATGGAGAAGCCAGGTTGCTTATGCTGAACAGTTACCGCAGCAAGCATTTCACGTTCTTTTTCACCTGGCTATACAGGGCCATTGGAATGTAACAGAAAATCAAGTTCAAAAGTAATAGTGGTTTGAACTTGTTTGATGATTTTAAAATGCTAAATGTCCGACTACTTTATCTACAGGTATTGCCTCCAGATACGATAAAGGTTTACATTTTTCATGCTGCTTTAACTGTTAGGAAAACCTGGTTTTCAGGTTTCTACATGGGGCCTTTCTTTGGTCCCTATCCCACAATCTAATGACCTTGAGACTATATGTCATATATACTTATATTTGTACTTGTTGTCTCTCCCAATAGGAAACAAGATCCTTTGAAAGCAAGGACTGCTTGATTTCCATCTTCATATCCCTAGTACCTAGCCCAGTTCCTGAGCTGTAGTAGCTGCTTAATCCCCTCCTCTCGCACCCTCACCAAATAAATAAACTCACAAATAGCAAACTTTCCAAAAGATGTCTCTAATGATTATCCAAAAGAAAGATCTATCATATTTTTTCACCTATTATGTACTAAATGTTAAGTGGGAAAGTCTTTTGGTATAATTTAGCTAGTGAAAAAGATACAAATTAGGAAAATAGCACATAAAACAAAATTTTTAACAAGATTAAGAATTTTTCTTAGCACTGATGTTTTTGGATTAGGAAAAGTAATATGTGAAAACTGAGTAATAAACCAAGTTAAGAGAATGCCCCCCTCCCCAAGATATTCTTCAATTCTTGTAATTTGTAATATCGCTCAAAATATTTCTCTATGGTCACTCATCCTACTAAAATAAGTGAGAATTACTGAATAATTTATTAACTATTCCATTAAGGGTCTCTCTGTCTTCTATAGCTAACATTTTCTTATACCACCAAAACAGAAACGGTATTGAAAATTCATATATAATTGTAAGGAAAATTAGCTTCATAAACCTACTTCTCACAGAAGTCATTCATGACGCCCCAGTAACTCTCAGGAACAACAAACCATTCACAGTCACCTGGACCAATATTTATGTTAACTGAACAGAAGTTGTTATTTTCTTGATGACCTGAAAGGAAAAGAAAAATTATTTTCAAAAATTTAAACTGTGAAAACTTTATATCCACAGGAAGAAAAAGAGGGAAATATTTAAATATTCTTCAACCATCCATCTACACTATTCTGAGAAACTTCTGAAGTGGTAGAATCTTTCTGTAATGTTTATCATAATCTGGATGTCTAAATCCCTAGTATATAGTGTTGAGACTAGGGAAGCAAAGTGATAGAGCAGATAACAATCAAATCAAGATTTACCAATCATTTACGTCTGACTTTTTCCTAAAGAGAAGTAATGAGAATAGGAGAGGCTAAGTCTTTTTTTCTTCTTATTATTTGTTTTTTATAAATTCATTCAATGGTGTTGTAGATTTGGAATTTTTAAGACTGGAAGACACTCTATAAGATCATCTATGCAGTTTTCAACAATTTATAAATGAGGAAAACAAAGCCCAAAGAGAGTTGGTTATTAATAATCACAACTCTTTTCATTATGCTAATTGTTAACACATAAAATACTGCATAACTGAGCTGTCAAAGTCTGAAGTTTAACTGCCCTTATTCTCAATATCCTGGGTCAAGGTTAGCAACTTGTATGCCTTAGATGCTTTGGTATAATGCTTTAGCTGAAATGGGAAAGGGAGTGATGAGGAAGCAAGCAGCTCAGCTCCTCACCAAGGGCTTCCTAGGGAATGGAGAACTTTTTAATCAAAAGAAATAAAATACTGTGAAAACTTTAAAGCGTTACTGTGTCAGTAATTACTACTGGTGAAGAATATATAATTTAGTAGGAAAAAATTTTTTCTTGCATGTTTCATATTCCACATGTCAAATGAATGTACCAAAGTTACCTGGAGTCCTGCTTCCAGGAACCTTCATGTACAGCTGCACTGTATTCATTCCTAATATTGTATGACCAACATGGCTTAAAAGATTTCCTGCTGATACCACACGCACAAAAGCAGGTAGTTTTGTCAGCTCATGTAGCTGTAACTTCCACCTATAACAAAACAGCAGCTCAAAAGTGAAAATCTAAAATAAATATTTGAGAAAATAAATTTAACAGGTAGAGGAAAAAAATTACTAAAATGATGTTTATACAGGTAGTTTTAAATTACAAATACTATTCTAAATGTAACAAAAAATATATTAATACTTCAAACTTTTTATGTAATTAAATTTTGGGTTTTGTACAGAAAAAACTTCCTAACTCCAACTGATTATGTTTAGGATTCCTCCCCATTATAATTTGGATAAAGATTCTGCAGAGATTATTTCAAAACCAAAACCCAACAGCTCTTATAACTTAAAGGACTGTTTGAGATTTTTCAGTCTATAGACTTTTAACATATTATTATGACTATACATTAGGAACAATAATAATTACAATATATCAATCTAATAATTATATCAGTCTAATACTATGTGACTCCCCCTTTATTTTGAGATGGCTTGGCTGTGATTAGGAAGTAATTTCCAGCCCATATAAGACTGTGAATACTTATTTCCTTGCTACAACTTAGTTTCAAGAGGTCTAAAAATAATATGGATTTTAAACTACATACTCATTTTGCAATATACACTCTGAATTTAACTAGTGATTTTCAAAACTAAAGTAAAAAGTCATGAACTGAAATGGCAACCACCACTTTTAGAGAAAAGGAGAAAAATTGAAACCTATCACGATCAATGCAATTCAACTGTATATATTCCTATTATTCATAAGAAAGACTGCGAGGGATCAATGAGATAAAAGAAAATAGTTAACTGTTGGCAATTCACAGACCTCTAAGCTACAAAAAAAGTATTCTAGCTGCACTTACTTTTTGTCATCAGACAGGTCAATGTTGGTCCCAAACTTGATTGTTTTAAAAGGCCCTTTTCTCCTCCTACCAGAACTGAGGATGGAGGGAATAGAAAGGAAAAGAAAATGAAGAATGTCATTCAGTGGCTGCCTTTCTGAATGGTAAAGAAAGGTGCATTACAAATCACTCACTTATCTGAAGATGTAGATTCACTGTCTGAGTGGTCCTTGTGGTGACTCTTTTTTTCATTTTCTTCCTGTGGTTAAAAAGTTTCTTTAGTATCTTATAATTAATTGCCCCAACATGAAATTTAACAACAAAATTATACATAAGTATATTTGTGGAGCATTAACAAAATACCCAACTAATCTAAAATATAATCAAGATCAAGAAGAGACTATACCCAATGGCACAGTACCCACCCTCCTATGAGTTACACTTAAGTCTATTATAAAACTCAGGAATTAGGTTGGTTTATACCCAGATCATGTATGTACTATAAACTTTATTCTGCAACATATGAATATTACCAGAGTATTTTAAAAAATTAATAAAAAGCACACAAATGACTGTAAAATCACATTTTAAAATAGAATATTCAAAATGGAATAGAAATCCTATGTATTTATATCTATGTCTATCATGAAATGAAGGTGACTCTATTTTTCTGAGGCTATATCAGCAGAGAAGAAGAGTTATCAAATCAACTGGCTGAAAAGGTTTCACTATGGGCTTGGTGACATCTGAGGACTAGACTGGCTAAGTTTGGAGTTAATTCTTCACCATGTTAGCTACAGGGTAATGAATTTTCAACACAATCCCTAAACCATTTACTAGGCCATAAAGGGATTGCAATATCATTAAGGGGAGGGAAGACCCATTATGATAAAATCAGACTGTAGAAATATTAAAGAAGGATAATGCTAGCACGAAGAAAATGCAACAAACTATCGATCCATACCTAAAAAGAGTAGGCCTGGCTAACCATGAATTGTTTATTGTTAATATTATTTTACTAATTGTTGGAAGGACTGTAGAAGAACTTGATGAGCCAGAGGAAAGTCTGATTGAGAGCGAAAGATTTTTATGTGGAAAACCACCACCACCACAAGCAAAACCAAACAAAAACCATCAACAAGAGTTAAGTACAAATAGGGAAATTAAATGTGGATGCTCCAATACAAATGGATTGATCCAAATTATTCTGGTCTATGAATTTTACAAGGAATTCCTTTTACTTTTCTCTGCACCAATGAAACTTACTATTCTTCTGACTCATTTATGAACACTTGTATTTCTAAACATGCTCAATTAAATCTTATATTTAGGGAACTTTAGTTTTCATAGTACTTTGAAATACCTCCCCCCCAGCAATTGGCCAACTATCTATCTACTCTTAGACAATTTTTGCTCTATTATCTTTCCTCCGTTTCCCACTTTTCGCCTTCCCCCATCACTTCCCCCACTCCTATTTTCTGCTTTCTATTACTCTCTCTCTTCTACATCTACAACTTTTCCTCTTCAAACAGAATAATATCCATTGGCTTTTTCTGCATAAATTACCATAACAGCTGTTTCCTCTTAGCTTCTAGTTGCATATAGCTAGAAAATTTATGTTCTACTAGTATAAAAAGAAAACCACATTACTAGGCTTAATAATCAATTAGCAAAATACTTTTAAATATGAAGAAACCTAAAATAAAGAAATTTAGCTCTAAATTGTGAAAAAGTAGCTAAATTAATAAAAGCACATTTAAAAGGTAATTTTTAAAAAATCTGGCATCCATTTAAATAACATTATACATAAATACAGAAGTTTAGTGGCCTTAAACAACTGTGATAAATGAAGAATAAACTTATGATAAACATGTTTAACAACATATGATAAATATGCAAGTGTACATATTTAACTGTACCCTTAAAGGAAATATATCCTTGTGTGGTATTATCAAAGGACGCTCAATTACTTTCTTTCAAATGACTGATTCCCAAATTGTGTGCACAAGTTATAGTGCCCTTGAGCACTATGTGTTTCAGGTGAGCTGCAGATGTGCAAGTGGTGGACGGAGATTCCACACTAGGGAGTTCTCCACACAGACGAAATCCAAAGTTTGCCCCACACCAGTGATCCGCCAAAACAAACAAGCAAACAAACCTTCATAAATTCAAGAAAAAGAAAATGGGAAGGAACTAAAGCTTGGGGACATGGTTTATATAAATGAAGGGGGGTGGGGGTGGTGGAAAAGGGCATCTCTCCAATCTTTGACAGGTCTTATTCTATTCCAATGGTCCATGTTTCATTAGATAATGGTGTTCTCTAAAATACCATTTATTTCGAGAATGGTTGAGAAAAGGCTAATAATTTTCTTTAATGCTTCTATGGATACAAAAGGGATAAAGATGAAAGCAGAGTCTCACACTTCTTTAACTTGCATAGTATTAAGGGAAAATGGATTTTTATTTTTTAATTATCTTTACAAGGTTGTTCTTTACTTCTGTTTCCTTTACTTCAGAATTCACATTTTGCAATGGAAAAGTCTGTTTTAAAACAAAAAACAGTTTAAAGACTAAATACTAAATTTAAAAAATCCCACATTTATTATAGTTATTAAAAGAACTATCAAATGGAAGCTTTAAAAATGTATGGCAAACTGTTTAGGTGGGAGCTATTAACATTTGAAAAGTACAAATGAAAAGAAATTTCAAGAGATACTTCAGCCTGCTGTTAAATTTGGAATAATTGTCTCAAAATAAACACTCACCCTCAATGATTCCTGGAATGAGGAGGCCTGATACTGTGCATACTTAGCAATCGTTGTATGAGATCTATTACTTTCACAACGCCAAATTTTCTTGGTTCCAGTGGGGTCCCAGTTTTCGTCTGAAGGTTGCAATAATTGTGTTCTCACTTCCACTATATGTTCATTATTTGCTTCTACCAAAGTTTTGGTGGAGAAAAGTCCCAGGTCTTTAAAGAAAAAAAGACGATTCAATTAATAAATGACAGTATTTCTTGAATGAAGTTAAGATATAGTATTTGGTTGAAAGACACTAATATTTCGCAGATAAAGGGTGGATTATTATCCAAAGTGGTTACCTATTTCCATATATTTTAAAGCACGACTATTCAAACAACCATCAGGAAGACCAATGTCTACTTTACTTTTGAGATATTAAGAAACAAAACTTTAGAAACATCCTTTGCAAATTGTACTTTACCCTAATTTATGTAAGTTTAAAAAAACAACCCAAAAAACTCCCTATCAACTCTAAATCTCTCCCCTTAGAGGAAGCAGGAAATCTGTATGTGTGTGTGAAAAATACCATGTGCCACCCTCCTCCCCAAATATGCTTAATATACAAAGGTAATGAAGTAGCTAACAAATTGAAAGGTTATACAGGCATATACAAAAAATAGAAAAGATATATTTAGAGCTGGTGTATTACAATTGAAATATGGAATTCCAAATGACTCCTGTACATGCTTCATTTCTGTTAACCAGTAAAAAACAAAACAAACCATACCTAATTTAAGAGCTCCTGCAAGGCCACGTATTACAGTTACAGGGTTGTTTGGATTTGTACAGAATTGATGTAAAGGAGGAAAGAAAGCATCACGTTTATTTTCCAACTGCAAAATTAAAATGTACTGTTAGATCTCAGAAAAAAAATATAATCTATCTTTAAATTTTAAAGATGACAAATTTCATTGAACTCCAAGACAATATTTAAATTTAGGAAAAATTCACCAAATATAGATTTTGCTTATACAAGAATAATTAGATTTATTTTAAGATAACTTAATTTGTATTTTTCCCTGTAACACTAAAAAGATTTCATAACCTCAAATTTAAAATAAATTAAAAATAAAACATTAAAAAAGCCAGCATTCCTCCTAGGATTTTCTTGCTACTGGTATCAAATTATAACTGTATTTGGCCTCTAGAGGGCAGAAGGGGTCAAATCTCCAAAGCATACTTCAGTATCAAACAGGGTGGAGCCAAGTGGATGCAGTTCAGGCTGGGACCCAGGTGAACTCTTTCAAAATTCTCCTACAAACTACTTTAATGCCCCAAATCAAATTTGGGAGTGGTAGAGCCAACAGATGATCAGAGGCAGACATTTTTCTAGTAAAAGACAACTGAGGAGGTCTCCAGGAGAAGTCTGTGATAGTCAGGTGGGCAGAGCCTCTGAATGTGGCAGGAGCATCAGCAATAGGCCTTTGAGGCAGTTGGTACAGCAGAAGCAGCCGCTGCTTTGGGAGATCTCAGCCCAGAGACACTAAGGGGTTGGACAACTGGTCAGAAAGAGATTACAAGGACCCTTTGTAGGTACTGGGCACTGATTGGCAGCTCTGTTATCCATATGTAGTTCTGGGTTGCAGTTCCAGGGTAGAGATCTGTGATCTCCAGCTTGTGATCTGTCACAAGGAAGAAAGGGCCATGATCATAGTTTTAGAGTCAAGAGGGGCACCAGCACTTGCAGAAGACCAAGGGACCTGGTCATGGTTCAAGGACCAAGAGGAACACTAACATTCATGGCTGCAGAGGAGCAGAGGGCTTTCCTAGGTGCAGATCAGGGAAGCAGTGACCACACCTCTCCCAGGACAACACTACTTTGGAAGCACTGAAAACTTGAAGAACCCCAGAACTAGCTCAGAAAATAGTAGCATGAAAAAGCCTGAAGCTTGGCATGGTGTCTCCTCACCTGCAAGTAAGCAGAGCCCAACTTTAACATAAAATTTGAAGGGAATAAGCTGGGAAAATGAACAAACGACAAAATAAGAACTTAACCATAAAAAGCTACTACAGTGGCAGGAATACCAAGGCACAAACTCAGAAGGAGACAACAATGTGAAAATGTGAACGATGTGAAGACAACAATGTGGATACAGCTATAAACAAAGCCTCAAAGAAAAAGGCTAATTAGACCCCAAGTCAACAAAAATTCTTGGTAGAGTTAAAGAGGTAAGGATGACAGAGGGAAAAGTGAGTGGGTAAAGAAATGAAAGTGATGGAAGAAAATTATGAAAAGAAACAGTTTGGTAAAAGAGGCAGAAAAAATACTGAAGGCGAGAACTCATTAAAAAGAACTGGCCAAATGGAAAAAGAGGTTCAAAGTTCACTGAAGACTTAATTCTTTAAATATTAGAATTGGGTGAGTGGAAGGTAATGACTCCATGAGAAACCAAGAAACAATATAACAAATTCAAAATATTGAAAAAAAATGAAAAAAGAAAAAAAAAAAAAAGAAAAAAAATGGAAGAAAAATGTGAAATCTCATTGGAAAAACAACTGACCTGAAAAATAGATCAAGGAGAGATAACTTAAGAATTATTAGACTACCTGAAAGCCATGATGAAAGATCATCTTTTAAGAAATTATCAAGGAAAATTCCCCTGACATCTTAGATAAAGAGCATAAAATAGAAATGGAAAGATTCCACCAATGATCTCCAGAAAGAGATCCCAATATAAAAATTCCCAGGAATATTATGGCCAAATTCCAAAGAACCAAGGTCAAGGAGAAAATGTTGACAATAGTTGCAACAATTTGAAACAATTCAAATAAAGAAGCAGAAGGCTTAGAATATGATATTCTGAAAGGCAAAGGAGCTAGGATTAGAATAATCCTACAAGGGAAAAAAATGGATATTTAATGAAACATTTAATTAAACTTCCATGCAATCCTGATGAAAAGACCAGAACCAAATAAAAAATTTGACATTCAAACACAAGACTCGAAAAGAAATATAAAAAGGTAAACATGAAAGGATAACCATAAGGGACTTAATAAAGTTAAACTGTTTCCATTCCTATATGGAAAAATGGTACATGTAACTTCTAAAAACTTTATCATTATTAGGGCAGTTAAATGGAGTCTACATAGACAGAGTGCATGGGTGTGAGCCGATTATGTCAGGATCACCTCCAAAATAAAAATAAAAATGTAGGAGAAAGAAGGATACGATGGGAGATGGAGGAGGAGATAGAATGAGTAAAATTTTCTCATGTTAAAGAGATGTGCAAAGAAAGGAGAGGAAAATGGGGGATGTGGCAGGCAATGCTTGAACCTCACTCTCATCAGAATTGGTTCAAAGAGAGAAGAACATATATATATACAGATTCAGGTATAGAAATCCATCTTACCCAATAGAGAAATGGGAGGGGAAGGAGTTAAGAGATAATTTTTGTGTGTGTGCGCACGTGTACGTGTGCATGCACTGGCAGAGATGATTAAAGGGAAGGTGGATTAAGACAGGCAGAGGTCGAAAGCAAAACAGGTATTTTTTAGGAGGGACATTATAAAAACAGAGAAAGATAAAAAGAAGAAAACAGGACAGAGAGAAATGAATGATCCTAACTGTGACATGAATGAGAGAAGCTCACCAATAAAACAAAAGTAAATAGCAGAATGGATTAGGAACCAGAATTCAACAATATGCTGTGTATAAGAGACACACTCAAAAGAGAAAGACACACACATAGTTAAAATAAAAGGCTGAAGCAGAATTTATTATGCAGAAATCAAGGGGATGCTCATCAAGTTGTGGCATATGACTGTGATAGAGTACTATTGTCTTACATGAAATGATGAAGTGAATGGTTTCTGAAAAACAAGAGAAGACTTATATGAAGTGATGTAAAGTAAAGTGAGAAGAACTGAGAGATGATTATGCATAGTAAAAGCAATTCTGTAACAATGATCAAGTGTAAAAGATTTGGCTATTTTGATCAATACAATTGCAAAAAAATTATGATGAAAAAATGCCACCTACCTACTAATAGAGAACTGATGTAAGTGTAAATTAAAGTATAATTTGCTATTTATTTATGTGATATAGTTAACGTGGAAATATGTTTTGCACGATTTCATATATAAAATTGATATCATATTGTTTTCTTTCTCAGTGAGCGTGGAAAGGGTGAGGAGGGAGAGAATCTGGAATTCAAAATTTAAAAAGAATGCTAAAAATAAATAAATAAATGATAAATTAGGAGTTGGAAGGAGCAGCAATAGCCCTATGATGTACACAGGTGAAGTAGTATTTCCCCATGAAGAAGCTGAGACTGAGTGAGACAAAATAAAATGATTCATTCAATGTCACACAATTATCTAAGGGCTAAATCTAGGATTCAAACTCTGGTCGCTCCTGACCCCAAGGGTTCCACATGGCATTTGGTTTACATCACTCAGATGTCCTTATGAATCATTTTATATTGTAATTGTGTATATTTCACAGCATCTTATTATGAGGAGGCACAGTGGCTAGAGTGCACTTACTACCTATGTAGTGAGTGACCCCTAAGCAAGTCACTTCTCTCTGCCTCAATTTTCTCATCTGTCCCAGAACTGTAGTGAGGAAAAAAATAACATTTGTAAAGTACTATGCAAAACTTAAAGTGCAATATAAATGTTAGCTATTGTTATTAGGTTGTAAGCTCCCTGAGGGGCAGGAGTCATTTCTAATTTAATCTGGGTCTTTCCCAGTCCCAAGAATGGGGTACTGCAAAAATAAGTACTTAATAACTGAATGTTGAAGTTGGGGTGGGGGGGAGAACAACAAATCCTACTTTGGGGGAGAAACTAAAGAATTAATGTGAGAATAACCATGTCTGACTTCCTTTCCATCATACTGTTTTACAACTTTCAGATCTCGAATTCTATATTATGGATTATATATCATCATGTATATTACACCAATTTTGATTCTGTGTGATGATCTTATTACCATCATCATATTTTGCTTTACGCTTGTCATCCCTGTTCCTAAGACGTATTTCATGCCCAGTACCTCACTCAATCACCTGTGAGCTAAGTGTCACAAAATATAATCGTAATTCAACAAGTATTATTAAGCATCTATTATAGGCAGAATACTGAGCTATTTATATACCTGGGCAATAAAAAGATTAAACACCCAATCCCTTCCCTTGTGAAGCTTATTGTCTTAAGTAGCGGAACTGACATTTGAATAAGGAGGACATTAAATTTTACCAAAATTAGGGTAAAAAGTACCTATGAAACACTGGTACATGCTTCAATTAATGCAAATAATGAATCCTCTGAAGTGGCTGTGTTATTTCAATTTACACTGCATAGTTTCCATCGTTTTAGAATCAATTACCATACTTTATAAAATCCTAATTCTGAATGGTGCAAATTCTAATAATCAGGATTTAGTATAGTGGAAAGACCACTGAACTTGGATTCAGATGATAAGAAGTGCCAGTCTTATCTTCATCACCAATGTGTTGTGAAAAATTGGATGTCATTCTACTTTTCTGGGCCTAAGTTTCTCAAGTATCACATGAGTTATTACTGACCGAGGTACTAAGGAAGAGGATGAGGTACAACATGAAGGTGTTCCTCCTTTGAGCAAAGCTCTAAAAAGACAGGCAGCTTGAACAGGTGGTAGTGGAATTTCAGGCTCTTGGAACAGCATGAGCAAAAGCACAAAAGTGAACAAGTGTAGAGCTTAGGGGGGGAATAAAACAGTAAATGTAGAGTAATGAAAAGAGCGAGTAGGCCAGTGTGTCTAGAGCGTAGAATGTACATGGAGAGGAAGAACATGAGACAAGGCTAAAAAGAAGGGCAGGGTGATGGCATACTGCAGGCAGCTTTGCCTGATGACAGGCTAAGGAGTTATTCTCTGGGCAATATGCAGTTAGGGAAGGGTGTTAAGCAAATGGCCATAACTGTATCTGTTACATCAGACTATTCAAACAGTCCTATGAGAAGTGGAGAAAAAAGAATGGATAGAATGAAATAGGGAAAATTAGGTAAGAAAAAACCACAACTGTCATAGACAAAAAGGTAGTGATAGCCTGTATTACGATTGAGGCATTGGGAGGAAAAAGGAAGGAGAACATAGACAGGAAAGATAATCTATTCTACAGATTAATAAAAAAAGAATTAATACTAAGTGACTAGCTTGGGGTCACACAACTAGGTAGTGGTGCTAGAAAATTAAAAACCAGATTTTCAAACTGCTGGATTCGCTTTATCTAATGCAGTTAAATGTTAAAGGATAGTTAATTTCTATTATTACTTAACAACATGCCCTGCCCCCAACTAATAAATGCAGTATATTGATGTTGTCTTCAATAGTTACTACAATGTGTTCCCAAGTGTATAATAGCAATTTCCTTTCAAAACAGTATGTTGTTAAGGCAGTCAAACATAAATGGTACCAACTCCCCTCTCCCCCCATGGATTTATTTATTTCTACTAAGTTAGTTCCTACTCACATAAATACTAGGTGTAGGTGGATTCAACTTGTCTTTTGGCAAGGGAGGATATGGTGACGGTGGTGGTTGTGGAGGTGGACATTTATCCAATAAAATGCTACTATTAGACAAGCCATTTTTGCCAAGATTCCTTAAAAACAAAAAGAATGACATGAAATCAGCTGTATATATTTTTTACTCAGAAAACAGAAAATATACTTTAAGTTAAAATCAATCTAATTTTTAATCCAAAATGCATTTGTCATGTATGAAGTTTGATTCCAAACAACTGAATGAAATATTTAGGTCAATTAAGTATATAATTTCAGAGCAAATATCAATGTTACCAAATACCTTAATTTTGATTTGTATAAAGAGATAGTGAACCAAACTGGAGAGATATTAATTGTTCATGACTGGACCCTGACAATAACACAAAAATGTAACAGGAGTATCTAAATTAATTTACAGATTCACTGACATACCAATCGAACTATCCAAGGGTAATTCCTTTATGGAACTAGGCAATTTGATAACTAAATTCATTTAGAGGAACTAAAGGCTCTAAATAAAAGGAAAAGGGGCAAAACAGTAGCTAATCTATAAAATAGTAATCATCAAAATTATTTGGTACTGGTTAAAAAAATAGAAAAAGTGATCAGTGGGACAGATGAGATAAATGAGTGGAACATAGTTGTATATTATTTGATAGAAAACCATAAGGCCCCCAATTAAATTTTTTTTTCCTTTGGGAAGGCTGTAAAGAAGTCTGGGACAAAAAGGTTGATAATAACATCACAAGCTATACTATAATAAACTCAAAGCAGATGCACATTAAAAACTGGTTAAAACATGAAAAAAATTAGAAAAACAAAAAAAGGATACTTTTCATAACAATGAATAGGGGAATCCAAATTCTTGACCAAACAAAGAAAGGAAGGCTCACAGGAGATAAAATAGCCCCAAATTACAAATCAGAGACATGCAAATTAAAACAATTCTGACATTCCACCTAACATCCATGAGATTAGCCAAGGTGACAAATAAGGAATATGACAACTGTTGAAGGGGTTGTGGGAGGACAGGTTGTTGGTCCTACCATTCTGAAAAGCAATGTGAAACCATGCCTCCAAATGCAGCAATATGACCACTAGACTAAGAGTGACATATACAAAGACATTTATAATAATACTTTTTCTGATGTGGTTGGAAAACTAGCAAACTGCTCTGCAATTATAGTGTTAAGAGAGCTGCTTGGGGGTACTGATGGCTTACTTAGCTGCTAGGTCAAAGAGCCAGGCTGTGTCATAGATGGGATTTCAACTAAACCCAGGTCTTCCTGGTTTACTCCAAAGGCTTTCTATTCACTATGCTTCTTCTTAATAATGACGTAATAATGAATATAAATTACAAATAAAAATTAAATATAATTTGAAATCATATAAATTAAAAATGCTAACAGAAAATAATTGTCTCTCACTTGCACCCTTTATATTCACAACACACCTTAAAAGAAACAATTTTTCAATTCCTAAGTTGTTAAAATACAATTAATTGCAAACTTTCATAATGATTGAAATATATAATTTATGATTCTACATGATCTAAATTATAAATAAAATATAAAATACATAGTGCATTTACTTCATGATAAGAACAGATTTCTCATTAACTAATAATTCAACCTAACTACATGAAATGGCTACTCATTAAAAATTATTCTTATTTCCCTGCAGGTGTATATATGAAGATTTACAGATGATTTTTCAAGTTGGTTTCTTTTAACCTCCAACAGTGATGCATATGACATTTATGAATATAACAGAATTTTTTATATATCACATCCCATTCTAACTTCACTGACACCCTATGAAATATGTATTATAGATATTGCCTACATTTTACAGATAATGAAACACAGACTTAAGCATTTAAGCACTTTGGCCATATAGGAAATAAGTTTCAGAGGCGGAATTTGAATCCAGGTTTGCCAGATCTCCTTTCCATTATCCTGCCTCCTATACAGCACTATAAATCACTGAGCCAATTAAAGATAAGAGATTGCTATTTTTAAAGTTCTCCTAAACAAAAACCAGGTTTTAAAGAATTATATATTTAAGTTTTAAGTCCTGCAAAATTTACTGATTTTATCTAAAATAAAAGTAAATTAGTATTCAACCAACGCTTCTCATGCAATCCATTCTAGAGGTCCACAGGTTCATCTTTTAAACAAATAATGTGCAAGCCTTTTTCATGTCAATCCTTTAGCCAGAATCATGTCTGAAGTAAAAAAGAAAAAAAAATAAAGTTGACTGCAAATAAGAATAGCTTGTAGAGCACTGGACTTGCAGTCAGGAAGACTTGAGCTCAAATCCCACATCAGACACTTATTAGCTGTGTCCTTGGACACCTAATTAACTCTCAGTTTCAGTTTCCCCACCTATAAAGTGAGGCAAGAAATTAGGCACATTACACCGAGTTATGTGGATCAAATGTAAAATGCTTTGCAAACCTTAAAGCACTGTAAAATGAACAACTCATAAAACTGGTCTATCAGTCTGTATATGACAAATATTAGAAAAGAAAGCATGAAAAGAGGCCCAGAATGGACTGTGAGCTGACTCTGCATTTGGGAAATCATGTAATGTTTTCCGTGAATTCAAAGTTTCAGAGCAGCTGTAAGTTTGCATTGATAGAGGAAGTTTCTCACCAGGAGATCCTTATGTAGATAAAATCACTGACTTGGTTTTTTAAAAGTTAAAAATATTTTAAAATAAATTTGGCCTGCTGGTTATTTAGAACAGCAGAAAATAAAATCATTCACTTAAATATGATATACCACAATTTATGATGACTGGAGAATTCTGCCAAAATCAATTTTACACCATGAAACACAGGAAAGGGGAAGCTAGGTGGTGCAGTGAGTACAGCACCAGTCCTGGAGTCAGGAGGACCTGAGGTCAAAACCAGCCTCAGAGACACTTGACACACTTACTAAGCTGTGTGACCTTGGGCAAGTCACTTAACCCCATTTGCCCTGCTTTCCCCCCACCTCACCACCCCACCAAAACAGGAAAGATTAACAGTGCTCAAACATAAGAGAACGATGGAATAGAAAATAGCTGTTAATAGTTTTTAAAAAAAAAGACCCAAAGGAGGTCCATGATACACTGTAATAAAATGGTTTAGATATTTGATAGAATTACAATTTACATACAGAAAAGAGAAAAATCACTTTAATATCTTTTCACTGTATAGTATTAACCATCATAAACATTATGATGAACTGAAAGCATCCAATTAATATGGCCATCATTATAAAAGTAGATCATCTGTATCAAGATAAAGGGACATTCAACGTAAATAATGTCATTATATCATAACCATGAATAACTTCCTAATAACTGTAACTTTACTTTTTGAAAGACAGAAGTTATCAGAAAAGAGTAAGTAATACATTATTACTGGCAAATTATTAGAATATGTAGATCTGGTACGGGTTAATGTGATAGTGACATCAATGAAATATATAGTGCACTTGGGTTTGGAATACATTATTTCTGTTAGTTAAAAAATAAAAAATATAAAAAAGAACAAATAAGTATTTATGACCAGTAATTCCTTTGTTATCACAGTCCAGGAGATGGAATAAAAAGTCCTTTTTTCTCAGCCTGTACATAAAGTACAAGGTGTTTATCCAATTATGTATCACCTTGGAAGGCAGAGACATGAGGGGATAATGTACGGAATAGCAGGAAATGGAGGTAGGGACAATAGTGAGGTCTTAGGAAATGGATATGTGTTTGTAGACAGGATAGAGAGAGGAATGCTGACTAAGAAAAATAAACCAAAGGGGGATCTTGTATGTTTTTGGTTGTGTGTGTGCATGTGTATATATGTTTGTATGTGCAGAAATATGAGAAATTTAGGTCTAAACTTGGCTCACCTCCAAGGCTAGATAGATTCATCATACTGTATATGATATTTTGTGCATTAATTGTCTTGGTTAAAAGAACTGTATGCCCGTGCTTAAAACAATGAAACAAAAATGAGGAGATAAATAATACCCTTTAATGAAAAGGGGACTGGAAGAGGGATTGAGGGGACGAACTATAACAAGATCTTTCCTTTATAAAAGCTGTAGTCCCAGTCGCCCCTCCACCTTCCGCCTAATTTCTGCTTTCAAGATTTGTCACATTAATTATAGTAAGTAGTGAAATCCTATAGCCAATCTCTTCTCTCCAGTTGTTAACCTTTTCTCCCTGCAACTACAATCCACAGAAGGTTTTTAAAGCTCTAAGTATCAGCCTGAGAAGTAATGCTGTATGAGGTACGGATGCTATATGCTATATGATGCTATATGAGATATGGAAGAGAAAAATTGTATAGTTTGTGAGGAAAAGGCAGAGGGGAGTAGAGTGGGATGAGGGAAAGAAATAAAGAGAATGTTAGATAACTAATTCTTTCAGAGTCAAAATAATTTTCATTATTTTGTTTAAAGTTAGGCCTCACTAAATTGTGCTCACTGAAGGTCAATGACAAGTAGTGAAAGAACTGGGTAATATATCATTTTATAAGAAAAACATTTAATATTGTAATTTGTGCCTGAAAGTAATGACAAGAAGGAAGAATGTAGTTGTGTACTAGAGAAAAAAACTTAACTGCTTTAATAAACAAATTGACAAATTAAGAGAAAATAAAGTGTAATGTAATCTTAAAAGCATTACTGTATCTAATATGCATAATGCTTATTTGTAGGTAAATTAAAGTGTTTAAAAAGTTATTCTCTTTCATGGTAGGGTACATGTTTCTTTGTACCCTATTAACTAGCCCTTTTCCTCACAGAGAGTAGAAGGCAACCTTCAAAAGGCACTTTCAGATTATCAAAAAATTCTCAATTAGTAAAGTATAAATTATCTTTTACTCATACATACCTATATTTTTAAAAATTGTAAGACCAAGATTTAAATGCTTTTTGATTGTCATTTTTAACTACCTATAATATTGCTTTCTCCATTTAGCACACAATGTCAGGAGATAAGGCATTTTTTTGTTGTTGCTGTTAAAGGAAGGCATCATGGTGCATCACAAAGAAAAGAATCACAGTTCAGATATTCATAAGGTATGTGACACTGACAGTCATTTAAGCTTTCAGAGTCTAAGTTTCTTCATCTGTAAATTCAGAATAATAACGCTTGCATTACTTAACTCACAGTTACTGTGAAGAAAGCACTTTGTAAAAATCTTTAAAACATATGAAGAATGCAGCTTACATTTGCACTAAGACTTTTGTAATAACCTCTGTTGATTGGAATTACTATTATTTAAGGAAAATACTTCGGCAAAAGGATTTCAGGCTTCAAAACACATTAATACAGTTTAGAGTTTAAAATTTTTCTGGAAAAATCTGGAACAGAACATAAATTAGTTTTAAATAAATTTAGCAAGGTATGTTTCTCCCAGAATAAGAAAAAAAAAGATGAATGAAAGCAGATCTCAGGAGAAAAACAAATAGCTTTAAACAAACAAGAACAGCTGAAACAATGGAACAGGTTTACATAACCATGAACATTTAGTCCACTACAAACATCCACTACTACAGGACAATTCTTCTATTCTTCCCTGAATGACAGCTATTTCAGACTTTCTCTTTCCAAATAATGCAGTCAGCAGGTCAGTAAGCCTACCAACAAGTCACACAGTGGTTACTATATATTAAGCACTGGAGAAATGAAAGAAGTATTTCTCTCAAAGAATTCATGTTCTAATGGGTATACAATATGTAAACAACTAGGAAAACACAAGATATATGCAGCAGTTGGAAGGCAATCTGACTAAGAGAGGGAAGGCATTAGCAAGATGGGGGGACTGGGAAAGACTTCCTGCTATAGGCAAGATTTGAGATGAGTCTTAAAGGAAACAGGAAAGCTCACATGCAGAGGTACTGGGGCGAGAGTGGATGTAGTAGAGCATTTCCAATATTGGGGAGAGCCAGTTAAAAGAGATGGAAGATGGTGTTGTTTTCCCGTAATGCTAATGCCTTCCCTACTGATTATTGCCAATTTATCTTGAAAATATCTTATGTACATATAAGGTTTGCTTGTCATCTACCCCAATAGAATAGGGACTTTTATCATCCTTCTTATTCTGCTTCACAGAATCATTCATCCATGTCTTACCTCTTATGTGTGCCTAAGGCCATGGCCTAGGACTGTTTTCCTTCTCTGTTGGTGATTTCATCTCTTACTAAGGGATGTTTTCTCTATTCAAATAACTCCCTCTTCTCTTTCCCAAGAGTCTTACATTTCCAACTGACCGCTTGACATCCCCACTTAAGATATCTTCTTTGTATCTCATAGTCAAAGCAGAATCCCTCATTTTTCTGTCAAGGGCACACAGTCACCCAAGTTTTCATTCTGAGAGTAGTTCAAAGCTCTTCCCTCACAAATTTCCAATTACTTGGCAAGTGTGGTTGATACATTAATCACTCCCCTTCTCTCCACTGACATAAAAACCACTTCTATCCAAATGCTCATAACCTGTCCCCAGACTATCACAATAGTCTCCCAATCGTCGTCCCTTCATTACAACTGCTATTTCTAAAGTGCCCATCTGACCAAGTCCTTCTACTGCTCAAGAAGCTGCAGTGGCTCTCCATTGTCTCTACCATAAAATGCAAACTTATATATAAAGTGGATCTACCCCATCGTTCCACACCGACAACACTTTAGAACCTTGCACTAGCTGCCCTCCACACTCAGAATGATCTCCTACCTCCTCACCTCTACTCCTAGCACCCTTAGCTACTCCTCATATTTGGGCTCAATTCTCTTTTCTTTCAATCCTCCCATACTTTCCTGTCATTAGTGACCCTCCCACCTTGTCCTCACATTTTAAAAATTTTGTATATGTCTTGTATTTACTTACTTGTAAACATATTTTATCTTCCCCCTACCAACCCAAGCATCAGAGATCCTTAAGGACAGAAACTGTCTCATTTTTGCACCTGTATCTGTAGCATCTAAGACAATGTCGGGGGGAACAGTAGACACTTGAAAACTGCTTGCTTATTCTGACTGATTTATTTTGTCTGTCATTTTATTTCCAAATTTATGAAATTAAGGAACTGAGATTATATCTAAAATCTTGTCTAGATAAAATTTTATTTTCATGATCTAGGAAAATGCAATATTGAAGATACATCACTTTTTTCTTAAAACATCTTGCCTATTTCCAAAAGAGATCTGAGGTGGCTAATATTTAGAAGATAGAAGATGGTATTAGCACAGTGTAATAAGTTCCTAAAATTAAAGGATTTTGAATTTA
>CM053622.1:446468991-446534757 GCA_028646595.1 Phalanger gymnotis
TATGCTTACTGAAATGGTTTTAAAGACAGAGTTTTACGCACTCAGATACTGCATTTTTTTTCTGATATAGCATATAGTTCTTGAACTAAAGAAAACTAATTAGTTCTTGATTTGATAATTCAAATACTATTTCTACATGAACCTTTTCCTAATATACCTCGTACAATCTTGTGTGTGTGTATGTATTTGTATATTTGTTGTCTCTCTCGTTAGGCTGTAAGATCCCTGACAGCAGAGATTGTTTCACTCTTTATATTTATATAGCCAGCACCTAGTACATTGCCTAGGGTTGTTTGAATAACTTCAAAATACTAGGTTAATAGGATAAGTTTGGTGGACATAGTTGTTAAGGAACTTGTTTTCAAGTTAAATAATAAATGTCCAGATTATTTGTCATAAAAGAATAAGATTAAAAATAATTACTTTTGAGAAATTCTTCTCTCTCCTTTTTCATCAGGTTTATGACTATGAAAAGTGTCTTTTAGCTATTTGGCTGAAATAATTCATTTTGTTTGTAATAGATGTTATTAAATTTCTAGCTCAATAAAATTTACTATATATCCTGTTTAGTTTTTATTTCAAGGCTGTATCATATCTTAATGAGAACTCCTTGATACCTTTATTTTTCTCAGAGAATTAAAAAGTCTTCAAGAGATAAAAATAGACATTTTTTTTTCTTCAAGTCAACCAAGTAACCATTGTTGTCTTGTTGAACAAAGGTCTAAATTGATTCAATAACCTAGGGGAAAATGACTGATCTAATTATCAGTTTTTTAGTTCAAGGGGCAATGAAAACTTCATAAAATTCTACCATGTAAGAGGAAAGTATCTCAAAAGACAAAGCATTTCCTAGGCTACCACCTTATACTGGGTCTAAATTTCAAGTCCACTTGCACATGCACAACTGCATTCTGGTACTTAAGTGAAACGGTCTTTAAATATTTCTGAGCAAACAGCAGAAATGCCACAATGTTAATTATCACTGAGACATGTACTAACCATTAGTACATTTTAAGAAGTTAGCCATTATTAAACACTACAACCCCCCATGGATGCAAATCTTTAATTCAGGCATCTTTCTTCTTTAAGTTGTGTAGAACTGCCTTAGGCAATGTCCAAATTTGGGAAATGAAAGTTACTTAGTTCCATGCTATCAACAGAAGCAAAGCTCAGCCACTAACAGATTGACTATCTTTGGCAAGGAACTGCCAGTGCAGTTCTCCTGAATCACTCTGGGAAAGAATGGTACTTGGTCTCAAGTACAAAACCCTATTAGGTAGGCTTCACTGTGGTGGTTTGATTAAGGATTTTATGTAGCTCCACTGCCACTTAAATCCCATCCTTCTCTCATTGGAAAAGGAAGTACCTTTCTATAAGTCCCAGCATCACAGAACGCTAGAGCCAAAAGTTGGAAGAAATCTGTTAGTCACCTTTCATAAATCTTGTTGATTTGGTCCCATTACTCTGGAAAGCAATTTGGAATTACACTAAGAAAGTGACTAAAATGTCCATACCCTTTGACCCAGTCCCCCTACCCTCACCAAAGTCCCACGGGTAGGCACAGTCTCTTCTCTTTGCCCTCCTCCAAAATCGATGAATAAAAAGGGCATCATATACACCAAAATACTTATAGGAGCAAATTTTATAATAACTAGAACTGGGGAAAAAAAAAAAAGATACTCATCACTTGATGAAAGGCTAACCAAAGTGGTAAGTGACAAAAAAAACGTAAAAGGAAAGACAAACGAAACAACAAAACCGAAACTAAATGCTGTGAAATTGAAATGGCCAAGCTTGGCCCAAAAAGAAGAGATGAAAATTCACCTCTCAATCTTCTTTGAAGAGGTGGGAGACTATAGGTGTGATACCTAAGGCTGATGTGTTGACTAATTTTGTTTTTTAATACACTTTAACCTTCTGCTTTTGTTCCTTCTCTTCTTCCTATGTTTGCAATAAGGGATGGCTCCCTGGAAGAGGAGGAAGATATCGGGACATGATGAAATAAAACAAAACATAACAATAAAAACTTAATTAAAAGAAAACTCAGGAACTGGTAACAAATGGGCTGCCAGACTTGGCAAGCTTGAACTTGCACTGAATATGCCCATATATACTACACTTCTTAAAATATTTTTTAAGATGGAAACAAATGTCTTCAGGTCAACTTTTACCTTTAAAAACAAATGATCAGGCTTTCTTTCTCCCCTTCCTCCTAGGCTTAATAAGATGAAAATAAAGGAAAGTTACTGGTTATATCAAGCCAATACTGCAGTTGTTATCCTATTACCTGAGTGGAGTTTGAGAGTTGGTTTTTCCACGGCTCCTCTGCGCTGCTGGTCAGGTTTGTGCGGTTATGAGGTAGAGTGAGTGCGTTTCGCTGCAGGTAAGGCACGTTTCCATTACTTCCACTTCCTGTTATGTGATTATTGCCTATCAAAATAGTGTCTGTACTACCCAGCGTTCTTGCTGTACTGCAGGGAACTGGGCCTGCTGGAAAGGGTCCATTTGCCAAAGGCTGTCCAGGGCAGGCTGGACGGATTCCAGGCTGAGTGACATTAGGCACTCTGGTTAGAGCAACTTGTGGTTGCTGACCAGAGACAGAGTTTGTAGGCAGTGATGAGTCAGCTGTTGGCCCATTAGGAATTCCAGTGGCTCGTACCTGTGTAACTCCCGTTTGTCTCATCTATGGAAAAAAGGCGAGATAATTACTCATGTGAACCAAAAGAAAAACAGTATGGTGTTAATATGTAGTCAATATATGATAAATGTATTGCAATGTTTATTGCTTTGAGCTAAAAATATACCTAAAATTATAATTTTTTATAAAGTCAAGCTTTCTAGTATAAGTATTTCTTATATGCTGAATATTTTATTGGAGAACTAGAAAAAAAACTTCATTTTCCTTGCGTAGAAGGAAAGATCAGACAATTATTGTCAGAAATGTTATAACTGTCTTTTATTAGCAGCATTTGATTTTATTCCTTCTACCACTTAATTATACCTTAACTAAAAAGTAAAATTTAAGTATCAGATGTTGGAGAATATAACTGATAGCAGAGAAAGTATGCAGGAGACAAATACCTTAAACTAATGGAAATAAGAAATTTGGCTAAGGTGAATACTCAGAATTTTTCATAATTTCCCAGGAGAAACATTAAATTAAGTCATCTTCAATTATTCAGAAAAAGTCTAAACCAGACAAACTTTGCTTTACATTTTCAACTCTAATCCTTTTTCTGAATTTATTTTGCATACACCGTATCATAAATATCCATGAATATGTTGTATCTGCCTCGTAGAATGAAGGTTTCTTGAAAGCCAGTCTAACTCACTTTTATATCTGTATTACCAAATGCTCTTGTTGTACCTGGCACTGAATAGGCATTTTTTAAAATGCTTGTTCCTTTACTGATTTTTAATGTTTATCTTTTCTCTAAAAACCTATTTCTAATGCTATAAATGAAGTACACATCAAACCGAATTTTAATAAAAACAAGTAGAAGATATTTGTTCTGGTAACATAAGTGGGCAAGAAACAAGACTTAAGATGATTTCAAACTTTAAAAAAATGAGAAAGCATCCCTTATAAGTCCTAAAAAATCACTTATTCTTACCTTATTCACTTATTATTACACTTTTTCTTATCACTTAATTCATACCTGCTGATGTTGTTGCATCAAAACAAACTGATTCTCCAGTTGTTCCAGCATTAGTTTCTGTGCTGGATTTAAATTATTTCTATTTGCACGAAGTTGTTCCAAGTGCTGGAAAAGGGCAAATGGAAGTAAAACCAAAAATCAAAATTCACATATGCCCAATATAAAATGGTTACCACAACTATATCCAGAACAAATAAAAAGCCAGAAAAACAACTTCCAAGCATTCAAAATATTAAATAGCCTCCTTGGTTTTCAATTCAACCTCTGTTATAAATGTTTGACCTATGATAAGTTATATAATCTCCTGACCTCAGCTTCTTTAACTGTAAGACGAAGGTACAGGGCTACGTGTGTCTTCCAAAGTTCCTTACAATGCCACAATTCTATTATTATAGCTATTACTAGATTTAATCATTTGAAGAAAGCAAGAATCATATAAGATAGGTCAAAATCTATGTTTTCTTCCATTCAGAAATGTTTCAAATGGACAGTTCTGATTAATGAATTAGCTTTTCTATGATCTAACATTTTCCAAGAAGACAAAATATTCCCTTAATCTTAAATTTTAATCTAGCTACCCAGAAAGATCCCATATGATCTTATTCATTTAATCTCTTTTATAGGCTTTGATGAAATAGACACTCCATTTATTCAGTGCCTGTGATCTTCTATAAGAACCTAGACTGAGAGTTGGGAGATCTTTGATGCCATCTATTCTGATCTCTCATTTTCAGATGAGAAAACTAAGGTCCACAAAGGCTGAGTGAGAGCTGGATTTGAAGGCAGGTTCTCGTAACTGTTAATCCAGCTTTCTTTTTCCTGAACCACAGAACCTCAAATGGTGTGCTGACATGAACTACTATTCAGTTTTTACGGAAGTATTTTTCAAGTGTTTCCTACACTTAGACATCGTATGATCTGGGTGCCTTCAGTTCTGCTACAGGGGCAGGTGCTGCCTGGGGGACGAAAAGGGGTAAGATGCAATGAACATCACATTTCCTTTCTCTATCCTCTCATATTTCCCTCCAAGCAAAGGGGGTCACAGTATTAGTTAATTTCCCATTGCCAAAAAAAATCAAAATATCTTTATATTTCTTAGCCACTAGAGATCTCATCTGCTCAACAGCAGTCTCTTTGATACCTAGAGTGGAATATTTTCTTAATACCAGTTTACTTATCAAAGTTGCACAATGATGTTGGCTCTAGAGAGACAGCATATTTAAATTGTAATGATAAAACATATAGCACATCACTCCAGTACTGTGTAATAATGATCTATACTTCTCTTGGTTTCGCTATTATCACAAAATAAAGGGAAAAAGAGTGTGTTTGTAGTTAGTATACCAAATATACACAATCAAGATTTTGCCTTATGTCAAGTAACTTTAACACACAATCTCCTGTAATTCAATAAATGTAAAATTAGTCAATGCTTCTACATTCTGGCAATATCTCTACTATGTATTAGGAGTTTGACTCTACCTATGTTTACTTTATTTTCTACCTAGATAACCCCAAAACCCTAAAAGATATGAATATTTCATTTAATCCTCATGGCATACATTCAAGGTAGGTGCCACATTTACAGCTGAGAAAGCAGACTTAAGGAAGCTAAATTAAACTTTTCCCAAGTTCATGAAGTTAATAAATGTCAGTCTAGAGTCAAACTCAGACCTTCTGATTCCCCATCAAGGGTCCTTTCAGTTAAACTTACTAGCACACGTGGCATGTGATGAATTACTGAGACTGGATTTATTTTCAAGGAATAAACTTTCCAGTAATATAATTTTGGGGCAACCTAAACCAAAACAAAACAAAGACCATCTAAACCTTGATATACTCTTTTGCTGGCATACATACCTGTAATTTCTGTGGTGTCAAGCACCATGAATGAACTTGTGGCTGTGCTGGAGGATGTGACACTGTATGGCCACTACTCCAGGTATTGGAAGCATTCTGAAGAAGACATGTTAAAATGTTAAAATGATTAAAGAATATGGTGGTTGGCCCACACAACAATAACTAATAGGGACTAAATGACAATGAATTGGAATAAAATACTGCAGTTTATCTAAGAAATGATTTAAAATACTATGTTCTTTCAAAAGTAACATTATTAAATGGTAAATAATTTGAGAAATTAATACTAAATTTAGGGGGAGGGGAAATCATTAATAGTATATATAAACATATTGATTATTTAAAACCCACCCTCACACCCACCACCCTCAAATTATGAGACAAATGATTCCTTTTTTAAAAAAGCATGCTGTCATTTAGACCCAACATTTTATTTACTTCAGTGCTACTGGAAAGTGATGGTGAAAAGCGTTTTAAAATCTTAGCAGCAGGGAAATGGATAAAATGGCCTGATGCATGTAATCTGATCTCTAGCTTTATTTACGATGATGCTAGGATTTCATGATGAAATAGTGTTAAAAATGTATAATTATCAGAGAAACTCAAACCTTTCACTCCCTGATGTCCACAAGTATAAAAATCTGAACTGATGTTGCAATTTCAAAATCTTCGTGCATTTTGGGTCTGTTTTTGGATTGGGGTTTTCTAGTTCTCTAGAATATATACCTTTGTTGGACTAGATGTTCTTTTCCTCTTGGCAGGACTGGACAGGTCATCTACTTGGCTAGAAGGAATCATGTGTAGTGGCAAGGATTGCTGTGAAATTGGTGTTTGACTGAGGCCTAATACAGGTTCAGTATTTGGATGATGAGGTTTACAAGCCTAAGAATCACAGAAGGAAGACAAAAATATGGTTCTATATACTCTTAATTCTTTCCTTCAAATTAAAACTTTTATAAGCTGCATAATTTTCAAAGCTATGTGGACATAGCTGATTACAATGATTGAAAATCAAAATCAAATGAATTATCAGTGGAGGAATGTGTACCTTCCTTGGGATTTAATTTTTTTTTAATAATATCATCACTGCAGCATTTCTACTTCAGAAATCTCTCTCAAAATCATGAAAATCCACAAAGGTTCTAAATTGGTACCCCAAATTTCTCCCACATTATAGGGAGTATTACCTTGATCTAGAATCCCTTTGTAATTAAATCAAAGGCTTTTTAGTATCAAGAAAGCCAGTCCTGCACTTAGTAAAATAAGCTTGACCACTAAAGATTGAAATAACCCTTAAAGCTGGGCACCTGCAGAATATAACCCAACTTCTCACCTGCTGTGCTGTGTTCATGGCACCCTGCCTGGAGGTAAGCTCTGCGGGAATTGGTAGGCTCCATGCCTCCTCAATACTAGGAAGTAATTTAGTTTTATTCTGTAGACTACCTTGTGGAAGGTTACACAACTGAGCCTAGGAAAAATTATGTAAAAAGCAAATTTAACACAAGCCTACTTTAGTAAGAGCAAGTCCACTAAATCTTCCTAAATGCTGTAGCTAATTATGTTTTAAAGAAAATAGATTCTAAATTTGGGGTTTTAGAAAGATGCTAAGGATAAAGAGGGTAACCAGAATATAAACCTTTGTGAGAATCAGAACAAAGTTGAGCTCTCATAATTATTATCTTATGAAACTTCAAGCAAGAGTGAAAGACAGTGTTTGTGTTCTTTCTCTAAAATGCTATGGAAACTTAAAAATGTAGACAATACATAGAAAAAAAAGTTATGTAAATCAATATTCATCAACTGAGTAAATGTGCAAAAGAGTATATTAGAAATACTTCATATCTCACTTAAAAATGGAACATAAAATAATACTGCAAGCTATGATATGTATACAAAGTATGGAAACAGATCATAAATGCCATGACACAACTAGACAAACTTTCCAGCCATCCACCCTCTTCCTGCCTTGCCTGCTGTGTCATGGGCAAAAATATCTCTTTTTTAAGTGCTATTTAAATTTTACCTGTAAATACTTAATCCGTGCTGCAAGTGCAGAGGTATTACTACAATTTTTGCTCCTAGTTGCATTTAAATAGCATTTAATGGCATCCTGAGGCTGGTTGCAGGACTCATACAGAGTGCCTAGGTCCATCCAGGCTGCAGCATGCCCATGGTCCAATTGTACAGCACATATATAAGCCTGCAAAGCATCCATAGGCTGATTTTGCTGTTGGTATAGCACACTGAAAAAGAGAAAAAGAAAAAAGAAGAAATAGAGAGGAATTAAAAATTCTCCAAAGAGAATTAAGCCCAGCAAGACATATAGCATGTGGTACAGGATGCAAAGGTCTTTGTTTTAATATATAAACAATTTTATTGTTTATCTTATACAATGTCTTACCCTATTGAACACCACGTATCTGCACTTGCTTCTGATTTATCAATTGACTGCCTATAAGATATAAAAGCATCTTGAACTTTTCCAATACTTGAATAGCACCTGAGAGGAATGGGGAAAAAAAAAAATCAAGAAAACTTCATTACTATATTATAAAATGCTTAAACTATTCTAAGGTGCTGTTGTATATTACTACTGAAGTATAAAAGAACACTTAAATTTCCATAAGATGCATTTATATTAACTAATATTTCAACAAACACTTAGCTTGAATAAAAAGTACGGCAGTCTTTTTATAAACAGTGGATAGGTTGAATAAGAGTATTGCACTTAGAAAGTGTCAAAGCCTAAATACTCTTAACAGCACAACATTCCCTAAGAAAGAAGGCAAAAACAACTAACCTGTTTTTAGCATTATATTAAAACACACAGTTATAAACAAAAACAAACAAAAAAAATTATATAGGTAATACTGGTCTACACAAGGCAAGTTATAAATTTACACTATGGCTCCCAAGGAAAAATCAACTAAAAACAAGCTCTTTAATTTTTAGGTAACAAAGATTCTGGGAAGTATTTTTCCAAAATTAAAAGAAACTGTATAAAATTAGCACCATGAATTATAAAATCATAAAATAGTCATTTGAGAATGGACTAACATTATAGCAAAAATTTTACTTCAAAATTTAAAGATAACTTACAATGACACAATTCCTACACACTGTGTGCTTATTGAAGCATTATTTCGGTGGATCTGTACTCATCTCCATCAGTTCAAGAAACAACTTATATATGTCTTTTAATTCTTTGCAAAAAGTGTTCATACCACACAGGACCTTTCCAATGTGGGATTCTTTAGATCTTTTCCATTTTATGAGTGCCAGTGTTGCACTTGGGATGTCTAATCTTATCCTCTGCTTTCAGATGATCAGCTTACCTAACTTTTGATACCATAGATTTTTGCACAGATACCCCTTATTTCTCAGTCCTAGTTTCATCAAGCTCTGGAACACTGCAGAATCACTGAAAGAACTAAAACCATCTATATAAGAAAACCAAAGTAGATTAAGAATGTTTATGTGCAGACTAGTAGTCAGATGCAGTAAGAAGATCAACCTATATATAGAGTGGGTCCACCTGTACATATATGTTGCAAGACAACATTGATGTACAACGAAGTAGGCCAAACATTGAACAAGCAAGCAGGCTAGATTGTCTTTGGGAAATCACACAGTGCTTTAATGATAACACCAACCTTTATCCTGGGTGAAAAAATCTCATCTTGTTAACAATATTTGGCCAACAATACTGTATATCAGTCTCCTAAAAATTAGTTTCAGGTCACTCACATGTCAGAGGGAGATATATCTCAGGCTACAAAATTATACTAATGAATAATTACAGAGAAGAGGCATAAATGCTATCATTAAGGATATATGTTACTGAAAAAAGGGGATTGATTTCTTGAAAAGTGTCTATCACACATTAAGCATTATTTTTAAATGAGTGAGCAAGATCAATGGATAACTGATGAACTGCCTATTTTCTCAAGAGCATGTATGTCAAAAATGCCAGAGGAAGGCCACCAAATATATTGGGTAGAAGTAAATGTGTAGATTTTATTGGAAGTCATGGACAACAGTCATAACAATTTAAGATGTGGATAGAATGTGATCTGCATTAACCACATTAGACAAGATCAGATTCATTAAAGTATTTTTCCTTCCCTTTTTCTGGGATAACTTGAAAAATGATTTGCCGACGCTTTCAAAATTGTATAATGGTCAACAAAGATTTCCTTGATTCATCTGGCCATTCTTCTCCACTCTGTCTTAAGTGTAAAATCAACTTTTTCAGATCTGCATGAGAAACTGAGGTCAAGAGTCCAAATGTTCCACTCTTGTTGACAATAAGTAAAAGTTTTCAGAGAAATACCAACAATTTGTCCCATTTTCTGGTTATCTATTGTTCTCAAGGGTGTCTTCATAGCTCTGAATGCTTTACGGGAGACTAGATCACTTGATTCTACTGATTGATTTCTATATGCTTCTCTCCCCTCCCCCATTGTTTTCAAGTGGGGACCATTTTCCTCTGTGGTGTTTTACAATTAAGTTTGAATTCCACACAGGTTTTATTCTATACTTCAATTTCTCCATATTTGGCAAGAGCATGTGTTCCCTGGCCAAGATAGTTCCTAGGTTCTTCTGGCCACCTGGTTGTAGTGATTGCTCTATATAGTTTTACAATAAATGATAATACTCAAGGTCAGTATTTTTGCCTTTTCACACTTTTCTGTATTGACAATTCATCTGAATACGTCAGGTGGAAGGACTTGCAATTACATGAAGGAAGTTCTCATCTTTATCCTTTCTTGTAATTTGATGCTTATTTTGACTTTTGTTCTACTTGAACTAACCTACGGTCTGACTACACAGTTTTCCATCAATTTCATTTGGGGGGAAGGAGGAGGTTAGTTGACATTCATTCTGTTCTGTCTTCTAATCTGTCCAAAACAAGAACTTATGATATAAAGACATGAAGTTTTGATGTAGTCAGCAAGTCTTTGACCTTTCTCATTCCTAACAGCTGATTCAACAACACTTAATTCTTCCTTGTGTCAACTTTCTCATTAAAATCCATGACTATTCAAAGTGTATTTTTCACTTGGTTTGAAATATTTTGTCAAATTGTTTTTCTACCTTTTCATTCTCTCCAACAGATGTAGGCTCATAAGCCATGATTATCTTCATGGTGGCCTCTTTGATTATACCCATCATGAGCACTATAAGGAGAAATGATGAAGTATCCACGAAAAGACTTTTATTATTGCCTTTGGATGCACAATGAAAACAACTCTATCAACTCCACAGTTTCCTACTTCAAGGAGTCTGTGAACCATTCTGCTATTTAGAGGCAACACGGTGTTGTTGTTTGCTTTACTTTTTCATGGGAATATCAATAATGTTGTTCACTTGTATAAGTAGTATGTCATTGTGTTGGTAAACGGACAACTATATACTCAGAGTGCTAGCATTTATAGATGGCCAACATTTATAGATGTCTAAAAATTTTGTTTTTTAACACTCTTTTCCACCACTGTAATGTTTATATGAAAAACTAGGCCAGACTATTGGTGAAAAGTCTCTCCATGCTTAGAAAATAGGTATGTGGATCAACTCTGATGACCTTTTCTCATCCTCATTTCTGACTTCTCTGTGGCATATGGCACCACTTACCATCCTCTGTCTCTGTCTCTTCTCTGGGTTTTTGTGACAACAGTGTTCTTTCTTCATGTTTCGCCTCCTACCAGTGTGACTTTATCAGCCGTATCACATCCACTAGGTGTGGAGGTACGGTCTCTTATCTATCCACACCTGATGATCTCAGTAGTTCCCACTGGTTTACCCATACGATACACAGATTTATGTATCCAGCACCACTGTTTTAAGCTCAAATTCAGCACTGCCTTTTGGGCATTTCAATCACCCAACCAGGTAAAAAGAAAATTTAGTAAGCACTTACTATGTGTGAGGTACTATGCTAAGTGCTGGGGATACAAAGAAAGGCAAAAATATATAAAGAGTTTAAATAAGAATTCATCTTTCCCTCAGAACTCACCTCTCTTCTGAACTTTAATAAAAAGGCACCACCATCTTAAATCTAATCTCTCAGGTTTATTTGCATTGTGCTTATTATTGACAATATACACTCAAACCACATATACCATCTTTCTTTACATCTCTTCTGTTTCCTTCTCAATCAACGAAATGGAGTCCTCATTATCTCTTTCTTCGAGCTTTACAATGGCCTCTAAATTGGTCTTCCTGCCTCAAATATTCCTCCTTTTCAAACCATAATCCACACAGCTGCCAAAGTGTTATTTTTCCATAACCACAGGCATTATCATGTCACTCCCAAATGAAATAGATGCTCATATTTCCTTATGTCTTTAACATAAACTCCTCTATTTGGCATTTAAAGTCCTTTTAGTTTTCTTGCAAATTAACTTTCTAAACTATGTATTCATGCCTTGTGTGTTCCCGCATATTAGAGTCTAGTAAAAAAGGAGTGGAAAAAGTCAGATTTCTCAAAGATTTCAAAATATGCAATAGGGAAACTGGTGAAGAGAAAAGTCATGAGAGAGAACTGGTTTTGGAGGTTAGATGAGTATTATTTTAAAATATATTGAGGTGACGATAGCACTTTCAAGTAGAATTGTCAGGTAACTGGAAAGGAAAGACAGGAGTGCAGGAATGGTCAATGATTTAAATTTCTATTTGGGAGTCACTCCGAACTGCTATTTCTTTACAGAATGGAAAAAAGTCAAGTTTTATTCATGCATGGGAAAGACTACAGGGAACACTGAGGGAGAAAAGAGAATGGGCCATACCATGAAAGATGCTTTGAAGTCTGAAAAAGAAATCTGCATTTCACTTGGTAGGTGGCTAGGATACACTGAGGGCTTGGGGGCAATGGAGTCCAGAGTAGAGTTCTACTTTAGAATGATTAATCTGCTAATTGAACATAGATTAGATTAGAAGAAAGAGAAGCCATAGGCTAGAAGAGTTGGGAGGGTACTGCACTAACCTACTCAAGTGGTAATGGTGGTAAAAATTAATTAAAGGGAGATGGTCAAAAGAAAATAAGCCAGATGTGATAGTTTTTCACCCGTGAGAAATGAAAGGGATTAAAATATTTGCTAATCGTGGAGAAAAGTAGAAAGTAAAAAATTCCCTAAATGTTGGTTCCATTAAGAAAAATATGAATTTCCCTACAAAGTATAGCCAAAGAAGAATCTGCTTTTAATATGATCATTAAAAACCCCATCAAAAACCAAAAAGAAGCAGCATATTCAATGGGGATACAATAGCAGTTTTTTTCAATAAATATATAAATAAAGCTGTCTACCCACACTGCTATTAATTCATCTAGTTCTAGAAATGCTAATAACAGCAAGAAGAGAAAAAACTATGCAAGTATGTCCAAACAAGTTATATACTCCAATAAAATAGTAAATAATTAAGAGAGAGAGAGGGCACTAGAATTAAGAAGCCTTCCTAGAGAATATGGGATTTTAGTTGAGACTTAAAGCAAACCAGGGAAGACTGCAGGTAGAGCTGAGGATAGAGAGAATTTGACAAATGGAGGGCAGCCAAAGAAAATGCCCAGAGTTGAGGGACGGAGTGTCTTATTTGTGGAAAAAAGGGGGTCAGTGTTACTGGACTGAAGAGTACATGGCAGGAAGTAAGGTGAAAAAGAACTGGAAAGGTAGGAGGGAACTAGGTTATAAAAGGTTTTGAATGCCAAACAGAGGATTTTTGTATTTAATCTGGAAGGTGATAGGAAATCACTAGAATTTATGGAGAAAGGGGGTGACATGGTCAGATATGTTTTAGGAAAACCACTTTGGAGCTAAATGGAGGATGGACTGGAGAGAGACACAACTTGAGGCAGGCAGACCGCAACAGTGAAGGCATGATGTAAGAAAAAATTAGCATTTTGAGAGATGTTGTAAAGATGAAATCAACAGTTCTTGAGAGATAGTGAGGAGACCAGGATGACATCTAGATTTAGAGCCTGAAAGACGAGGAGGCTAGTGTTGACCTCTAGATTAATAGTGAAGGTGGGGGAGGAAAAATAAAGAGAAAGATGATGAGTTTAGTTTTGGACATGTTAAGCTTAAGATGTCTACTGGATATCCAATTTCGGATATCTGAAAGGTGGTTGGAGATGTGAAAATGGAGGTCAGCAGGAAGGCACAAGAGGTGGATTTGAAAACTGTCAGCACACAGATGTTATTATATTCACTGAAGCTGATGAAATCACCCAAGTGAAATACCAGAAAGGGAGAAGACAGCCCAGGACAGAATCCAGTAGGACAACTAAGGTTAGAGGATGCTATCTGGAGGAGGATTCATTGAAAGAAAAAGCGAAAAAATAGTCAAATAGGTAGGAGACTCAGGAGAGAGAAGTGCCCCCAAAACTTATTAAGTGTCAGTGTCCAGCATTACTCAAAACTCAGGTCTTCTGATTTCTAATTAATACTATTACCTCTACAGGACACATACTGTTTTCTCATCTATCTGAAAGTTTTCTAATTTTGTGAATAATACATTTTCCGGGTACAATTTTAAAGCCAAGATCTATAATATTACATGTATCTAAATAACTGTATCTGTCAAATATCAACCTGTGACTTGAGGGGGAAAAAGGAAAACAAAAACAAAGTTTCAAATAAAACAGAGAGTGACTTAGAAAATGAAGGGACAATTATAGGCAGAAAATCTGCATTTAAGTGTCCTACTTATTCTAGATTACAAACCACACACAGCTTATCAATATGCATTGGTGGAAGTAGATTCTACACTGTGATCTTCTGACATCATTTATGAATCAAAAAAAATAGTAAGGCTTAACATTTTAAAAATTCTTAGATTAAAAACATCAAAATAGAGGTATTAATTTTGCTCATGTAGAAACTTTTAAATTTCATGTATTCAAGTTTCCTTTCCTTTGTATTTGAAGGTTGTTCTCGTGGTTGCTACTAGAATCTTTTGTTTTTCAATGGAATTGTTAAATTTAATCACTTGTGTTTTTTTGATGATTTTAGCTTTTGCACGAGGTGACCTATGCATTCTTACAATTGGCATTTTATTTTTTGTGTTCAAAGGTTCTTTACAGTTTCCTTGTGTTATTTCTTACATTATGGTGGTTCATGTTTTTTGACTTGTAGTGTTCTTCTGGGAGACCTGTAATTTATATGAAGCTTGTCTTCAATATCAATGTGTTTTGAATACTAGTTCAAAGTTGCTGGGGTTTTTTTTTTTATTTACTTTGGCAATTATTTTTTGTTAGGCAGGCCATGAATTCTGCTCTGACAATTCTTATTTCTTTATTAAACAACTCAAGAAAAAACATGTTGTAGTTCTACAAAAAATCCACAGGGTCTTTTGTCTCATTAGGTATCAGATTATTTTCCTTTACTTTCCAGTATTTAATCAGAGATGCTCAAACTAGTTTACTAATAGATATCAAGGGCATATTTCTACTCTTAATGTCTTCCTTGTTGTTTTACCTGCTTACATTCAAGGTCCTTAAGTTTTCTTCCATCTGGTATCTTTGGTAGTTCCAGTCCTTTTTTCCCTTTAATTTTTTCTATTGCTTGCTTTCTGACCTCCTCCACTCAAATGGTTATTTCCATGGGGACTGCATCTTAAAGCATCTTAGTCTCCTCCTATGCTGGGGAATTCATGGTTCACTAGCCAAGGTCTTCTCGTTAAGTGACTTTTGGGAACACAGACTAGCATCACCTGAATACTGGGCTCTTTCCCTAATGCTTAGTGGAATGCCACATAAACCTTTTTCACACTGTATTCACCTGTATATCACTGTACTTTGCCCTATACACTCAGTTCTTTAGGCTGGCAGTAAGGAGAACTGCCATGCATTGCCACTGCTGCTTGGGTAGCTATCTGTCGTTTGGAGTTTGGATCTGAGGCTTGGGGAGGAGGGTGGCAGTTGGGAAGTGGAACTGAGGTCTACTATAAACCTAGGCATGAATGCTGCCCAGTTATCTTTTTTCTTTTGGTCTCCTGTAGACATCTTTTGCAGCAGAGAATATTTTCATAGTGTTGGCTGTCAAGGACACAGTAATTTCTGTGCAATGTGGGGTTTGGCTCTCCGGGCACTAAAAGGAAGAATTTGGGGTGGGGTAGGGGAAAGGGGTTGTATACGTGAGCACATTGGTTGTATTTTGTTCCAAGCCCATGGAGTGGGAACATGGTAGGCAGTAGGAAACAAGGGTACTGAGTAAGCATGAGTTAGGCATCAGTTCACAGAGATTTCGCCATCTTTTAGCTTCCCAGTATCTTAGACCAGGGCTGTCAAACCTTAGGTTTTTATTGAAACAATAGACAATATATTTTGATTTGTCATTTTAGTGAGAGCTCTGGGGTAGCTTGGCTGCATTTACTACAGCATTTATGTAAATTTCTATGCTTGCAGGCGGGCCGCATAAATCATACCATGGGCTGCATTTTGGACAGCCGTATCTTAGATCATGGAGACAACTGAAGTTACTTCATCTTTGGTACATAATATGTTTTAGACAAGTTGGAAGGACTGTAACAGAAAATATCTAGACTTTCATTTTGTTGGTCATATGACAACTATTTTTAGTTTCATATAATCAAAATTAACTATTTAAACACTAATAATAGCAAGAACATACACAATATCTACTTTATGCTAAGTGCTTTATAGATATTATCTCATTGGATCCTTACAACAATCCAGAGAGATGCTTTCCCTTAGTAGCCTGGGAATCAGACATAAAGGTTAAGTTACTTGCACAAAGTGGCACAGCAAGTTTATGAGGCTAGATCTGAACTTAGGCATTCCTGGCGCAAAGCCTAGTACTGCATCCAACTTGCCATTGTCCATTAGTCATAAATCTATCCCTGTAGAAAGATGGTTAAGCTAATGTCCCACTGGCAGAGCTGAGAAATGCTTCATATGAAGAAAAGGACTAAAATAGATTGAGAAGATTTTTACCATTCCCTGGTTGTATTTTACTACAAGCTTTTAGATTAAGCTATTTTTTTTTTTACTACATTTTTTCAAAGTTCTTCTCTGACTATGCTTGTAAAGGGGTTTGGGGTTTTGGTTTTTTTTTTTTTAGCTTTTTTGTTTATATGTTTTTTATTCATAAATTTATCAGGATAAGATGGTAAGTGATTGGGGAAAAAATATCTTTGCATCAAACATCTCTAATAAGGGTCTAACGGTATCCAATGCATATAGGAAAGTGACAGAAGTATATATAAAAAATCATTCCCCAAAAAGTTCTAAAAATAACTGCAAACTACTAACAACTAAAAGTGAACCAAGTCACTAATCATAAATTAGAAATGTAAATCAAAACAACTCTGACTTTTCACCTCATAGTAATAACTTAGGAAAGATACCAAAAGATGTGAATAGTAAATGTTATAAATAATAAGAGCTAGCATCTATAAATTGCCAACTACATGCTAGGTATTTTACAAATATTATCTTATTTGATTCTCTCAACAACCCTGGGAGGTAGGTGGTATTGCTATTATCCACATTTTAGGGCAAACAGCTACTAAGTGTCTGAGATCAGATGGAACCATGGGTCTTCTCAACTTCAGGCTCAGTGCTCTACCCACTGAACCACCAAGGTCCCTTGTTGAAGGATTGGGGAAAGACAGAAAAGTAGAAATTCCCTGTTGATGAAGCATAAGTTGGTCCAATCATTCTGGAAAGGAAATAAAAATTATGCTAACCACACTATTCCCTTTGACCTCAAAATCCCAGTGCTAGGCATCTACTACGAGGAGCTTAAAGACAGAAGGAGAGGTCTAATAAACATTACAATGTTTTCAGCATCCCTTTTGCAATAACAAGGAGCCAGATACAGAAGAGATATCTATGTGGGAATGGCTAAGCAAATTGTGCTACACACATGAAAAAAGAATGATTATTGAGCTATAAAAATGATGAATATAAAAGACTATGATAATGTTTATAAGAAGTGATAAAAAGTAAAGCATGTAGGAAAAGGAAAATAATAAAGATGGTGACAATAACAATGTAAATGAAAGATAAAAATTAGTAATAAAAAGCTCCCCCCAGCCCCCAAAAAACCCTGAAGTTTGTTGAAATTCTCATGAACAAAGCTGACCCCAAAGAACAAAATATGACAAGTGTATGGAACAGTACGTGTAATTTAAAGTTTGTCCGTGGTGTTTGCCTTGCTGAACTATTCTTCCCCCTTTTTTTCCTATTATTTATTACAAGGGATGAGTCATCATAGGGAAATGGAACAAAAGCCAAGAAGATTTCGGATATATAGTGGATGCATACCTCTGGACAAGTCACTTAACTTCCTTCTAAGGAAATAATAACTTGTAACAGAAAGTACCAACTTTATTTCCTCACATAGGAATTCTTTGTACCAATAAACTCAAGGTCAAATTTCTGTCCCTAGTTATGAAACTGATGGTAAAGGGAGAGAGAAGATTTATTAAGAAATATAAGTGACATTAAAAACATCAAGGGAAAAACAATTTGGACAGTATCAACAGGTGGCTTTTCATTAAATCAAAAGGCTCATAATTAAACAAAAAATACATTTACCACTCTATCAAAGTAGGAATTTTACATGGTGTCACTTTATGAATAACTTATACTTGAAAACAAATATTCCTTTCTCAAATCTGACATTAGTAATGTACAAATTTTCAAAAAGTAAAATTACTCTGACGTAAAACATAGGATTATGTAGTAAATTTAGGACAAGGAAAACTGAAGCAGAAAATAATAGCACAGAACATAGGATTAACACAAGGGACAAATATAAAGAGAAAGGTAGCTGTAGGAAATCAAAGTTTAAATAGAAAATCAAATAATATGTCACTTTAATTTTTTTAAAATTTGTCATTAGATAATTTTAAATTCATTTTTAAGTGTATTTCTTTAGCATAAAAGATAGATACTCTTAAAAAAAATGACAAGAGACAATATTCTAGTCCTACCTTTGCCTTATCTAGATTTGTGAGCTTGGCACATTGCTGAGTCTGCTTCTTGATCTTTAAAAGTGAGTTGTATTAGATTAGGGATTGTGGCCTCAGGTCTATGACATTGGGTTTTTTTTTTTTAATTCTGATAACCATTCTTTTATGTAATTAATTTTCTAGTAAATCTATTTATTTGGTAAATCAAAATATCTTATTCTATGAAGGGGTAATATACAGTTTCAATATACTGCCAAAGGGGTCCATAATAAAATAAAGCACCCCATACTAGAAAATCTCTCTGCCAAAAATAAAAACCTTTTCTGTTGTGTCTTTAAGGTAAGTGATATGTTCCCACCTTAAGTAAGAAAAATGAGATTGAAGATAATAATATCCTAAAAGTACCTGTTAGGCATCAAAGCCAAATCTACCATCACTGACATCCCAGTCTATGCAATATAAAATATGAAGAAAAACTACACAACTAGGCAAAAAAAAAAAAAAAAAAAAGCAAAGCTAGCTGATTAAGAGAAAGGTGAAAACGATTATTAGTTACAATTAGAGAGTTAAGATCCAACTAGTTCCGTTTAAGACTGTAAAGAGAAAAACAATGAAATGAAAGCCAAGGGAACAAAAGTAATAACAAAAGAGAAAAGGTTAAAAACTAAGGCTGGTCAGCAGGAACAGGAGGTAATACTATAAGAAATCATATGAAAATTAGAGGTATATGGGGGGTGGGGTTGGGGGTAACCTATCACACTTTATTCAAAATTATTTTACAGGGAAAATGCACTGATTAGTTATAAGGGTAGAAATTAGTATTTTGAAATGAGAATACAAATTCCCAATGTGGAATTAAGAAAAATCCTTAAAAAATACTTAGCAGAACTCACCTTCCAAGGAAATACCAAGACTGGCCAGAGTTAGGATCTGCCTCTAGAGATTTTTGGAGATACTGAATAGCATAGCTTTCCTTGGTGGCTTTGTCTTCCAGCTGATCCACAGTGTGATGCATCCACCCTACAATAAAATGTCAGAAATAATCACCAAAACTAAATTATTTAAATGGTTGTCTTGTGTGCATTAATAAAAAAAACAAACAACCACACCACCCTTTACCCAACCTCTCTCCAAAAAAGCTTTCAAGGGAAGCTTCAGTGGCTCCCTTTTGTCTCTACAATAAAATACAACACTCTCAGTCTGGCTTTTAAAGTCCTACACATTCTTGTTCCAGCCTACCTTTCCAGGTTAATTACATATTACCATTCTTCATTCAGTCTGTATTCTATACAAAGCTGGCCTTCTTGCTGCTTCCTAAACATGATGCTCAATCTCCAGTCTCCATGGATTTTGCACAGATTGTCACCTATACCTACAATACTCTCCCTCCTCATGCTTAAACTGCAGAATTCCTAGCTTTCTTCAAACATTACCTGACAGAGGAATTATATCTTGATCATCACATTTCCTCTAGTGTTCTCCCCTGTAATGCCTTATGTACCTTATATTTCATTTTCTTTATGCATGATATTCTCCCCAATAGAATGTAAACTCCTTGAAGGAAGGAACTATTTTTTTTTGTTTGAAACCTTAATGTCTAACACAGTGACTGACATACAAAAGAAGTTCAATATACGCTGTATGACTCAATGAATTTATTTTCTATAAAAACTAAAAACATTAATTTAATTTTCCAGTTTCAGATGGACCTCTGCCACACTGCTAACACTGTATGGCAACAAGGGTGGTGGTCAAGGGGGAGTTACTAAGTCAATGAAAACTTGGTATAAAATGTTAACACCTTTCCTTTGGGTTTTAACTTAGTAAAAAGCAAAAATGTCAGTATTCTAGAGACAAGAACCTAAGCTGAATATGGAAAAATCTTAACTTTAGACCTACATCTATCACTAAATTAGCAATATGAACTTAAGTGATTCACAAGTTTACTGTAATTCAATTTCTGCATCTGTCAAAAAGTGATTATATTTGCTACCTTACATAGTAGTTATAAGCATAAAAAGCAGATGACAGGCAAATAAAGTGCTTTGAAAAGTTATAAATACTACACAAAGATAAGGAATTATTAAGCACTTTTATTTGTTGGGTTGTTACCAAAATACAAATAAAAATCTATTTTAAAAAAATAACAAACTTTAGGTGTAGTGTAATCTTAAATTCACAGTCCAGTTCTACAAATTCGTATTTTTAATTACACAGCGGACAGTCCTATAGAACTTAATGGCTTATGAAACAAGAACCACAGACACCAATTAATCTAACATTCAGTTTCATAAATAAGGAAATTAAAGGACTAAGGAGGTTAACTGGAAGACTTGAACTCAGGTTTCCTGACTCCTAAACCAATAATTTTCCAGTAACTATCTCATGCAAAGCAATCAGAATTTCTAACTGATCTGAATGTACCAATTGTTCATTTGGCATATTAGAAATCATACTGTAATAGGAATGCTGGCATATTTTCCCCAACCTGAGTACAGACTAAAACCAGTACTGATTTTCACCATTGACTTTTCTTCTCTCTCCCACCCCACCAAAATAATGTAGCTTAATGCAGTAGAATAAAATAAGTATATTTCTTAGTGATTTTTTCTAGTATTTCTAAAAATTTCAAATTTGAAATAATAAACACAAATATGGCAAAATTTTGTAGCCTCTCCTTAGAAGAAACTGAGGTTAGAAAACAATTCGACAAACAATTGTGAATACCCTAATTCAGTCTTTAATTTCTAAGACATAAATGCCCTTCATGAGGATGTTTTATGCAACTAAAAATCAGAAATGTGCTATTATAAAAATGTGCTATGCAAGCTAAATTTTAAAACTGCTTCCTGCTACAACAAAATAATGAGAATATACCTTCTGCACATAAAAGGTACAACTCATATCAACATGGTCACAGTAGCTTTTTTAAAAAGTTTATTATATTCAAAGATCTCCCTCTCCGAACTTCCTATTCTGATATCTAACTGATCATGCCATCAAGTTGTCTGGCTTCTTAGAAGCTTTAATCTGTGACATACAGTTCCTACTAAACTGTAAAAGTTCAAGGACAGACCAGGCAATAGGCTATTATCTGCAGATGAGCCAAAATTAAAAATTCATGGAAACTGATCAGTAAGTTGGTCACTAAGGGATAATTTTCAAAAAGGTTTTTTTTTTTTTTTTTGGGGGGGGGGGGAGCGGCCACAGCAATTCATGAAATCATGAGCTATGGTATGGAAAAATATCTGTGAAAGAAATGTCCATAACAATGAACACAGATTTTCATTAAAACTAAATTCTAAATCAATCATGAAGTCACAGAAAAAATGTCTTTCATTTTGCAGTATTTTTATTTTTAAAAAGTCATTAATAATTTTCAAAATAAGTTAATTATTCTATTCCATTCTGTTGTAGGTAACTTCAAATTTGTAAAGGCTATCTTGCCCCTTTGATCATGTTTCAAAACACATGATAACAGAATTTCTCATCTACTTGATACATGAACATTGAAGTGGTTGCACTACAAAACTTGATTCTTATGGTAACTATTTCCAAATGTTATGGAGGTTCAAGTAAAAGTGAAGGATAAAACGACCCTTACTATCCCCACCTACCAGCTCTGCTGTCAGTTTGCTATTAGTAATGGGAATAGAAGCTGCAATGATCTCATTAGTTGGTGCACAAGGGGCAGTGACAAGCTGCATTACAGTTGGGTTAAGCTCAGCTGCTAATATAGCAGGTATGTAAAAAAAAAATGTGTTTTTTTAAAAGGTAGGTTTACTGCTTGTACATCAAAATATGGAGTAAGCAGTTGCCACTTATTGTTCCAATCCATTTAAGAGTATAAAATATACTAGCATCAGAACATACAATAGACAAAACTTCACAAATTAGCATCTTCCCTATTACTAATTTCTTTAGTAAAATTAGGAGGATAGGTACTACAAGCGAAACCTGTATACTGTACCCAACAACTGACTTTATTAATTTTTATTAAATAAATGACATTACATAAATGGAACTAAAGCAGGTAGCCTGAGAGGGACAGTTATAAACAGTCAATGAGAAAAATGTCAGAGTGGAGTATGGTTATAAGCTAACTAAAGGTAAATAAATACTGCCTATGAGGGACAATGAAAATTAGATAAAGTTCTAATATATTTACCTCTAATGTTTTACGTTGCAAAATTGGAATTAGTGAAGAGAAACTTTCTCAATGAAAAAATGAAAGGTGTGTTTCAACTAAAGATAAAAGACAATTTCTGTAAATAAACTGCCTAGGACAAAGCATTATTTCCACACTATGCTTTTGCTCTCTAAAACACTAATGTTTCTAAAATACAGTACAAATAATACTAAAAGAATTCATATGGTAGAAAAGAAAATTGAACTTACAAGTGCATTTAAAATTCTGTTAAAAATAGTACCATCAATATTAACCAAAACATACAAATTGGACAAGAGCATCTTAAAATGGTATAAGGGTAAATTATACTCTGAAAACTGCTCTAGCAAAAAATTATATGAAAAGATAATCAAAGTAACACCATCCAATTAAGTATAAAAAGTAAAAACTTTGTGAATAAAATAAAGATCCCTATTTCATGAAGTCCTGTCCTCTTTTTCTTATAATGGTAATACTAAAAATAAATATTTTTTTAAATGGCAGGTATCTTATTATTTTGTGTGATCCTGGCCACTTCACCTTCTCACCTTTAAAATGAACATGGTTTCAGAAACTATAGTGGTTTGCTGAAGCCTTTATGATTGATTCATAGATAAAATGTTTCCATTGGCATTTACTATGGATAAAAACCATGAAAATTTGGCAATGCTTTATTTAACCTCAGTAAGTAAGCTTCTTAAATGAATCGGTGAATGGGTTTCTGTTTAAACTACAGTACTGATAAAAGTAAAAACTAATTCTATACAGTGGATTTCAAATAAATGTGCTAGGAATGTTAAGCAAAAAGATCAAAACAACCACCTAAAATATCCAAATAGAAAGGGAATGTGTTATTAGGGGTAAACCAAAATATTTTACATACCTAACTGTTGTAAGACAGTTGCTTTTACTTGTGCAGGAAGGTTTTCTGTCTGCAAAAGTTGTTCATAAGCTTCCTTTGCAGAGTGATACTTTCTCTGCAGAATGGATGGAGGGGAGGGGAAAGTTAAAGAAAAAGTAAATGAAACTTGATAACCCTTTAAATATTACTCATTAATAGAGATATTTACAAAGCACTGGAACCAATTATTTTAATTTTTTTCACCTCGAAAAGTTATTAGACATTTTATTTATTGTGTAAAACTCTTTTACAATTTAATCAATACTGGTTAAAATATTTAAAGCTATTTAAAAGGGAAAAGTACAGAATAATTCCCTGATGTTGTTAGTTATACCTCTATATAATTGACAACCTAGCCTCCAACTAGTAGCCCAAATTTTAGAATGCCAAGTTACCTATTACATCTAGCATTCAGAATTACATAGTAGCATAAAAAACTGAATAGCCTATTACTTATCAATTTGCTATTATCCCAAAAGATATAAAAGAAGTAATCTAATATTCTTACTACTTGCCTATGTATACAATTCCTTTAAAAGCTGATATTCTCCACCCTAAATTATCCAATCTGCCAAAAATCTTTCTAATGATTAACAGGCCAGATAAAAAATAAGGTAGAGAGGCAAAATGGTATCCCTATTCTTAATCAAGTTCTGGAGGAACTGAAAAAAAAATTTTAATCCAACATATTGAGTCACTTTTACAGGATATAAAAGATAAAATTACAATATAGTGGGCTATATGGTTGGGCAATGTTTAAAAACATTAAATTTGTAAATAATAATCTATCTTGCTTTATCAGTTATAAATCCAAACCGCTTGAAGAAAGAAGGCTTTAAAATCTTAATTACTTTTCTCAGAAGCCTAAGAACCATGGAGCCTTTTAAGGAAATGCCTATCATATCAATAAACATCTCTCTCTCTATCTCTCTCTGTTGGTCTGTCTCTCTAACTTGATCTTTATGGAACTGATTTTTAAAAGCTCTATGACCTTAGGCAAGAGTCATAACACTTGTGTCTTAAGTTTAACCATCTGTAAAATAGTTAAGATGATTTGACTTCTCTAGCTCTTAAGAGTTGTGGTGAATGAGATAAAAGTGTTTCTAAAATGTAAAAAGCAAAAAATGAATTCGAAGTATTACTGAACATTTCACTATTAGAAAAGGAGTATCAGAGTTTACTTACATTATTAGTCTACACTCAATAAGCAAACAGGTCTAGAAAGTTATCTCTTGCTTTAAAGTGTCAATGCATACTTCTTAGCATCAAACTTTTCAAATAGTAAGTGCTCAATATTTCTTATCAGACTGTTTCTGGATACAACACATGTTTTATTCAGGTCTATCCATAGCTTCACATTGACACCTTGCGCATCACCAAAACACAGTACATTAACTTATGATTACATACAATTGGTTTTATTAAACCCCACCCCGGCCCCCATCTTTCCCATGAACTTCACATCTGGTTTAAAAGAAAAATCCCTCTCTTCCTTAAAAGCTGAGGAAAGCACCAAATTAAATGAAAATGGGAATTATTGCTGAGCACAAATTTAAATTAGTTACAAAACAAAATAAGGAAATAAACTGTTAAAAGTATTATGGTTCAAAACAAATGAGCTATTCCTTGTAATGTCATAGGCCAGTCCATATAACTAGGGAAAGATCACAAGTAAAATATGTTATAGCTTAGTAATTAAACATTGCTATATTAGGTAACCTTAGGAGGCCAAAAATGGAACTCATGAGTTTTCTGCTACAAATATGGCAAGCAAAAGTAAAAAATATGCCCCATTAAATGTACTTAAGAAAAAAAAAACCCAGCAGAATTCAAGGAAAAATCCTTAAATTCAGTATATCAAAGGATTTTCTACTCCATAATACTAACTTAAAACCCCAAACTTTGTAGGTCTATTAAACAAAATTACCCTGAGGATCCTACAGTGGGTACCCTCAGAGGCCATCTTGCTCAATTTTTTCACTTTATTGAAGCCTTGAGTGATACAATGACTTGCCCAGGGTCACAAATAAGAAAGCAGCAGAACAGAAAACTGAACACAAGTCTCTGACAAGGCAGTACTCTTGCTGGGTACCAAGTTCTGCCCCCCGCCCCGGTGTAATGTCACCCACTATTTACCAAATAAACAAAGATACATTTTTTAAAAAGTGATTTACTAACCACACCAAAACCTCAACTGAAACACAAAACCACCAAATAAACAACTTTTCCTCCACAAATCAGGTAAAGGCAAATTCTTGACCTTAAAACACATGGTCCAGGTCTCTAAACCAAATATTTTCACAATGGAGACAGAAAGATTGTTATGTTCGAAGAGAAAAATCTCTTACTAACTTTCTCTTTAAGGAAATAATTTGCTGATAAAGAAGTAGTAGATGCCAGTCATTAACCAGGCATATGAAAAGTCAGGGGAAACTTCACATTCAGTAACACTCAACCTTCAAAGCTTGTATTTTCTAGAGGGCACAGCAAAGCTTTGAACATGAAAGGACAGGAAGGTAGAGCATTCTAAGAAACAGCCAGAGAGGTTTCAAAAAGTTCATACATTTTACATTTAATAGAGAAGTTTCTCACTTATTTACTTTAAGTACTGTTACATGAAATTCTTACAAGCCGGGTTGTCTAACCAGAGAGCAAAACACAAAGAACAAATTAGAAGGTGACAGAAGCTGTGCGGTATATTACAGAATTAAGTTTATTTTCAAGATTATGACTTCTAATAATCAATAGTCACGTAGAAAATACATTTTCAGCACTGCATCTATTCTATGTATTTTAAAGCATAAATTGTATTAAAATGTTTAGATTCTTAATCTGTGAACCTACATTAGTAAGAAAACAAATGTTCTTACACTAAAGTGTACCTATTTAATTATTTAATTGGAACTAGAAGATGACTTGAGTGCTATTTCCTTCCACTATTCCATGGCAGTCAGTAGTAAAGGTCTTAATCTTAAATTGCTTAAGAGAGAGAGAAATGAAGTTTACTGTTTTCAGTTCCTATTTTTCTTAAAGACCAGATTCAGAGGTGAAAGAGATCTGAAATGTCATTTAGTTCAAGTTTTATTTTACAGGTAAAGAAGCTAACTTATTCAATATCATCTAGATGGTAGGTAACAGAGCCCAGTATTTAGACCTAAGTCCTCTGACTCCAAAATGACTTCACCCAATACCAAAATGCAAAAATGAGATAGAGGTAGGAGGAATCAAATATAAGTGATTTCTTTTTAATTAATTTATGAAAAGTTTTATTTTTACTCTAAAGACGGGGACGTTATGTGGAATTTCCAACCGGTTCCTGGGATGCCTGTGTCAAATAAAAGGGTCGTATTAGTCCACTAAAAGATGCCTATTTTTCTTTTTGAAGGAAGGGAATCATATCACTTTAAGGGATCATCATAAACCTGTAATTATAGAAGGTGTCATGCCAATGGTTTGAATTCAGTCTGATGGAGCATTCTTTTTAGCCATCCTGTAAGAATTATGTCCATTTTGCCTTTGTAACTTTGAATCTGGCAGAGTATTGGACTTTTTTTTTTGGATGGAGAAAGGAAAGGCAATTGGGATTAAGTGACTTGCCCAAGGTCACACAGCTTGTGTCAAGTGCCTGAGGCAGGATTTGAATTCAGGTCCTCCTGACTTCAGGTGCTCTATTCACTGCACTACCTTGCTGCCCCCAAAGTGCTTTTTAAGACAATTCTACTGTCAACTACAGTTTAATGAACACTTGTGAAATGTTATTTTATGCCCATAAGTTATTCTTAATTGTTCCTCCCCCTTAGCCCCACTATTTCAAGATAAAAAGTTGCCAGAATTCAAGTTTGCTCCCTCTTTCATCATTCTTGCCTTTAAAGTGTGACACAGCAATTAAGGGAAGCAATGCTTTAATATTTTTATGATTCTATTCCCCCTTTCAGAGAATCTAATAAAAATTGGACCAAGTTATGATTTATATAGGCTAAAAACCACCACAAGGAGCTTTAGCATAAGATCTGATTATATTAAAAAATTGCAAATATTTTGGTTAAGAAGCATAATATCAAAACATTCTAAAAATGGGCAAGAGCTAAGGACAATGAAGAATTAAAAGATGAATGGCTTCTAAATGTTTAATTTATGTCTATTTCTTTTGCACTAGCTAAAAGGGTTTCTTGCATTAAAAATTATAATCTGATTAAAGGAAATGAAGAAAGGAAAAGGTATGAAACGAAAAAGGAGTGAAGAAAGGAAAAGTGAGTTTAATCAGTGTTGTTCCTTTAAATTGAGGGAAACAAGCCACTGCCAAACACCGTAGATCTTGAAGTTTAAAATAAGAAATTAAACTCTTCACTTATAGGGTCTTAGAGTCTAACAGAACAAAAACAAACAAAACCTAAAAACTAAGAAAAAAAACACCCCATGAAAAGTTAATTAGAAATGAGTTAAGAAAAATATATAAGATGTTATAATGAATGACAGAATGTTAATTCAAAGAATTTGATTATTGTGATTAGATTGTACTACTTATATAGAAAAAGAAGTTAACAGAAAAGGTTAAAACAGGACTTGAAGCATTAGTAAGACTTAATGAAACAAGTAGATGGGAAGGATATTATTAGAGAGAGAATACCTAACATTATTATATATGTGACCAAAATTTTTTTTTTACCTGTTTGGAAGACAGATTTAACAGACAGCCTTGCTCATAGCAGAGTTTGCATCCCAGGGAAGTAAAAAAGGAATAAGGGTGATATGTACTAAGCAAAGTTTAGGTTGAAATGAGACTGTAACTGATCTTGAATTCCAAGCGGGTAATTTGTTTGTTATTCAAGAAACAAATGGAAGCCACTGAAAATTCTTTTAAAAATAGGAACCTGGGGAAGGGGTTATTTGGGAAAGACTAGTTAGACAGCAAAATATAAAATGGCTTCGAGGGACTAGAAAAAGAGTCCCAACATGAGGTTGCTACTAACAACACAGATGTGAAGAAGGATCATAGATTTCGGAAGGAAAGAATTTAAAGTTCTATTGCAAAAAGCTTATGGAAATCTATTGGGAGATAATGTAAAAAACATTAGAGTAGAAACTGACCTGAGTTAAAATGTTACTGGGAACAGAACAAAAAAAACTGGTTTTTATAGGGCATTGGAAAAATTTATATTGTTTTCTAAAAACAATCTACCATTTCAAAGCTCCACGTCTGTTCCACAGCTCTACCAACACTGGACTTAATAATCTTCATCTTTATGGTTGTAAAGTGGTAGGATTAAATAGTCTTCTTCTGATCTGGATTTCTATTTTGTTAATAGAATTAGCATGTAGTGTTATTTTAATACATTAGTGCTTTATACTGCTATGTGAGTTCTTGCAGTGCAATTTCCCCCATTTATTACTTTTAATTTTCCTTCAGGAATTGAGTGAGTGACTCCACTACTAGGACTTTAACAAAAAAGGTAGTGTGGGCAGTGTAAGCTAGGAGAAAGAGGAGTCTTTTACATCATCAGCATAACTAGTAATATAAAAAGAAAAGTGAAAAACACCTGTGTGACAATGTAGAAATGGCTGAACAAACCATAATACCAACACAGAATGGACTATTGGACTATTACTGTGATTAGAACTTATAAATATACAAATATACAAACAGCAGTTAAGTTCAAAAGGCACAGCAAAGAAAGGAAAGAGACACATTTTAAGAAATTAATGTTTTACTAAAACACTGAACAATGAAATAATCCAAATATATCTGGTTAGTAATCATTAGGCAGCTTCAGTGCATTAAGTATGAAACTTCCGGTTTGCATTATACTACTGAGATAATAAATCATTCCCTAATATTGAATATTTAGATGTTTTCCAGGTTTTAGGCAATTATATTTAATAAAGTTAAGAAAATATTTTAACTAGTTCTTTTTAATGTGTTTTTGGTAATATTTCATGATATAATTATGGAGTCAAAAAGTCAAAATTTTATAACTTTTATGGTTTAATGCCAGTTTGCTCTCCAAAAAAAAGTATTTAAAAGTTTTCAGTGATATGGGCAATGAATGAAAACTCATAGAATTACGAGGTTTTTATTTTTTCCAATTTGATATAGGAGAATGATGTTGCAGCTGTTTTAATTTGTATCTGCTTATTTTTTAAATTATTAACAATATGCTTCAACTCGGAAAAATCATGTTTAAGGAAAAAAAATTAAACTAAAGACTGCAGAATTATAATGTCCAAACTTGGTCCAGGAGAAGATTTGGTTGAGAAAAGATTTCTTCCTTTTTTCATGATAGAGGAATGGGCTAGGGGGAGATGGGAACAGACTACAGATGTGGAATACCACATAAGATTGTCGGAGTTGACATATTGGTTAGTAATTCTGCTCAACTGCTTTTTCTTATTTAAAAGGGATGGTAGCCTGTGAGTAAGGCAGAGGGAAAGATGAGGTTTGGAAATTAAGGTGACATGACAACAATTAAAATAATGTTGAAAAAATTCAAGCCCAATGTTGCTCTATTTTTAGCATATATTTACTATAGATTGGGAATTATAGCTGTGACTTAACTCCTTATGTATATTAAACGACAAAGGTTTCTGTCAGATCTGCTACAAATATATTCTTCTGATACCGTTGCTGCTGTTGGACTAAAACATTTTTTCATGTAAATCTCAGTCTTAGGTTTTAATCATTTCATTTGTTCAAACAAGAATTCTCATTGCCCCTAGAACAACTGAGATACACACTTCAGTCAATTTTCCCTATCTTCTTTATAATTTGAGTTTATCAAAACGTTTAAGGATCATAGCTGTAATTGACTGAGATATACAACGTAAAACATAGGTCAAAATTCCATAACCAACAGATCATCAACAATATTTTTCAGAAAATACATGTTATTAAATCAAGATCTTACCCAGTTTTATTTTCTATTGTCCTGCCCAACACTAATCTTTCATGTGTATTTCTCTGGATATATTATTTTGTTTTATCAGGTAGATTTTATGGAAACTGAACCCTGTCATATATTTTAAAGTCTGTAAGACCACTTCAACTGATTTTTCTCTTCAGCAGAACCTTGACATTCAATGCTTGCTTGCTTTACCATAACTTTCACTGTTATTTTTTTTTTTACTCCTACAAAGAGCATTATAATCTTGAATGGTACTGAATGAGACATATATTAAATCTGAGAAGTATTCTAACTTTTACTAATATTACATTATATTTACAACCTTTTCCATTAACAATTCTTCTCCCTCTGGTAATTCTGATATTTCTCTAATTTGGTCATTTTAAAATTATTCTTACATAGGGAATGGACCCAAGCAGCCATCTAGCATAATCCCATCATTTTATAGATAAAGAAACTGGACCTCAGGGAGAGGTTTGCCAGATGTAGGATTATTAAATATTGTAACAGGAGTTTATGATTTCTTGATACTTACTACAACTAAATAAAAAGGTTAGAGAATTTTCTGTGTTAGCTTCACAATGTCAAATTTTGAACTAGTCTCCAATAAGGAGGATAAATTTTAAAGATCTGCTATCATATCATGTGCAAATAATGAATGCTACCTTGACCTCTTCATTTCCATTGTTAATGAAATTTTTAAGAATAGCTGGAGTACGCAAGCAGGATGGTAAAGTAGTACCTGCTGTCAATGAGCTTTGCATTCTAAAAGCTCATATAAACACACAAATGGGGCTTTCAGCAATAATTCAGAAGAAAAAGTCCAGTGATCCTTAGCGTTTTTGCTGGCAAACAGATTGTAATATATACCTTTTTTAGTGGCATTTCCAATAGTAAAACCATAATCATTGAACAAAATATTTTTCTTTATTCTGTCCTGAAAATTTATAACCCTAAGAATATAAATATTTGAATTTTTCAAATAAATGATGTGATGAGCTTCTTGCTTTGTACCACTTATCACTAGAATCCTTTTAAATACTTTTTCATTGCACGTTGAACATAATGTGCCTTTGCTTTAAGGCAAATATTTTTTAGTGTGTTGAGGGAAAAAGATAACATCTTTTCAATGTTTCTATGATCATTTTTGGCTTTTGTTAAAAAAAAACTTAACTTCTGCATCTGTTCATATGTTGCTTTATGAGTTTCTCGTAATCCCATTTTTCGTCTTTCAGTATGGTCCTCACTACTGGTCTCTTCAAGAAGTGGTTGTTCTCATTGATATTAAATGTCTTATTAATAGTACATATGACTTTTAGTATTATTTCCCCCTTTGTGCTGACATTTTTATCCACATTTTAAGCCTGTTATATCTATTAGAAAGATTATATATCCCTGATTTTTTGGTCATTTCTATATATCACTTTATTTTTTTAATTTTTGGTTACAACATTCAGTTCCACAGGTTACTGGGTACCAAATTTTCTCTCCCTGTCTTCCCCTTTGCTTCCCCCAAGACAGCGTGGAATCGAATATAGGTTCCACCTTTACCTTCACATTGAACATATTTACACGATAGTCCACTTGTAAAGAATTGTAACCAATAGAATGAATCGTGAAAGAGGAGAAATGGAAAAAAAAAAAGGAAAATAAAAATGAGATCAAACAGTTTGCCTCAATCTGCACTTAGACTGCATAATTCTTTCTCTGGATGTGCATAGCTTTTTCCATCATGAGTCTTTAGGAGCTGTCTTTGAACCTCGTATTGATTAGAGAAGTCAAGTCCATCAAACTTAGTCCTTACAGATACCAAGCGCCTGTAATCATGTATAATGATATCCTGGTTCTGCTCCCCTCACTCAGCATCTTTTCATATGAGCTTTTCGAGGTTACAATGAAGTCCATCTGTTCATCATTTCTTATTGCACAACAGTATTCCATTACATTTGTGTACAATTTGTTTAGCCATTGCCCAATAGATGGGCATCCCCTTGATTTCAAATTTTTTGCTACCACAAAGAGAGCTGCTATAAATATTTTGGTACATATAGGTCCATTTCCTACTTGTGTGATCTCCTTGGGATACAACCCTAGAAGTGGCATTGCTGGGTCAAAGGGTATGCACATTTTTATAGCCTTTTGGGCATAGTTCCAAATCGCTCTCCAGAATGGCTGGATCAGTTCACACCTCCACCAACAATGTAACAGTGTTCCAATTTTCCCACATCTTCTCCAGCATTTATCATTTTCCTGTTTTGTCATGTTAGCCAATCTGACAGGAGAGATTGGTACCTAAGAGTTATTTTGATTTGCATTTCTCTGATCAATAGTGATTTACAGTATGTTTTCATTTGCCTATAGATATCTTTAATTTCTTCCTCTGAAAACTGCCTGCTCATAGCCTTTCACCATTTCTCAATTGGGGAACAACTAGTATTTCTATAAATTTGGTTCAGTTCCCTGCATATTTTAGATACGAGGCCTTTATCAGAGACACTGGTTGTAAAAATTCTTTCCCAATTTTCTGCTTCCCTCCTAATCTTTGTTGCAATCGCTTTGTTTATGTGAAAACTTTTCATTTTAACATAGTCCAAATTAACCATTTTGCACTTTATAATGCTCTCTATCTCTTGCTGTGTCATGAATTCTTTGATTTTCCATAAATCTGATAGGTAAACTACTCCTTCCTCTCCCAAATTGCTTATAGTATCAGCCTTTATTCCTAAATCATGAACCCATTATAACTTTATTTTGGTATATGGAGTAAGATATTGGTCTATGCCCATTTTCTACCCTACCATTTTCTGATTTTCCCAGCAGTTTTTGTGAAATAGTGAATTCTTAGCCTAGAAGCTGAATTCTTTGGGTTTATCAAAGAGTAGACTGTTATAGTCGTTGACTGTTGCATCTTGTGTACCTAATCTATTCCACTGTTTCTGTAGCCTAACTACAAGCAACTGGTGTTTTTCCACTTATTTTGATCTGACTTTATTTGTGTAAAAAGTGTTTTATAATTGTGTTCATATAGTTCCTGGGTTGGTCTTGGCAGGTAGACTCCCAAATACTTTATAATATCTGCAGTAATTTTAAATGGAATTTCTCTTTCTGTATCTTCCTTTTGGGCTTTGTTAGTAATACATAGAAATGCTGAGCATTTATGTGGGTTTATTTTGTATCCTGCAATTTTGCTGAAGTTGTTTATTGTTTCAAATAGTTTTTCATTTGATTCTCTAAATAAAATCATCATATCATCTGCAAAAGAGGGATAATTTAAGTTTCTTCTTTGCCTATTATAATTCCTGCAATTTCTTTTGCTTCTCTTATTGCTACAGCTAACATTTCTATTATCAAAATAAATAACAAGGTTAATAATGTACATCCTTGTTTCACTCTTAATCTTAATGAGAAGTCATCTAGCTTGTCCCCATTACATATAATGCTTGCTGATGGTTTTAGGTAGATGCTATTTATAATTTTCAGGAAGACTCCATTTATTCCTATGCTTTCTAGGGTTTTTATTTAGAGTAGGTGTTGCATTTTATCCAAAGTTTTTCTGCATCTACTGACATAATCATATGGTTTCAGCTAGTTTTTTTGTTGACATGATCGATTATGCTGATAGGTTTTCTAATACTGACCTTGCATTCCTAGAATAAATATTACTTGGCTACAGTATATTATTCTTATGATAAGTTGCTGTAATCTTTTTGCTAATATTTTATTTAAAACTTTTGCAGTAATATTCATTAGGGAAACTGGTCTATAATTTTCTTTTTCTGTTTTATCTCTTCCTGGTTTGGCTATTAGTACCACATTTGTGTCATAAAAAGAATTTGGTAGGACTGCTCCTTCACCTATTTTCCCAAATAGTCTATAAAGCACAGAAATGTTTAAATTTTAAAAGTCTTTAAATATTTAATAGAATTAACATGTAAGATTATCTGGCCCTGGAGATTTTTTCCTAGGGAGTTCACTGACAGCTTGCTTAACTTCTTTTTCTGAGATGGGGTTATTTAGGTATTTTGCTTTCCTTCTGTTAACCAGGGTAATTTATATTTTTGTAAATATTCGTACATTTCCCTAAGGTTGTTGAATTTATGATCGTACAATTGGGCAAAATAATTCCCAATGACTGTTTTAATTTTCTCTTCAATGGAGTTGAATTCACCTATTTCATTTTTGATATTAGTAATTTGGTTTTCTTCTTTCTTTTTTTTAAATCAAATTGACCAAAGGTTTATCAATTTTACTGTTTTTTTTTTCATAAAACCTGCTTCTAGGGTTTTTTTTTTATTAGTTCAATAGGTTTCTGGATTTCACTTTTATTAATGTCTCCTTTGGTTTTCAATATTTCTAATTTGGTATTTAATGGGGGATTTTCATTATTTTGGTTTTTTTAGCTTTTTCAACTGCATTGATCTCCTTTTTCTCTATTTTATTCATGTCAGAATTTAGAGATATAAAATTTCCCCTAAGAACTGTTTTTGCTGTGTTTGGTATGTTATCTCACTATTGTCATTCTCTTGAATGAAGCTATTAATTGTTTCTATGTTTGTTCTTTGGCCTGATCATTCTTTAAGGTCAGATTATTTAATTTCTTTCCATGGTCCTTTATTACAAATAATTTTTGTTGCATCATTCTCTGTAAAGGATATATCGACTTTCTGCCTTTCTGCACTGGGTTGTGAGGTTTTTATGCCCTAGTACATGGTCAGTTTTTGAGTATTTGCCATGTACTACTGAGAAAAAGGTATATTCCTTTTTATCCCCATTCAGTTTTCTCCAGAGATCTATCATATCTACCTTTTCTAAAACTCTATTCACCTACTTAACTTTTCTTGTTTATTTTGAGGTTAGATTTATCAAGTTCAGAGAGGGGGAAGGTTAAGGTCCCCTAGTAGTATAGTTTTGCTGTCTATTTCTTCTTGTAACTCCCTTAACTTCTCTATCAATTTGGATGCTACACCACTTGGTGCACATATGCTAAATAATGGTATCACTACATTGTCTATGGTGCCTTTCAGCAGGATATAGTTTCCTTCCTTATCTCTTTCAATTAGATCTATCTTTGTCTGAGATTAGGATTGCTATCCCTTTTTTTTTTTTAATTTAGTTGAAGGACAATATATTCTACTCCAGTCTTTTATCTTTACTCCTTTCTTTCCCTCTACTATGTTTTTTTGCCTCTTCATGTGATGTAATTTACCTTTTACTACCACCTTCTTACCCCTTCTTCCAGAACCACCTCCTTATGCCCTTTAATTATGTTTTTTATCATTATATCAGTTATCTTATACTGACACCCTCAGTCTACGTATATCCCTTTCAATTGGCGTAATAACTGTACTATTCTCAAGATTGATATACAGAACATATATAAAACAATATAATCCTATATAAGGATGTAAACAATTTGTCCTTATTGATTAACGAAGTTTTTAAAAAATTTTTCCCCTGTTTACCTTTTTGTGTGTCCCTGGAATTTTGTATTTGAAGATTAATTTTCCCTTGACCTCTGGCCTTTTCATCAGGAAGGTCTGGAATTCCCTTATTTCACTGAATTTCCATCTCCTTGCCTGAAAAATTATGCTCAATTTTGCTGGGTAGTTGATTTTTGGTTGTAGTCCAAGCTCCTTTGCCTTTCAGAATATCATATTCCAATTCCTCCTGTCTTTTAATGTAGAAGCTGCAAGATGCTTCATGTATCCCTGATTTCTTAATGCATAGTTATAGTGTTTTTCCACTCCTTAGTTGAGTAATTTTGTGCACTTCCAGGTAATCCTTGTTTTTGAAGACAATTCTTCTAATTTCAACCCAATTTGTTTTCCTTGCAAGTTTATCACATTTGCAGGGAAGAAACATACATCTGCTTAACTCATATGCATACTTCAATTTGCATGCCTTCTAATGGTTTTTCCTTTTCAACATTTTTTTCATTTCACTTTTTTTGGTTACACTTAAGTTCTGAACTGATTCCCTCCCTCCCTACCCCACTCTAGAGAAGGCCCCAATTTGATACAGATTTTTTCTAAAACCATACTATGCATACTTCTATTTACCAGTTCTTTCTCTGGAGGTGGACCGCACATTCCTTTTTGGACCTCTGTAGCTGACCTGAGTATTTATAATACTAATAAATTATAATGATTGTTCATAATTATTCTACAAACTATTTCTGTTACTTTATGCAAAGTTCTTTTGGCTCTGCTCATTTCACTGTTCATTATTCCATGCAAGTCTTTCCTTGTTTTTCTAAAATCAACATGTTAATAATTTCTCATAGTACAGTACTATTCCATCATAATCATAAAAAAGTTATTCAGTAATTCCCCAATTGAGGAGCGTCCCCTCAATTTCCAGTTCTTTGCCAAAACAAAATGAGCTGCCATAAAACAGACCTTATAGGGCTATTACTGGGTCAAAGGGTATACACAGTTTTAGAACTCTTGATAACTCTCAGAAAAAGATTGTTTTTTAAAATGTATATTTAGGATTTATGGGCCCTGGTGAATGTAAATTGATGGACTTGATAGTTTCCTGTGGTCAGGCAAAAAAGTCATAGTTATAACTGGAAGAGATCCTTAGATGCCATCTAGGAAAACTTGATCATTTTTAAAGATGGTAAAAAAAAAACAAAGTTAAGCTCAATAATTAGGCTGTACCTAATGTCATACAGTTAACAAGTTACAAAAAGGATTTAAATCTAGGTCTTATAACCACAAATTGTGGTCATTGGAATTTTTTTTTTTCCTAACAAGGAAACAGAATGAGATGTCTAGAATATTATCCCCACAGCATCATATTCTTAGAACCCTAACTTATTTAATGCACGTACTTCTACTTTTGTCTAGCTTTTCTGGTTCCAATATTCTTGGGTTTCTTCTTCAGTTTTATTTAGTTACCTATTAATCTTTATTCAATTTTGGTGATGTTATTATTTGCTGCTTCCATAGTTGTTTTCAGACCTTGGATACTATCTTGAGTATCCCAAACTGCTGCATCATCTCTTTATGTTAAAACTCTCTCTCTCTCTCTCTCTCTCTCTCTCTCTCTTTAGCTAGAACCCTGCTTTAGTTACTGTGATTTGGTTACTATCAATTTTATCCAATCTGATTTAAAAAAAAGAAATTAACATATTCTCCATCCCAACTATTGATGCTTTAAACTTTGTACTTTTTTGGGGAAAAATTTCTCAGGTCTTTTATGTTGTATAAGTTGACTGAGTTGCCAGTTTTGATTCATACTATTTTTATTTTCCTGAATTCCAAGTATAGAAATCAATAAGGAAAGATCTAAAGATAGGAGATCATAGTCCACTATAGGGATAGAACAGTAGGGAGGCAGCTAGGTGACGCAGTGCATAGATTGCTGGGACTAGGGTAATTGAGACCCGAGTTCAAATTTGGCCTCAGATACCTATTAGCTAGGTGGCCCGGGCTAAGTCACTTAACCTTTGTTTCCCTTAATCCACTGGAGAAGGAAACCATCTCATTATCTTTGCCAAGAAAATCCCAAGAACAGTATGGTCCACAAGGTCATGAAGAAGGTTGGACATGAATGAACAACAGCAGCAGCAAAGCAGAGGACTCCACATTCCATGTTGTTTAGTTGTATAGGCAGATTGAAACACTGGACATTATCTCCTAATTTTGAAGGGATCAGAAAAAGCAAAGAGACGTTTCTGGAAGGAAGAACTATGTTTCCTGGGAAGACTGGGCTGGACCAACCATTAGGTCTCAGATCCAGGAGCCTGCCAGTATAGAGAATATGCACTGGGCTATCAGACCAAGAGGTGTAGTTTGGACAACAGAACTGAGTAGCACAATGGGAACTTGTGGGGTAGCTTTTAGCCCTTAGTTGTGGGTTGTTTTCAGGTGAGGGGAGAGAAATGGTGACAAAAGGTTTCCTTGGCTTTCTTTAAGTTAATTTCAACTAAAGGCTTATCTTCTTCAAGAAAGCTTTCCCAGTCTACTGGAATCCTTCCTTCACTCTTGAGATTATCTCCAATTTATCTTGTTAAGTATTTTGTTTGTAAATAGTTGTTTGCATGTTGTCTCCTCAACTGAACTGTGAGATCCTTGAGAAAGGGACTTGTTTTAAAAAAAATCTTTTTGTTTCCAGCACTAAGCACATGGCACAAAGTCAATGCTTATTGACTGACTTAGCCTAGAATTCTAGAGTTCTGGTCAGGTGATGAGGAAGGGGATATTTTTCTTTCTACACAGACCTGGCTATTCTGATGTAGGAGTAGGCAGTGCCTAGAGATCAAAGAAGTTCCAGCCATCTTTTCAGCAAAGATGTTATGGGAGCTGGGGATACAGCCCAAGCCAGACTCTGGGCTGTGAAGCCATAGTCTTTTGGTACCTGAGTTCATCTCAACCTAGAGTGACAACAAATGAACAGGTCTGAGAGGGAAATGGTTCTAGATATGTCCTATGGCACCAATAAACGCCCAAGTGGATTTTTGTTTCCAGGTGGAAACTTTTTGTCTTTATGTTTGCTTCTTCTTTCATTCTTGGTGAAATGGGGGTTTGAGTGCCAATTCTTCATCTTTAAGTCATTTCAGTAAGAAATAATTCTCTCAGTTTTCTTATCACAAAAACAACTTTAGTGAGATTTTAGTATATACACTTAAAAAAATATCTGAGGGGCAGCTAGATGGCGCAGTGAGGGGAGCACTGGCCCTGGAATCAGGAGGACCTGAGTCCAATCTGGCTGGTCTCAGAGACTGGAAAACACTGTGTGACCTTGGGCAAGTCACTTAATCTCAATTGCCCTGCCTTCTCCCTTCAAAAAATTTAAAAAATAAATTATTTACCTGAGTAACAGAAACTTTGTAGTTGTATGCATAATTATTTGCAATTATGTGTCCTAAAGTTGTCAACCATGTTTTGGATTATCTATGTTTATCAAGTAGTATTTAAAAAGCATTAAATTATGTGAAACAGCATGGAATATAGATGAAAACTGGCCTTGAAACTAGGAGCATTTGAGCTCCAGACCCACCTCTGACACATACATACTGGCTGTGTGACCCTGAGGAAGAACTTTATACACTTGGCAACTCTCTAAGACTGTAATTGCAGATTATGATGATGCTGATTGAATTTCCTCACTTCCTCACCGTATCAATGAAATAACAAGTCTTGTCTCTATACTTAGTAAAAGTAATAATAATATTTTTAAAAGAAAAAAAATGACACGGACATTGAAAAGGAAAGACTGACAGCACTTAATGGTTGACAAACTATGGAAAACAAAATGCAGACCTCAAAAGAAGAAGTGAGTTTTTGGGGAGGGTAAAAAATAAGATAAAACGAATGAGATTACCATGTAAATATAAAAAGAAAAGTCAAGAAAGTGGGATGGCTGGGATGAAGATATGCACTCAGCTTGAGAGTATACCCACGTGGAAACATTTAAAAAGCTGGAAATGCAGGACTAGCATCTTGGAGAAAAGTAATGGACTTAGGAGTTGTTTATACAAATTTAACAGTTGAAACTGAGAATAGCTGAAACAATTTCTGGAATGAATACAGGCTAAAGATCTGAAGATCATGATCTGAATGTTGAGAAGCAATCATATTTAAAAGGAAAATGGAGGAAGTCCAGCCAGTGAAAGAGACAGTCAATATATTAAGATAAGCAGAGCAGTCTTCTGGAGCCAAAGAGAAAGTTTCAAGAAGGGGAAAATGCCAAATGCTTTTTGATGATCTGGCAGCTTAACTAACATCTTGATACTTTCATTAGAGGAACCACAATTTAAGGATAGATTAATCATTGAGAAAAACAGAATCTGATCACTTGTTCAATGGGCTACATCCTGACAGATTGTCCTCTAGATCACAAGCTTTTCAGCTCTCCAATCTGAACCAAGCTTCCTAGATATAATCTGCCAGCAAGAGAGATGGAATGCCAATACTGAGGACCAGATGCTAATTCTCCAAATTCTCAACAATGACAATTTCTAAAGGCCATTGAGATGGTAAGGATTTATGATAACCTGCAAGTATACAGCAAAAAGTACTCAAGGATGAAGCTAGATTGCAAGCAGGTAGGAAAGGAAAATTTGAGTTCTTCTGCACAAGACAGATGGAGAGGAGAAAGAGCAGAGTTAATTGGAAATGGATTTGAATTAAGTGGTAAGTTAACAAAATGCTGAAAAGGAGCCACTAAAAAGATTATATTATGTTCAATATGATACATTTAGTAAGCCAACAAAAACATTTCAGTATCACTGGCTGTAATTGATATAGCGACTGACAGTTTGCTGTGCACTTTGCAAATTATCTTACATGACCCCACAAAACAACCCTGTGTGGCAGGTACTTAGTGACTGCCTATTACAGATGATGAAACAAACTCAGCAGAGTGGTTAAATGACTTACCCAGGATCAGGGTAAGTATCTAAGGTAGGTAAGAACCCAAGTCTTCCTGACTACAAATCAAATACTCTACCTACCATGCTGTGGTACTGAAGTAACTGATGCTGGACATCTGAAAACATTTCCAAATATGTCCTATAACTAAGGTCATTTTCCTATACAGAACGTCTCAAATGAAAACTTATCATTAGTAGAGTGTAAGCAGTCAAGATATTCTCAAAACAAAGTGATTCTTGTTCTCTTTTAAGTGAACTTACTTAAAAGTTCACTGGATAGATAACAAAACCATCAAGAAGGAAAAAAAAATAGGCAGAACCAAATACTTGAACTTTTACATAATTGTATATAATTTTTTACTATAATGCTTTTATGCAAGCCAAAATGTAAAATCAAACTGAAATTTTCAAAAAGTAATGAGAGGTAAATGTTTTAACTTGCAATTGTATAGCACATACAAACGGGACATCTCTAACTGTAAAGCAAAAATGATTACTAACACTGTCTTCTGCTTTTGTGTTGGCAAATAAAATGCTGTTCCAACTAAGAATTAAATTCATGAAGTTTTCTACTGACATGAAGGATTACACATACTTTGCTACATTATAACAGTGTTAACAGAATGTTAAGTGTAGAAAAAAAAATTTTAAAAATATAAACTTCTAAAGATCAAACCAAATTCAAAGATTTTACATGTGCATTTTTCATAGCACAACAGGAAAATATTAGGGTAGGTGAACCAAGTGAACTATGGAATTTTAATGACACAACTTTTGACTTTAGTACAGGATTTCCTTAATACTACAATGACAACTGAAAATTCTGACAAATATTTAATATTGATTTAGGAATTTCATGACATTTTTTGGAAAAGGATGATGAGAAAGCAAGCAATTAATAAGGTATAGATGATTCTTAAAGCTGCTTGCCTAATAGTCTTTTTACAGATATGTGTTTGGAAGATGGACACCCACTACTAAAATTAACACCTAGAAAAAGGAACCATTATTGGGTATTTATGTTCCTTTTTTAAATAGAGACAAGTTCATATACGTACAGTGTTTTATGGTTTACAAAGACCTTTCCTCAGAACTCTATGAAACAGGGTAAGTATTATTTATTTCCTTTTACAGAAGACAAAGAAGAATAGACAGAATCTGAATGACTTGTCTCTATTCACACAATTACTTATAGCTAGGACACTGCCATGTGAAAGTAAAATAATGAGAGGGGAGAAAAATATTTCAGTAATACAGGTGAAGAATGATTGGTAGAAAATTAACATTGCTTAATCATGATTATGTTGATAGCTTTAAGTTTTGCAAAATGCTTGACAAATATTACCTTGTTTGATTCTTGGAAGTGCTAGTATTCCATTTTATAGATGAGGAAACTAAGGTTTAATTAAGTAATATGGCTGAGAACACAGGACTTGAACTCAGAATTTGCTAACCCAAAGCCCAGCATCCTATCTATTATATCATCTAGCTGCCTATTTTGACACATCCTATATTCCAAATATTTCCACTCTTCACATTATTTTGCCTCTTACGTTTACTGCAGAATCAATTATTATAGATGTTTGCATTGTCAGTTACTAGTGTGAAAGCATATAGCAAACTAAAGCCTCAAATGTGTCATAAAATATTAAGAAATAATAACAACAGGTTCCTGTTCTGATGTGCTTGGTTTCACTTGAATCAAAATATTCCTCAAAGATAAGATATAATCAATTTCCAAGAGAGAACTTGAATCATGAAGAAAATAACTAAATCTTGTCTACTGTGACTAAACTAAAAGTGGAAATGCTTTTATTTAATTCAATTAAGAAAGATTATCTCTTTATATACAGTGGACCAGATTAAAAGAAGAGTAACTAGTTTCAGGAGGTACTTCCTTTAAAAGTCCAAGAGGATACGGGGAGATAGAGGAGATATTATTATGGTTCTAGTTGGAAAAATTTTTAAAAATCTTTGCTTTTCTCTTACTTTGCAATGTAATAAACAGTAAGTGCTTGGCTAAGAGAAAATTCCAATTACCAGCAAGGAAGTTGGCTCTTCTGGATATCTCTCCAATCAAGGAAGGCTAACATATTGACAATTTAGTCTCTAATAGAATTTTTGGCTTGAAACAAAGAGCACAAAGGTTTTCTTCCGCCATAATTAAAGGCCTAATTTTCACTAAAACAATATACTTAAAGAAAACTAATAATGCTTTCTCTGGATTAAGAATTGTTAAAAAAAAAAAAGTTTAGTTTACACCTCGAATTTGCTATAACTTGATTTATTTTAAAAGTATCTCCCTGTGTTTCTTACAGGGCAGTGTATTCTGACAAATATATGGCCCAAGAAAATATAGTCAATAGTTACTTAAACATTCGAATTTAATAAAGCCAGTGAAAATGCACATGAAACATAAATTAAATGTGGCAAAGTTCATTCCGAGTCTTTTAACTGAGGGCATGAAGTCACGTGAACTAAATGTCAACCTAACTTCTTGCAGATATTCTCTTTTTTGTGTGTGTATAAAATACTCTTTCAAATGATAATAAAAGTAACTAAGAAAACAAGGCAATATGTGACTATTTTGCTTTCTGACTTATCAAAGGCTCATCTGATATAAATTTATGTTACATGCAAGATAGGGAATGAATTATTAGGTTTAATTTGAAGTCTTTATCACTGTTTTTCAATTAGTACCTATCAAGACTACTAACTGATATAACAACAAAGCAAGCTACCAAAATAAAAAGCAGATTTCTAAGTATGCAACAGATCTTAGCTGTGAAACATTAAATAAGCAGTAGTTTCAGATAAGCCCCCAAGGTCTTAAAATTGCACATAAAACAATTTTACCTTGAATGTCTAAGGACAAAAGAGAATTTAGCTATACGCCCAAATTCTGCTACAACTTTCCATTCCATCCTATACTATAATTTAAAAGTATAATCTCTTGAATTTCTATGTCACTATATTGTTAAACCATAAGTACTTCACAAATTAATAAATACACATGAACTACTTTCAGATAAGGCAAAATAGAAAATATTAAGAGAGCTTCAAAAAAAACACAATGGATAGAAAATATCCTCCCTTTAATGTATTGAAAGACTCATCAGTGAACACAGTTTAATAATATGCTCTAAATAGTTCCAACTTAGGCATATAAAAAGGATTACTTCCTAGATCCAAGAACACTGCTAATTTTCAAAATAAAGCTTACAGTGAAGAACAAAAACAAGTAAATTGCTAGATAATTTCTAATTACTTTAGCATATATTATTCCCAAGTGGCCAAAAAAAAATTTTGGTAAGTGTTCAAGCTCCTTGGTCCTGAGTACTGGGTAAGACACATGAACCAAGAAATAGGAACAGATTATTGGTGTACAAATTTCAAAATAAAAACTTTCCATTGTTTACTTCTGGATAACCCATAATAATTTCTACTATATGCTGACTTCTTTCGTCCTCCGAAATGGCTGGTCTAATCATGTTACCAGGTAACACCCCCCTTCCATACCCACCAAACCCAGTGCAATAAACTCCAGTTGCTCCCTATTACCTGTAGGAATAAACAAAATCCTGTTTGGCTTTGAAAAACCAGCCCTTTGTCTCCCGTTCCAGTTTTCTTACTCCCTTACTCCTATCTACATACTGTATGATCAAATGACGATGATCTCCCCAATCACTCTATTTCCTGATTGTACATTTTCTTTGCCTCCAATACTTGGGATATTTTCCCCCCTCCCCATCCCTGATTCCTGGCTTCCTTCAAGTATAAGCGAAAATTTCACTTTATACAAGAAGCCTTTCCCAGTCCTCCTTAATCTTAGTATCTTGCCTCTGAGATGATCTCCAACTTACGCTGTATACAGTTGTTTAGATGTTGTCTCACCATTAGACTGAAAGCTCCTAATGATCAGGGACCATTTAATTTTCTTTCAATCCCTTGAACTTAGCACAGTGCTTGGCACAAAGCAAACATTTAATACATGTTCAATGACTAGACCTAATTTATATTTCTAGACCAGTAATTCTACAAATTGGCATGTTTCAAAGAACTAGGAATTAATTTTAACAGTAAATTATGTGGAAAAAATTTTTCTTTGTTATAGAGGAACATTTTAAGGAAATAACTAGTGAAAAGGACTAGCTAGCCTAAAAAAAGCAGAATATGTAAGATAAAATCTGCAGTCTCAAACCCTCTCTGCCTGACACCTAATCACGATGCACCTAGAAGTCAATTTATTTCTGGTGTCAAAATAATTGTTCTTTTACTAGTGTCTTTTTACTAAGACATAAGAATAAATGGCTTTTCTAGACTATATGTAGGAAAAGGAAGCAAATTTGCTCTCTAGAAATCCAAAAAGATTTTGAAAAAAAGACAATGTACTTCACTAAATATTATCATAACAGAAAACATTGATGATAACTGTAAATAACCAACTCAGATTTTCTGTCTCTTGCATGAAAACACAAAAAACCAAATATCTAGAAATCAGGTTCCAGAACTGAGTATCTAATGCTTAAAACAACATTAAAGAAAAAACATACCTGCCTTAAATTAATGCATTATTTCTTATAAACCACTGTTTAAATTTCTCCGCAAAAAATTAAAAGAAAAATACTATTTAGTATATATACCACGGTCTTTTAAGATGCCTGCAAATATTTGGCTTCACAAAAACAAAACAAACTTAATCATAAGAAAATTAATAGAATAGTGGGAATTTTTAAAAAGGAGAAGCTAAACACACTTACCTGAGTTTCATACAAGTGGGCAATGTGAAATTGAACTGCAAAGGATCAGGGAGAGTAAAAATCAATTACAAAAACCACAACAGTTAATAAGTATTTCAATCCATAAGATTAATGCAAAGAAAAAAAAAGTAATGAAGTTAACAGAGGTTAAATTTTAAATAAACTACAGATGAAAAATTAGTTTTATTTTAAACATGCTATATGAATTAATGAAATAACATATAGTCAGGTGAAGAAACAGGATTCTTAGAAAAGAAGAGGTCAAAATTATTTTAACAGACTAATATGAATACAAGATGCACATGCTCATGGTTCTATGATTTGAAAATAAACAGAAGATAGAATATTTTATAGAGATAAAAAGGGTTTTTTCACTCTTTCAGAGAAAAAAAATTATCAACATTTCAAATATTTATATCTTCATAGTTTTAAAAATCAAGGGGCTACTATTTACTAAAATGGAAAAGTCAAATAATGAAATGGTCAAGAGATGTCATTTCTTCCCTCAATTGATACCAGATTTCATTTGAATGCCATAAAATCTTGTGCCACCCTCCCTCTTTCCATCCCCAAGACTAGAAAATGAACATACAAGAAAACATCTACAGAACATGGATCTGTCATATGTTAAAAGTTTACATTTTACTAAACTGGTTTGGGGGATGGGGATGGGGGCGGGGTGGGTGGAGAGGGAGATATAAAAACATTTAGATATGGCAGGATCAGAGATAAGACCTATGATTTCATTGGTTTAGCTGCTTCCCCGTAAGGAACTTCCTCTACCAATGCAGGGTGGCAATGTATCTTCAACTTAAAGACTTTTAGAATAAGGGTTCATATTCTTTTTTGTGATGTGGACTCCTCAGAATGTTTTTAAATTAAAACTACATTATGAAGGAAATAAATTGCCTTAAAATATAGCTATCAAAGTATAACTTAAAAAAAAAGTATAAATTTTTTAAAAAGCAAGTTCATGGACCCCAGGTTAAGAATGTCTTTCAAGAGGTGCCAAAAGCTCTGAGAATTTAAAGGACTTGCCCACATCCAAGGTGGATCAGAAGCAGCAAAGAACCCAGGTCTTCCTAGTTCCAAGGCCATTTCTCTTATCTACTATATCACACAAAGAAAACACTATGAACTTAAGTTTTATATGACAGTCTTAGGAATTAGCATTTTATCCTAGAAGTAATAAGACTCCACTGAAGTTTTTGATTTGAGAAGTGATGCATTCAAACCACTGATTAAGATTATTGTGACAATTATGTGAAAGAAATCATGTGGAGGTCTGAAACAGAAATGAGGAGGTTATTACAGAAGTCTAGGTAAAAGATAATGTAAGTATGAACTAGCCATCTGAATAAAAAAAGAATGGATGGCCAACAGTAGAAGGTGAATTCTAAAATCCTGGCACCCAGCTGGACACGGGGAATTGAGGTAGATGTTAAGTTAATGGATGGTGTTATGACTACAAATCTACGAGGTTGGTGGTTGTATCTCTAACAACATCATGAAAGTTTAGAGGGAAATGGGAAAATTTAACTGGAAAAATGAGGTGTGTTGACTTAGAGGAACTAATTTTAACAATCAAATGTAAATGTGCAGCAGAAAATGTTAAAAACAATCTAAATTCCAATATGCAAAATAAGAGTATGAAAAATTATTCTTTCTTAGGAGAAAAATGAGCAAATATATGTCAGTAAAATCAGAATTTTTTTTTGTCATCTTTCCCAAGCCTCCATGATGTCAAATCTCCCTTCCAACAATGGCCTATGTCAGAGAACCTGAAGAATGTCAAACAATCCTCTCATTTTACAAGAGAAACCTGAAGCCCACAGAAGTGATTTACCAAGAGTTACAAAGCTGACAACCAGCTAGCTATTAACATGATGTTCTTAAGAATCTTTTGATACATTATTCCCCTTTGCAAATAATCAGTTACAAAATCATATTGGTTTTCTCTAAATTTAAATATATGCACCATGGTAATGTAGAATGACTGCTGGACTTGGGGCCAAAGGTTCCCCTAGCTTCCTATCTCCTTTGACAATTACTAGCTGCCTGATCAATCACAGTCATTTAAACTCTATACACATCATTTCCTTTATCTATAAACTGGAAATATCACATTAATTACAAGGTTGTTGTAAAGATCAAATGAGATAATGTAAAGTATCTTAGGCTATATAAATGTCAATTATTGTAATTATCATTTGAATTTAACCATTCTTTTAGGAGGCAAACTGATGTAGGAGATAGGACACTGAAAAATACAAGGGGAGTTCCAAGACTTGGGGAGGGTGGGAGAAGGGGGGAGACATGCCATCTCAAGATTGTAACTAATGAGACATTCGACATTAGTTAACTAGCAGTCTTTTGAGCAATCATCTATAAAATTTGGAGGAAAGACAAGAAGGTTGTCCTAGACAAGTTTTATATTACTTCTTTCAATTAAGAAATGAATAAACAAACCAAAAAAACCCAACTCTCAATTCTCATTACCATATCCTCTGTACAGACTTTTGATTAATGTAAATTTCTTGCAACCAAAACAAAAGCAAAAACTTTATCTCAGAATAAATTCCAGATGCCAAAATTATTGAAACCTCTTAGGAAAACACATGAACTGATTTGCCAGAATAAAAAGAAAATTAACTAAGAAGAAACAAATCCAACTTCTGAAATCCCTGATTTATTTACTGTGAGATATACTGACCCTTCGGGATTGTCAGAAAATTCCCTTCCCTTTGCTTACAATCACTGGGAATTCCCATCCTCACTTCATTTCCTGTATGTGAGAAACTGCCTAGTTCCAAATCTCCCTTTCCACACTGCACATGGATTGTAAGGTCTTTGAAAACAGGAAATAAGAGAAAGGAAATAGTGGAGAAACAGAAAACTATCAGAACAGCATCATGTTCCTTTTTTGGACTCCCATCTTTGTGCATCGTAGAAATGGGATAGAAATCAGAAAAACCCATTTCTGTTTCTATCAAACATTTTACTAACATTCCTCCTCACCTTAACATTACTCTTTCCATGACGAGAAAAAGTGTGAGAGAAGAAAAACAATTACAAAGCTCCTTAATTCTTCCCTCTGCCAATTCTTCTCCATCATTACTTTCAATTATACAAATCTAAAGCTACTCAATTCCCTTCTTCTCAATAATTACTTTTTCTTACTCCTAGCCACTTTTCACTAGAACATTAAAAGAACAACCTGTCCCTTAACTGAACCCAGTCTTGGGGCTTTCAGCAACTCATACCTCCATGTTCATGGCTTCTAACTGGGAAGTGTCTCGAAGGAGGTAATAGGGTGAAGAGTTAGAAAGGAGAGGTATCTGAATTTTATTGAAAGAGATGTTCCTAAAATTCAAGTCAGAACTTTGAACTCATTAAGACAAATGAAAGGTCACAAAGTATAATTAGTTCTATAAAACCGTTAGTATTATACCTTACACAGTTATCTAACCCTGAAAATTTTAACCAATTTGTACTATAGTTTCTGCGGGAAAGTGGAATCAGTTAGAAAACCCAATTTATTAATGTATACAATATGCATGTAGAGTTTTGAGTTGCCTTTAGAATACAGTCTAAATCCAGGGGGTGGGAGACAAAATATTTCAATTTCATAAAGTTCTAGATATAAGATCATTAGAACTAAAAAATCTTCAAAAACTGATCATGTAAATTATATTAGTTTATAAAAAGAAATCTATATTACAACAATGGTCTTCCTAATATTACCATATAAGTATTTCAAAGCTTGTTTTATGGCCATTATTTCTTTTCATCAATATGATTATCAAGAATTGGGATGAAGAAACAGCCACATATTCAGTTTCTTCTGTAAAACTCTTTTTCCTCTTTTCCCAACTGCTCTTCACTATCAATATGCCTAAAAATGAGTAAGTACTGAATAACAGCTTATTATTTTCAGTGCTTTGTCACTAAAGTTAAGATATAGAACTTTGAAGCCCACCTTATAGATCCAATAATCTTCATATATGAGTTTACAAAAGCAAACTAGGAAAAATAAATGAGTGAAACAACAAGGGAAATCAATTTTTAAAATTGTATTTAATGGAAGTTTTAAGTTTTCAAGGAAGAAGAATAGGATTACCCACTCATCGAATTATCCATCTGTCAAACTTTCTAATCTAAGGAGTAGTAGTAGTAGTAGTAGTCCATGGAAATATTGCTCCATGCTACAATACAAAATTGATGCTGTAAGCAAATGTATTTGAGATTTTCCCTTTGTTTTAGTGCTTTAAAAAAATGCAATACACTAGGGCTCTGTAGATAAAAGAGAAAAAAAGGAATTATCAATTGGATCTCTGACAGACTTGACCAGCTAAAAGAAATGCAACCACCATTCTAAACTTAGGAAGTTGGTTAAGATTTAGAGTCATTTCACAAATGGTATTCATTTTCAAGGATCCATGTGAATGAATGTAGAACTGCCAGGACGTGGCAGGAGATGATGGAGGATGTTGAGAGTGAGGGAAAGGAAAGAGTCAAAGATGACATGAAACTTTCAGGTCTAAGTGACTGAGAGCATGGTTAACAACAACAACAACAAATGTGTAGTTGGAAGGATTGGCCAGTTTAGAGGGGAATATGACTGAGTCTAATTTCGAATATGCTGCACTTGAAGTACCATTAGGATATCTACATGAACAACCAATTGAAGATGCAGAATCAGAACTAAGGAGAAACAGATACCAATATATTTGATAATCATCTAAATCAAACAATAGTTGAAGCTACAAAGATGAATGAGATAACTAAAGAAGAGAGTACAGAGAAAGATGAAAGCGAAGTGATAGGACTGGAGAAATCCTGATCTAGAGCTTAGAAGGGAATTTAGAAGTCGTTTGATCTGATAACCTAATTTTATAAATAAAGTGAAAGCTATACAGGTTAATATTTTCAAGGGCACACAGGAAGAATTCAAACCAAGATGCTGTCTCCTGCTCCAGTTCAGTTCCCTTTTTATCGCAGCATACTGATTCGAAATTGATTAACACTTGAGAGCATAACAGATATATAGCAAGTCTGAATTCAAAGATATTCGTTTTCATCAAATTATATATGAAAGTCAGCCCAGACTGGGAAAAGATATCTCAAGGAATTGGAAAAATAAGGTTATGGCCAGTAGGGGGTAGGAGATGATGATGTGAGGGAATGGCTAATCAGCCCATGCCACAAATATCACAGAAGCTGTCAAATCTAACAAGATGAATTTATATAAAAGAATAAAGTGTATTTATATTCAGAAATAAATACAATGGTCAACATGATGTGTAAATAACATTATCAATTAAATAGGCTTTGGCTAGTCAGCTGGCTTTAGAATTTAATCATATAATGATTTGATGGGGGAAAAATATATATTGGGTTCCAAAAATATGATTTGTAAACACTTTTGCAAAAAGTTTGTTTAAAAGTTAAAAGCTGCCTGTAAAGAAGTATACTTCACATTAGGCAACTGACATTCCAAAACAGATTCATAAGAGCCAAATTTTTGTATTCTGTATATCAATTTTTTAAAATGTGCTACATGAACTGAATGTTTATAAACTGTGGTGAAACTTTGTGAAAGAAAAAAATTCCCTAAATCTTAAAAAACCACTTCATTTTATATGTTTTATAAATGCAGGTTTTTAAACATAATGTTTCCTCAAAGTGACACACAACTGTGCTATTGATCATCTTAGGATGGGAATTTTGGACGTAAAAGTCCATTAGTCTACTTATCTTTTCCATTTTGGAAAGGTGTGAAAGGAGTACAAGTACAACAGGAACAAAAAAATCAAATCTTGACCACTTTTTGAAGTAAAACAATTAGTAATTATAAGAAATGTTTTCCAGTTTTTCTGTAGAAAAGCCTGAGAAAAAGTTACTTAAAGCAACTGAATATACCAGTTAATTGACTTTACCAGTTTATTTCCTTACAGCAACAGATGCTGGAAATATAAAGGGATAGAAGACTCATGGTGAACAGCAAATTAAGACTGGGGCTTTATTTTTATGGCTCCCTAATCTTCCCAACATTACTTAACCAGCAATGATGCTAAAGGTCATAGAAATATTTGGCGTAAGTATGCATACTACCTTGTAGCATTCATTTGAAAGAAACATACTAAAAAAATTTTTTTAAAAAGAAATTAAGAAATAGATATGTTCTTTAGAAAAGGGGAATTCATGAAGATTTAGGTAAAATAGCATACCTTCAGAATAAAAGGTTTATAATTAAATATATGCTTATAGTTTACAAATCTTCCTCAAAAGTTTTTATTTGCACAGATAGATACTTATCTTTAAGGTAAATAAAACTGAAATTAAGTGAAACATTTGAATATTCAATCATCTAAATTTAGTTATCTGTTTAGTCTAGCAAATTTATTATCAAAGCTGCTTTTTAAAAATGTTTTTAGGAAATTTGGTTTAACTGCCCTTGAGATATTACAAAGTACAGGAAATGTACTGCTTCCCCCACCCCATCCCATTCATATTTTATTTGCATTTCCATAATGTCCAATTAAAGGTAATCTACATAATCCTGGAAATATAATTTTTCCTATTTTCTTTCAATTCCAAAGACACTAAATAGTATTAAATATCAATAGTCTGATCTAATAAAAATGTAATAAATAAATTTTATAATGATATCAAAGTACAAAATAACATAAGCACATTAACTTGTTAAGTGTTAAATTAGACTTTTATTTTAAATTGTGTTTTAATAGACAATTTTACCCAAAACATATTTGAATCCACAAAATTATGAGTCATTACAACAAGTTTAGGATGCATTTATGGGGCTGGGGGTTACTTTTTCTAGCTCATCAAAACAGCTATATAAGCACCTGATATTTGCTTATGAATACAGGTTACATCTTATTCAACCTTCGCATCTGAAAATTTATATGAAAATTTGCATTATTTCTTGGTGGAGGATTCACACTATCTCTAAAAAAGAAATCAAGATTTTCAGTACAGAGTAGATAAATTTTACTATAATATTAGAAATTTATTTCTTTTACATGCAAAATATTTTAAAATCCTAGTTGGTAGTCAGTGCCTGTTACATGAAAACTCACTAAGTAATTTGGAAGCAAATGCAAGATAGAAGCAAAATACTCCACTCCATGTAACTAATAAGAACATCGGTGAGAATCAATTTGTCTTAAAGAGGTAAAGTCTAGATAAAGCTATTTGAAAGGAAATAATAATACTTAATGATAGTTTAACTCAACATATTAATGAAAAAAGTATCAACATATAATTTGCATACAAAATTTTGCAAAACTGTAAGACATCATTTATAACAACATACATTGTAAATACTTACCATGGTAAGAATCACAGAGGTATCGCATAAGATTAGCTTGTGTGTGTGTGTGTGTGTGTGTGTGTGTGTGTGTGTGTGTATTTTCTAAAATAATGATGCAGGATAATAATTAAAAATATATACTCCATAAAATATATATCTCCCAAACCACATAAAATCACTCTTCTACTAGTGGGAATAATTTTAATTTAACAACCCACTTCAGTGGCACATCTATTTTAAACACAGACTCTTCACAGAAACTGGTTTCACATGTTCCATTTGTGCAAGCTAGGTAGCCATGGCAACTGAGACAAGGTTAGATTCAATAATTCTGGAAGGAAAAAGGCACATAAAATACCTATTTCTCCTAATGATAGTTGTATTTCAGGAAAAAGCATTTTAATATAAATGACATTAATGTGGGAAAAAAAACCCATAATGCTTAAAAATACTTACTTTCAGCATTGGACAAAGTGCAGGGATTACAGTCAACCAAAGCTAATTGAAAATGCTGCAAAAAAGTAAAGTGAGAAAATTAATGCTTTGTTTCTGGAATTAATTAAAAATTCAATACTGAGTTTAAAATACCTAATATGAAGCTGGAAATATAGCATCATATGGATTAGAAAACATCTATATTTAAGAATCACACACTTTCATATCTATTTCTTACAACTCAAATAAATATTAACAAAAAAATTTAGAGCTTTCTCCCAGATTATTTTAATGAAATTCTTCAGGTATGAAATTTTCTGAAAGAAGCAGCATAGTATTATTACAATGCCACTCTAAAGAATCATTAAAAGTAAATTTTGAAACTTTTCATTGCTTGAGTATGGATAGCTAGAGACAGAAGCTACGTAAATTCTTTAAGAAAAATATGAACTGAATACTAAGACAGATATAAACTTTGATTATCAATGAGCACTTAAAACTTAAACTTAAAGCTATTTTGGGAAAAATTAACATTATGGTATAAAATGCTTACATTCTTTAACAAATATTTAACTTTCAGTGATTTCAAATTACAATATTAAAATTCATCTCTAGTATAAAAAAATTATTTTAAAGTAATAAGATTTTTAAAAATTTAAAAATATCTAACCAAACAGCAGATAAAATATACTGAATTCTTCACATATTATTTTGCTGTATATGATAGCACAGAATTATGATACCAAAGTTCAATGACCCTACCTACCTAAAACTACCTACCGAAAACTCAAATGTTTAACGACTTGTAATCATTTTTTAAAACTCATCAATTTCCTTGGTTTATAAATATATTTAACCTGATAGGTTTTAGTAGTCTTAGTTTGTAGATAAACAAAAGCTGCCATAGTTGGTACAAAAATTTTTAAATTGGGAAGTATTAAATAAGAAAAGCTGCAATTATCTTAATGCCATCCAAACATAGCTCCATAGAAATTATCCATCTTCTCCTGAGCCTTTTTGCCCCCCACCCCCCCTAAAGTTGAGTAATGAAAAAAATATTTTTTAACATCCTTCTGAAAATAGGATGAGAATGGGAACCTGGTTTTACTTAAATACTTCAAAAAGCATCCTAAAGAAAAGCAATGGAGAAAATAAACAGTAATAATATATTGTAAGCTTTCATCATATCAGAATAAAAAATTGTGGCCATATTCTGGGAGTACTATACAATAATATTCATGAAAACATTTTGATTACCAAAAAAAAAAACTATACACCATTCATCACTGCTTTTCCTTTCTATATTTGCCAAGTCTTTTAACATAAGGAAGTTATAAGAATAAAGTCTGAGTAAACCAAATTTTCACTTAACTATAATCAGAAACCATTCTAATAATCATATCCTAGTAATGATGTAATTCAGGGCAAAAACTAAGAATTTTATTTCATTTCACCTGGTCACATATACTTGATTTAACAACCTTACTGACAAGAAATCTGTTGCCTAAATTTCCAGAGCATTGCTAATATAAGACATCTCATATGCTATTAATGCAGTCAAAAGTTTAACATGACAAAGTATCTATGATTGAATATCCTCGCTGAATTTGTTGAGACCAAGAAATTCTTTAGTCTAAACTGCCAGAACATTGCCAATATAAGAAATCTCTTATTACGTTAGCTCAAACAAAAGTTTTAACATTTATTAAACAACATATCAGAAAATATATATACACAATTTCATAGTTTCTTGTCCAATGGTTTTTGATCATTTTGACCTTGAGAAGTGACAAAAAAATTACATATTGTATATCCTTGAACATTCTTTCATCTGACACTATAGCAATAACACAAGACTTTTAAGTCAAAACACTAAAAATTAATTCCCAAGTATACTTTAGGCTTAATTCTATTTTCTAATACAAAAAAGTAAAAGCATTTCAGTCTAAAAAAATAATTTATATTGACATAAGTTTCCATTTCATTTAAGTAATACCATTTGTTTTTATCACAATAATGTTACCTAAAAAAAAACCAAACAACCCACACACACACAAAAAAAAAAACCAAACTGTCTTAAAAACAAAGCCAAAAGATGGTGGCATCTTGGAACTGTTATTACAATAAAACCCCATGAAGAAGAACAGATAACTCTGTAAGTCAAATTACCCATGTCTACATTTAAATTTGAGTATTCAAGATTATACAATGAAGCACAGCAGGAAAGATTTCTTGACAGTGCTACATTATCACCAAGATTCTTGAAAGAAATAAAGAAACCTCACTATTTCAAAATCCATGGCATCAGACATATAAAATATTTCAAATTTGCTATGGAAATCACAAGGTAAAACAATAGATAATAACAAATATATATTGATGAAAACACCAATAATTACTACAATGATTTCTAAAAAATAATAACAACAACCTTTAGAAACATGTATACCAACACCCATACAAAAACATCCCCCTACAACCTTTCAGTAGCCTAAAAGGAAAAACACAAGTAAACAAAAAAACTCATGGCTTCCTTTTAGATACACAAACTGACGAAATAGCCTTTGTACTAACAAACTCATCATCGGCAGAAACCTAAACTATTTCCTATAATCATGCACCATAACCTGAAGTATTCCTTGTAAATTTTACCATGGTAAAATTTCCAACTCCCATCTCTGCAACAAACAGAAGCAGCTAGCAAACATCTGCACCTCACACAAATATTGCGGTACTGAAGCTGGCTACTGCTATGTAAAATAGTTATCATGCAGGAGAGGCCGCTGCAGTTCAGAGACTACGTACAAAACCTGAGGCAGAGAGCAGTCCACAGAAATACAAATCCTGAGCAAGATTTACCTAGGAGGCACTGTTCTGAATGCTAACTAACAAGTGTTACTCTAATGTTAGTGTTCCATTTTGTAACAATCTGGGTTGGCTTAATATTTATATTATTACATTATACTATTATAAGTGCAGTTTATTTCTTTGAAATTTGATTAAAAGCTGTCTTACACATTAAGTATAGCTATGTCCAGCAATCTGAATTATGAGACAAAAGTCTAGCTTTACACATTCATGCAATTTATAATACAAAACACTTCAGTAATAATACTACACATCAATACATCAATAATTTCTTTCCTTAAAAATATTCAGTAGATTCTAAATCTTATTTAACTCATTTTAATGACTATTTCACTAAAAATGTTAACTCTTTTCAGTTATGAGAAGTACAGAAAATATATCTAAGATTGATGGTTCTTAAACTAGGATCTATGAATTGGTCTTATATATTGATAATGGCTAAACATTTCAACAAAATTGGTTTTATTTTTATTCCTATGTATCTTATTTTATGCATTATTCTGAGATGAAGAACCCTGATAGAGTACAATGTTAATTCAAAGATCCAGGGAAAAATTTCTAACATTTTAAAACCACTTTCAATGAAAACTTTTCTTAAAAAAACAAACAAAAATAAACCAAACCCAAACCCTATAATTTTTACAAGTTACATAGAGAAAAAAAATTGTTCAAATACCTACAATGATGTGAGAAAATTGTTATAAAATAAAGCTCAACTCTATCATTCATCTCTTTCAGACATAGCTAATTAAAGATTATGTAATCATGGTCTGATGTATTCTTTAGCAATGCCTCTATTCTTAAATAACTTGCATAACCTTGTGGGATTCCAAGTTTTGGCTTATAGCCAGGATTACATTCACAAGTGCAGGGGAGGACAAGTTTTCTTTGGATCTAGAGCCAGAATTTTTTTTTTTTTTTGCTTTCAAGGAAAGGAAAATAGGAAAGGAAATTAAAAAAAAAAACTAGGAAAAGGAGGGGGAAATAATAAAACATTTATAAAGTACTTTAAGGTTTAGAAACCACCATACATGTATTACCTTAAGAATCACAAAAACTCTGCTAAGTAGATATACACGACATATTACAGACTAATAGGTTCATATATATTGTCAGCCAAAACCTGAAACAAAGTCTTCCAGATTAACTCTATAATTCCATCTACTACACCAAGAAGATGAAATGGAGTAGAAGAAATGAGGTCAGGAGAAAAGAAATAGTACTTTGCTAAAGAGCATTAGTTCCCAATTTCACACAAGGCTCAAAGCAAAGTCATTAGAGTCTGGAAAAGATCAAATGAAAAACACTCAAGGGAGCAGAGGCTTGACAGGAATTTTCTGGAATCAGCACAGAAGAGAACCTAAACTGTAGTATGTAAGGTTATGTCAAAGAAGCCTTTGATTGGGTATGTTTCCCAAACATGCACTACCAGAGTAGCACTAACCAGAGCTATAAAACCACTTCTTTTTAAATTTTCGTGACAGTAAAATGAAAATACGTAAAGAACGGTAGCTTCAAGTCAAAATGAACCAATAAATCTCATATTTGGGAGATTTGAGACTTAGAATTTTTATTCAATTATATGCTAGAATGTTGAACAGGAAGCCTTGAATGGAAAGGAAAACTACAGCAAGTGGTATCATAGCAACTCAACACTTTCTAACAAGGTCTTACAAATTTAAAAAAAATTTTTTTTTTAGAAAGAGTAACATATCGAATGATAAATATATCATTTAGTTTACCCTCTAAGAAAGACCAAGGCATAGTGGATATTAAGTTAGCTTCTGATTAAGTACATCCCAGCTCTGATGCACACTGAGTGAATGACCAAGGACAAGGCACTTAATGCTCAGGGTTCTAGGTGGCTGCCAGAGTACATGTAGCAGAAAAGGTACGATGTTGTAGAACTTCCTCATCAAGAGGTCCCTAAACAGATGAAACCACAAATATATTCCCTTATTTTTATGTTACTCTCTTAATTGAAAAACAAAAACTGAGTATCTAGTACAGGAAATGTACTGAAAATTACATAGTTCTTGCCCTCTAAAAGCTTGCACTATAAGACGGGACTACAGCTACCTGGTATTAAATTATTTATTTATATTCATTTTTGTATTTCTATTATTTACATTCATTGACTTTATGTTCTCTCTCTCTCTCTCTCTTTCACACACACACACACAGTCTCCTTCCTTAGAATATAAGCTCCTTTTGAGTAGAGATCGTTTCACTATCTTTCCTTGTGTCTTTAGCATGGTACATGGCAGATAATAGGTGCTTAATCAATACTTGTTGATTAATCGAAAGTACCTTGTAGATCTTTTCTCCCCTGCCCCCTTAATTTTCATGAAGAAAGTGAAGACTAAAGACATAAAATAATTTACCCTCGATTTCACAGTTAATTAGCAACACTGAAAGAATTGGAATCTGGGTTAGTCAGACTCTGTCAACCACAACACATTCATTAATATGGAACAAAGGCTTCAGTTACCTAAAACACAAACAGAAAATATACTTGGAATATTTATTAATAAAGTGGAATCCTTCCATTTAGCAAATGTAATATATGTAGAGTATCAAGTTTCAAAAAATTTTTCACTTACATATCTCATTTAAACCCTAACACAACCACTCTGTAATACAGATAAATACCACTACTCTATTTATAGATAAGGCTACAGGTGCAAAGAATGACTAAATGACTTTGCCAAGTTTAAAACTTATAGGACTGAGCCAAGTTCAGACTTCAGGCCTTCTTATCTGGCACTCTTTCTAATGTAACTGTAAACTTTCATATGTAGATTGTTCCTCCCATGTTTCCTTCCACTAAAGAGGTGAAGAATCTCTAGTTACATAATGCTCAAATAGTCAAACCAGCAAATCTTTAAGGTCAGAGCCACTGCTCTACCAGCACTTATAAATAATCTGATAAGCAATTTCTATGTAAATTAATTTGATGGCTCACTAAACTGATTGATTCATGATTAAGGAGATGGAGACTAATATGGCAACGCTATTTTAAAAGAATAGCTCACTATCTGGCCCTCTCCATTGTGACACCATGGCTATCTAGGAACTTGCTACTAAGAAAATAGACTTAATTTTAAATACTGAGGAGAATTAGAGAACATTACTCAATAATTTGAATGTACTCTACTAAATAAATACCACTCTTTGTTACATGAGACTTATACTGGGGGCGCTACGTGGCACAGTGAGTACAGCACTGGCCCTGGAGTCAGGAGGACCTGAATTCAAATCTGACCTCAGATACTTGACACATGTACTAGCTGTATGACCTTGGGCAAGTCACTTAACCCCAACCGCTCTGCCAACCCCCCTCCCCCCCGCCAAGACTTATACTGACTAGATGGAAATAGGCTAAGCTATAAAAGTCACTTAATGCTCTGGGTTCTAGGTGACTTCCAGAGCATATGTAGCAGTCAAAGTGCAATGGTAGAACTTCCTCATCAGGAGGTTCCTATACAGATGAAATCAGAAGTATACTCTCCTATCTTTATTTTACCCTCTTAATTTAGAAACAGGAAGGGGCCTGGCCCAGCCCAGCCCGGCCCGGCCACTCTTTACCACCCCCCACCCCATGAGATTTCATTACCATGACTCCATGATTCACCTGCTTTCTCACGTTAGAATATCCCTTCATTCATGCTGGCCTGATTCTCCATCTGAGGAATTCCATGCCTCAATGTACAAACCAACAGTCAAAAGTAAATGTATGAAGGCTCAGGAAAAATAGGCTTAAATTCCAAAAGAGTGGTTTATAAGTTGGAAAGAAGATATTGATGAAGAAATTTTAAGTAATGGAACCTAGTGGAGTCAGGAAGTAGTGAACTCATATGAAAAGAGACAATATATGAAATATAATCAATTAGCAATCAAAATAACAAAAGAAAAGCTAGGAAAATGAAGTAAGAAAGTAGAAAAAACTATGGAACTTTACTAGAAAAAAGGAACATAAGAGCATTAAAAAATGTAAATATCAAGTTACTACAGAATTCAAAATTTTATGTAGTAACATGGTATATATGTGAAGTCTGTAAGGAGATATAAAGGAAAGGCAACATTATTTAGAAGAAAAGAGAAATGACATACAAAGATAGTTCATCATCTACCTGTGAATTATCTGCTTTTGGTATGATAATAAAACTAGACAGAAATATCTGAATATATAAACTCAAATACTCTAATGTATTTCAGGGGTAAGTAACAATCTCTTTCTGCCTTGATTTGCATTATAGTGTACACAATGCTTATGTGATCCTTTGACACCAGTGTGCTATGAAATGTGTATATCCTCAGAGATGGGCATAACCCCAGACCTCCTTCCTTTTTACTCAGTCTATGCCCTCTTCTTTCTATAGCTGGTGAGAAACATACAATTCCAATTAAGCTCTTCTGAGAGACTGATAAATCTCAGGTCCCCTTAAGAAATGCTGTAATTACCCACTCCCTACAGTCTCCCTCCAACTAAGAGCTTGTACCTCTGACCCAAGGACCAAGGGCATGAATCTCTACTCTCAGTGTATGCCAAGGGAAATTCTGCCTTTCCCTATAGACATTACTTAGAAATTTGCTTCTCTGGGTCATTGTCATTACCTTCATTCCCCATTTGTCTCTAGACCTTGCTGCCCCTACTGCCCTCTGGCTATGTCAATGTGCTGACAAAAAATTTGCCCTTGAGTGTCTTAGAAGTCTGTTGGCTACTTCTGGTACACAAAAACCAGGTATGGGCTAGTTGTGACCAGATCTAGTGCATGAGGTGCTGTCCAGAACTAGAACTAGAACCCTTAGCAGTCACAAAACTATCCTGATAAGCAAGATGCTGTGATTCAGGATATGAACACAAAGGTGTCAACCCCGTACCCCAGACTCAGGGTCTCTCAGAACTCCTTTAGCCCCTGAGTTGCTGACCAGGACTAAGACTAGATTTGGGCCCCTGCTCCCATGTTGACCCCCCATGTTACAGCAAACACCCAATGCCTGAGAACTGTTAGTAGCAGAGGAACTAGATGAGGCATAACAAGGAATTCTAAGGTTTTAATTCTACCAGGTCTTGCACATACCCATCGTGCCTTCAGTGGCTCTCATTATTTTATGAGTGGATAGAGCATTTAATCTCAGATCATCCTTCTTTCCTTAATATTTTATGAAACAGTTTACATACTAAACCAGTATACACACCCACTTCTAGGTGCATATCAAAGAGATAAAGACTTGTGGCCAAGCCTGGATTCTCGCCCCAATAGTCTGAGTCAGTAGTCAGTGTCTGAATAAGTCTAGTTGGAGTTACTGTCTTTTCATCCTCATTCTTTTTTCAATCCCGGTATTTAGAACATGGCATTAACTTGAGAATGCTATGTATGAATGTACACAGGACTTCTTTTTTAAAATGACTTTCAGAGTGGTAACCAGTCATGTCCTGTCTTCAATTAAAATGAAGTACAATGACCATGCACTAAGTGCAAGATAGTGTCCTAAATAGATGCAAAGACAAAAGCATAACAATTCCTAACTTAAAATACTTTACATCCTACTAGAGGAATGAAATCCACAAAAATGATGAAATATATTTAAAGAACAAGAAAGGAATACCACCTAGAGGAAGAGGTTGGGTAGACAATCAGCAAAGTTTCCCATTAGAGGCAGTACCTAACTGGAGACTTGGAGGCTAAAGTTTTAAAGAAGTACTTGTAAGCACTGCAGGTGAAATGCAGATTGTAGAACAGATAGTAGGCCAATATGACTGTAATGCAGTATTAAGACTGGAAGTGTTGGTTGTAGACAGATTACGGGGGAGAGCTTAAAATGCTAGGATGACAAATTTTAATTTTCTCTTAAAGGCAAGAGAATCACTAAAGACTTTTGAGGAAAGGAAGTAATCTTAGACATATAAATAGCCCTCCCTAAGCCTTATACCTCTGAAACACATTTTCCATCCTTCGCCACAACCTTAAATTGCTATATTCCTATAACAGGAAAAATATTCACAACACTTTACTCATGTAAACTAGGGACTTCGCTGCCCTGTTAGTATGATATGATTCTCCTTTTATTAACTGTTTCAGGACCTCAGTGTCTTATTTTGTTCCATTAACAAACATAAACTACCAAGTTTATTTAGAGGGACTGGCCTGAGTCCAGTCCAGCCTTATTTGTGCAGAACTGTTTGCACGTCGTCTTCCCATACAAGCAGTGAGCTCCTTGAGAGCAGAGACTGTTTCTGCCTTTCACAATATCCACAGCACTTAGCAAAATGTGGGGCACAAAGTAAACTCTTAATAAATGCTATTTCTCTTGGAGACTCCACTTCTAGGAGATCAAGAAGTAAACTGCCAGAAGCCATTTAACGGAGAGAGCCAAGTATTCACTGTGCCCTTAAAAAATATACTACGAACATGATTTCTGTAAGCTGTGTTGTTCAGGTTTTTTCCCCTTGATTGTTTTTAAGCTCCTATGCAATTAAGCATTGTCAAAGTTCTCCTAGGAGATCTCATCAAAACTCAGCTAAAGCACTAAATGTTTTGATATTGAAATATATTTTGCGCTCATTTAAAAGGACAAATTAAGAAGAGTTGTGCACTTCCTCCCCGCCCCCACCTCCACCCCCTCCCCAAGCAGGGAATGGATGCCTTCATACTGCTAATACTGCATATCTCTTAAAAGAAGAGAAAAGGCTCTCCTTTCAATTTGTTAAATCTGGCTTGTACTTAATCTCCAGCCTGCAAGGAAGCGGTGAAGAGAGGTAAGGAGCTTTGATCTGACTTCCATCTCTCCTTCTAACTCCTGTAGGAAGAGGAAGAGGACAAGTATGAGTCTTCTATCTCCTTCCTAATCCCGTCTTCTGAGGAAAATGAAAGGTAAGGCAGAAGCCCTCCATTTGATCCTGCACCTTCCATCAGTCTGTGTTTCCAGGTAATCTCCACCTCCATTGGGAAGAGGAGGTGCCTTTCACTTAATGAACAAACTCCCACCAGGTCATATACAACATATGCCAGGGATTTTAACTCCTATAGATCATCATGCAAATCTCATTCCCCAGGCCCCCTCAACCCATTCATCATCCAGAAAACAAACAAAAATACCCACCCTTCCCCTCTTTGGAATGTCTGTTCCATAGAAAACAAATATGCTTTCACGTTAAAATCTCTCTCCCAATCCCTCCAAATTCCTTTCCAGCACTTTCTACATTTCTCTTACTCATTGCTTCAGGTGTGGAAACTAGAATATTCTTTGCTTCCCCTCCACTCCCAAATCAGTTTCAGATTCTCCCCCTACCAGCATCATTCAGTCAACTACTCTCTTTTCATGTCCGTACAATGCACACTTACTATCAAATCAAAATCATGACCTCACACTCCAGATCACTCCCCTTCCTTTCTCTATGACTTCAATACATGGTTCAAAATCTTTCTCTCTTTCCCAATTGCTGTCCTGATCCAAACCTACTACTCAACCCCATCTCAGCACAAAAATGGTCATAGCCTTGATCCTGTCACTGCCCACAAATGCACCACATCAAGAACTGTAAAATTCCGTTATCCAATCACAATCTGTTGGTGTTCCACTTCTACTGATGCCTTTCAATAGCAAACCCTGCTCTTTATCTAGACCATAACATGCAATGCCTTGACACCACCTCCCCTTTTCTCCCAGGTCATCAATCCTGGACTAGTTATACTTTCCTCATTTTCCCATAGTGAACCTGTTCAAATTTACACCATCCTCTTCTCTTGAGTCCTTGGCTCCCCTTCTCATATTGTTGACTGTGCTCTGAAAAGACAGTCATGGATAACTCCCACAACCTGCAGACTTAAATGGTATGACATGCTGCTGAAAGAAGATGAAGAAAATCTCACAACCATTCTGACTTGTTCTTCTATGACTGCTTAGTAAGTCAACTGAGCCTTCACTATTGCTAGGCAGTAATATTTCTACACTTCCATAAATATCTCACCCACGACAACTCCTCAAACTTTCCATGGCTCTGTTTTCTCACCCTCTCAGCTAACAATCTTGCTTCATATTTTTATTGAAAAGAATTGAGGCCATTTACTGAGAGCTCTTCTCCCTTCCTCTTCTTCACCTGACATCACTCACATGGCTTTCTGTTACTCTCTCCTCCTGGGCGCTGTCTCACACAAAGCAATTGCCCTACTCCTTGTCAAGGCCTTCTACCTGGCACAGGTGATCCATTTTCATCCCATTTCTTCCCGGAGGTTCCCTTTTTCTCTTCATTATTTTAATTCTCTCCTTCTCTACTGGCTACTTCCCTAATGCCAACAAAAATGTGGACAACACCCTCCTCCTCAGAAACAAAAGCCCCACTCATCTGATTCTTCCATTCCCACTATCACCCCCCATCCCTTCCATCTTTTCTGTCTAAACTTTTTGAGAATGCCATCTTCAATAACTGGTTCTCTATCTCCTACCTTCTCACAATATTCAACCCAGCACCCACTAAAATTACTCTTTCCTTCTCCTCAAAGCTCATCCTTCCTGACCTTTCTCCAATCCTCTCACACCAAGGACCGCCATTTTCTCCTTAATGCTATAATCAGGTGTGCTTCCCCCACCCCCCACGTCCCCAACAGAGCCAAGATGATAGAGTGAAAGCAGGGACTTTACTGGAACTCTCTTACAGATTCTGTCAAATACCTCTAAAAAAGTGAATCTGAGCAGAGCTGAGAGAGGTAGAAGCCAGAAGGAGACCATACGTGGCAAATCTCCAGTCCAGCAGAGTCCACAGGGTCAATGGGACAGATCTGTGGGCTGGGAGAGCAACAGGTACGCAGAACTGCACCCAACCAACCAGAGCAGGAGCAGCAGAGGAACACAAACAATAGAGCAGGATAGAAAAGACGGGGTGTGCAGAACTAAACCACAGTGGAATGGGACCAGGAGGGGGAGCAGGCCCAGGACTGAACTGCCAGCTGCAGTGGCTATAAACAGGCCTCTCACACCAAGGCAAGAATCTGTTGGAACTAGGTAATACAAAAGCGCAGAGCCTGCGGCCCTAGCAAAAGTAAGTCCTGAGGCTTTCAGCCCACAGTCTAAAGGTTTGAAACTCACCTTCTTGAACTTCTGGTTCATGATGACTGAGTAAAACGTAGGTGCTCTCATACCTCCCTTCCTCACCTTGAATGACCCAGAGAATACTGCCCTGGGAAAAACCCTGGAATAGAGGAGCCAGAAGTGGGGGTACAAGATTCTTTTATAGCTCAGAAGGCTGGGGAGACACAACCCTCTTTGGTTATGAAGGGGCATCCCAGCAGAACGCCCTCCTTAGCGGAACAGCAGGAGCTCCTGAGCCACAGGGGGGCGTGGAGCCTGCAAGTACCAACTCCAGGACTCCGGGTGTGCCTTGTGACAGCCAGGGGAAGTAGCAGACACCACCTGAGACAACGGCTGAGACAAGAGGTGCTAGAGCTCAGCCCTAGGGGAAGAGGAGATTTCCACCAGCCAGACCAACCATCTCCCAACACCTCATGCTGGGAGCTTCAGTGTAACCCTGGGGAAAATCTGAAAGACTTCACATGGTCTCA
>CM053622.1:446535257-446557363 GCA_028646595.1 Phalanger gymnotis
AGGTCTGTCTGTTGAAGTTTGTGATTTGCTTGTATTTTGTTCTGAAGTTCAGGGTACTGGCTTTTCCCCCTGAACTAGGTGAATGATATTTGTGTGCTGAATTAAAGTAAGCTTGCCAACCCCTTAACCTTGCTCTCCTTATTAAGGCATATGAAAAGAACTTGGGCTTTCTGGCTGTCTGGCAGCTTTCTGGGTGCTGGCTGTGGGTGGATCTGGACCCCCCACAGAAGCTGCTAGCCAGATTGTGGAAACAGCCAGTTAGAGGAGTAGACATTGCCAGACCCTCCCCTGCTACTTCTCCAAGGTTCGCTCCAGCAAGAAATACCACCACCCAGGGGTCAGTTATCTACTAGCCCCCCAGGTTATTAGCCCTCCTTTTTCAGGAAGTTCAGTATCAACTCAATACCTTCACTCTATATTTGAGCTCTGGCTGCAGGGTGGTGAAGCGGATGGAGTATAGGGCCTGCAGTTGGTTCAAATCTAACCTCACTAGCTATGTGACTGTAGGCAAGTCACCGAATCCTGTTTGCCTCAATTTCCTCATTTGTAAAACGAGCTGGAGTAGAAAATAGCAAAGAAAATCCCAAATGGGATCAGAAAGAGTCTGAAATGACCAAACAAAAAACATACTTCAACTCTCCCAGGGAAGACCACGTTCTTTATTTCATCACCACTAACCAGGGTTCTAGTTCCCTAATTCATGACTGAAAGTCTCTTATGATTTCCTATCCTTCTCTCTCCTAGAACTTCAGCTCTCCAAACTCTAGTCTTAGCAACCTCTGCAGTACAACCTCCAGTCACTTTACTCTTTCCTGCTTTTTCAACTATCCCTCCCTTATGTTCTTACCTTCAAAATCTGAAGTCAGCCAGTTCAACTTAAGATAGATCCCTGGATCCCTTGTTCCTTTCCAAACCAAACTCCAACCTCCAATTACTCCTCACCCATGCCTTCTCTACAATTGATTGGGTACTGCTGGGTGCCACCAGAGGAAATTATATTACTATATGCTTGGTCCATTATGAATGCATGCCATCTTATCTCATTTGATTCATACCTGTCTTTTCACTCTTCTCTAATTGACTCCCTATCACGTTTTTGACTGCATCTGTTCCAAACCTTCCCTTATCTTTTTAAACCACAAGTATATCTATTTGTCCCTGCCCCTCTCCTCCACCCCTTTCTTTACCCCATTCACCCCTTTCTCCCCATTGCCTTTTGGCTTCTGACCTCATCATTCTGTTGAAACTTCTCTCTCCAAAGTTACCCATGCTCTCTTAATTGCCAAATCTAATGGCCTTTTCTCAATCCTTATCTTCCTTCTCGATCTCTCTGTAGCCTTTGACACTCAATCACCCTCTTCTTCTAGATGTTTTCTTGACCCTGTTCTTTCCTGGTTTTCTTTCACAGCTGTCTAATCACTCCTCAGTCTCCAACCAATTTGTGGCCACTCATCACCTCCTAGACCGTGGTAAAGTGAATAGGAGCACTGGGCCTGCAGTCCAAAAGACTTAAATTTAAATCTGGCCTAAGTCACTTAACTTCTCTACTTCAGCTTCATCAACTGTAAAATGAGGATAATATCAGTGCCTATCTTCCATGGTTGTTGTGAAGCTCAAATGAAATATTTATCTTAGCAACAGTGCCTGGCACATAGGCGTTTAATAAACGCTTCCTCTGTCAAAGCCCTTTATAATCTAGTCTCCCTCTTACATTTCCAGTCTTCTTATACCTTAAACTCCTCCCCCCAAAACTCTTGGATCCAGTGACACTGGCCTCCTTGCTGTTTCTCAAACAAGTCACTCCTGATTCCTAGCATTTTGTCTGTTATTCAAAGCTCTTTATAGTCTAGTCTCCCTCTTACATTTCCTGTCTTCTTATACCTTAAACCCCTCCCCCCAATATTCCTGGATCCAGTGACACTGGCCTTCTTGCTGTTTCTCAAACAAGTCACTCCTGATTCCTAGCATTTTGACTGTCCTCCAAACCTGCAATGCTCTCTCCCTCATCTCTGTCTCCTGAGAGTACAGGAGAGGGAAGAATTTATTAAGCACCTACTATGTGCCAGGTTCTGTGCTAAGTGCCCAGCATTTTATGTCCTGCCTATTAGTGCCTATGTACAGTTATTCCCTCATGACTCAAATGTTTTCCTTTCCACCTCTGATCCTTGGAATCCATAGCCACTTCCAATGCAAAGTCTTTCTTCCTCTCCTGTCTCCCAACACTATCTCCTTTCCTGGAAGTTACTTTGCAAATATTTTGCTTTAGCCTCTGTAGCTTGTAAGTTACTTGAGGGCAGTGACTACTTTGCTTTTGCCTTTTGAATCTCTTTATTGAATCATCCAATGCCTAGTATAATACCTCAAATTATAGGAGATTATAACTGCCTGAATTGCGTAAGTGAAATTAGTATGGATTATTGAGACTTGGAGAAGCAGCTTGGTTTAGTGCATTAGGAGTCAGCCTTTTGTGCCGAGAACTGTGCTTAGCCTCTCAGTATACAAAGAGTGAAACAATCCCAACTCTTAAGGAATTTATATTCTAACGGGGGAGACAACCAGTATATACATAGGTACATACACAATAAACACAAATTAATACAAAGAAGTTAAATCTAAGACAATTTGGGGGGGATGCAGGATATGAGGAATGGCCCAATTTAAAAGGTAGCCCTTGAATTGAGTCTATGAAGAGGATTTTAAGAGGTTTAGAGGAAGAGGAGTGAGAGCATTCCAGACACGGGGAGTGGGGGAAGTGCAGGGAAGGGAAATGCTAAAGTTTTGAGATGGGGATATGGAGTGCAGTGTGTGAGGTACCCAGAGAAGGCAGTTTGGCTGGATTGCTGAGAGCACTTCTGGGAGCAATCTATAATGAATCTAGAAAGCAGATTGGGCCTAAGTTGTGAGGGTAAAAGCTGAACAAAGGAATTTATATTTTATTCTAAAATAGGGATTAAATAAGGGAGTGACGTGATTAGAACTGCTCACTCAATATAATTTATGTAATAAATGGAATTTTTAAAAGGCACATAGTTTTAGCTATGACCAAACTTTCAATATAAGAGTTAAAATCAGCTCTTAAGGAAAAATTATCACTTTGGCAGCTTTGTGGAAGATAAGATTAGAGTTAAGGCAGGAACCCCAATCAGAAGGCCTTTGCTTCCTGATCTAGGGGAGAGGTGTTGAGGACCTAAAATAAGATGGTAGCTCTATGAGCAGAGAGAAAGGGTCAGATAGATACATGTGATGCTGTGGCAGTAGAAAAAGGCAAGATCTGGCAATTGATTGGATATGTTGGGTGAGCAAGGGTAAGAGGCAGAGGTAAGGCCAAGGTACAAACCCGTGAGACAAGGAAGAACGATGGTGTCTTTGGCAGAAACAGAGATATTTGGAAGAGGGTGGATTTGGAGAGAAAGATAATGAGTTCTGTTTAGGACACAAGTTTGAGATGTCTCCAGGACAGCTTATCAGTTACAAACACCAACTCTCTCGTATCAATTCAATCCCTCTGTAGAAGCTATTCAGACTCCTTACAGTTATACAAATGAAATGTAATATGCTACATAGACCAGGAGATGTGGAGAAAGCATAACAAATTAAACATGAAATATAATCTACAGAAAACCAGAATTTGTTAGTCTAGTTGCTAGTCTCAGTGGAAATATTTAAAGTATGTATGTATTTATACTGCAGGTGGGATTTAAAAAAAAACTTATCACCTAATATTAACTCCTGGGACCTACGACTGAACTAACAATGTCTTCCCTGTATTTCCAAACATAGAATTGACACAATCGTTGCTAGTATCTGAAATATATGGAATCCTATTAATATAAATGCCAAATAAAAGGTTTAAGTAAGGAATTAGAGTAAATTTATTGGTCATAATCTATTTTTACTATTTCCTTCTCATCAATGTTTGCAGGTCTTACCTAAAAAACAGACTTGGTTCAGAGTCTATCTTCCAACCCTTGCGGGGTAAATGAGGTAAAGCCTCATTTTTATTCTTTATTTTCCCATTTTCTCCCAATTATACTTCGGTCTTTTAAGTTTGTAGGTGTTTATTTACACATGAGATTAGCTGTCAAAACAGCACCTTCACAAATGCTACTACAATTGTCAGCAGGGTTATTTACTGGGAAGCAGGAAGCCTGGTGGAATCTTGCAAGAGTCAAAATACCTCTCTTTGCTACCAAGCTGTGAAGCTCTGGGCAAGTCTCTTAACCTCTCTGTCTCGTTTTCTCCCACTGGAAGTAAAATGAAGTGGTAGTGGTGGTGGGGATGAGATGGTCTTTCTCAGCTCTAACAATCTATTGTGTAGCATGGAGCTTCTAATGACAGTTTTCTCCTGCTCTCACACAACCAGAACCGCACCAGCCCACGGGACCCTCGAGATTCCTGCCCCGGCCGAGCCCCTCGGGCTCGCGGACTTGCTTGAAGATTATGTAGCACTAGCCGAAATGAAAAAAATAATCGGGCATCTCGTCATCCGACTTTCCATCACTCTGCCTTACAGAAGCTGCCTGAGCAGTGATTATTTCTCGAATGTGCACGGAAAGGTGGACGCAGAATTGGGCTCCAGTTTGACGTAACCAGACGGCGGCCTCCATCACCCGGGCTGGCGACTCTCTTCCCGCGGAGCCCGCCCGGGCTGCCTGTTCCCCCGCGGCGCGGCTCGGCTGGGCCCGCTTCGTCGCAGAGATCATTTCCCTCTACCGGCACCCCACCATCTGGGCATCTCGGGGCCCCAGGCACGGCCAGGGGTGGGCGCCGCGGCCATCTGGGTGGGGTGGCAGCCGCGCCCTCCCCTCCCCCTCCCGCTCCAGCCCCGGGGTGTGTGCGCTGGGGAAGCCATTATTACCCAGCGGTGCCAAAAGCCAACGCCTCGCGCCGAGGGAGGGGGAACCCGTGACGGCTCCTCCCTCCCTCTCCAGCCCGGCTGCACCCACAGACCCACGCCCCCAGGATCGCTGAGGCCACTCAAGGAGGAGCCACGGCGGCGGCAGCCCCAGAACGCCGTAGCTCGCTGGGCTGCTGGAAGATCGAATGGAGGCGCCCCGCCTCCGCCGCTGCGTTAACTGGACAGACGCGGCGGACGAGCCCTCACACCCTGGACCTCGCCCTCTTACCCCCGCCTACTCCCAAGCCCCCTCCTCCCCCTTCCCTCATGCCCCCCGCAGCTCCCGAGGTGACACGGTCCGGACCCTCCATTCTTTTCACGAGTATATTTAACTAGCACAGCCTAACTTAATGTTCCTACACGTCGACAACCCTCCCCCGGACAGACGCAGTCTCGAGCCAACCACGGGCTGAGCCCACGGGCCATCCCGTTCCTCGTCACCAATCGCCGGCGGCCTTGGTGGGAGGAGTCAGAAGAGCTAGCAAGTTGAGTCGAGGAGCGGCTGACGTGAGTCAACAAAGGTCACGTGGGCCCGACCGCTAGACAGGATTGGCTGTGCCGAGGCCGGGCGGGGAGGGAGGGGGGGTCACGGCGGCGGCGTGGGGTTCGCTCTGTGACACAATTACAACAACTTTGTGCTGGTGCCGGGGAAGTTTGTGTCTCCAACAAATCCCCTCTGGGCTCCCCTCAGCGCCGCTCTCCGGCTTCCCCCGCTGCCCCTGCCCGCCGCTGCCCCACACCTAACCCCCGCGATGTGACCCCAGTGTTGGGTTCCGCTGCCGTCGCCAGACCCCGACCCCTCGGGCTGCCCGCAGCCCCTGCCACCGCCGCCGCCGCCGCGTTGTGATTTCTCGGCGCCGCCGCTCGCGGTGGAGGAGGAGGAGGGCGGAGGAGGCGGAGGCGGCGATAAAGTTGGTGTGTCGGTGCGCCCGGAGATTGGGGGGTTTTGTTCGCGGCCCCGGCCCGGGGGGGGTCTCGTTGTTGGGAGTTGTTAATTCGCTGCGTTTCCATGAAATCCTGCGGAGTGTCGCTCGCTACCGCCGCCACCGCCGCTTTTGGTGATGAGGAAAAGAAAATGGCGGCGGGAAAAGCGAGCGGCGAGAGCGAGGAGGAGTTCCCCAGCCTGACAGCCGAGGAAAGAGAGGTGCTCAGCGGACTCGACAGGTACTGACCGCGGCCCGGCCCGGCCCGGGACGGGGGGATCCGCGGCCCTCTCCCTCGGGGGGAGGGAGGGGGACCCGCCGATCTGTGTCGGGCTGGCTGGAGGCGGCGGCGGCGCCGTGTGCGGCGGGACCCATTCCCCTTCCTCCCCGCCCGGCCGGCCGCTGCCATCGCCGCCCCCGAGGGGGCCTCCCGGGCGGCGGCCGGGGTCCGCGGGGGGGGAAGGTGGGCGCAGACTCGGGGACATTAACGCGCTCTCTGTTCGCCTCTCCTTGCAGCCGCCTCTTCGGATTTTTGAGGCTTCATGAAGATGGCGCCAGAATGAAGGCCCTGCTGGTAAAGGTAAGGAAGCCCCGGGAGCGAGCGGACGAGCCGACCCATCCTCCTTCCCGACCCCTTCCCTAGCGGCGGGGGGCGGTGTGGGCACTCGGGGCCCGGCTCGCCCCACGCCCGAACTCGGACGGATGATCGCCGGACCCCCGCGGACCTCGCCTGTCCCCTCCCCCCACGGTCCCTTCTCCCTCCCGAATCCCATCCCCGCTGCCGGGGGGCAGCCGAAAAGCGGTGCAAGGAGAGCTCGGCAGGAAATCATGTTCCCTCCCTCGGCCCCCATCCCGCGTCCTCCCCGGCGTGCGGCCCCCCCGCGGTCACGACCCTCTCCCCCAGGAACATCGGAGCCGAAGTCCGAGGCGGCGGCGGCCCGGAGCCAAGCCCCGGGCTCCATCTCAGCCGAGTGGAAAAAAAAAAGCCGTGTTACCCGAGCCAGGGCGCAGTGGCGTGCATTGGGGGGTGAGGGCAAGGGCCGAGGGCTGCGGCGCTTGTGAATTCGTGCAGGAGCGTGGCCGCCCGCGCCTCGTGATTGTAAATACACCGCCAGGAACGTTCCCCGGTTCTAGACGGCCGGCCCAGAACGTCGAGTGCCGAGCCCGGGCTCGTTTCTGGCGCTTCCCCGGGCCCGGTTGTAGAGACAGGGCGACCTCCACTTTGGCGTGAGACGGCCGCGAGTTTGGATCCGGTCTGTGAACGGGGACCGGTTTTGTGTACGTTTCACCTGAAGTTCAGTGATGTGTTTACTTTTCGGGGTCCAGCTGCCACTGAAAAGTGGCAGTTGTGGTGTGTGTGTGCGCGTGTGTGCGCCCCTTCCCTCGTGAGCCTCCTCTACCGTTCTACGTGCCCGGGGTTCGCTGCTGGGATTTGGGGTGCGCTGCCTGTTTATTTGTGTGGAAAGTTGTTGGCCCTGTCATTTAGTTAAGTAATGGCTGCTCCTATCGGCCCAAGATGGCGGGACGGGGTGGGAGGAGAAAGTGCGGGGGGGCGGGCTGGGGGAGGGAGAAGAGGTAAACATGCGAAGAAATAGTGGCGATGAATAGGCTTCTCACTGCCAGAGTAGTCTAACAGCGTTTAATGGAAACTGTATACGAACAGTGCGAATAATGCACCCTTCCCCGAGCCTGGAGACCGCGTCCTGAGCTTAATGAAGCCTCATCAACCTGTAGCGTATGTAGTAGCCTATGGGTGAGCCCTTTGAACAAAGGCTGGAGTCCTGGTCCCTGCGTCAGTTGGCATCTCCAGGCTAAAGCCTTGGTGAAGTATTTTTTGTGCCTGAATCATTTGAATATCCCCCAAAACTCCAAGAGGAGGTGCTTTAGGCAGGGCACCGGTGACGTGTTCTCCTTCCTAGCTCGATCGATAACTTTGCATTTGACACCTAACTGTCACCTTTATAAAGAAAGGGGTTAAAACCTAGCAGGTTTCCTTCCATTGGTTTTGTTGTTCTAGTGCTAAGGAATTGCAGTCAGCATTTTAGCCCCTAGCGCCTTCGTCTTTTAGTACTCATACTAATTTTTCGCATCCCTGTACTTTCTCTTCAAAGTAAATAGAAGAGCTTCTGATTTTAGCTAGCTTTTATAATAAGGTCATTATAATTGTACTGCAAATATTACTTTTCAGAAAATACAGATCACTGAATACTATACTCATTAACTTAAACTTTTAGCTAGTTAGATTTTAATTAAAAGTAATTAAGCATCCTGGGAAAAACGGTTAGTGATTAGTTCTGATACCAGATTTAATCCTACAAAAAAATTTAATGGCTTAGCCATGAAGTTTAAGTTACAGTGTGAGCCTTTTAAATATTCTTTTAAAATACTTGAATTTCATAATATACCATGATAATAACAGAGTACCAATTTAGCAACTAGTTTAACAGCAGTTAAGAAGAAGTTACACTACTTTGTCATTTAGGATGGATAATGAAAACCATTTGTAGTTGGAAAAGTTTGACCAAGTCAGTTAAATTTTAGTTCTTACAAGTTACTACTTACTTGATTATTTTTAACGAATTATAATTTCTTTAAATGAGACCTGATGTTTATATGTGTAGTGTTAAGTGTTAGCTGATTTTAGACTGTCACATGTTTGTGCCAGTAACAATGAACTTCTGGGTGGGAGTATAGTTACCATACCATGTAGATGTGATCCAGTAAATCTTAAGTGTTTTATTTCTAAATTTTAGGAAATGTTTTTGTCGAGCATATATGCTGGCATGACGTAGATAATGCTTTCTCAGCCTTTTCAAGCAGATAAATCTTAAGTGCTTGCCAACATTAGAAGTTTCACAAAAATTTGGAGTATATTAGAGCTTGACAAAATATTTAGTATTTAGTTAAGATAAAAAAAGCTCAAATTTAAGCTGTATGATTGAATGAGTTAGCTTTAAGGCTCACTGGGTTGTGAGTTCCTACCTGATTAGGTCAAGACTCATTAGCCATAACATTGAAGTAACTGTTTAAGTGCAGTAAAACACTCTGAGTGTTGTTGCAGTGTCATGCAATTCTTAGTTGTAGCCTGGTGAGCCTGAACATAACAGTTAAAATATTCGTTGTAAAGTACAGCACCATAACCTTTCTCACTGTTTGTATTGGTGACTGTACAGAGTGAAGGAGCTGAAATCTTGGCATAGGAAGTGTTTTAATCATTTAGTTTCTCGGGAATGTTATAGAAAGTATGAAGCATTATGTATTTTGCAAAATGTTGGAACCATGTTGGTTTTGAGAATCTCCTGTGAAAGTTCTTGTTGGCCTGGGACAGTTTAGAAGGTAGTTTTGCTTTGAGGGCTGGACTGGAAAAAGTCACTTCTTCTAGGCTTCTGTCGTAAAACCTGTGATTTTTGTGCCCCTCAAACCCCGCCCTCCCCCAACATACACACCTTGGCCATCCTCAACCCCTAAAGCATGACTGATTACTGAAGTGTTTTAATGGTTTTTCCCTCAATCTTACGGTGACATCATTCTTCTAGGGCTGATAAAATATCTATTATCATCCTCCCAGTCTCTCTTTGACTCCCTACTCCACTCCTCTTTCCAGTACTCTAGACTTGGCTCAGATTATGGGCATATTTTATACCTTATCATCTTCATCATCAGAAGCAGACACTTTACATCATGTTTTAATGTTTTACCAAAGTGTTTTTTAAAAGCTATTTTTCACATTTTCTTATCTCCTACCCTCCCCCCGTTGCCTCCCATGTTTTTACCCATTAGGCCCAAGTATACTTTGCTCTGAATTCTGAGGTCCTTTGATGTTTGTTTTATATGTGTGTGTGTGTATAAATTTTATGATTTTAACTTTACTGACAGATGACTCCTCTCTTCTGATGTGATGAAGCAGTCTACTTGCTTTTCAATATCTGTTGCTATTATATAAAGCTAATAGTTCTGTGAAAAGTCTTCAATTGGTTAATTATGTATATGGTAGGGGAAATAGTGTGGTATTTAAAATACTGGATTATACATGTATTCTAACTCAGTTTTAAATTCAGGGTCATGAACAGTCTCATAGTTTAAACTAATGCTGACACTCAGTCTTCTAATATATAGTGTAGGGATTTTTATTTTTTTAATTATAGTGGATTAGTTGAAAAGTAAGAAGTAAAACATTTTAATGGGAAAACATTTTTGTGTCTTCCAAAAAATCTTTTGAGTTAATTTTGTTTTTATCAGAATAAAAAAAGAAATGTTTAATTAAAGTATAATTATGGCATTGTGTTAGTATAATACAGGTGAGATGGGGAATCTGGGTATCAATTACTAAAGAATAATTATTAAGGGGTCCTGATAACCCTTTTTATCAAGCTATTTAGGGACAAATTTTCATGAATTTCAACTTTGACTTTGGTATGTTCTTAAACATTACTCTCTTATTTATACGGAGTAGGCTCACCTTTTGAGATGATACAGGTATTGTATGTCAGATAAAAATGGGGATTTATTATTCTTCCTTCGTGGGAAATTATTGAAGTAGCTTTAAAAATATTTTTTCTGGGCATTGGAACTGGTTTAATGGATTTTAAAGCATTCATTTTCCAAAGTTCTGGTTTTCTTGGACAAGACAGGTTAATAGCAGCTGGCAGTTATAAATTACAGGGGTTCTTGATTTCTGGTGGTAATATTTGAAGAATTATAATTAAAATCACTTACTGCTGTGCATTTTTCCTGTTAGCTGACACTTAAATAGATGTGTTAATCTTTAATGTTTATGATGGTTGATATTTCTGTTGATAACATTGACAATAGAATTATCTTGTTTAAAAGAGCTATGAACTTTAATGTGGAGAGTTTTTGAACTATATCTTTCAGAGTTTAGATGCTGTTTTTAGAAGTTTGAAAAGTGATTTTAAAATAGTTAATGGAATTGGACATGTTCAGATAATTAACTTAAGATTTTATTTTTTGAAAGTTGGGTGATGAATTTGTTGTATGCATTATGTGGAGTGCAGATGTATTGGTGTTTTCTAGTTAGGGAAGCAATCATACTTTGGAAAGTTTGATAGTGTTTACAGGTTACTAGAAAAGTTGGTACCATGTAGCCTTTACATGAAATGGCCCTCAAAAACTAGCTTGGTTTAGGCTAAGGTTGAGCTGAGGTAACAGAAAATCTGGAGATGAGCTAGGACAATAAAATTTTATATGACAGTGGTTAATACTAAGTATTGGTTTTTACAAAATAAAATTACTAGGGGTCAACTGACTGTCAAATTAGCTTTTATTAATTCAGGTGACAAAGCCTGGTGATGATGGGAAAATAGCTTCTTAAAAACACAAGTTAGCACTATTCCTTTTTTGGGGTAGGTAGGAATAGTATCATTCATATTATATTGCATGTCTTTGGTTCAGTCTTTTCATGGATGGCCAAATGTTATTTTACAAATCTACAAGTAATATGAGATTAATTTTTTTTTCTAAATAAAAAGTCAGTGAGAGGTGCTTTGTGCTTATTGGAACTTATGATAATGAACGTTACCACTGTGCATTATTAATAATAATATTTTTGAAATGTGGTATCTAGAGAGCTAATTTGTGTTAAGAAAACAACAGCAGATTTCCTAAGAAATGAAATGGTGGTTAGGCTATTTGTGGAACCACATGCACTTATTTGTAGAATAGTTAATTAATTAGTTTGGAGGTTATTTAATGAATACATAATTGACAATCATACATGAACTTCACACAATTTAATTTTCTTTCACACATGATTGTAGTATTTTCTGTATTGCATTCAAGGTCTTTAACTTTTTGCAGTCAAGTTTCCAGAAAGTTAATACATTAAAGGCACATGTTTAAAGTTCTTCCAAATTTGTTAAGCTTGTATTTGTTTCCAAGTTTGCAGATTGATTGTCTTTTAAATGTGTGAGAGGTTGAATTTTCAGTTCTTGATTTAGGAATTTGCAATGTGCCACAACAACAACAAATATAAGTGTGTATGTATTTTTTTTTAAATCAGAGACTAGGTCTTTGGGCTCAAATTTTTGGCAGATAGTTAAAGGAAGAGCTTATCTTCATCCTCTTCAAGATGTAGCTATGATATGCATCTACCCATTGATATTTTTATTGAAATCTTACATTTCTTGGAAGTGAAAATGAAAAACAAATTTTTGTTTATGGATGGGGGGGGTTAGAAAAACATGTGCAGCTTTGAGGATGTGGGATAAATTATTATACTTGTTTTCCTCTTGTCTTGGACCCTGTAGTACCTGTGGGGGGTGTAAGAAGTGCTTGGCTTGGTTTTTCTACTTTGCATTATATAACTTGGGTATGTGACTCTAGATCAAACGATTGTGCCTTTTATCTCTATCACTAACTCACCCTATAACCTTAGGGAAGATAAAACTTTTCTTGGTCTCAGTTTATTCATTTGTAATGGGAGAGTTTAGATATCTTCCAAAGTATCTTCTAGCTTGAAGTTGTTTGATTTGGGTATAATGTGAAAGAACTATATAAATTGTAGAGCTAGTTTGTTGAAAGGTGTACTGCTTGTGGTTTTTGTGTTAGATCTGTGGAATAGAAATTACAGAAATGACAAGCAGTATGTGATAAGCAGTGTTATGTTTCTAAAAGTTGTATCTATGACATTATACTCGGAATTATGTTTACAGAACGTTGGTCTGTGAGGCTGGCAAAAAATAAAAATAAAAAATTCAAATTTAAAACAAATAATTATTTCCTATGACTTTTTTATAGTAGCCCCATTGTCGATAGGAAATACTATTATTTTAAAAGCATTCATAGTTCATTTGATTTTTTTCCCCCCCTTTCATCCTTTTAGTTAGGTAACTTAAGAGGAATGCAGAAGAGTATATTAAAAAAGTTAGTCTTGGAATTGGGAAGACCTAATCTTCATTTTCTTTCCTCAGATACATATTTAGTATTTTTATAAATCTGGGCCTAGTCACTTAACCTCACAGTGCTGCAGGCAATTTTCCTAGAGTATAAATTGCAGCTTAGATATTCATAGAGGTTACCAACATTGCAGATGGAATTTCTTTATTGGGAGTTACTTTTACCAATTAAATGATAAGGTCTGATCCAAAATACAAAATAAAAAACAAACTTAGAAGAATTTCTGTAAATTCTGGTAGATTAATTTTGTTTGTGTTCATGTATATAGCGATAAATTTTCTTGGAGAAGCAGTGGGGGTATTAAGAAATAGATTTATCAGATCTATGTGTACCAAAGGACAGACCACACATCAAAAGGAAAATACATCAAAACAAGACCACAGCACAGTTAACTCTTGACACCTATTCTTCTTCCCTTGTTGGGCTTCTAAAATGTCATCTTTTCAATACCTATTTATTTACATGAAGCCTTATTTGAGATGGTGGTTATCAAATAAAAATAGTGATTTTAATACTTTTTAACTCTCTTGGTCTTTTTGACCTCAAACAGAGGTCTTCTTCTAGGATGTTAGTTTCTTAGGTAGGGTATGGTTGTTGCCATGATAAGAATAAGAGTTGTGCCTTAATGTTTAAGGTTAGAAACACACTTTTAACATCTTATTTCATTTGAGCCTTTCAGCAACCTTGAGAAAACTGAGGCTGAGAGCTTGAGTGACTTGCCTGTGTTCTGGCAGCTAGTAAGTGTGAGAAGTGAGATTCTGGACTCTCAAGGCTAAGCCCTCAAACTTCTGTTCTGTTATGTTACATATTCCCATCTTTTCAGTTTTTTTTCCTAGGTGACCAGAAAGGACAACTCCTTCACTTGTACTATTTATTCTTAGGGACTTTGCTGCCAGGCTTGGTCCTGCCATGCCCCTTTTTAAGCGATGAAGAGTTATGACTGTGTGTGAGCTGATGCAGAGTGAAATAAGCAGACTTTCGTGTCTATTCTTCTTTCATTTATGGTTAATATGTATGTGGTTAATTTTCCTCCTGTCATCAATTCATTGATCCTTGAACAAGGATTGCACTTTAGAAGTACTGACTATAAAATAATGTTTGTGGATAGTTTTAAGAATAGTGTGATGGGGGGGAGGGTATTTTGTCTCCTTCCTGCCATTCTGTAACCATTGTGTGAAAGTGGAAGGACCATACAGGATGGGAGACCATTTTGAAATTTTGTTCACTTCATGGGTTTTTGTGGCCAAACATTTTATCGCCAACTGGCCAACCTTCTTGTCTGGCCATATCACCAAAACTCCAGTGGCTATTGCCTCTAGGATTAAATGCAAACTCTTCTCTTTGGTATATAGTCCTCTAAATTTGTATTCAGCCTGTCTTTCCAACATTATCGTAAATATCTTCCCTAGTGCTCTCTACAGTCCAGCCAAACTGGCCTTTTTTCTTGTCCTCCCATCTCCCTGCCTTTACACAGGCAAATAGTCCCTCTCGCCTGGAATGTCCTTCCTCATCTTACAATTACTAGTTTTTTTCCCAAACTGTACAGAGTAGAGGTGCCAGCTTATACCTGCAGTCTTTTCTCACTCCCCCCTTGCTTCTAGTGCCTCCTCTTCCCTGAAAGACATTATATTGATTTTGTGTTTGTTCTGTATATATGAACATCCCAGATAGTATTCCATGTTTTGTCTTTGCATCCCCAGTAGCTAGAGTACAGTACCTGTTAGGTGCTTGATAAAATGCTTGTTGATTTGGTCCTGACCCTCCCCACACTTGCTTATGCTTCTTCCGACAATAGCAGGCTGTTGCCATGCCTTTATTTGAAACTTGTTTGGTTCGGCAGAACTTTACAGAGCTTGTGCTTCTGGTAGCATAGATTCTCAAGAATTTGGGTCTCCATGTCACAATAAGATTGGTTATCAAAGTAGGACATTTACATATATAGCACATCTGATCATAGAATATAGGGAAGTAATGCATTCCTAGAAAAACCTTCTCTATTTTGAACTCTATTTCCCCATTGTATCATATTACACAATTGGAAATGATTTCCTTTTGAAAATATATTTTTATCATGGATTTAATTAATTCATTGTTAAAATGTCTGATGTGGTTTGTAGCATTCCAAACTGGAAAATTAAATGTTAATACTGGGATAATAAAAAAAATTAAAAAATAGACTCTAGCTTGTGTTTATCCTGTATATATTCCATAAGGTTTTTTTAAGGTGAAGTAGCATGCCTACAAAGAAGTAAGTAGAAGTGATCATGGTACAGTTCAGGTGAATTTGGACCTGATTGAATGGCTGGACCCAAATAGTAATTTTGATTCGATGACAGTTTAACAGGATGTCTCTAGTGGGGTATACCTCAGGGATCTGTTCTTGTGTATCACATTTTTATCAGTAACTTGGATAAAGGAATAGATTTCATGTTTATCAGATGGGTAGAATTTCCTCCAGAATTAAAAGTTATACTCACCTGGGGACTGTTGGCACATCCCACTGTCTTTTTTTTTCCCTTGAAAAAAGGAACAACATGGGTCTTAATCCTGTGTTGCCCTCGATGTGGTCTTTCAAAGGTTCCCTAGTCACACTTGGTGGTTACCTGAAGATATATTCCTGGTTATTTTGACTATTGACTTACTGTTAGACATTTTTCTTTCCTTTTCTTTTTTCTTTTCCCCCCAGAAAAAAACAGAAGCAAAATGTGAGTTGGTGGCTATTCATCATTATTGTCCTTTCTGCTCCAAGGAGCAATCCCTGTATTTTGTTTTTATTTTTCTCTCTTTTGTCCTTGGTTTTACTTGCCAGACTTAGTAGCTTATTCTTGCCTTTAGCATTCCTCATACTATTCTTACCGTGAATGTACTATGCTTAATGTGCTGTTATGTTAATATACTATTATAATAATATACTATTTTTACAGACTGTGCCTTTTCTTGTTCTTACTTTCTTCCACATTTATTAAGTACCTACTACGTCAGGTTCTCAGGATACAAAAATGAGATAGCTGTTGCCTTTCAGGGACATTACATTCTACTAGGTAGTGCTGCGATGGCTACACAGAGGAGTAAGTACAAGATATATACGAAATAAGTAAAGAATAAACTCTGAGGTTGGGGGCACTTAGCTTCACTCAGCTTAGTTTCCTCATCTGTAAAATGGAGATGATACATGTAAAACCTACCTCATGGAGTTTTTGTGAGATTTTTAAGTGCTATAGAAATGGTTTATTAATTTCTTCTCAACTTGTGGGATGGAATTTATATAGAAATGGTCTTGGGATAAGTTGCTTTCCTGATATTTTTCTTTTGCAGGTTCAGTAGGCCACTTCATTGCTGTTTTTGTAGTTAAACAAAATTATTAGGATGTAAACTTTTTGTTTGCTTCCTAAAACACCCTTGGGACAACTCCAATAGCAGATAGGATGGTGGGAGTGATAGGTGCTTCATCCTTTTCCCAAATAATTTCAGCTTCTTTGTTAGTTTTCTGTATTTTAAAAGGCTTTTCTTCCATGTAGCTTGGAGAGCATGAGTATTTAGTATGCCATCTTCCCAAATGTTGTTCTTAAAGGTTTTTTTGGGGGGTGGGGCAAGGCAATCGAGGTTAAGGTGACTTGCCCGGGATCACACAGGAAGTTACGTGTTGTGTCTAAGGCTGGATTTGAATTTGGGTCCTCCTGACTCCAGGGCTGATGCTCTATCCATCTTGCCACCTAGCTGTCTCTGTTCTTAAGTTTTTAATGGATGATAATTATTATAGTCAGACAGTTGTGGGTAACGGTTCAGTAGTGGTTCTTTCTGTGATAATGCTCTGTTACAGTATTGTTTACTAGCTGAATATGTCGAGGTTTGGATTTGCAGTATAGGGATTTGTCGTCTAAGAATGATACTGATCTTCTGATGTTTCATTCTAGCTACCAGGTCATATCTTGGATACTATTCAAGGTGCTGAATTTTTGCAGCCTGCTGTGCTATTTCCTGGTTTATCTTTGTGTAGTTGATCTGTTCTTCATGGACAACACTCCATCTTCCAACTCTTCTCTTTGCTATTCCTGTTACCCTGAGTGCACATCCATTTCACCTCCACTTTTTGGGGTCTCTTTTTCCTTAAAAACCACTCTTTCCAACACCTTTCTGAAGCTATTCCTGATCCTTCCCAGATTCTAGTGCCCTTTCCTCCAACATTTGCCTTGTACTTATATTTTGTCAGCGTTTGTTTCAGCTTTGACTTTTTAATCCCCAGCACTTTACACAGTGACTGTCACATAGTAATTTATAATAAGTGCTAATATGTATTGGTCTGTAAGTCTTCAGGGATAATCTTCTAATTTTTGGATGGTGATAAACTTGGTCCTGAATTGCCATCAAAACCCCTTCTATTTCTATTAACAAATGCATGTGATGGAGTAATTTGTTCAACTTTATTGTTGATTGATTTCATGCAGATGTTGACTGTAGAAGACCTTTTGATTTACTCTTGGATCTTAGCTGTTTCATAGGCTCCATGCAGAGGTAAAGCACTTCATTTACTTTTGACAGATCCAATGGCACATGCCTCTTGTCAGTCCTGGTTTCAAAAGTGTTTGTAAGTTTTTGAATTATTTTGTGCTCTGAATGCTTTGAGAGTCTTCTTTTTTTGGAGAGGAATGTTGCCGTAAAGTGCAAGTCCTATATCTTGTTAATACGTTACAAATCCATTGTAGTCCATTTTGCAGTTCCAGAAGTGTACGTTAAGATTTGTACTGTGTGGGTGCTGGTTGCTTTAATTGAGTTTTTCCCCACTGATTTTTTTATTCAGAATATAGGAAGTTGCATGATGTGTTTGGCCAGAGCTTTCTCCTTAATGATTTTCTGCTCAAGGTGTCTTGCCTGGAGAGACCCAGGGTATTTGTAAGTGCGCTCTTCCTCCTTAGGTTCAGTTTGACCTCCTGACTTTAAGCTTGAAACTCTGATGTTTGTTAAGGGTTGTACACTTAAAGGTCCAGATAACTGATATGGGAGAAAGAATTTGTGAGATGAAGGGGCTGCTTTAATGTTCCCTGTACAACTTGGTGGTCGTTTATGTAAGTGTAGCGAGAAATATGATTTCTTGATTTGACTTGACATCCTCTTTAGCTTGGAAGACAGACTTTCACTTGGGAGATGATAATGGATTTAGGGCTGTCATCATCATTATCATCATGGTGGTGGTGGTTTTTATTATTTGGCAGCATGGCCTAGTGAGAGCTGGCGTCAGGAAAACAGGGTCTCAAACCCTGCTTCTAACACACAATAACTGCTTGATCTGGGCTAATTACTTAATCCCTTACTGCCGCGGCAGCTCTTCTGACATCATGAGTAGTAGAGGAGGTGTCTATCTGCATCCAAATTATTCAACAGATAGCACATACACAGTGCTGGGCAGCATGCTAGATGATGGAGGATATGAAGACAAAAATGAAACAGTTCTTGCTTTCGAGGAGCGATCCTTACCCAGAGCTCCTTAGGTTGGGGAAACCATAGGTTTGGTCAACGTTAGGATCGATGATGATGATGATTCAGGGCTGTGTGATCTGGGTATGTCACAGTAACCTTGTAGAGAATATGACCACCTGCAGCAGATGAGGAGTTTTCTTAGTTGAGAGTTCTCTATCCCAGTAAAATCATAGGGCCAGTCATCGTTGTTGTCGTCATCGTCATCGTTATCACATTGCAGTGAAATGATTGTCATTATCTTATGGACGAGGACCTTTGCTGAGACTGTGCAATTATCCACCAATAGGAGCAGCTGAAGAACCTCATAAATTAGAACCACTTACTATAGTGTTTGAAATCAGGGCTCCATTGGTTTGCAGAATTTAAAAATGAGGAGACTTGCTCAATTTCTATTACTATTTTGGAAGTCAGTTCCATGTTAGGGAGGGGGAAAGGGAATTCCTTACAAGACTTAAATGTCCAAAGAGGATTTATTTAAAGCATAGGATATCTATATAGATATTTATATATTATTTATTAAATATCTATTTACTTGTGAGTATGTGTGTATAATATCAATAAAAGATAAAATATCTAGAATATTAAAGTATAGAATACCTATATGTCTAACTGAGGTGAGAGTAGGAAACTGGTGGCCTCTTTCAGATTGAGGTGTAATGATCTTAACAGTTCCCCAGATTTGGTTTCTGTGGTTCTCTCTGACATGTTTTTGAAATGTACTCTCTTATGTGGGGTTCCCTGATGGTGATGGCTGCAGGAGCACAGTTATCTGCTGGCTCAGCTTCCCATGGGATCTGTGAGTATGGTTATTGGTTGAGAAGAAATGAGAGTAAGATATTTAAATGTTCACTGATTTATTCAGGATTAGTTAAGGTAATAAGGGAAATGTGCTGTCTCACTGCTGACGGAAGCTTTACCTCTGAGGTTTATTACTGGAAAAACTGGGGGAGCCCTTGGTTAGTTTTAGGGGTGAAAGCAAAAAGTAAGGTACAGTTAATGCTTATAGGATACATATCACTTAAATGGCATGTGCCAGGAGACTGACCTTGGCCTTCTCTTCAGTGAGAAATTAAAGGCCTCATAAAAGTAGTGTTTCCTCTCCTAGTTATGATTCCACATGTAAAATCTTAGCTCAGACTCCACAGGGATAGGGAAACAAATTCCCAATACACAAAATCCTCATAAAGGGATAAAGGTGCCTTACTAATATAGAAGTGTGCGTGTGTGTGTGAGTGTGTGTATTCTGCGACAAGCAACATTAAATCATTTATGTTCCTCAGGTTAGTGATAAATGATAACAAAGATGAATAATAATGGAAGAGCATTGTAGCAGTTAAAATCTTTTTGACCCTACTACACCTTAATGTGGAAGAAAAATATCCTTCTTTTTAGTCTCTGCACAAACTAACCTGCTTGACAGTGGTGAGCACCTTGTGTAAGCATGTCTCCTAGTCTTTCATATCTAACTTGATATTGATAATCAGAGGTTTGTTGAACAAAAATCTCCTTGTAGCTGTCAAGGAATCTTGTTAACATCTGTATGAGAGAGATGGAGGAGAAGGAGACCTTTTAAGAATGCCTTTTGCTCTACTGTGTCAGATGTTTTAATACTCAGCAAATAGTAAACACAGTGGGATTCTATATATCTTTAAGTAATTTGTGACAGTGAAGAGGTGCTGTGCTGCAGAAAATTGATTGCAAATGTTTGCCTATTCTCTTTGTACATTTTTATCTAGTGCCTTCGATAAATGTGAAAAAATTCATAAGGATTTTATAGGGAGATGAAAAAGTTGGCATATGGGTAGGTTGCTGATGTCCTCTTGATTGCCTTTTTGGGGTAATAATGCCGTCTGTTATCCCCCTCCCCCGTTATTTGGTATGTTCCTTGCTCATTTCAGATAACTTGAAAATTGATCCTATCATGTTTTCAGAATTATTTTAGCCCCGTGAAGGATTTCTGCTGTGTTTACTTATCCTGCTCTAGCTATTCTTTCTGAACAACCTGATTCATATCAAGGGCCATTTCTTCATCCTCAGAGCATATTGGGAAGAGTGCAAATGTGGCCTCATGTTGTGAATGTTGAAAGTAAAGTGATGTGTTTCACAGTAAAAGTTTCCCACACCTGCAAAGAAGTTGTGTGTAGAGGATGGGAGAGGAAAGTGGCTTCTCATACCTCTTCTTTGGGGCCAACCTTGGTCATTATAATCTTACAGCGTTTAGTTTTGTGTTGAGGTCTATAAAATATATCAGCCTTTTTTGATGTATTAGTTAGTTTTGCTATTTCCCCCCTCCCCTTTTATTTGTTTTAGGGGGAAACTTTTTGGAAGTGGCAGAGGCAGATGGAAGGGAATACATTGGGAAACCTTAGGTGATAGAAAACCAAAAGATTTCAATAAAATTTTATTTTTTTTTTAAAAGTAAATTGCTTATAGAAGTTTTGATAGAGCTATACCATATTTGTGCTTCGTTCTCCTTCTAGCTTCAATGACATTTTCTTTGGGAGACTGTTTTTACTTGTGTCTCAAACAAGCCTTCTGTAGACAAATTTTCATCTCTTCTTCACTGTTTTATAAGTTTATACTGCTTATAATCTTACTTCCTCCTGGCAGCATTTTATAATAAGCAGGTAAGAGCAGAAACATGGTATAGTGGAAATAGTATGGGATTTGGAATTATAAGATGTGGGTTCAAATTCCAGTTCTGCAACTTACTACCTGTGTGTGATCTTGGGCTAGTCACTTCACCTCTTTGGGACTCAGTTTCCTCATCTGTACAGCATAACATCTGTGAGGTCTCTTCCAGTTCTAAATCTGTGAGCTTGAATTTATATTCTAACTGGGCGGTGTTGTTGGCTACTATTTTCTTTTGCTTGGCAAGAAGAGTAAATATTTGTCATCTGAGGTAAGTTTCTGGGCTTCCGTGGTCCACTAAGAACTGTTGATTCAACACTGATTAAGCTTTTGTAGGCTATGGTGGTACTTAAAATCAATATTTTCATTCATGATGGCAGTATGGTAGAGTGGAGAGGAGTCCTGGATTTGGAGGCAGAGGACATGGGTGTGGATCCTGCTTCTGCCAGTTAATACTTAGGTGCTCTTGAGCAAGTCATTTAACCTCTCTGCGTGCTGCCAAGCTTCCTTCTTTCTAAGTTGTGAAGTTAGAACTAGATGACCTCCAAGGTCTCCTGTTGTTCTAGATCATGATCCTGTGAAAACTGTTTCCTTTGTGGTGTTTTCTTTTGAGGTTGTTTTGAATTGATCTTAATTTTGGAGATCTTAATATATATATATGTATATATATATCCAGGGTCATCTTGTCATATTAATTTTTTTTTTACTAGATTGGTGTTTTAGAATTATATTCTTAATACTTGACCTTACTAAATGCATGCCTATTGATTTGGAAATGACTTACCTGTGATGAGTGAATTCTCTCCATTTATGTAGTCCAGTAGTTCTCAAATTTTGTGGTCTTGGGACCCTTTTACATACCCCTCCTTCCTCCAAGAGCTTATGTAGGTTATATCTATCTATTCACTGTTTACTTACTATATTAGAAATTAAAATATTAGTATTATTATCAAAACAGTTTTGACCTCTCATGGACCTCCTGAAAGGGCCTTAGGGGGACACATGTTGAGGAACTCTGATATGGTCAATTTCTTCATTTCTAATTAAATCTGGAAAAAATATATGCCCAGAAAGTCAACAAACATTTATTAAGTAAACGTTTATTAAGTGCTAACTGTGTGCTTGACACTGCTTAAATGTTGGAGACAAAGATAAAAATGAAATAGTTCCTGCCCTCAAGAAGCTTACATTCTTCTCTCCATGTTTAGTGCCTTCAAACTTAGCTGTACTTTGTAGATGTGCAGCTTCTATGTAATGTTTAATCA
>CM053622.1:446566503-446610270 GCA_028646595.1 Phalanger gymnotis
CCCCCCCCCCCCCCCCCCCCCGGCCAAAAATCTATTCGGGAACTCCAGGTTAAGAGTTTGTTTGTTCTAAATAAAATGTCTTTGCACAAAATAAGAAAGGAGAGGTAGGCTGAAATTTAATGTTTTAGTCTAGAGTTTTGCCACATCAAACATCAGGCTTCTTACCTTTAAAAAGATCCAAATATGAACATTCAGATCTTCCCATCCACACATTTGTGCCTTTGCCTCTAAAAAAAAAATCCCACCAAACTAACATGCTGGAAACTTTCAGAAAATTGCACCTCTATCCCCTTAAAAAAATTCATTGAACACCTAAAGTAATATAAAATATTAATTTTTTGTTATATATTAAAATACTAGATTATATACTTATTTACATTTCCATTCATCCAGTTATATATAAATAAAATATATTACACATAATAATATAAAATAAAGAATACGGTATTCTCTGAAATAGTAATACAGTATCTTCTCAAAAAAAGGAGAATCAAGTAGTTTAAGAGGTAAGGGATTGAGTAGTACATGTAGACACTTGACTTTTCTGCCAAAAGTAGAGTTTCTATCCAGGGCAGGCTTTGATTTCTAGCAGTGTACTCACTGAAAAATTTTACTAAAGGTTTCTTATTTCATAAAATGTGAAGAAAGCTTGATAATTTCTAACGGTCTAACTCAATTCTAAATATTGTGGTTTCTAGCTTTTTGGAATTTATTGTAATAGGACTTACATGGAACAAGGAATTTCATTTTCTTAAAGTTTATAAAAATTAAAGCATAGGAGAGGGAGAGAAAAGTAAAATTCTTGCAACTAAAATTTATTATGGACTATCAGCATAGCACTTTGACAGTTGTGTGGGTGTGTGGGAAAACTGATGTTGCCTTCCTAAGTATTCTTTTAAAACTCATTAAAAAAAATCAAAATAAAAGCTGTTCATAAGCTCTGTTCTCTGCTGAGAAGATGCCATTTTCATTAAAGAGAATTTTGGGGATGATATAGATGGGTTTGTTACTATCTTTTTTATAAATCTTCCATTTTTAAGTTCTTTTAAAACATTTGGGATGACTCCGCTTTGCTAGATGTATTGACAAGCTTTTTTTCAGCTGGTTTTACTCGATACCGTTCACTGCTTTATGCTGTGGTACTTCTTAGAATAATGTTTGAAAGATTTTTTACCAGTGATCTACAGCCTAACCCGGTCTTGTCTTTGGCAGCCATGTGAGTCAGATGTTTGCTGACTAAAGTGATTTCTAGGTTCTTGATCTCCTTGTTTGTTGTGGGTATTAATTTACATTGGTTAAACCTGGATATGATTATAGATGGCCATTTTTGTTGTCTCGTTTTCCATTTTTGATTATGAATTACTTTGTTAGTTTGGGACTGTTTCAGTTATGTTCTTTTCTTTTCCCTTTCACCCTTTCCTTTCTTAAATAATTCTAGTCAGCTCTGAGTTGATGGTCTGACTGTACACACACTGATGGCTCAGGAATTATTCCTACAGAAAATGTATTTGCTTTCTGTTAAAAAATATTATCCTTTTGGTTTTTATGGTGTTTATTTGATGCTTACTGTGTCTTGAAACTTTTAATTCTTGAAGAAAGTGTTCATGATAATAAAGGCTTCATTTTTAAAATTCCTGAACCATGCTTTTTCATATTTTCCCTCTCATTTTCACCTTTAATTTTTTTATCATGAACTTGCAAAACCATCAACGTGAATATTTCGATATACAAGGAAAGAAGAGTTGCATATCAAACTAAACTTATGTATAGTTTTCTAAAATGCGCATTAAATTTAACACCATAGCAACAGAACTTTCTCTATCTTCTGCTTTCACATGTATTTTGATTCAATTTGAAAAGTCTTCACAGGCTTCTTCATAGACTTCTGTTCTTCTTCATTCTTAGCAGTTGATGTTGTTGCAGTTATTTTCTTGGATATCTTTTTGCAAATTTTTTATACCAAATATTTCAGTGGTTTTTGGTAAACAATGGTTTTTGTTGCCTTTGGGTGTACAATACAAATCACTCAGCCTAATCTTTTTTTTTGCTTCTGGATCATCTGTGAACTATCCTTTATTCTAGCTGGATTTCACAGAGATAGTCAAATTTATGGATCATAATTGTTGATTCTTCGTGCTACCTGTCCACTTTCTCTCCACTCTACAATTGTAGAAGTAGAAGAGGACTGCGTAGGACTGAGGGCCATTCTGTGTTTTTCTTTGTTGATGAGTTGACATGAAAATTTGTCATCAGGTGGTCCACCTTTTGGTGATGTTGATATATTTACATAGGTTCATCTTCAGGAACTGGATTCTTTTTACTCCTTACTGATAGAGGCTTTGAGAACCTGGGATCACTTCTGCACTACAATGAAGTATTGGAATAGATCATAAATGCCATATATGTAATTGCTTGGAGACAAACAGTTTATCCATAGATTTTTTAAAAAAATCATACTTATAAATTGTGGTTGAAGCTTGTTCTTAATGTTATCTCGCTAGTTTAAGGACAGATACCCATTTTGAGTTATATCTAGATAATTGTGTCTTATTCAGTTTGTCTTTTGTTCTCCTTCCAAATTTGCTACACAAAGCTGATGCCAGAGTAATCTTTAGATGTTTTTATTATTACTAAATTCCCTCACTGAAGAGTCTACTGTGGCGCTCTGTTGCTTGCAGAATGTTATCTAAGCTTTTTCTTCCCAGAATCATAGCCTTCTGAGAAAGGGTTGTCTGTGTTTTTCTTCCCTTCCCACTCATTTCCCATTCCCTTGAAATTTGGTTTCCTACTGCTCCACTGAAACTGCTCTCTAAAGTTCAAGGTTATCAGTGATCTCTTAACTGCTAAATCCAGTGAACTTTAATGAGTGCTAATCTTTTGTTAAAACTGGTATTTACTCTCCCCAACACACTTTCTCCTCTTCCCTTAGGTTCCTTGTTTCATTGCTCTTTCTTGATACTCTTATCTGATAGCCTGTTCTCAGTCTTCTCTGTTGGCTCATTGTAATTGTTTAATACCTGTTTAATATGGACCTTGTTTTGAGCTTCCTTTATGTTCTCCCTCTCTTGTTGAGCTCATCTCTTCCTAAGAATTCAGTTGTGTTTTATGCAGATGAACTCCCATATCTGTTTCTATTCACTCACTTAAACCTTTCAGTCCTATATTACTCTCTTTTAGATGTGTCTATCTGGATTAAACTCCAGGTCCAAAAAATGTAAGTCATTTTCTGCCAATCTCACCCTTCCTCTAAACTTCTCATGTTTGTTAGTGGCACAGCCAGCTTTCTAAATAGCCCAGATGTATAACCTTGGAATTATCCTTGATTCCTTCCTCTCTCACGTTCCAGTTGTCCTGTTGGTCCTACTTCCAAGTTATCTTTTCTCTTATCTCTTACCTTTCTTTGTAGTCACATGGCCTCTAGTGGAGTTTAGAACCATGACCATCTTCTGTGTACTATTTCAGTCTTCTTCCTTTCCTTCTCTCTGCACGCCCCCCCCCCTTTTCTCTTATTCATTTTCTGATTGTCGCCTCTGATGGCAAATTTCCTTGGGGACTGGCTCTCAAGTGTCTTAGCCTCTTCTGTGCTAGGTAGGTGATTCATGGTTCACCAGCCTAGATCTCTGCCCTAATGACTTTTGGCTGGTTAGAACTGACCACTTCTGGATGCTTTACCATTTCACCTTCAGGTGTAGTAAAATGCTCCACAGCTGGAGGGTTCTCCCCCCCCCCCCAACTTTTTCCCTCCTATCCAGCTTACTTTGTGCAGTTCAGTGCTTATGGGGTTGTCTGCCCTGGCACTGGGGTGTGCCAGGTGCTACCAGATTGTGGCCTCCAGCAGGCTTTTGCTCCTAAAAGGACTGCTGCTGTTACAGGTTTGGGTTCTAGTGGTTGTGAAGGACTTTGAATGCCAAACAGTATTTTTTTTATTTGCTCCTGGAGGCAGTAGGGAGCCACTGGAATTTATTGGGCAGGGAGTGTGACATGATCAGACCTGTGCTTTAGGAAAATCACTTGAGTAGTTGACTGGAGGATGGATTGGAGTGGGGAGAACCTTGAGATAGACACCCCACCCCCCCTGCCCCTGCCCCTGCCTGGCAGGCTATTGCAGTAGTCTAGGTGTGAAGGGAGTGCTGGCAGTGTGGGAAGAGAGAAGGTGATCACTGTATTTATCACAGTTAAGTCTTTCACACTGGTTTGACTTTACATTATTGAGGCATCCTAGAAATAACTCCTGGTTCTCTTTACTCTGTATCAGTTTGTACAGGTTTTTTAAGCTTTTCTGAATTTTTCCCTTTTGTCATTTCTTTTTGCACTCTATAACTCTTGCTTGCTTGTGTCCTGAAAAGTGAAGTGACTTTCTCCTGGTCACAGAGGCAAAGGCATGATGGATAGAAGTGGGCCTTGTGTCTGGGTCTGCCCAACTCCTAGGCTGACTTTTTTCCTTTGTTAGCTATGCCATGCTGCTGCTTTATCTTTCAAAGAGGTGCTCAATAAAAGTTTTTTAATTGCATTGAATTCTGTTCTTTGACCCTATCTAATTTATCCCGTTTTCTACTATGTACTGCCTGTTCTTTAGTCAGATGAGTCCCCTCATTGCCCACACAAATGCCATAACAGTTACTTCCCTATGCTGTTTCCCTTTTCGGAATGGTGCTTCTATTGTCAAGATTCAATTCTAGGTTCACCATTTACCTTAATTATAATTGACATGTGTATGAGAGTATTATATTACTCTGATGCCTCATCTTGTGTCATGTAGATAGATGACCCTGGGGTTTTGAAGGTTGTGCCACTGGAATGCAAGTTATGGCAGATGCAAGCAAGCTAGATGATTAACAGAAGCTAATTGAGGGGAACAGTCCCCCTGTGAAGAAGGGACCCAAATTCCTTGCCACCGCTGACTTCTGATCAACTACCACCTAAGAGCCTTGGCCTTGACAGGACCCCAAGGCACTAGTCCTGTTTCCAACCAAGCCCTTCCAGCCATCATCCTGGGAAGCAATTTTTGTGGAGAAGCAACTAGCCATCTCTGCCGTTGCTGACCAGCTGCCATCTGAGGGCAGGCAAGTCAACATAGCTGCTACAGTAAGGCACCCTGAGGGGAAAGACAGGAGGTGGCTTGTGCCCAGCAGTTCTCACTACCACCACCACCATCTTGATTGCCACCTTCCTCCAGACCTTGACTGAGATAGCCCTGTATGGTGAACTCAAATGCCTTTGAAGTAGCAGCTCATGTCATTGCTGCCCCCCCCAATAAAAAGGTCAGTCTTTGACAATGACCCCATGGATAAGGGCCTATGCTAACACTGATTGTCTGGTAAATAATCTTGAGCCCTGGGGTGTGACTATCTCCCCCATGAAAGCAAGACCAAGGAGATGTGGCCTAACAACTGCTTCTATAGGTGCTACAGCCAGAACTAATAAAGACCTAAAAAAGAAGGTTCTTGCTGCCTCAATACTCTCAAATGATTCAACACCAGAAACGAATAAAATTTTATCAGTGGAAATTTCAATAAAGAGTACTACCATATGCTTTTTCTTCTGTACTTCTTATACTATGAGGCCTTTCCATGTGGCTTGTAGCAGAAACTTCCTATATATATTATCTCCTCATTGTCTTTCCATATCTCCAAGTCCTTAAATAAATGTGTTTTCATTTATTTATCAGAAGATTGGGAGATGTACATTTTTTTAGGTATGCTTCATTTGAAAGCATATTCACCCCCAAATTACTGATTCTTGAAGCATTAAAGAACCTAGATGGTATTTAAAACACTTTTCTCATTGTATTTACTATTACACGAACCTAACTACCCTCTGTATATTCTTTCAACAGGCATTTAATAAACTTGTTTGTAGACCGCTGTGCTTATGTGCCTAGGACATAAAGAAAAAATGAAAATGTGTCTTCAATGAGTTCTCCTTCTAGGGAATAAAAAAAGATAAACAGAATATAGTTTGGGGGTGGGTGATAGAGAAAAATATATGGACTATTTATTTTTATGTGCTCTATTATAGGTTTTGGCACTTTATTGTTTAATTTGGTACTTTATACTGTCATATTCTATAATTGTTTGATTTTTGTAAAAGTCTTTACCTTTCCCCCAAAAGATTTTAAATTATATGCCATACTTATTTTGTACCTTTAAAAACATAGCTGTGTGCAAATAATAGTTGCTCAGTAAAAATTGAATTGACTCGTGGTAATTCATAATTAATTTCAAAGTAGTATAGTATATACATGTTATTAACCACGGTAAATGGTGCTGTTTTATTTAATAGTCTGGGAAGGAACAAACATGAACTAATTTCACCAAGATTGTTTCTCCCATAATTTTATTCTCTGTTATTCCACTGCAGTTAAGTATTGGATTAGTTACAAGGACAGTCAGTTCAGTTCACTTAAACAAACATTTATTGAGCTAGCTTCAATGGGATGATACGAGATGGTATAGTCCCTATTAATAAGGGAATATTTAAAAATAAATGCTATTCTATTGATTTAACTTATATGTAGCAACTGAACTTAATGGGTCAGTGAATATAGTATAAATTTGTAACTAGCATATGATTTATTCAGAAGTGCATGCTGCTATTTGGAACTCAATTTTCTTGTATGCTTACATTATGTATTTAGGTACCAAAGGCAGTTGTTACTTTGAAACTTAAATCTTTGGGACACTAAATGCATTACACTGTGGCTTGAAGAGAGCAGTGGTCTCTAAACTTTTAATAGTGCATACCCAATATATGTTTACATATGCTACCATGCCATTATAGCATGTATGTTATAATATACAATAATAGAAATTAAAAAGAATGAGATAAAGATTAAATAAATACTTTAAACCTTTTTAAAATTAACAGTACAAAAACCCTTTTGCATGTGAGTGGTATGATACTAATTTATTTTCAGAAACTTTGGTTTATACTTTGTGATACAGCAAATGAAAGGTATACTTCTGAATTTGCTTATTACGATGCTTGGTTTTAATGACCATTTTAGCTTAAAAGTGTTTTGATGCTTGTGTTAAATCATATTACTTATTTTTTAGCCCTATCTACCAGTAATGCAAATGTTTTCTTGAAATTGAGATGAGAAATTGGTGGGAATATTGTCTGTGAAGGGCAGGTTCCAGATTCAGTAAATAGACAATCAACAGTTATTAGGCACTGTACTAAGTATTGGTGATACAAAAGAGGCAAAAGACAGACCCTGCCCTCAAGGGGTTCAAAATCTAACGGTGGAGAGAAGTAAACAAGCTATATAAAGGCTATATAAATAAGCTAGCTATATAAAGGCTAAATAGGAAATATTTAAGAAAGGGAAGTCACTAAGAAGGGTTGGGAAAAACTTCTCTAGAAGATAAGGTTTTAGCTGGGACTTAGAGCATTCGAGGCTTGGGGAGTAGCCAAAGAAAATGTCCAGAGCCAAGAGATAAAAGATCTGGATCCTACCCTGGAACAGCCAGAAGACCGATGTCCCTGGATCAAAGAGTGCGTGTTTGGGAGAGTAACTTATAAGAAAGACTGAAAGGTAGGAGGGAGCTAAGTAATGAAGGGCTTTGAGTGTCAAATAGAGCATTTTGTTTGCCTGGAGGCAATAGGGGAGTCCCTGGAGTTTATAGAGTTGGGGAGTGAGTCACATGGCCAGACCTGTGCTTTTAGGAAAATCATTTTGGTGGTTGGAGGGTGGAGTGGAGTGGGTAGGTGAAGCAGGCAGACCCACGATAACAGTACAGATGTGAGGTGATGAGGGCCTGCACTAGACCAACTAGAGTAGTAGAGTATGATTGACAGGCTTTGGCAACAGCTTGGGTCTGGGCGGGGATGGGAGTTTTTGAGGAGTTGAGGATGACATCTAGGTTATGAGCCTGAGGGACTTGAATGATAGAGTAATAGTGAAGGTAGGAAAGACGGGAGTGGGGGGGCAGTTTAGATGAAAAGATTAGTTCTGTTTTGGACATGCTGAGTTTAAAATGTCTGCTGGAAGTCCACTTCAAGATAAATGAAATGCAGTTGGAAATCCATTTGAGGCCAGCAGCAGAGAGGTGAGGGGAAAGAAGATAGATTTGAGAACCATCAACATAGAAATAAATTCATGGGAGTGAGTGGATAGAGTATCAAATGAAAGTTATATAGAGGAAAAAGAGAAGAGGTCTTAGGAGTCCTGGGGGCATACCTATGGTTAGAGGACATTATCTGAATGAGGATCCAGCAAAGGAGACTGAGAAGGAGTGGCCAGATAAGTAGGCTTATAATCTGGAGAAAGTGGTACCCCAAAAACCTAGAGAAAAGAGTGTTGAGGAGGAGAAAGGGATCAAAAGTGCCAAAGGCTTCAGAGAGAGGTCAAGGAGAATAAGGATTAAGGAAAAGGACATACTAAGATCACATGGAGAGAACCAATTTAATGGAATGATATGGTTGGAAGCAGAAGAGAGATAGAAGATGATAGTGGGGAAGGAATGATAAAGTGAGGGATTTTTGAGGAAGAATGGGGCATGGACATGTTTGTGGATAGTAGAGAAGACAGGGAAAGATTGGAGATAAGTGATCACAGATTGTTGGAGGAGATAGGATTGGAATGGGATTGCTTGAGCTAGTAGTCTTGGTAAAGTGTAAGATGTCTCTTGTAGGTGGGGATGTGGCAGTTTTGCAGGGCAGATTCTAGGTATTCACCTGATTTCTTGGTGATTGGATATCTTTTTGCTTCCAAGTTGTGAGGTGGCTTAGAAGCTGGTGGAAAAGGGAGCCTGAGAAAGCAGGATTGTACATAAGTCTTAGACTTGGCTGCTTGAGCTCCAAATCCATGAGCTGAAGCTTTCTCACCTCTTACTAGTTACTGCTGCTGCCCTCCCCGCTGTGGTGCTACTGCTGTGCTTGCTTTTCATGAATTCTTACCCGGGTAGATAAAAGTCTCCCTTGTTCACCTCAGGGTAGTATTTGAGAAAAGGGCCCTGGTGAGAAGCAAGGCTCCCTGGTACCTTTGCACTTGCTTCTCTTGGGCTCTTTTGGGTGTAGCTTCTCTTAGTCTAGTATGAGCCTCTCTTGGTTTCCTGGGGGTTGGGGGTGGGGTGGGCTGGGTTTGTGAGCTTCTTGATATGAAGCTCATACTGTGTATGGTACTGCTTCAAAAGGTGGGATATATGCGAAGGAAAGACAGGACTAAATGGGAGGCTGGGGCCAAATGGAAAAGACCTGCCTTCCCGCCTTCCTAGGAAGTGTGTTACCCAATTGTGCCTTCAGCACTGCCTCACTTATGTGCAGTCAGTACAGAGCATCGGTGGCAAGTAGCTGCAAAATTAACATTGTTGCTCTGCTGAGTTCTAATGTTTTTCTTTATTCCTTTGGATCGTTTTGTTCACTGCACTTCAGAAAACACTGCTATAGAAGTGGGAAGTCAGAGCTGAGGTTGAGTATTTAATTGAATATTTTAAAGATTGGTCAGTTGATACAAGTCTTGCTTACTTATGAGGAGAGGGTAGGGGAGGGTTGGTATATGCCTCAGTAGAATAAAAAAATGATATTCCCTCTGCCCAAGACTGGAAAGAATGATACCTAGGTACTGACATGTTTCACGTCCTGGATCTGTTCATTTCTTGGTCTGCAAGCATTTATTACCCAGTGAAGGCTGCTGTAGGATCAGGTTTGGTTGTTGACCTTAGTTGTTGGAAAAGGGTCATAATTACTTTTCTCTGACTCATCTTACTGTTTTATTTTTGAGAAAGAAATTTCCCAACCTGTGATGTAACATGCTGGATTTTGATGGTTATCAATTCTGTGGAGAGTCGGCTGGAGGAGTAAGAGGCTCCCCCCCACCCCCCAAGAACAACAGCACTTTGCTTTAAGGTGAAGAGTCTTAATTTTCTGGAATTTGAAATGTTCTAATATTATTCTTCCTCTTTCCAGATGTTCTTTCTTTTAATATGAAATAAAGTGATGCAATTTTAAGTCATTGAGATTATAACGAACATATAGCTTTGTCTGAAGATTATATTTTGTGTTGTCTTTTCCTAATTTTCTTTTGAATTTATTGCATTATAACATACTGAAATAATCCTTTACGTTTATGTAGTGCTTCACAATTCACATATACTTTTTGGTGCTAGTTAGTGGTCATTTAATCCATCCCTCTTGTTTTACAGATCAGGAAACTGAGCCCCAGAGAGAATAAGGGCAGGTGCCCTGTCTTATTTATCTTTGCATCATCTTCCTCACCCACAGTTCATTGTACTGCTCATATAATAGGCAGTTAATAAATCAGTTGAAAGAGTGAAGAAAGCAAAATGTTTAAGATCTTCAGACTATTAAATTCTTTACTTGGCACTGGAAACCAGTTTTTGTTAATGGTGACCTTTCCACCATACCATATTGTCTATTCAGTAATTTGGGGGCTTTTTTTTTTTTTGGGTAATTAAGGTTTTTAATTTAGTGAGACTAGTCTATCAAAGAAATGTATTGATAATTACACTATGATGAAAAAGATTTTGTTAGTGCTGTTACCTAGGGCAATCTAAAGCAATTAAGCAAGGGTTTCTTAGGATAGATTTATTTTGCTAGCTTTATTTTATTTATATCAGATCATTTTAATGAATTGAGAAGTTTGCTGTTTGTTGAGGGAATGCTTTTGTAGTGCCAATTCATTCTGTAATTTGTTTTGCGGGTTCAGATTTTCATGTTAGATTTTTCTTAACTGGCCTCATGTGCATTGGCTCTTCTGTAGCAAAATAACTTATAAACTCTTTACTATTACACTAAAAGGTTTGGCGGTGCTGCCCGCCCCCCGTAATCAGACATAGTAGAGTCTAAATTTGAGCTCCTTTCAGGAATTGCCAGTGTGAGTTAGAACAAGAATTCTATAATTTTTCTTTTTTAAAATAAAGTATATTAAAATAAAGTATATTAAAGCTGGGAGAGTGGACTGTTGAGATAATCTGATAAAATCCTTCACTTACTTTACTTCTTATATCTGATATTGTTGTTGAGTTGAATTTTGGTTAGATGAAGTTCATTTATAATTTGTACCTTAGGAACGTCTATTAATTTGCTTAATTACTTTACTTAAGCATCTTTTCCAAGTAAGGTATTCAATTGAATTTTGGTTTACATTGACTCTGTGATGGTAATTTGCTTATATTCTATACAGTAGTCAGTTGATAACTATACTATTTGAGGTGCTGTCAGGCACAGGGGATGCAAATACAAAAACAAGAAGTCCTTTCCCTCAATTACATTGTGCATAGTTGTAAATGCATGTGGTTCCTCTTCCTATCCCACAGAGATACAGTGTAATATAGTATAAATAATGATGAGCTGAGGAGCATTAGGTTTAGATTTTCACTCTTAATCCATTTGTGTGGCCATAGACAAGTCTTTTAAGCTTTCTGAGTCTCAGTTTCACATACTACACAGGGTTGGTAAGGAAAAAAATGCTTTTTAAGAGCTACGGTATTCATCTAGGGAGAAACTTGTTTTCTTCAAGACGTGATGATAGTGCCCTGGAAAACCTGTTGGATCTGGAATTATAGGACCTTGGTGTTCGAATTCCAGCTCTGTTTATTGGGTGGCCATGGGCAAGCCATAGAACCTAAGCCTTGATTTCTTATCTATAAAATGAGGAGATTGAACTAGATGGTTCTCAATGGTTTCTTCCAGCTGTAAATATATAATTCTGTAGGGTCTCGATTAAGTTGTAATCTAGTAAATTTTTTGAATACTTGGACATATTTCGTTGTAGGCCAAGAACAGTCTCATAAAGAACCAACAGATGACTAAATAAATACATAAATAGCCTCTAGCCATCACAACTGTATACCTGGTAACGATTTAGAGATTAGAAGAAACAGGTCTTGGGATAAAGAGGAAGTAACAAAACTAATTCAGAGGTGCAGTTGGGGGGGTCACATTTTCTTCTGTTTTGTTTGCCCCCCCCCCCCCAAGAGAATGTTTTTGACCCATATTAAATTTGAGTATGCTTAAAGTCATTAATTGACTTCATGAAAACATGATGTTAATTATGGAGAGTTACAGAGGACTGTTGGTTCCCTAGGAACAAAGTTACAGATATTTTAAGTGGAGGATTGACTGAATGATAGGATGGTGGGATTTGGTTATGATATATTAATGATATCATTATTGAAATGATATTGCTTAGAAAAGTCTAATATGTTGTATGCCTGTACCTATATTTAATTTTAAAATATTGATCATCAGTATTCAAAATATTACCTTTCAAATATATGATTTTCTGTGTTTTAATTTTATTTTTTTCATTTGTTTTTGGGATAGATTTTTTTTTCCACTGTGAGAATGAAATTCCATTTGAATAATGGGGATCACAATTAGTCATTTAAAATTAAAAAAAATTCCTCGGAAATAGATTCAAATAGTGCTGTTGAATTTTATTTTAATATTTTAATGTCTCTTTAGATAATGGGTTCTTAAACCTTTGTGCCAAACCTCTTCTCAGAATAATTTTTTTCAAATGCATTAATGCATTTCAAAATGTATAAAATTATAAAGGAAATCAGTTATATTAAAACACAGTTTTCAAAATATCTTTTAAGAAAAACATTGAATGGATCACAGGTTAAGAATTTTGTCCCTGTGTTAGTTTAAGCATGTACTATGTGTCAGAACCATGGCTACAGTCCCTGCTCTCAATGATACTTAAAATCTGACTGGACACATCTGCATACAGTATCCAGATGAATTCCAATTATCCTGCCTAATCTTCTTTTGTAGTGTTAACTAAATTTCGTTGTTAATTTCATTTGATTTGAATGTCTCATCTCTTTGCAGTCTTCCAATTTCCAAACTTGACTGGCCTGACTCAGGCCTTGCCCAGAATATCTGCTTTTGAAAATGATGACTTGCAGAGTTGAGAGCAGAGGGTGAAAGTATCTAGATGGCACAGTGGATAGAGCATTGGGCCTGCAGTCAGGAAGACCAGAGTTTAGCTGTGTGACCTTGGACAAGTCACTTAACCTCTGCCTCAGTGTCCTCAACTGTAAAATGGGGATGATAATAATAGCACCTACCTTGCAGGGTGGTTGTGAGGATTACATGAGATAATATTTGTAAAGTGCCTGGTACATAAAAGGTACTCAATAAACACTTGTTCCTCTCCTTCATGGCGTAAGTTTTATGTTATACTTAGCATTTGGTACAGTAGTACATGTATATACACTTCAGGTATGTGTGTTCAAAATTTTTTTTTATTGATGGGTGAGGGGCACAATCATTAAAGTTGATTAATTTTTAGTATAGAAAGGAGATGAGGAGCCACTGAAGAGTTTTTGCCCACAGGAATGACATGATCAGACTTTTGCCTTAGGCCTGTCATGACTCTTTGCTAGAGCTTGGGAAGAGTTCCGAGTTTGCTCTAGCAGTCCCCACAAAGATGAGGAAAACTGAGGCACAGAGAAAGTAAGTGACCTGCTCAAGTGTCTCTTAATCTTGTAAAGAGGCAGAGTTCAAACTCAGGTCTTACTTAGTCCAAGGCTATCACTCTTTACAAAAGCCAACAGAGAGGTCAAAGACTGAATGTGACAACTTCACCCATGAAGAGCATGAGCTCTGTTGCTGATCTGCATCTCCAACCTCTAATTTTTATTGATTTTTTTTTTAATATTACCTACATTTCTTAAAGTACTACTCCCCTTTCCTGTCCATGCCATATAATAAAGAGTAACAAAGACAGGGAAAAAGTTGAGTAACTCTGGCCAACATATTGAAAAAATCTGGCATTATATGTAGTAATTGTTACATAATTCCTCACCTTTGCAAATAAGAGTTCATTCTCTTTTCTCTTTGGGCCCAAACTTGAGCATTAAAATTTTGCAAGATTGAGTTTTGATTGTTGTTTACTTAGTTTATGTGGTTGTTCTTTTGCAAATACTGTTTTCCTGCTTGCTTGACTTTGTATTAGTTTATATAGAATGTAAGTAAATGTAAACTGTGCTGTTTAAAATCTATCACAACATTGTCATGCTTCTGTATATTTGTCATTTCTTACAATGCAGTAGTATTGTATCTCTTGCTTCCTTTCTAGGTATTTATATTGTTCTTGTGGAAAATGCTCTTCTCTCCCCCCTCCCCCCTTTCTCTGCTTATAGTTATGGAATTACTTTGCCTTTGGGGGAGCTCTGGTTTTTCATTGATTTTTGACACTGATTCTTCTTTGGCTTGCTCATCTTTCTAACTTTTTTTCGTGAATTGGAGTTTTGTGCTATAGCCAAACACCCCTCTTTTCTGCTTGTGTCCTGCTTCAAATCTGTCACCTTTCCAGTCCTCCACAGTTGCTGAAGTTATTTTCTTAAGGTCAGATTTACTATCTTAGTCTCCTTCTTTAACAATGTCAGCTCCTTGTTAGGGCTCCTTGTTACTTCTAGCATCAAAAGTCAACAAGTCAGAAAACTTATTTATTAAGTACCTAATATTGTCCAGGTTCTGTGCTAAGCCCTGGGGGTGTGGAAAAAAATCTCGAGTAACTCACAGATATGCAAACGGCTATGAATAAACAGGATAGATGCATTAGCATTAAAGGGAGCTCTGGAAAGATTTCTGCAGAAGATGGGATTTTAGCTGGGAGCTAGGAGACAGCCAAGGAATGTAAGAACTCCAGGGGGGACAGCTATGTGAAAATGAACATGTAACATAAATGTAATGTAAACTTTGTCTAGTGTTGAAAATCTAGCACAGTATAATTCCAATCTACCTTTTAGGCCTTCTTGTATATATGCCTCCCCATCTTGAACTACAGTCAAGCCAAACTGGACTTTTTATTCTACCTGGCACATGGCACTCCATTTCCTGTCCCTAACCTTTTTACTGGTTGTTTCCCATGAAACGAATGTAATCCCTCCTGGCAACTACTTTTAAAATCTCATTTAAGTGCTACCCTTTACGTGAAGTTTATTTTGTATTTGTTTTGTTAGCTTTACTCTATTGTTTAGCTAAGCAAGTCTAAAATTATCTTTTTTAGACAAATGCTACTAGATAGCTTTGTTAACTGTCATTCTTTCTACACTTTATAGAAGAGAAGCATAGGAATTATTTCTCCCTCTCTCCATATTCTTTTTTACTACTACACCTTTTGTTCCATCAAATTTGGACTGGTGGGGGAGGACTAGAGGTCATTGAGTAGACTAATTTCATGATGTGACAATTCAGGAATTATAGGAAGGTCCCTGAAAAATGTTAAACCAATAAATTTATTATTTCTGGTTATTAAATAAAACACTTTTACTTGTTAAATTTCCCCTCTCTTCATTCTCAACCCTAGTAAAGGTAAGCTCTGGTTAATAATAAAATTCCAATAGAAATTCGGGAACCATAGGAACACAATGACAAAGCATTTTTCACTCAAATAAAGTCAGATCTAAACAATTGGGAAAATATTAATTGCTCCTGGGCAGACCAAGCCAATATAATGAAAAGGACAATTCTATTTAATCTGCTTGCTCAGTGCCATACCAAACTACCAAAAAATTATTTTATAGAGCTAGAAAAACATAATTCCATCTGGAAGACCAAAAGGTCAAGAATATCGAGGGAGGGAATCAATGAAAAAAGTGTGAAGGATGGTAGCCATAGCATATCTCAAATGATATTATAAAGCGGTAGTTATCAAAACAGTTTGATGTACTGGCTAAGAAATAGAGTGATGATCAGTGGAATAGATTAGGTACACAATACCTTGTACTATAGTAATTTGGTGTTCGATAAACCCAGAGATCCAAGTTTTGGGGCCAAAAACTCACGATTTGACAAAAACTTCTGGGAAAACTTGAAAAAAATATGGCAGAAACTAGGTATAGACTAACATCTCATACTGTATACCAAGATAGGGTTAAAATGGGTACATGATTTAGACATAAAAAGTAATGCCAAAACAAATCAAGGGAGAGTGGTACAGTTTGCCTGTCAGATCTATGGATAAGGGAAGAATATATGACCAAAAGAGATAGAGAGCATTATTGGATGTAAAATGGATAGTTTTGATTATATTAAACTAAAAAGTTTTGCACAAACAACCAGTGCAACCAAAGTTAGGAGAAAAGCAGAAAACTGGGAATTTTTTTTTTCCACAAGTATTTCTGATAAAGGCCTCATTTCTCAAATATATAGAGAAATGAGTCAAATTTATAAGAATGCAAGTCCTTCCCCAGTTGACAAGTGGTCAAAAGATAAGAACGGGCAGTTTTCACACAAAGAAATTAAAGCTATGTGGTGATATGGAAAAAAAAATACTCCAAATCACTGTTGATTTAAATGCAAATTAAAAACAATTCTGAGGTACCACTTCTAAAATCCACCAGACTGGCTAATATGACTGAAAGGGAAAATGATAAATGTTGGAGGGTGTGTGGGAAAACCTGGGCCACCAATACACAGTTGGTGGAGTTGTGAACTTCTAGCTAACCATTCTGGAGAGCAATTTGGAATTTATAGCTCAAAGAGGTATAAAACTGCATTTCCTTTGATCCAGCAATATCACTGATCTGTATCCCAAAGAGAAAAAAAAAGAATGGGGCAGGGTGGGGGGAAAGGACCTATGTGTACAAAAATATCTATAGCAGCTCTTATTGTGGCAGTAAAGAATTGGAAATTGAGGGGATGATCATCAGTTGGGAAATGGCTGAACAAGTTATGATATGTGATTGTGACGGGATATTCTTGTGTTCTAAGAAATGACAGGCTGATTTGAGAAAAACCTGGAAAGACTTACATGAACTGATGCTGAATGAAGTGAGCAGAACCAAGAGAACATTGTACATAGTAACAACAATACTGTATGATGATCAACTGAATGACTTAGCTATTTCTAGCAGTACAATCCCAAAGGACGTATGATGAAAAAATTCTGTCTGAATATAGACTGAAGCATACTTCTCCCTCCTTCCCTCCCTTCCTTCCTTTTCTTCTACAAAATGACTTAATAGGTTTTATATGATTGCATATATATATATATATATGTGTATATATATATATATATGTATGTATAAATAAACCTATGATAGATAGCTTACTCTCTCAGGGAGGGAGGGATAGAATTTGGAACTTAAAAAGCAAAATCAAATATTAAAAATTGTTTCATGTAATTGGGGGGAAATAAAATATTATTTAAATAAAGATACTGGAGGACCCTTCACATGTATATGGAAACACTCTCCTATACACATCTCTTTGATTCATGGGCGAAAAAAAGAACAGTCATAATTTATGTATACATACTTGTGCACACGCATGTGCATGACCTTAGAGCTTTCATGGAAATTTTGAACTAGAATGAATATAGTAGTCAATTTCTACTTATTTTACTAATGAGGAAGAATATCAAGACTTGAGTTTATAATTTACCCATCAATAGTGTCAATACCAGAACCCAGATCTTTTGACTCAGTGTCTTGTATTTATTTGTGTTATACTGAGCTGCACAGAAAAAGAAAAGAATTTGTTACTATTATTTTATAATTTGCCTCCATAATAAAAACAATAATAAATGATATTTATGTAGCACTTGAAAGTTTATAAAGTACTTCACATATTACCTGACATTTACAGCTTTGTAAAGTTTTACTTTAGGTATTAGTAACCTCAGTTTAAGAGGAGGAAACCAGGACTTAGAGACTTGCTCAGACTCGTATAATGTAGTGTCCGAGGTGGTGTTTGAACCTAGCACTGTAACCGTGTTGTGCTGACTCTCCATGTTTTAATATACTAATGTTTTAATGAATTAGTAGAATATTAACACTTTGCATATAGGAATGGTAACCAAAGGGTTTTCCACAGCGTACTAGAGTACTATGAATTGTCAGGTATGGGGTATATGTCTTTTTTTGCATGATATTAAGTGCTGAAAGATGCATTATTAACATATAACTGGGTTATATGCAAAGTTATCTACTTTGTAAATTTATTGGCTAAAAAGTTCAAATTTTCTTGGCAAGGATACCAAAGTGGTTTTCCGTATTCTTCTCCAACTCATCTTACAGATGAGGAAACTGAGGCAAACAGGTCACACAGCTAGTAACTGCCAGGGAACTGGATCACAACTTCCTGACTCCAGGCCTGGCACTCTATCCTCTGTGCCACTGAGTTGTCTCATGTGCTACCTGTCTGCCCCAATATGGCTAATACAGAAATATATTTTGCATGTATAATTGATACCACATTGCTTGCTTTGTCTGATATTTTGCTCATACTGATTTTCTACAAAAGCAGAAACTTTAATGATATTATTGAGAAAAAGTTATATTTGCTTAATGAGGTATGTATGCTAATATTACAATATACCCAAAGTCTTTGTGTAGTTTTAAGCTTTAATAGCTTAGAACTACACCAGGACTTTTGGGGCACCTTGATCTTCATTTTTTACTATACAAGGCCAAATAATTCCTTTTAAATTAAGATATTCAGATCTTATTAATGGTCACTTGGCAAATAGGGGTTTATAATTATATTTTTTGGGATTTTTCCATATTTGATCATCTGTTTTCATGCATAACTGGACCTAAATTCCATTTTCATAGGAATTTTTATTCAGAATTTTTTTTAAAAAGCCAAGCAGGATACTGTAGACTCAAATGTTTTAGTAGCAATGAATAACATATTGGTTTAATTTGAAGCTATCCATCAGACAACAGATATATTGCAATAGGAATTCAGCTTCATTATATCTGTAAGTTGACCCAAACTCTTCCTAGTCCTTACCTTTCTTTTCTCTTCTTAGATTATCTACAGAGATAGATTTGAAACCTCAGACATTATTATCTTTGATTCTCCCTACATCATCCCTCCTTAACTTGATTGTCAAATTCTGTCTATTCTTTTGCAGTATTAATTTCATTCCTTCTTTTCCACTTGCACTGCCACCCCTAGTTTATTCAGGTCATTTTCAACTTTCAGCTAACAAGTTTCTCTGCCTCCAGTCCATGCTTCACACAATTTCCAAAACAATATTCCTAAAGCACTGGTTTGGTCATGTCAAAGCCTCATTTCTGCCTATAGATTAACGTACAAACTCAGCCTGTCATTTAAAGTCTTGTACAATCTAGCTCCAACCTACTTTTCCAGGCTTATTTCAAGCTATTGATTGTTCCCTTGATCCTGCTCTTTTATTCTCTCATTCCTGCCGGTTATCCTGCTTGGAATGTACTCCTTCCACGTCTTTGCCTCGTGAAATCTTTCTGTTAAAGTTCCACCCAGGTCACGTTCTGTGTACAGGATGAAGTTTTTTTTCTTCTTCTGTTGTACTTTTCCTTTCCTCAGTTGAAACTCTTTTATTGCCTGTCAATTTTTTTTTTTTGCACACCTTGACTGGACCCTGTCCCTGCCTTATCACACTATACTATGTAAGATATTTATTTGTGTAAAAGCAATTGTCCTCTATCATATTTTAAGTGCTTTGACTGCAGGAACTATTTTTTGGTGATTGTGCCTTGCACATAGGTGCTTAGTAGATTTTTGTGGAAATTCATCTTAATTTTACAAAAATTTCCCCCTTTTAATCTGAGGACCCTCAGTTAAGAGTTTCAGGCAGCTACTGGTATAGCCATAATGCTAATGTTCACTCTACTTCCATAACCATTCTTTTTGCATCTCAAACATAACATATTCAAAAAAGAAATTCACCTTCAAACTCACTTGTTTCAATAGGTCATTAACATTTGAGATGTTGGAGCCATCGTGAAGTCTTTCCTTCACTACACATTTTCAGTCACTTGCCAAATACTATCATTTCTGCCTTCATACATCTCTTATGCCTTCCATGTACACGAGCAGTACACTAATTTAAGGCTTCATCACCTCTGCTCTGAGGGCAGGACTAGACCTGGTCAAATCCATTCTCTATACCATTGCTATAGTAACAATCCTGAAATTCACTAACCGCATGTTGTCCCTTAAGGTTCTATCCTGGGCCCTGGATTCATTGTTCATTTTTCTGCAGGTGATTTCCAGCTCTGTACATCTAGCCCTAACCTCCTCTCTCCTTAAATCCAGTCAACTACCTTTTAGACATTTTGAATTGGGATGCCCCATGGACATCTCAATCACCATGTTCACAACAGAACACATCATCTTTTTTCTTCATCCTTCCTCTTCCCAACTTCCCTAAGGCCTTGAAACCTCAATGTCATCCTCAATTCCTTACGCAGTCTTTCTCCACAGCATCTCTTCCTTCTCTCAATTTACACAGCTGGCACCTTGGGGCAGGCCTTCATTATCCAAAGTCTGGACAATGGCAGTATCCTCCTTGTTGGTGTCCTTGACTCAAACATCTGCTCATTCTGACCCATCTTCCACATAACTGTCAAAGTGATTTTCTTAAAACACAGTTCTTACTGCCTCAGTGAATTCAAATGGCTCTCTTTTACCTCCAGGATCAAATATAAAATCCTATGTCTGGCATTTAAAGCGTCCTTCACAATTGCTAGATTTCAAACTTTTTCAGACTTTTCTTACACTTTACTCTCCTCTCCATGTATTTTTTGATCCAGTGACACACTGCCTGTCTTGATAATTCGTTTTGTTTCATCTCTCAAGTCCACATGTTTAACCATTTTTTCTAAGTTTTTTTTTCTCTCAGCCAAATGAAGATCTATCCTGTCACCTCTCAGCCCCAGTTGAGAAAGCAAGAAAAACAAAACCCTTGTTACAATGTAGAAAAGCAAACATTCCCACATTGGCCATATCCAAAAAAATCATGTCTCAATATGTACTCTCTTTTAAGAGGTGATTAGCTTGTATCATCATAATTCCTCTGGAAATTGTAATCAGTCATTATGATGATTAGAGTTCCTAAGTTTTTCAAAGTTGATTGTATAATAGTAATATTGTTATTATATAAATTGATCTCCTGGTTCTGCTTGCCTGCCTCTGCATCAGTTCATATAAATTTTCCCTAGGTTTCTCTGAAGCCATCCCCTTCATCACACAATGCTATTCCATGGTATTCATATACCTTATTTCATTCAGTCATTCCCCAGTTTTTGGGTACCTTGAGTCTGCAGTTTCTTTGTGGCCATTACAAACAGAACTGATACAATATTTTTGTACATATAAATCCTTGTCATCTTTCTTTACTCTCTTTGGAGTATAGAACTAGTAGTGGTTTTGCTGGGTCAAAAAGTATTCATAGTTTTTTTGCTTTTCAGGAAGGCCGAGCCACTTTATAGCTCTGCTAACAGTACGTTAATGTATGTTTTCCCACGCCTCCCAGTATTTGTCATTTTTGTTGATGTTCCCAATTTGATTGGTGTGAGGTGGACCCATGGAGTTGCTGTAATTTTGCATTTCCCTAAATACGTATTTTATCAGTTTCCTATATATCTTGGAAACTTTTTGTTCTTTTTTTATAGTTTATTTTCAGTTTTCAACATTCACTTCTATAAGTTTTAAATTTTGTCCCCTTTCCTTCTCCCTCCCTAAGGCGGCTTGCATTCCTAATTAAACATTTTCACATTAGTCATGTTGTATAGAAGAATTATAACAAATAGAAGAAACCATGAGAAAGAAACAACAAAACAACAACAAAAAGAGTAGTCTATTTCGCTCTGCATTCAGACTCCATAGTTCTTTCCCTGGATGTGAATGGCGTTTTCCATCATGAGTCCTTTGACTGATTTAGGTCCTTATATTTCTGAGAAGGGCTAAGTCTATCAAAATCAGTCATTGCATACTGTGGCGGTTACTGAGTACAATGTTCTCCTGGTTCTGCTCACGTTGCTCAGCATAAAAGTCTTTCCAGGTTTTTCTGAAGTCTACCTGCTCATCATTTCTTACAGCACAATACTATTCCATTACATTCATATACCACACCTTGTTCAGCTGTTTTCCAATTGATGGACATCCCCTCAATTTCTAGTTCTTGGCCACCATAAAGAGAGATGCTATAAATATTTTTGTACACGTGGGTCTTTTTCTTTGGGCCACAGCCCCAGAAGTGGTATTGTTGTTTCATGTAATCACAGTTAATATTTTTTATCTTTTGTAATTGCCTCTGTTCCTTGTTTGGTTAAGAATATATTTCCTATCCATAGCTGTGAGAGGTACATGATTTGCTTCTCTTCTGGTTTTTTTTTTTAGTGTGTTCTTTAATATTAAAGTTACATATCTATTTAGAATATATTGTGGAATATGATGTAGGGTGTTAGTCTAAGTCTAGTTTCTACCAGACTGCTTACTTAGTTTTGCCATTGGAGTGATTTTTTTTGTTGCTGTTTTGTTTTGTTTTAAATCAAATGAGTAATTTATGTTTTCAGCTTTATTGAGCACTGGTTTATTGAGTTCCATTCTTGCCAGTTCTCCCTTGTCTAATCTGTTACGTTGATCTACTACTCTTTTATTTTTTAACCAATACCAGATAGTTTTTATGACTCTTGTTTTATAATACTTTTCATCAATTCACTTCTTATTCTAGATCTTTGGTTCTTCCAAATGAATTTTGTTATTATTTTATTGTTCTATGAAATATCTTGGTAATTTGATTGGCAAAAGTGTAAATAAACTTTGGGTAATATTGCCATTTTTATTATATTGCAGTACCTCGTGAGTACTGAATATTGTAGCTATTTAAATTTTCCTTTATTTCTTTAAGAAGCACTTTGTAATTGAATCTATACAAGTCTTTTGTGTATTTTGGTAGAATGATCCCCAGATACTTTATGTATTTAGCACATTTACTTTTAAGCCATTCATGAATTTGGATATTATTTGCCTATACTTGAATCATTTAAGATGTTTACTATTCTTTCTGCAATATAATCAATAGTTATCAAGAACATGTCAATATTGCAACTGAATAGTGGTTTTTAATTCATACTGCTTTTTTGTAATTTGAAAGGGAAATTTTATCTTAAAGGATACTATTATATTTACATTATGACCAAATGATTATAGTTTAGGGCTAGATTTCTGAAGCATAGTAAGTTCTGTAGTTTTATACATGCCTTTCTTCAGCAGCTGAAATACATTTTATTTTAACAATATGTATACACACAAAGATAATTTTTAGGAACAGAAAGGGTCATTCTTTTGGGTTTGCATAGAAAACCTCATTTTTGGCGGGGAGGAGGAAATGAGGAGGAAATCAAATAATTCAGAAGGAACTGATAAATCCTTCACAGGGGATCCACCCAACATGCGTGGCCTTACTCTGGATCTCATTACTACTTTGGTACCATTGGAACACATGGACCGTTTTTCTCCTTATGATAATCAGTTACACTATTTTTATATGTAATTCTTTGTTGCCTATTCTCACTTACCATATATTTTCTGTTGCTCTATCCTACTCACACTTTCTGATCATCTTGTTTGTATTACTTGTCAAAGATAAATACATTAGAGGATTAATTTCACAATTTAATGATAATAACAGCAGCAATTTAGTAGCTAGCATTTATTTAACTCTTAATGTTACAAAGCTCTTCACAGGAAACTGAAGCATTGAGAGAGTAAGTAAAGTGACTCCAGGTCCTTGACTTTATGCACTGGACAGCTAGTTTCACTTTATCTGTAGTTTGCTTATTCATAGACTGAAAAGTATGTATTTTTCCTCCAGTCTGTTTTTGCATTGAGGATCTTTCAGTTTATCTCACATTCCTATAAATTCTTTGAGGCTTTTTGTTGTTTTGAGGCACAATGCAATTATTAACTTGTAAAATCTGTGAATCTGATCACTTCAGAGAAATTTGCCAGCACTAGGGAGTTCTTTTGTTTGTATTTTGTTTGCAGGAACTCTTCCTCAAACCCATGACCGCTGTAGAATAGGTTGACAGTAGTCATGGTTTTGGAGTCAGAGGACCTGGTTTTGAATCTCTGCGTTGTTGCATAATGTATGATAGTTTTCTCGTTTAAAAAAAAAAAAAAACCAAAACAAACCTGGATCTCCCTCTCTCAGCCAGGCCTAACCCACTTATTTAATTAGCAAGGAAATGGAGGTGCTCAGAGGTTACATGGGGATAGAACTTTGTCTAAAATTCAGTTGTTAATTCAATAAACATATATGCTAAGTGCCTGTTATCTCTCACTTATGCATTTTCTATTATGCCATTGCCTGCCTAGCAGTTTCACATTTGAAAACACTTTCCTGTCATATTTTGTGCTGTCATTGCAATAAATTAATAAGAGAGGGTTTAAAAGTACTGTTGAATTGCTCATACTCTTCAGGTGGTTAATTTTCTTAGCAATTGATGCTTTTACCATTATTGTGATTGAAAACCAAATAATATTTGAGCACACATACAGTATATATACAAAATAAATATATATACAAAATAAATATAAGGTGGTTGTGGGAATTAGCCTGCTAGCAGGTAGGGGAGAGGGGCTCAGAAAAGGTTTTTTTGTAGAAGGCTGTATTTGAGCTGAGTTTTAAAGGAAACCAGGGATTCCAAGAAGGGGTGAAGGAGTACTTTCAGGCATGGGGTGCAGGGTCAGGGAGATGGAGAGTATGTGTATGAAACACCTGGTAGGCCTGTGGCTGGAATGCAGAGTTTGAGGAGGCAAGTAATGAAGGGAATTAGGTTGAGAAGAGCTTCCATGCTGAACCAAAGTTTGTTTGATACCAAAGGCGATATAGGAAGCGCTGTGGTATGTAGCTGGCTTTTAAGGAAAGAGTTTTAATTCTGGAGGTTGTTGAGCAGTGATGTATGGACAAAGGATGTATGTATGTGTGTGATCTGACCTCTGCTTTAGGAAAATTACATTGGTGTCTGTGTATGGAGGCTGGATTGGAGTGAGGAGAGGCTTGAGAGAGGGAGAACAAAATTGGAGGCTTAATGTAGTGTTCTAGGTTAGAGGTTGATGAGGGCCTGAACTTGGGTCGTGATTGTGTGAAACCATGTAAGAAATGTTGTAGAGCTAGAGAGGAATGATATCTGGTTGGTTATATGAGGTGGAGAGTGAAGAGTTGAGAACCAGTTAGAGACTGTAAAATTGGATAACTTGAGAAAACTAGGGAAGTTTGGGAAAGATCTAAGTTTGGTTCCAAAGGTAATGAATTCTGATTTGGACCTGTTGAGTTTGAGATACCTCCAGGACATCTGAGTGGAAATGTCTAGTGGGAACTTGGGATTATGTGATTGACTAGAGTTGCTGGGAGAAGGTCGAGTATAGATCTGAGATTCATTTGCATAGAGATAATTGATTATATCACTAAGTAATAGAATATAGGGAAAAAAGAGAAGAGGGCTGTTGAGAGGTATGGGAAATAAAGAGAATAATAAACATTTATTAATATTGTCTACATTACCAGACTCATTTGATCCAGGAAACTGAGGCAGACAGAGGTTAAGTGACCTGCCCAGGGTCACAGAGCTATATTTAAAGCCATATTTAAACTCAGGTCTTTTATTCCTCCCCAGTGCTTTATTCACTGAGCCACCAGCTGCCCCTATGAGGATAAAGCAACTGTCCTAAGAGAAAGTGATTAAGAGGTGGTTTAACTTTGGAGAGAGCAGTTAGTTTCACTTGGTCTTTCTACAGAAATTATTCTTTCCATATTGTACTTGTGTATTTAATTTGTACTTATATTCCATTTTCTTCATTGTCTTTGGAAAACTGTCGAGAGAGAGAGAGAGAGAGAGAGAGTGTGTGTGTGTGTGTGTGTGTGTGTATACACTTGTCCTGATAGTTTTTTAAATTACATGTATAACCTTTCATTTCTTTTCAGCTTCCATTGAGGCTTTGTCAATTCCCTTGAGAATACTTGTTTTTACTAACCTAAATATTATTGCTGCAAGGTAGTGCTTATTGTTATTAAGGTCAAAATATAAGGAATTTGTGGATGAGAGGTGGTGAGGGAAAGCATTTTAAAAATAGACTTAGGACATTTTTTTTGGTCTAATATTTTGTTAGATTAGCTAATTCATGTTCATTTGCACAATTCTTAGGAGATTAAACTAGTTCAGAATCTCCCAACATGTTTCTGATTTCCTACTTTTGATACTACTCAAGTTGTGATCTCTTGAGGGGTGATGTCAGGTCAAATTAGCACAAGTTACTGACCTTGGCTGAAGGTGGGGAGATAACGGATTTATGATGAATTTATTATATAGGTATGTCCTGGGAGTTATACTCTAAAAGATCTTGCCACTAAATGGTGGGGTGCTGGCTGTGGATCCCTCAGCTTAGGGACCTTTCTGATTTGGATGCTCCCACCTGTCATCCTTCTCCCGTATTGAAAAATCAGAAACTTTCCAGTGTGACCAGAAAATATTCCAGTTTTGGAATGCACTCAATTATTGGTTGACTTGATGATGGATAAAGGGGGTAGCAGTTGCATCTGTTTGAGGTTGAGATGGAATTGGGAAAGAGAATTTAGATGTCTACTTTCATTTCAGTTAAGTAAACATTTAAGCCTTGCTACTGGTAGAGTTGTGCTATGGTCCGCTGGGTCATGAAGAGCCAGACATGACTGAACAACTACAAGTTGTGAAGTGCCATGCTAGGTTCATATGAAAAGGTAATTGAAACCTAGCCTGTATCCTCATGGAATTTATAGTCTAGTAAGAATTTTTAGTTTTAAAAAATTTATTTTCAGTTTATTATAGTTACTTAAGAGAAGCTACAAATAAAGTGCTTTTTAAGGTCTAATATAGCTTTAGCTTTACGTAATTCTGCATGTGGCATATATGTATTTTTTTAAACCCATTTTCACATGGACAGAAATAGAAACATTTTAAAAAATGTAATTCTCTATCTCTGCTTACTATCTTTTATCCCATATTCTAGATAAAAATCAGTGATTTTTAAGAATGAACTAGCAATTTATTTTTATTTATTTTGTCAAAACTAGTTTTAATTTTTTTTAATCAACCCTTTCTGAAGGGGCATGGAAAGTATCCCCATCAGTGTGTCTTTGTACAAATAACTGAGCTGTGTGGGATACTATCTGTGGTCATAGCTCGTTAATGTGTTAGAAGCAGTTTTTTTTTTTTCCGAAGTTCCAAGTCCTAAACCTTTTAGTGTACAGTTCACTCTTCTGTCCCCTGCAGTGCAATAGGGATTATAATTTCTAGTTGTATAGATGGTAGTTTAGTTAATATATTCACATAACCATTTAAAAATATTGACAAGTATGTTACATTTTGCCCTGTACTTTTCTCCATTTTTTTGTAGTTTTTCATGATCATGCTACTAATACTTCATAGTAAGAATTCGATAGCTTATACCTTTATTAAACCAACAATGGTATATTTTATTACTGAGTGAATTGTTTCATTAATAGATTTATAGAAGGGGCAGCTGGTTGGAGCAGTGAATAGAGCACTGGCTCTGGAGTCAGGAGGATTTGAGATCAAATCTGGCCTCAGACACTTGACATACTTAACTAGCTGTGTGATCTTGGGCAAGTCACGTAACCCCTATTGCTCTGCTTTCCTCTCTCCAAAAAGAAAAAAGAAAAAAAACCAAATTTACAGAAGAGGCTAAAGAAAATATTACCAACAATTTTTAAGTAATTAGGTAATTCTACTCCCCCCCCCGGACAAAACCCAAACCCTTTCCTTTGGCAGATTTCTATACATCCGAAAAATCATTTCATTAACAAAAAGTAGGAAAATCTGATTTTTGTGAGAAGTATGTTAAAAGCAAGAAGATCAATATTTAGTTGCATAACTCAGTCTCAAGCTTCTCAGTTATCTGGCTGAATCTTTTTTCAGTCCTGAAACACATTTTTGATATTAGTGGATTGAGTAAGTTTAAAAATATATATGCTTGTTTTGTTGAGATAAGAATATATATTATATGAAGAAGATGTCTGGAACACAAAAGCTTGTTTTAAGTAAAGGTTAAAAAAAACTTGGGAGAGGAGGAGAGGGTTATTGTGGCTGATGTGAATTTTCTGTATGAAAAATATTACCCCCAAAGTTGTAATTAGTTTATTGAATTAAGAGTCACCTTACAAAACACTTTACAATTGCTTTTTTTTCAGTTTGTTTTTATAACTAAATGAACTGCATTGAGATTTCTTATTTAGTTAAAACTTGTAAAATATATTAGAGTAAAATATGTAAATATTTTTTCTGTCATTGAATTTCAGAGAATCTATCTTTCATTAATAAGATTCGGTATATTTTGTAGGAAAAATTACTCTTTGAGTAGTGACTTTACATACATTTGACCATTTTACTCCAGACTTGTCAAGATGGAAATTTCAAAGCTAAAATAAGGATCCCTCAAATTTTATCATTTGATCCTTTGGGCTTATATTCCTTTTTTTCATGGATCCAGTTGTATATATTTCCATAGTTGTCAACATATCACATCGTGAAATCTGGTTAACAAGACACTCATAGAGGGCATTTAATTCAGATGATGATTCATTTCCCACAAAAACCTTTTTTGAAATTTAGTTGACACTTACTGGGTTTGAGCACAAATTGGGCAGCAGGCTTAATTATTAATTAGGTGGTGTGATTGCCTTGGGATTGTTGAGAATGTAATGACTTAATTTGTACAATTTCTTAGTTAATGTATTTTTTAAAAAGGACTTTAAGAGAAATTTGACATCTCATGAGTGTTAGGATTAATTTACTGGTATTCTAGATTATTAGAGAAACATTATCATAATAAGACCTGTGTTATTCACAAAATTAAATGGGGAAATGGTTGCTTTTATTTTAGAGACTTCAGTTAAATTTTTGCCCTTTTCAACATTTTAGATAGTTAATCACCTTCAGTAATTATTGTAAAAGTTTTCTGCGAAAATTGAGTGGAGCAGGGATACCATCTAGTGGTTTTAGTTGAAAGTAAGCAATAACTTTTGAAATATCCAAGGAAATAGGTGATAAAGGATTTAATCCCTTAAAGTGTGATGCTTTTCAGTTTGGAAACATGATTAACTGCAGTTCTAAGAGTGCTGGATTGGATCTGTTTATGTTGGATCTGTTTATTATATCTGTGAAATATAATTTAGGCAGCATTATGAAATCGCAAAGCACTATGGTAACCTGTAGTAATGAATGAATGAATTTGTCAAGTCTTGTCTTCCCACTGATGTTTTATCTATTACTTCCTTATAAAACTTAACTCAAAACTTATTTCTGTCAGAAAGCTGATCCACCTAGATTTTTTAAGTCTTTCTTTAAACGACTAAGTACCATATCATAGAAGTGAAATACTGTAAAACTTTAACGGCTTAGTGCTAAGGAAATTAGATATTCTAATTAATCAACCATTTCACCGTTTTGTAGAAAGCTCTAGAAGGAGAATGAGTGAATCTGATTTATTTTTATTTATTTTTCGTCTTATTTTTAAAAATTCTCAAGTATCAACTAAAATGGGATTTTTCTATGTGTACTCTGGAACATGAGGAGGGGATTGTTAACAGGAGAATTTGCATCTCTGTTTAGTGCAGCACACTTTTAAGGTTCAACATTGTAATTTCCAAAGTTATTCTGATTCTGATTCTCTGTGATTCATTCCCTCTGTTGTTCTCTCCCTTTTTTGGGTTTGGGAACTCTATTTCTTCCTGCCATCCCACCCGCTACCTCCATGGAGTAAGTAGAGGAACACAACCCTTATAACAAAGATGCATAGCCAAACAAAAAAAATTCCCACACTGGCCATGTCCTAAAAGGCATACTTCATTTTGCTACTGGACAGTAGTCTAACATTTGATAGCTTGTTTCATCATTGGTGGTCATGACATTGGTTGATGTTTTTAATGGCTTTAAAGTTGTGCATTTTTTTAAACATTGTTGTTTTATTGTAGAAATTACTCTCCTGGTTTAAAACAAACAGAAAGCTTCATTTTGCATTAGCTTATGCCAATCTTCCCAGGTTATTCTGAAGTATTTCCTTTTGTCACTTCTTATGTTACAGTAGTATTCTATTACATTTATGTACCATATTTAGTCATTCCCCAATTGTTAGGTACCACCTTAGTTTCTACTTCTTTTCCACTATAAAGAATTGCTATAAATTGTTTACATATGACCCTTTTGCCCCTCCATTCTTTGATCTGTTTGGGGTGCAAGTGTCATAGTGATATCCTTAGATCAAAGGTTATGCACAATAATGGCATAGTTCCATATTGCTTTTTGAAATTGCTGGATCAATTTCCAGCTGCACCAACAGAGTAGTAATGTGCTCCTTTTCTGTGGCCCTTTGAACAATTGTAATTTTTTTCTTCGTTATATTTCCTAGTGTTACAGGTGTGAGGGTTGAACCTCAGAGTTGTTTTACTTTGCATTTTTTTTATTATTAGTGATTTGGAACTCTTTCATATGGTTGTTGATAGGTTGGATTTCTTCATTTAAAAATTTTTCATTATCTTTTGGTCATTTGGGGGAATGGCTTTTGTTCTTATAAATTGGAATCAGTTCCATACATATACTGGAAATGAGACTTTTATCAGACAAACTTGATTCCCTCTCCTCCTCTCCCTACTGGAGTTTCTTGAAAAAAGAGAATGCCATGGTCAGACCTAAACTTGAAGGAAACAGTTTGGTAGCCATTTGAAGGATAAATTGGAGAGAGGCTGATGGATTTGAGTCATGGAGACCAATTCGAAAGCTGTTAGAATAATCTAGGTGAGAGGTAATGAGCCCCTGAACTAAGGGTGTGTATGATTGGAGGAGAAAGGATTTATGCAAGAGATGTTGTGAAAAGCAGAAATGACAAGATTGGTAGTCATGTGTATTTTTATATGTGTACATACATACATGCATACATATGTGTGTGTGTGTGTGTGTATGGAGAGAGAAAATGAAGATGAAAGGAGTCAAGGATGTGTCCCTGAGGTGGAGCCCAGGGGACTGGAAGGGCAGTGATGCCTCTGATGGGAATAGGGCTATTCATAACAGGGGTTGGATTAAGTAGAAAAATGATGACATGAGTGCAGAGTTGGGTAAGATTAGTTTGAGGTGCAAAGCGGGCATCCATTTCTAAATGTCAAGTAGAAAGGGTACGGGACCAGAGCTCAGGAAAGAGACCTAGGGATAGAAGTATAGGTTTGGGAAGTATTTAGTATAGGGGTTGTTATTGAACACTTATGTGAACTGATGAGACTGCCTAGAGAAAGAGTTTTGAAAGACAAGAAGAGGGCCAAATTCACCCATGTATGGTGAATAATGACACCAAGTCTTTTTGGGATTTGGAAATTATGATAACATTTGCAACTTGGGAGAAAGTAGTTTTAGTTGAGTGATAAGGTCTGAAAGTTTGCAAAGGGTTGAGAAGAGAAAGGCAATAAAGTAGAGGTATAGTGATTATAGGCAGTTTTTTCTAAGAGTTTGGCTGAGAGAAGAGTTTGGCTGACAATAATTTGAAAGGATAATAGTGCTCAGAGCTTTTTGGGTTTTGTTTTAGGCAGCAGAGAAAGAACCAATATGTACGGGAGAAAACAAAGATTAGAAAGAGGAAGGTAAGTAGTGAGGGCAATCTACTAGATAGAGAATATAGAAATGGATAGAATCAAAGGTACATGTAGACAAGTTGGTCTCTTTTCATCATACTGGAGTTAAAAGGATAGAGAATGGGGCATGATGTCAAGGAGTTGTGAGATGAAAAGATCTGAGAGGATAGAAGAGCAAGGTCAGGCAGGTAACCTTTTATCTCTGTAAAGTATGAGCTTTTGTGCTGTGTTGGAGAGGTATTGAGAGAAGAGAAGGTTTAGAACTGAAGCTTTTGGGAAAATGGATTGGAGAATCATTTAGGGAGGAGTAAGAGCTAGTGGCAGCTAGGTTTTAGCAAAATCTACTGTGCGTCAGCTGAACTCAGCAGGTGTAGTAATTATCTCAGACAAGACAGCAGCAAAAATAGACTTAATTGAAAGAGTTAAACAGTAAAAGGGGCAGCAAAGTGGTGCAGTGGATAGAATGCCAGTCTGAATTCACACCTAGTCTCAGATATATTTACTAGCTATGTGATCCTGGCCCAGTCACTTAACCCTCTTTGCCTTGGTTTCCTCATCTGTAAAATGAGCTAGAGGAGAAAATGGTAAACAAAAAATGGTACTGCCCTGCCCCCCCCCCAAAAAAAAAAAAAACCTGCAACCAAAACAAACAAAAAACCCAAAGTGGGTCAGAAGTGGCAGGTCTCAAAAACAAGCAGAAAAAGGATTACCTGCAATGAGTGTCAGGTAATATTAATTAACATATATTTGATGGCAATCCGGTTAGTTTGGTTGAGTGATTTTCCTCCATGTCATTCATCAGCATTGGAATAGATATACTAGATGGAATAAGTAGTCCAGAGTTTGGGGTTTGGCCAGTTTGGGCCAGTGGAGACGGGGGACAGGGGACCTGAGAGTGGAAGACAGCGTAGTTGAACTCAACTAGTTTATACTTATCAAGGTTAACACTATTTAGCTGAGAAGGACTATCTGTTGCTTTTTAATTTGCATAGAATGCTCATAGCTTTTAGTATTTTGGAAAGGGTAGCTTTTGTTTTGGTGTTTTAAATTTCTGTGTTTTCCATAGTAGCAGGAACCATTAGGACACAAAAATTTTTTATACTTAACTAGTTGTCCTTTGAATTTCGGGAGCCCAATGTGTAAGAAAATGTTGATAGAAGAAGCAACATATAACTTGAAAGCTTCATGGATGCTATATGCCCTCTGGGTGTGTAATTTTAGCAAGGAGTAAGAAAGTTATGATAAGTAGGATGGGCAGCTGAACTTCTTCATATTTTGGTAAAGGCCACAGTCATGGAAAAACCATGCTCAAATGAACTCAAATGACTTGAGCTGAAGTTGAATTTTCTTAACACATTTAAATTTTTTATAATAGTAAGTAAACATCAAGTGGCTACTAGTGGGCAGTTAGGTAGGTGGTGCAGTGGCTAGAACGCTGGGCCTGGAGGGTTTAAATCTAGCATCAGACATAACTGTGTGTGACCCTGAGCAAGTCACACAGTTGTTTGCCTCAGTTCCCTCATCTGCCAAATTAGCTGGAGAAGGAAATGGCAAACTACTGAAGTATCTTTGCCAAGAAAATCCCCAGAATGGAGTCTTAAAGGATGGGACACAACTAAAAGGACTGAATAACAACAAAGTGCCTATTATGCTCTAGCCATTCCCCATCCAGTGATGGGGATGTAAAGAAAGGTAGAAGAGTCAGTCTAATAAAGAAAGGAGACCTCATGCAAAAACTCTGAAACAAGATTATATACAATATAAATTGGAGATAATCCACTGAGGGCACTAGCATTAAGTGGGATTGGGAAAGGCTTCTTACAGAAGGTGGGATTTTATCAGGTACTTGAAAGAAGCAAGAGAAGCCTAGAAGTTGAAGAAAGCATTTTAAGCATGCTAAGGCAGCCACTGAAAATGCCTGAAGGCAAGAGTGTTTTGTGGGAGGTCACTTTGACAGCTGAGCTGAGGATGGACTGCCAGTAGTTCAATCACAAGGCCATTGCAGTAGTCTAGGCATGAGGGAATAAAGGCCTATACCAGTGTGGGGGCAGTATCCAAAGAGAGAAGGGGACAGAGCTGTTACAGTGAGAGAAAATGGAATGGAATGACAGCCTAGGCTGAAGGCCTTGGTACCTAGGAGGATGGCAGCATCCTTTACTCTAACAAGGAAGTTAGGAAGAATCGAAAGTTTGGGGTGAAATAGAATGAATTCATTTTTGGACATTGTTGAGTCGAAGAAGTCAATGGGACATGCAGTTTGAGATATCCAGGTAGGCAGAGATTTTAAGAACAGAGTGCAAGCTGAGATATTTGAGGATCTAGAGGAGCTGATGAGAGCTCCAAGTGACATAGTATAGAAGGAGAAAAGGGCCCAGGATTGAGCCATTTGGAACACCCTAGTTAGCCAGTGTGACCTAGATGAAAATATTGGGGAGAGGAGACTGAAAAATAGAAGGTAGGAGGGGAGAACCAGGAAAAAATAGTGCCCTGAAAACCTACAGCAGAGATGTCAAATTGGGGTCAGCAATGCTCCCTAGTGCACAGGAACCATATTATTTATATATTATAATTATAATTGGAAAATATTTAATAAATGAAAATACAGTAGAATATAGTTAATGTTACTATGTGGTTTTCTAAGGCAGCATATTGCCTGAAGGGATCTTTATATACTGTTAGGGGTGGTCCCTTTTGTATTTGAGGTCATCGTATGATACACAGTTATTAAAGGCTACAGAGAGGTAAGGAAGGGTGACGATTGAGAAAAGGCCTTTGAATTGGGCAATTAAGAGATTGTTAGTAACTTTAGAGAGAATTGAAAGCCAGACTATATACAGTTAAAAGAGAATGAGAAGAAAGGGAGACATTTATAGTAGATAGTCTTCTCAGGGAATTTAGCCATAAAAGGGGAGGAGTTATATGGAATGATAGCAGGGATGGATGCATCAAGGGGGAGGGGTTTTGAGAATGGAGAAGATCTGCTACTGTTTATAGGCAGTCGGGAAGGAGCTAGAAGACAGAATGAAGATAAGTGAGAGTGTAGGGAAGATAGAGGGGTAATGGTCTGGAGAAGATAGGATGGAATACGATTACTTGCACAAGTGGCAGGATTTGCCTTGTCAAAGGGGAAAGGCTACCTCTTTGTATAAGCCTTTGGTGAAGTAGGCAATAGAGTAGGGAAGAAGAGTTTTTGGTGAGTGGCCTCAATTTTTTTCAGCAATATCAGGCAAGGTTCTTGCTAACAAATTTTATAGTGGACTCAGGAAATTTTATGATTTTTCTCCAGTTCCCTTCAAGCAACATGTTCTTTAGGAGTGGATGGAGTAGATTCTGGGAGTGATCCAAGGCTGAGGCTTGGCAGATGAGCAAGTTCAGTGCTATGATAAGGGGATTAAAGGGTAAGGTACTAAATTGAAAGGAAGATAGGGTATAGAGCTGAACTGGTTCATTTACCAAGGTGTGAAAATGGGAAAGAGAGGAGAGTGTAGATGTGCAGGGGTGAGAGAAAATCAAGAGGTTAAATAGGAGGTCACAGTGTGGATGAAGAATTAAGTTGAGGGAGATAACAACAGATCTTTATTAGATGAGAGGATTTCAGAGTTCATGAATATTTGAGTGGTATATTTGTGGGTGATGGAATTTGAAATGCATATTTTGAATAAATAGACTTCCCAAACACCAAATTTACCTCTTTCTTTTCTTTCTTCTCCCCTGTTTTCCCCAGGTTACAAGTGATTTCCCATTTCTGGAAGTTTTGATCCCATTTGGTTCTCTCTTGAATCTCTACCTTAGACCTTTAGCCTTAATACAGCTCAGAACTTCATAGTTCAATCATGGTTCAATCCACCGGCCTCATCCTCCTCAACAGCAGAGATAGATTATAGGCATGGAGCTGCTAGGCCCAACCTTACTGTCCTTAATACTAAATTTTGGTTTGAACAATAACTTACATCAAATAGCATGTTTATAGATTCATTGCCAAAATAGCTTTATTATTACAATTTTATAATAGGACTAATAGTGCAAAATCTAGCTCTTTCTGCAGCCTGCCTATACAACAAAGGATTTTAGTCAGAACTAAACTAGCAATTTTGTCGTTGATGCCTGAGAAGACAGCACAATGTTCTGCTGCAGCTGTATTGCCTTTTCATTGCTGACAGTATAAAAAGAATATTATGATAAACTACGTGGAAATAATTTGCAAGGCATAAGAAGTAGAAGCTAAAGACCTTTTTGCATTTTCCAACTTATCACACATGTATCTATAATGACACATTTCTGTGACATGCTGAAAATTCTGTGTGTGTGTGTGTGTGTCTGTCTGTCCGCATCCCCAGGAATACATGTCCATGAACAATAATGTCATATCAATCATAGATTTCTTAAGCAACTATGTGTCAGGAAGTACACTAGATACTAGGAAGATAAAGACAAAACAGTCTCAGACACCAAGGAGTGATAGAGACATGTACAAATTTAAGTATATACAAGATAGGTAATGGTATGTGTAAACTTACATAAAGCAGTTATAAAATAACTTGGATTTAAAAAGGTCCTAGAAGATGGGATGGATCAAGAAAGGCCTCGTGCAGAAGGGCACAGTAGATCCATTTTGAGTCTTAGACAATCAGAGATTTCCAGCCAGAAAAGGTGAGGAGGAAGGGATATCATTCCTTGCATGGGATCCAAAGACAAGAAAATGAAGACTAGAGTTTTGGATGTGAGGATCAGAAAGTAGGCTGGTATGGCTGGAGAGTGATTTGTAAGAAAAATTAGAAAATTAAGACAGAGCTATTCTGTGAAGACCCTTAAGTGAGAATCAGAGGATTTATATTTGACCCGGGAGATATCTGGCTGTCACTGGAGTTTATTGAGTAGGGAGGCTAGGGCTGGATATATAGATTTTGCATTCTTCTGTATTGATATACTAATTTAATTAAATCTGTGTGAGATGATAAAGGTCAAGTGAGAGTAGAAAGAAAAGAGGAAGGACAGGGATAAAGCCTTGAGGGGGTTCATGTATTTAGTTGGCATGATGTGGATATGCAGAAGAGACTCATTAAAGAGTAGAACCAAGAAAGCTATGTCCTGGAAACCCAGAGAGAAGAGGGTTGTTGGTGGTCAACACTGTCAGATACTGCAAAGAGGTAAAGTGTTTTTTTTTTTTTAGGTATTTGTAATTTTAATTCTTTTGTGTTTGTGGTTTTCCAAGGGCCATGAGAATAGAGCCCTATGAGGGGATATGGTATTAATAATAAGGTAGGCTTTTGTAGCAATCGGTATTTTGGGGTCATTGAAGTTTTATACAGTTTCTCAAATGAAATCCAACTGAAGCTGCTTTTTATTTCTAGGTCCAGCTCATTGTCTGTCTACTACACCTATCTAAGATAAATTGTGCATATTCAGTCAATAAATGCTAAGTGCCTGCTATGTGCCAGGCACTGTGATAAGCACTGGGCATACACAGAGGCAAAAGACAGCTTGCAATCTGATGGGGTAGACGTTATACAAACAAATATATACAAAGCCAGCTATGTAAATAGGATTAATTAATGGAGTTATTAAAGTATTATTAAAGTATAAAATATAATCAATTAATATAAATATACAGTAATTATAATTAATATTATAAAGTAATTAAAGTAAATAGGAATAATTAATGGAAGGAAGGCATTGGAATTAAGAGGGGATGGGGAAAGTTTCCTGTAAAGGGTGGGATTTTAGTTAGGACATTAATGGAAGTCAGGGAAGTCAGTAGTTGTAGTAAACGAGGAACAGCCAAAGAAAATGCTCAGAGCTGAGATATATGAAGTGTCTTTTTTGTGGAACAGCCAGGAGGTCAGTGTGATTGGACAGAATTATATTGGTACTGGTTGCCCATCTAGGTGGATTTTCCTAGGCAATAATGAATTTAAAAAAAAAAAACAAAACAAACTGCTTTGTCAATATAGTGTTGCAGTGGTTTTTCAAAATCGCATTCTTGCTACGTGCAGAGAGAACTGGGTGAGTGACAGAAAAGAAACAATATTTCCCACCTTTGTTCCATACCAGACATGTGACCCTCGGTAGGTCATTTAACTTCTCACTTCCCCAGTCAATTTCTCTTAGATTAACTAACTAGGAAGATATTGCAAAGAAATTGTTCTTCATTGGTAAAAGAAGTTCCTCATTGGGGGCTCTCTACTTAATAAAATTAATAAGTCTTTTCCCTGTTTCTAAACACTGTAAGTAAAAATTGTATGTGTGTGTATCTTCAGGGTTCATTTACAACAATCTCTTCCATATAGAGGTTTTTTTAAATTCATTTTAAATGTAGAGTTGTGTGAGATGAAAGACCCTCACCAGTTAAAGTTAATTTATAATAAGGAGCCATCTCAGGGTGGGAACAGAAATAGATTTTATTCCATTCTCGAGAATAGGGTGTCCCCTGCTAGCACAGAGCAGAACCAGCAAAGGAGGCAAAGTACAAGGGGCAAAGCACCAATAATTATACCTAACACAAGAGAATTCCTGCCCACCTCTGACCCTTCTCACCATTGGCTGGGAGGCCGGCTTACAATCTGAGCACGAAAACTAGACAAAGAACTGGTAAATGGAGGCACAGAAACTCCAATTCCCATTCCCTTAGTTAATGATTACAGCCGAGGTGACATCTTATAAATCTAAAGAAGGAGAATGGGATAAGGGTAGAGGGAGACCCTCTTCATTCTTTTACAGTAAAGGAAAGCCGGTCACAGTGACCGTATTCTTACTGAGCAAAGCTTTAAACCAAAACCATAAGAAAGAACAAAAAGTTTCAGGGTAAACTTTCCCAGAGGCTGAGCCATCAGACTCTCACTGCCTTAGAATTTTTCCACTTCCCTATTTCCCTATTGATTTTTGAACATTTGTGTGTGTGTGTGTGTGTGTTTTATACATATCTTCCCTGTGAAGTCTTCACATTTTATTTACCTCACACAGAGTTAATATAATTCAGTTGCAAGATCAGTTGCAAATGTTCTTTTTTATAATGCTTGGATATGGGCCAGAACTGGAGCAGGGGCTCTTGAGTAGTATTTTCCCATTAGCCCTGAGTTCATTAGATTAGTTTGTCACTTAAGGAAAGCAAGAAAAGTTTGGATGTGAGAGGATGAGAGATCGAGGATTGGAAAGAAGCAGAGATAAGAGGGGTATATGGCAGCATCGAATGCCCAAATGGGTTGAATACCCTGAATGGGGATTTCGATTAATGAAAAGATGACCAAATAGTTATCTCCTTTGGCGATTCAGTGCTTTGAGTATTGGGAGGGAAAGCAAAGCTCTAGGTTAGAGCTTTTGTAGTGAGTTAATCATAAACTTAGTCGATATTTGTAGTTATATAATAATAACAAAGGACACTTAGGTAATATGGCACCTTAAGTTTTCCAAAGTGATTTCTCAAAACATGCCTGCATGCCTGCGTGAGATAGACTGTATAAATGTTACCACCTCCATTTTTACAGGTGAGGAAATTGAATGAATTCTAAAGAGCTTGTAACGTACCTTTAGTCAAATGGCTTGAAAAGTATTGAGAGTGATCGTGCAATGGAAAAGAGTGCAATCTAAGAACCAGAAGAGCCTGATTCTTCTTATGACTCAGCTTTATAAATTGTAAAATGGTATGAGACTTTTTAAGACCCTTCTAGCTCTGTATCAGTGATCCCATGGGGGCACGCAGGACTGAACTTGACATTCTGACTCTTATTGTTATTTCCACTCTTCTATATATTTTGGCTAAAAGAGCTGCATGTAAAGTGCAGAAATAGAGGGATTTTTAACCTATGATCTGTGAACATTTTTTTAATATTTATTTTGAAAACTGGATTTCAATGTAATTGGTTTTTGTTGTAATTTTCAGTGTAAAGGGGCTCACAGTTGAAATTGAGTGTGGATTTCCTTGTCTGCGGGTGACCTGAGAGTGAACAAGGGACTAACCTTTGCAGGGGGAATACCTCCTCCCCCACACCCTCTCTCCCTTCCAGGTAGGATAGGGAAGAGGAACCACAGAAAGTCGAAGATGTTAGAGAGACCGGAAGTTGAAAATGAAATTAAGAAAATGTTTAGTTTGCCTGTCAGCCTAAAATTTCTCCCCTTTGTCCTTATATATAGCCCCCCCCCCCAACACCCACCCACCCCTACCCCTTTGAGACACTCTTATCTCATATCAAATCATCGTTCTTTCTTGAAGACGGCCTATGAAAAATAAAAGGTAGTCATAGAAGCATATTTTATAAATGCAAAATAATGAAAATGGCAGAAGGAAACAGACAAAACAGTACTATTTTTCTTTTCTTTGGGGGGGGGTGCGAAGTAGCAACTTTATTGCTAATCTTCCCTCCTTTCCTCTCAGTCACTCCCTTTGAAAAAACAAAACAAAAACATGTCTGTTAAAGAAAAATTTCTGCATTAGCTGTATATGTTTCATTTTGCACATTTGAGTCTATCGCCTCTCTCCAGGAAGTGGTTGGTCATTGTTTTGGTCAGAGTTCTTAAGTCTTTTCCCTTCCCCCTTTCAGGAGGTGATTCGTATATTCTTTCAATTTCCATTTTACCCTCTGGTTCTAGAATATCAGGTAGTTTTCTTATAATTTCTTGAAAGATGATGTCTGGGCTTTTTTTTTTTTTTTTTTTTTTGGATCATGGCTTTCAATAATTTTTATGTTGTCTCTCCTGGATCTGTTTTCCAGGTCAGTTGTTTTTCAAGTGAGATATTTCATGTTGTCTTCTATTTTGTTTTTCATTCTTTTGGTTCTGTTTTTATAATTTCTTGATTTCTCATAGTCATTAGCTTCCATTTGCTGCATTGTAATTTTTAAAGAATTATTTTCTTCAGTGAGCTTTTGGACCTCCTTTTCCATTTGGCCAATTCTGCTTTTTAAGGCATTCTTCTCGTTGACTTTTTTGACCTCTTTTGCCATTTGGTTTAGTCTATTTTTTTAATGTATTAATTTTCTCCAGTATTTTTTCGAGTGTCCTTTAGCAAGCTATTGACTCATTTTTCGTGATTTTCTTGCATCGCTCTCATTTCTCTTCCCAATTTTTCCTCTACATTTCTTACTAGATTTTCACACTCCTTTTTCAGCTCTTCCATGGTCTGCGACCAATTCATATTTTCTTGGAGGATTTGGATGTAGGAGCTTTGACTTTGTTGTTGTCTTCTGGTTGCATGTTTTGATTTTCCTTGTCACCAAAGTAAGATCCTATAGTCTGAGTTTTTTTTTTTTTTTTCTTTTCTCCATTATTTGCTCATTTTCCCAGCTTATTTCTTGACTTTTTAACTCCTTTTAAGGTAGGGCTTTGCTTCCTTTTTGGAGGGTATACTGTCCCAAGCTTCAGGGGTTTTATGCAGCAGTTTTCAGACATATTTATAGGGGCCTGTAAATTTTCAGTTCTTCCAAGGTGGTATAATCTAAGGAGAGGTGTTTACCCCTCTCCTGACCTGTGCTCTGGTCTGTGGGTAACCATAAGCAGAGACTTCTGTAATCTCCTTCTGACCAATTGTTCCATCCCCTTACCTTCTGTGGGCTGCGAGCTCTGGAAACAGGCACAACCACCACTGCTGATTCAGTCACTCCCAGGCCTACTCCTTGTTTGCTGGGGCTGGGCTGTGTTGGGGTGGGAGCTGCACTGCGCTCCCCTCTCATCCAGCCCTTTCTAAGTTGTCTTTGGTGTTTGTGAGTTGAGAAGTCTGGACATGGCCACAGCCTTGAGGCCTGCACTGGTTTTTCTGGTGCCTGGTCTATGCTGGCTGGTGCCTGGTCTGTGTTGGTGTGGCCTCTGCTAGACTGTGCTCAGCCTGGTGCGACAGACCTTTCCTGTCCACCCTCTAGATTTTCCTGGGCTGGAGATTTGTTTGGCTCTTGCCTTTTTGTGGGTTCTCTTGCCCTAGAATTTGTTGTCATTTTGGGGGAGTCCCTGTTTTTACTCTACCATCTTGGCTCCACCCAAATCAGAGTTCTTAAGTCTTTCTGAGTTGTTATTCTACACAGTCTTGTTATTGTACTAACTGTTCTCCTGATTTTACCAACTTTCCTCTGCATCAGTTCATGCACATCTTCCCAGTTGTCTCTGAAACTTTTCATCAATTTCTTTTTATCAATTCTTATGAAATAGTATTTTCTTTACATTCATTTACCATAATTTGTTTAACATTCCCAAGCTCTTGGGCCACTCCTTAGTTCTAATTCTTTGCCACTATAAAAAGAATTGTTGCAGATATTTTTGTACATGTGGATCCCTTTCCATTCTTTGATCTCTTTTGGAGCAAGTAAAGGGGTGGGGTTAGGGTAGTGCTGAGTCTGCACCAGTTTTTTTTTAAGGGAGGGAGTTAACTATTTCAAATTGCTTTCCAGAATGGATGGATAAATTAACAGTGCCACCAGCAGTGCATTAGTGGTCCAACATTGACCTTTTGATATTAAAGTTGACCATTTCCCTTTTTTGTCAGTTTTGATACCTGATACCTTCACCATTTTGCTGGGTTTGAAATGAAATCTCATTTATTTTGATTTGCATTTCTCTTACCAAGCTTTCGTATTTTTGTTATTTTAGGATTCTTTTGAAAGTTGTTTGTTCTTATTCTCTGGCCACTTACCTATAGAGGAATAACTTCTGTTCTTACAGATTTATTTTGATTCACCTTGTGTTGGCTATTTGAAAGTTGGATATTTCCTACAAATTTTTTTTCAACTCATAGTTTAAAAAATATTAGCTGTACTGATTTCATTAAATTATTTGTAAATTATTATAAATTTTTTTTATCATCTATTATGATCTTCATTCCTTGTCTTGTCAGTAAGTCTCTTGGTAGCTATACATGGGAAATAAACATCCCTTTTTCTTCAACTTTGTTACGTTGCATGACCCTTTTAATTTAGGCCTCCCATGTCTATTTATTTCTTTCCATCTTGATACTTGCTACTTCATGCTATGGATAATGTCATCTGTGACACTCATTCTGCTACCTTGAGTTTAGCTGCCACGTGTGTAAGTGCTGTCATTACATAGTTAATTAAGACCTAGGATTTAATGGGATGCCCCTAGAGCAGTGGGTCATTTCAAATCTTGCCTCAGACATTTACTAGCTGTGTGATTGTGGGCAAGCCCCTTGATCCTGTTTGTCTCAGTTTCCCCATTTGTAACATAAGCTGGAGAAGGAAATGGTAAACTACTTCAGTATCTTTTCCAAGAAAACCCCAAAAATGGGTTAAGAATCAGACATAATTGAAATGACACAAGAAAAACAAAAACAAATTAAATTCGAAAATGTGCTAAAATTGAAAAACGTGTCTCCTGAATGATGCTGAGAACTAAAAATCTTGCCCAACGAATGTATACCTTATCAGTAGATTACAATTTGTGATATGACATAAGATGCTATATTAAGTCTTTAAGCCCAAATAATGACAGTTCATTTCATACTGCTATATATGTGTATTTGTATATATGCTTTACAAACAGTGATAAAGCATAGTGACTTTAGATTCTTGTGAATGTTAATATGTCTCACTCATAACGGTATTTCGCACACCCATATGGCAACACTATGAACATAGAGAGCACTCAGTAAATAATGGATGCCTTATACTGTTTGAGAGAACTAAATTTCAGGAAAGCTCTAAAATCATTGTCAATTCAATAGGCACGTAAAAATAATTACCTTGGGGCAGGGAAGATAGACAGACACATGAGAAAGCCTTCCTGAACCCATAAAGCTGACAATTTAGCTGGGGAGTTATATCAGATATACAGCTATTATACAAAACTGAAGATGAAAAATAAAAACAACTTACTATATAAAGGAGAAGGGATTTCTGCCTGTGGAAAGAAAAGGTATTTTTGCTTGTTCTTAACAGGAGGGTAGACTTTCAATACGCTGTGATCAAGCAAAGAAGACATTCTATTTGATGTTTTTAAGGAGCTATATGAGGAAAGTATGGAAGTAGGAAAGCATTTGGTGAAAAATAAATAACTAAGATTTGGCTGGATTGCAGAGTTATGTGAAGAGAAGTATGAGGGACAGCTGAAGAGGTTGGTTCAAGCCAGATTGTGAAAGGCCATGAGTACTAGGGGTATAAGTGAACTGAGAGGCCATAATGTCACAAAAATGAATACTGGGGAGACCTAAGTATATTTCCATCTTTAAAACAAGTTCCTAACTCTGCTACCTCCTTTTAAACACTAACCATCTGTCTCCTTTTTGGTACCAACTTGTTGAAGAAGTGCCATGCTTCTACACCAACTCTTTTGCTTTTTGGTAACTTGTAATCTGATATTTCATTTCCAACAGTCACCTAAAATTGTCTACAAGGTCACCAGTAGCCTCACTTAACCAAATTCAAGGATCATTTCCTATTGGCATCTCTTTCCTGGACTTTACT
>CM053622.1:446610770-446638821 GCA_028646595.1 Phalanger gymnotis
CCTTTTTGAGCTCTTCCATGGCCTGAGACCAGTTCATGTTTTTCTTGGAGGCTTTTGATGTAGGCTCTTTGACTTTGTTGACTTCTTCTGACTGTATGTTTTGGTCTTCTTACTCACCAAAGTCTGGGACTGAATCTGAGTCCATTTTCGCTGCCTGGCCATGTTCCCAGCCAACTTACTTGACCCTTGAGCTTTTCAGCGGGGTATGGCTGATTGTAGAGTACAGAGTTCTATGTTCCAAGCTTGGGGGTATGTGCCAGCTCTGCCTCACTAGCACTCCTCCTTCCCCAAAAACCCCCAACCCAGACTGGACTTAGCTCTTCAGCAGGCTCTTCACTCCTGCTGTGATCCTCCACTTAATTCTTCCTACCAGGTGGGCCTGGTATGGGCCAAAAGCACCTGCAGCTGTTTTTCTGTAGGTGCCCCACCTCCACTGCCCCTGGGTTGGTGGCTGAACCACAAACTCCGGCCCCTGCACCTTTTCCCACTAACTTTCTGTGTTGTCTTTGGTGTTTGTGGGTTGAAAAGTCTGGTACCTGCTTAAGGTTATTGATTCAGGGCGCTGGGGCCTACTCTGCCTGGCTTCTGGTCTGGTTGGTCCTCGATGCCAGCGCTGGGCTCTGCTCAGCTCCTCTCCGCTCCCAGCTCAGTGTGCAAAAGACCTCACCCAGCAACCATCCAGGCTGTCCTGCGATGGAGCCCTGCTTCCCTCTGCTGTTTTGAGGGTTCTGCAGTTCTAGAATTAGTTCAGAGCCATTTTTTATATGTTTTTGGAGGGTCTAGGTGGGGAGTTCAGTAGTCCTTGCTTTCCAGCTGCCATCTTGGCTCCGCCCTCCTCACTCATATGGTTTTGCTGTCTCTTCCTGTAACTCCCTTAACTTTTCCTTTAAGAATTTGCCTGTTATACCACTTTGTGCATGTATGTTAAATAATGATATTGCTTCATTTTTTATGGTGAGTTTTAGCAGTATATAGTGTCTTTCTTTATCTCTTTTAACTAAATCCATCTTTGCTTTGTCTAGTTTAGGATTGCTACCCCTCCTTTTTTTTTTTTTTTTTTACTTTAGTTGAAGCACAACATATTCTACTTCAATCTTTTACCTTTACCCTATGTGCATCCCCCGTTTCAAATTTGTTTTTTGTAAACAACATATTGTACAATTATGGTTTTTAATCCATTCTGCCATCTGTTTCTGTTTTATGGGAGAGTTCATTCCATTCACATTTACAGTTATGATTACTGTTTCTTTTTCTCCATCCCATTTCCCCCTGTTTATGCTTTTATTTTTCCCTTTCACTCCTCATCAGTTTTCCTTCAGTTTACCCTCCCTCTGGATACCTCTCCCTTATCTTACCTTTTTCCCCTGGCTACTTCTTCCCTCCCTTCTGACCACACCCCTCCCTTTTCTTTCTGCTTTCCCCTCATACTGCCTGTAGGACAAATTTGATTTCTATACTTACCAGAGTATATTATTCCCTTGAACCAAATCTGATGAGAGTAGAGCTCAAATACTGCTTTTCTCCCTCTCTTCTTTCCCTCTACTATAATATGTTTTTGTGTCTCATCAGGTGATAGAATTTACCCTTTTCTACTACCTCCTTAGCTCTTCTCCCAGAACCGTAAATCTCTTAATTACAGTTTTTATCATTGTATTAGTTATTTTATACTGACACCCAAGGTCTATGTATATCCCTTTCAATTGTCATAATAACTGTACTATTCTCAAGATTGAAATATAAAACAATATAATCCGATATAAATATTTTGTCTTTTTTATTAGCAAGGGTTCTCCCCCTCCCCCATTTTACGTTTTTATGTCTCTCTTGAGTTTTATATTTGAAGATCAATTTTTTCATTGAATGTCCATCTCCTTTCCTGGAAAATTATGTTTAGTTTTGCTGGGTAGTTGAACCTGGGTTTTAGTCCAAGCTACTTTGTCTTTTGGAATAGCATATTCCAATTTCTCCTTTCATTTAATGTAGAAGCTGAGAGATGCTACATGATCCTTACTGCAATTTTGTGATATTTTAATTGTTTCTAGCTGCTTGTAGTATTTTATTCTACACCTGGTAGTTCTGGAATTTGCTATAATAGTTCTTGGACTTTTCAATTTTGGATGTTTTTGGGGGGGCGGTTGATTGGTGTAATTCTTTTGATGATGATTTTACTCTTTGGAATATACTGTCCAGGCTATTTTTTTCATCATGGCTTTCTGGTTGGCCAGTAATTCTTAAATTGTTTCTCCTGGATCTTTTTTCCAGGTCAATTGTTTTTCCAATCAGATATTTTACGTTTTCTTCTATTTTTTCATTCTTTATATTTTGTTTGACTGATTCTTGAAGTCTCATATAGCTTCTACTTGTGCAATTCTAATTTTTAATGTATTGTTTTCTTCCTTTAGCTTCTCTGTCTCCTTTTCCATTTGGTTGATTTTACTTTTCAATGGCGCATTTTCTCCAGTTAAATTCTGATTCTCCTTAACCATTTTCCTGATTTTACTTTTTAAAGATTTGTATTTGTCAGTGAATTTTTTTTACGTTTTTTCTCTTCCCTCCCTAATTTGGTTTTAAAGTACTCCCTGAGTTCCTCAAAGAATGCTTTCCAGTCTGTAGACCAGTTCACTTCCCCTTTTGAGGTTTTGGATGTGGGTATATTGTTAATGCTGTCCTCTTCTGAATTGGTATTTTGATCTTCCCTATCCCCGTAATAGGAGTCAGTGGTCTTTGAAAGCTTTTTAGTGTGCTTTTTCATGGTCGTGGTTTTTTTTTTTTTTTTTTTTTTTTTTTTTTTTTTTTTTTTTTTGGTCTTCTTGGCTTCTAAAGTGGATCTCTGCTTCTGGGGCTCAGGGGGTTCTGTCCCAAGTTTCTTGTGTTGGGATCTGTGGGCCTGCTCACTGCCTTTGTGTTGTGGCCTTCTGTTTCTTGAGGTGTGGGGGAGGGGTGGTCTGGTTGCTGGGGGTCTGCTCTTCCCCAGGACTGCTCTACAGTACAGGTGGCCTCAGCTGTTGTCTGTGCTGGTGTCTGGCACTTCCCCTGGCTGTGCAAAGGAACGTCTGGTGTCCTGGTGGTGACCTTTGTTAGCACCACCCCCTGGGGCTCAGTTACCCTTGTTCTGCTGAGGTGAGGCCACCTGCGTCACCTCTCTTCCTGGGCTAGTATCCTTCTGCCACCACAAGTAGGGCCCTCACCCAGACTTCTCTCACTATATGGCTACTCAGCCCCACTTCTGGCTTCTCTATTTCTCCCGAGGTAGTGTTCTCTGGGTGAGGGAGGGAGAGAGGGACAACCAATTTACGTTGCCATCATGGCTCCCAGAAGTTCAAGAAGGCAAGTTTCAAACCTTTATACTATTTGTGGGCTGGAGGCCTCTGGGGTAGCTGCTCCTGCAGCTGCAAGCTCTCCCTTGCTGTCTCTCCAGGTGTCTCCTGTGGCTCTGAGCTCCTCTAGTAATCTTAAGTTCTTGTCACTTCCATGGTAAAGTGTTAGATCATCAACATGGTCTTTATCTTTCCCTATTTTACATCAGGTTAGCAAACATTTATTAAGTGTCACTTGCTATACAGAGAAAGGCAAAAAAGATGATCCCTGCTCAAGGAACTGCCATTGTAACAGGGAAGAAAACAAACAAAAATTACGTGTAAACAGAGTAATTGAAAGTAATCTCAGATGGAAGGCACTAACATTAAGGGAAATCTGGAATACTTCTTTGCAGAAGGTGGGGTTTTAAAAACTAAGATTTCAGGGAAACCAAGTGGAAGAGATGAGGAGTTAGGGAATTCCAGACACTGACTAGCCAGCCAGTGAAAATGCAGGAAATCAGAAGATGAAGTGTTTTGTGTAATGAACAACAAAGAGGCCATGATCTTTTTTAGAATATGAATCAGTGGAATAAGGAATTGGGGGTGGGGAGAAGTATTGGTCACTGTGGGTTCACCTGGGTGCTTAGACAGGTGGAACGGGAGATCAAAGTCATGAAAACCTAGAGAACAGAGAGCTTCTAGAAGAGAGTGAAGGTAAATCAAGTATATGAATAGGTTGCTGAAATCAGGGATGAGGTTTGAGAAAAGATACTAGATTTGGCATTTAGGAGATCATTGATAACTTTGGAGAGCAGTTTCAGTTGAGTGATGTCTGAAGCTAGATTGTAGTGGGAAGAGGGAATTGAGGAAGCAGATGTAAGGCAATATAGACAGATGGAAAGAATGGTCTGATCAAGAAACTTTTTAAAGAACGGGAGGAGGTGGGGTTCAGATGTGGTTGTATTCATGGGCAGTAGGGGAGAAGCCAGATGATATAGGGAGAATTATAAAGAGGGGAGGGCATTAATATAAGAGCACAGTTGTCTGCCAATAGAAAACCGTTTGTATTGTGTAATTAAGGACTTATACATAAGGGTTTACAAGAAGAAGGGCCATCTATAAGAGAGATGGTTGAAAGGGGAGATATGTAGAAAGATGTCTGAGATGAGGAAAATGGGAAAAGAGTGATCCATACATGAATGGATTCATGTTTTTTTAAAGTAAAGTATGAACCCTGAGAGGGTGAAGAAAGGTTGCCATTGAACCCTTCAGGAGGGTTGTTAAGTCAGTTGGGTTAGTATATGGTTTGAGAGGGGCTGGGGGGGGAAGTTTTGCCTTTTGTAAATGAATTTGCCTGTAGCAGGTGTGGGGGACCAGTAGCCTTCTAGGTCCTTGAGTGCAGCCTTAGTCCAAGTTCCAGAGAACAGATCCTTTTGTTAAGGGGATTTGTTTTGTGAAATTTGGATTCAGTCATAGGGCCTCACTTCTAGAGGGCTAAATGTGGGCCTCCAGGCCACCAGTATAGAACACATTTTTGGTGGACCTGGTTGTCATGTCTTAAATTCAGCCTAAATTGGAGAACCAAGCCGACCAAATACAGTAGATCTCTTTTTGCCTGTTAGAATACTTAATAGAGGCAGCTAGGTGGCGCAGTGACTGGCCTTGTAGTCAGAAGGACCTGAGCTCAAAAGTGGCCTGAGACACTTGATCCTTAATAGATATGTGACCTTGGGCTACTCATTTAACCCCAATTGCCTTGGTTTCCCTGTTACAAAAAACAAAAACCAAAACAAAACTTAATAGACTAGATATTTTTAAGAGACGAGATCTTAGAAATATTTTCTAGGATAGTGGTTCTTAACCTGTGGATCAGTATCACCAGTTATTACCATTAGTTCTATAATTAATCATTAACGTCAATAAAATATTTAAAAGGTATGTTTTTATATATTTGGTTTCCTTTGTGTAATACTTTGTATTTATACATTTGAAAGTGATTATTTCAATTATTTTGAGAAGGCATCCATAGGCTTCAGACTTAGACATCAGTGACAGAAAAAAAGTCAATAATCCTTGCTTTAGGTCAGCCCATTCATTTTACATGTAAGAAAATTGAGGCTCAAGGAAACTGAGGGATTTACTGTTTCTCACAGGTGACATACATCCTATTTCTGATCTTAAGACAGGCTGTACTTCATGACTAGAATATACTCCTTCACTTCAGTCTTTTAGTCGCCAGTGTCTTTCAAATCACACTCAAAACTTCACTAACTGTATAAAGCCTTTTCTCTTCTCTTAGTCTCTTGTCACATTGCCTTGTAATTGTTTTTTTTTATATCTGTATGGCTCCTCCTCCTCATTCTCCCATAGAGGATAAGGGCTGGACTGTTTCTTTTTCATCTTTATCATTTCCAGCACTTAACAGTGTTGTGCTTGTTACAGAGATGTTTAACAAATGTGGGTTGGTTGGTTGCCGTTTCAAGCTTAAGTCCCTTTACTATAAAACTGGTGTTATTTCCCTTATATTACATGGCTTCCATCTATAGATGAAAAGAACTACTTATTCCTATTCTTTCTCCTCTCTTCCTTTCCTCTTTGGCCTAAGTTCTTAAAATATTAGGTAAAATTTAATGTTTTTTGTGGTACAGGATTTAATAGCGCAAATTATTTGACATTTTGAAAATGTTTAATAGACTTTATTTTTAAAATTACCAATATAATTTTGTAACTGGAAGGTAATAAATTGATAATTTAGTTTTTCTCATTATACAGAGGAAGAAAATCAGCATCAAGGTTATGTTTTATGCGAAATTACTGCATATTTGTGGTTCTGCTTCTTTTTCTTAATATTCTTTGTGTTTCTTTTTTCTAGGCTGTTCGCTGCTATGAATCTCTAATCTTAAAAGCTGAAGGAAAAGTTGAATCTGATTTCTTTTGTCAGTTAGGTCACTTCAACCTCTTGTTGGAAGATTATCCAAAAGGTAAAGTTTTCTTTTCCTACTTCTAGTTAAATTTTTAACATTGAAAATTATTTTTATAATGTATAATTGTTTTGATAAATTATGTGTGTGTGTGTGTGTGTGTGTGTGTGTGTGTATGGCTTTGTAAACTTACTGCAGTCATATGGTATAGGTATGATGGTAATGGGTGATCTTTAAGTTGGCCAAAGTGAATTTTAGATTTTTCTTCTGATTTTGATGAACTCGGATCATTTTAGAGGTAATATCATAGGAAACAAAAAAAAAGTAAATGATTGATTTTTAGAAATTTTATATCTCTTACATAAATCAGTTTGCTATGGGAAAATGACCATATACCTGTTCATTTGGTTCATGATTGTATGCCAAAAACATATTTCTTCTAGTAGTTTACACAGTATGGGCAGTAGGAGAGGACATGGTGCAGTTGAAAGAGGATATTTCTAGATTAGGGCTTTTTAAATTTAAATGTTAAAAAATATTTTTCTTTAATTGTTTTTAGGTATAATTGGTTTCTTTTGTAATTCTGTAAGTTTTTATGTGTTTAAAAACATTCTGAGAAGGGGCCCACAGACTTTATCATACTGATTAAGGATATATAACATGAAAAAAAGAAATCCCTATTTTTGAGTTAAAGTATTCAAAGTGTTCAAATTCTACTTCTGATGCTTACTACCAGTAAGACCTGTGCCAAATCATGTAGCCTCACTTGTTATTTCACTCCTCCATAAAATGAGGGAACTGGATTAGATAATTTAATATCCCTTCCATCTCTTGATCCATGATCCATTAATCTAATTCAGAATTACTTCTTTTTTTTAATCTGTGCTGCATAAGCAAGTACCTTGTAAAGAATTAAGTAGTATTCAGTACTTATTCATTTCTCACCCTCCTTGTCCTATGTCGAATTTTTTGATTAGTATTATTTAAATAACTGATTAGTAGGAATTGTAACATGAAATTATGAATAAAGTCGATGAAAATGATTGCTTCTCTAATTCAGAAAAAGTCTGAATTAGGGGATAGAGTAGACATTGAGAGTTCAGCAGATACCCTCAAAAAGAATTCCAGTTCAGTTCAATAAACATATATTGGTTTCTCCTTTGTATGTGCACAAGTAATTGTAGACAAATACTAGATTTATCTTACCTAGTTATAAAATCCCCATATTTCATATGATCTGCTATGGTTTCAAGTGATGGTATAATGGGAATGGTTCAAATGCATATACTTTAGAAGGAAATTAAATGTAAGCGATGAACAAAGTTATTATAAAATAGTGTGCCAATGAAAAGAGGGAATCATAATGACAGATGTTGGTGTGGTTCTTTGGAAGTCATCACAAGGAAACACAAGCTTTTGTTCTGAGTAAGATCTATTTTCCCTATCTACCAAAAAATCTTCATGTTCTGATACCCCGAAATAAATACTATATATTCAAGACACTGTGGATCCCAAGCCAAATGAAAAATAGTCACTTAACATCAAAGAGCTAAGATCTCCTATTGGTTTACAGTATGGAAACAGATAAATCACCTACAGAGAAATTTGAGGATGTGGGAGATAGCACTGACAAGGAGATTCTAAGTAGGAGATGAGAAGAGTGCATGGTTGAGGAGTAGGTACCTCTTCACTGATCTCCCGTTTTTCTACCTCCCCATTTTATCCATTCCAACTGCCTTATGAATTCCTCTCCATAGGAAAATGGTTCTTCTCTACTCTCATCATAGCCAGGGGAAGACTGAGGACTGCTCAAAGAAGGCCGACACCAAGATGAAACCACATTAGGGGAGGCAGGTGGAAAAAGCATTGGTTCTAGAGCTAAAGGACCTGGGCTTATGTCCTACTACCTTTGTGACTTGGGGCAGTTCACTTTACCTTCCTGTATTTCAGTGGCCTTTAACTATAAAATGAAAATGTTAGATGTTGTGGGTCGCGACCTCACTGCAACCTACAGTTTTTAGAAGTGCCAAAGGGTTCGTAAGTGGAAAAAGTTGAAGAAGCCCTGGACTAGATGACCTCTGTGGTACCTTACAGAATAAGCTTTAGGTCTATGATCCTGTAGATTCTGTGATTCTAGCTTTTGTACGCTGCATAGTTGTACTGATAACCCCCCAACCACATGCATCCACATATATGAAAATTGGAGCTCTTCACAAAGAACTCCTATCTGTTTGCTGACCTCATTTGTATGGAAGTGCAATAGAGGGTCACATGTCTCGGTAACAAACTTGTTTCTGGCCTCCTCTGACTTTACAGGGAAACCAAATACACAGTTATGTACTATACTTCACTCAGGTTATGCATTCATGTCATTCCTCTGCTACACCTTGCAGTAGCCTCCATTAGATCATAGGATAAAATATATATTAATCAACTGGTTATTTAATCCTTCCACTATTATTCATTTCATATTATTTCCTTTTACTTTATATTGCAACCATTTTTTTTTTTTTTTTTGGTTTCATTAAGTTCCTATTCCAAATCATTTTTGGTGCTCTCTTTCCTTAGGCTGCCCCTCATGCCTAGAGTACACTCCCTTCCCTTGTCACTTCTGCATTCAGGCTTTGACCCATGTACTATCTTTCCTTTTTACAGATGGTATTCTTCTTCTTATTATTATCTTGTATTTAATTATTTACATTTTGTGAATTACCTTTACTAAGCCTTTTTTGTGTTGTCTTCATTTCTACAAATTATGCCTGATTATTATTGGATCGAATTGCTGAAATTACTCATGGTCAAGTTTAACTTATACTATTATTAAACTAACTAGCATATTACATAATACTAAGATCACCATATAATTTTAATCTGTAGGGGAAAAAAAGCCTTTGATAGAAATGGAAGGGCTGCATCAGGCTTGTGCGAGAGAGAATAAAGAATCCAGACTGGTGCCTAGCTTTTGAGTCTGGATCACTAGGATGAGGGTTGTACCCTCCACGGTAATGGAGAAATTTAGCAGGAAAAGGTGATTCAGTTTTGCACATGTTGAGTATGTAAGAAGATTGGAAAGGTAAGGAAGGGGCAGAAATGACAGGACTTGTTAACATATTCATTAGATATATTACTAGATTGATATTGACATATTATGATTATGAGATTCTGGGAGAATCATTAAATAGCTCTGTGCCTCAGTTTCCTTATCTGTCACATTTGAGAGCATACTCAATGGCTTCAAATGTCCTTTCTAGTTCTAAACATATGGTCCTATGATCCTATGTAAGTATATAAACGAGCGCAAAATATTATCCCAAACTACCATAAAGTGATTTTATGGGGTAAAAAGGGAAGACCCTAACTACTGTGGGAATCAAGAAAGTTCACTTGTAAGAGGTGCCACTGGACCTGATTTTTAAGGAGAGGTAAGGATGGAAGGTATGTTAAGCATGGGGTTTGGCCTTGGCAGATGGGTAATGAACTAGCTAGAGCATGAATTGTGGAAGCAGGGAGATACTAGTTCAGACAAGAAGTGATGAGTTCCTAAATTCGAGGGTAGTAGCCATAAATGAATAGAATCAAGATCTGGGATTTGAGAGGTGATAGAAAGAGAAGTGTTGAGGATGGTGCTTTGGTTGCCAACCTAAGTGGTACTACCTCTGACAGAAATGAGAGAGTTGAGAAGAAAAGCAAATGAGTTCTGTTTTGAACATAATGCATTCGAGATTCCTATATCACGTCACGTTGGATATCTTTAGCAAGCAGTTTACTTATATAGGACTGGAGCTTAAGAAAGAGATGAAGTGGTATACATAGATATGGAAGTCAATTATTATCATAGCTGAGAGTGTTAGGAGAAGAGTACTGTGTTACCCAAAGGGACAAGTTGTGAGTGATAAACCTGTTAAAGAAGACTGAGGAACAATTTAAAAAATAGGTTAACACAGGTTTTGTAACACAGGTTACAGAAACCTGAGGAGGAGAGAAAATGTCCAAAAGCAGGATGAGAGGAGGTCGATAGTGTCATCCTGCACAGAAGGTAAGAAGGAAAAGAAATGAAAAAAGGCCATTAGTCTTAACAGTAAGAAACCATTGGTGACCTTGGAGAAAGCAGTTTCAGGCCAGTGGTATAATTGGAAGCTCAGTGTAATAATATTTACCAGATTAAATTATTGTCACAAAGATGCAAAATCCATTTTTAGAGAGCTCTCTAATTTGGACATTGATGGGGTGGAGGTTGGAAGCAAGAGTAAAATAGAGAACTATATAAAATATTTTATTCGGTACCTTAGGCTAATGTGTCAGGAATCTGAAGTTCTGGTACCTATGAGTTCTAGTACCTTTGCCCAATTAGCAAAGTCAAATACATCATCATAGGGAAAATTGTGCAAGAGATGAGAATAGAAATTAAGGGAGCAAAAAATCCCACCCTCAAGAAGCCTTTTCGAGTTTCTCTTTAATGCTAATTCTTTTTCTCTAAGTGGAAAGAGTATGGGACCTGGAAAGACTGGACTTGAAATCCAGTCTCAAGCATTTACCAGTTATAACTGCAAGGAAGCAAATCAGTTTCCTCCTCTGTAGGGTAGAGATAGAAACTGGATCAGGGGGAAAAAAATCTAAGGAACATAGGAATTTAAAACCAGAAGTATACTCCTTAAATCTTTGCAAGGAAAGAAGTCATATAAAGAATGAATTGGACACCTTGATGGTCATTGTACAAAAAATTATGCTCAGGACATAAGAGATCAGTCAATCACAAGCCTCCCCTTTTTTTTGGCAATCTATATTTTATTCAAATTACATGTAAAAAGCAATTTTAACTTTAGTTTCAAAAATTTTTTAAAATCAGAATTCTCCCCCCTTTCTTCACCTCCCTCCTCCCTGAGATGACAAGCAGTTAGATGTGGATTATGCATGTGCAGTCATGCAAAACATGTTACAAAAGAAAACAGATTTCTCCTTCCATATCCCACAAAACAAAATATCAAGAAAAACAAAGAAAGTTTTGGGTGGTTTGTTTTTTTTAAGTATGCTTTGATCTGCATTCAAATTCAATCAGTTCTTTCCCTGGCAGTTAGCACTTTTCATCAAAAACCTCTTTCAGGATTGTCTTGGATCATTGTATTCTTGAAAACAGCTAAGCCATTCAGTTGTTCATCATACAACATTGCTATTGCTGTGTACTGTGTCCTCTTGGTTCTGCTCATTTTCTTTTGCATCTGTTCACATAAGTCTTCCTATTCATTATTTCTTATAGCACGGTGGTATTCCATCATAATCATACACCACAACTTGTTCTGCCATTCCTCAATTGAGCTGCATCCCCCCAATTTCCAGTTCTTTGCCACCACAAAAAGAGGTGCTATAAATATTTTTGTACAAATTCGTGCTTTTCTTTGATCGCTTTTGCATACAGACCTGGTAATGTATTGCTAGGTGAAAGGGTATGTTGTGTAAAGGCACAGTTTTATAGCCCTAAAGTAGATAGGAAGGCACTGGTAGTTGTAGAAATCAGAAAAGCCTTTTTTTTTTTAAATGGTTATTGAGGAAAGATTCCTCCTTCTGCCCCACTGGGCATGGGGTGGGGTGGGGGGGCGGGCTGAGCATGCGTGTGTTTTTTTCTATTTTTTTTTTTTTTTTTTATGGGTGGTGGTAAGGGCTAATTAACTATGCTAAATGGAAATTAATTTCTTTAGGGAAAAGAAATAAAGGATAGAACTCAGAAGTATTCTGAATAAAATTATAAACAAAGGATTGCTGTGGATAGTTGGTATTGGATCCTGGCCTGTTTAATGATTTTATGGGTAATTATACAAAAGGAATGTACAGTGACATAAAGTTTACAGAGAACACTAAAATCATTTATTTCAAAGTTTTTAATGATAAACCAGGTAGATCTTACAGGTGAGTGAGAGAGTTAAACCTACAAACTTGTTTGTGGGCAAATAAAAGATAGTAATTGGTTGCTAGGAAGAGTGAAATATAAACTTTGTTAGAATGATGTTTGTTTGATCTCTTTTGGGGCGATCTTTTTTTTTTTTTTGAGGGGGAAGGCAGGGTAAATTAGGGTTAAGTGACTTGCTCAAGGTCACACAGCTAGTAAGTGTGTCAAGTGTCTGAGGCTGGATTTGAACCCAAGTCCTCCTGACTCCAGGGCCGGTGCTCTAGTCACTGTACCACCTAGCAGCTGCGCCCCGCCCCCCCACTTTAAATATTATTTATTTGGCTGAAAAAACGAACTGGTTGGATTGATGGGCTCTCTGGCTGTAGGTGTCTAGAGACCTCAATACTGGCTGAATTAGCTTGGGGTCAGGGAGGGGTGATGACAACACACCCTTTCCTTCCCATTCCACCCAGTTCTCAGAAGATTCAAGGGGTAAGGGACAAGTGGAAAACAAGGAGAAGATTGTGGGAAAAGCCTGATTTTTAAACCCTAGCTCAGGTTCAGGGTAGGGCAAGGTTCCTTAGCTTCCCCTCAGTGCCCCATTATGGCTGGAAAGAAGTCTGAGGTAGTCAGAAAGCTAAGGATCGTATCTGGTCCTCATCCATGCCCCCAATAACCTTTGAGTAGAGAGGGACTCAGAGGTAGCTATTGAAAAGGGGAACTGCTGCTCCCTTGTCATCACCAGGCTTTCCCCAAACCTGCACCTGCCTCAGGGACAGCGCAACCCTGAATGGTCTTAGGCTGCCTTTAGGGGAAAAAAAAATGAAATCCTAGTCTGTAGCTTATCTAGTCTTCAGGCCCCTCAAGGGCCAGTGGCTCAAAGGTCCACCTCAGGGGGTCACTGATCAAAGGCTCTGGTCAGTCAAGGCTGCTCCAAGGCCCCTAGGACAAACAGTTCAGAGCTCTATCTGGAAGTTCAGTGAAGCAAGGCCCTGGCCTGTGTTTCTACCAAGCTATAGAAGGGGGCTGCTGGTGCATGGGCCCCTTGGCCCTGACAGGCCACATCTGCCTTTCCTTTTCTGTGTCATAATCTGGGCTGTGATTTCTCCCAGGGCAGGGACTCATTTTCCTTCCCTGGCTCTCTCCACATAGGCCCTGGGTGAGCACTGAGCACATTCTAAGATTTGGCGATGTGGAGAGGCACCTCTAGCTAATGCTTGGTTAGGTCTAGACCTTCTCCAGATCAGATAAGTGACCCTGAGGAAGTCTGTAAACATGAGAGAAGCAGAAGAGAAAGGCTTCAACAGGTTCCACAGGACTGCTGGTGTCTGATGAGGGCACAGGGGGTTATCCTTGGCCATTTTCTCTGCTCGCCACAGATGGGATCACTCCTGCTACAGTCGAAAGTGAAAGTGAAAGAATGTTCTTGTTATTAGGAGGGGCATAAAGGAACTGAAAAGGAAACATTATTTTACTCTCTAGGAACTCTTGGTGCTCCTTACCCTGAAATGTCATGTTTTTTTCTTTCTCAAGAAAGGTATAGCAAATCTCTAGAGTGTCCAAAGAAGTGTAGCTAAAATTAACAAAGACGGGGGAAGTGAGTTCAGATCAGCTGTGGCATAAGGACAGACTTAAAAAAAAATTGGTTACCAACCCTGACTCTGTTGCTAATTAATAGTGATTTTGTGCAAGATCATCTCCAGTGATGCTTGTAATAGAAATGACACTTGATTGGGAGTTGAATAGTGGATTCCAGGTCCAGTTCTGTCACTTACTAGCTGTGCATTCCTTGGCAAGTGCATTGTTACCCTTTTTAAAATGGACATAACAGTATTTAGGTTAGTCTCAAATGTGATTATGTTTACCTAATTATTATTTAGATGTGAATTGTCATTATTCTACTACTTTTGATTCTGGGTGCATAAAAGCATGAATTTCATGTTTAGGGCAAACAAACAGCACATTATAGAACGTAAGACTCTACTGCAGTCCATCTCCATGCGACTGCCAGTGATTTTTCTTAAAGGCAGATCGAATCATGGTACTCTTGTACTCAGTAAACTCCAATGAATCTTTGTTGCTTCTAGGATCAAATATAAATACTTCTGTTTAGCTTTTAATGTTTTTAACAGCCTGGTCCCAACCTGTTTTTGCAGCCTCATTGTGTATCTCCCACCTCATTGCACATTGTTTATTGTATTTATATTCCCGTTCCCTGGAATATACTTGGTGATTAATAAATATTTGTTGTTGTCTTTGAATCATTTCAGTCCTGTCTTACTCTCCATTTGGGGTTTTCTTGACAAATATAGCGGAGAGGTTTGCCATTTCCTTTTCCAGCTCACTTTACAGTTGAGGAAACTGAGGCAAAGGTGACTTGTCCAGGCTCACGCACTGATTTAAACCCAGGTACTCCTGACTCCAGAGCTGGCCCTCTATCCGCTGGACCACTTTGGTGCCCAAATACTTGTTGATTGATAAGGAACATCCGTGGGTGGTTTGTTTAAACAAGTACTTGGTTGGGGGATAGGAGGAGGCTGAGATTTTTCATTTTAAAATGAGAGGGTTTAGATTTTACAACTCCTTCCACCTTGGCCTCTACTGATCCAAAGTTTAAAGGAAAAACTACTTTATAGAGAAGGAAAGGAAGTAAAAGTACTTATGAATGTGAAATTAATTATTTGAAGGGAATATATAATATGTAACTAGGTGGTAGATTGAGAAGTTATTAAGGGAAAGGAGTATTTTTTTTTTTTTTTGGAGTGGTCGGTCAGTGGAGGAATGACTTCTAAATCCTTAAAATTTTTACTCAGAACCATGGTGCCATTAGTTCATGCATAGCAAAAATTAATTGTAGTTAAGTCTACTTGAGACAAAATCTTAAGTCATAAAAAAGTTATGAATATTTGTTAGGTTTTTTAATACTATACTCTTCACTAGACATGCATCCTTTGCCATGTTTATCTTCCCTCAATACAAAACAAAATAGCACCATTATCACTCCCCAAAAAAAGAACTCCTAAACCACAATCTCATTGTTTTAATTTTGAAAATACGTGTAACTAAAACGTAGGCCTGATGTTATTCTATATGGAATAAAATAATTGTTTGGTTAATTTCATTGCTTTCCTTTAGAAAAATGCTTAGCCTATATAGTTCCAAACTTGAAAACTACGTTACTATTTGATATTATTTTTTTGCTGTCTCCAGATTACACTGCTTGAATTTTATTTTATTCTCTGAAGTTTATTTTATTTTGGATGTTAGGTCTCTTGAATTCTCAGTGGGAGATATATATATATATATATATATATATGAATGGTGAAATAAAACATGGAATAAATACTGTTGTTCTTTGTTCATCATGCTTTGCTTTTGAGATCATGTATATCTGACTGTAACTTCTTTGAAAGCTATTTGGACACTGCTGATGATATCAAAAGTTATGGAAAGAAGACATTTATAATAGAAGAATTATTCAATAATTCAATTCAGTAAATTGATTAACTATTCAATAATTATCTTGAATTGTATGTGTGTTACTATGGCAAGCAAAAATATTAAAGAAAATTAGGAAGAACAGCCAGTTTTTGCAATGATAAAATGATTTTTTTATAGACCCATATTTGCACTGCAAATGGCACTATACTTCCAACATTCCCTGAGGTAGACATTACTTACATTATTAGGATGTTCATTTTCATACTTTGTTTGAATGTCCCCTTTCTTGTGTTCTTGACTCTGGTTGTCTTTGGAACATATAACCATTACTGCATTCTTCTAAGGTATCTTCTTTGGCGTATATATTTTCTTTTCATTATATGTAGAAATGTGATAATCATATGCTACTTTTAGCATATAGATGCAAACTTCATTGATCCTTTTCAAGTTGGATAATTCTCTTGATCAAGCACTAACAGTTTCTCTATTCCTCTTTGTACTTAATATCTCTGTTCATACCCTCCTGTTATTTAGTTTCATCTATGTAAAAATTTTAAAGAAAAGTTACGTATTTTCCAAGTACCCTGCTTTCATAATATTTTTTGCTATATTACCATTTTCGTTCTCTATTCCTTCTCCCTTCTTACCCTTAATCCCTTTTTATTTCCCTGTATTGGTTTCTTTCTCTCTCTCTCTCTCTCGTTCTCTTGAGAGTTTATTACCTTTTGTGTTCTGCAAAGCAAACCTTTTCTGGGATTCAGGGCCAGAATACTTGGTGGTTTCTCCTCAAGTGGGTAGTCAGGACATAATGCTAAAGAATAGGGAATGGGGAAAGGAATAAGCATTTATTAATTGCCTACTGTGTGTCAGAAAGTGCTAATTGCTTTACGCATTATGTTACTAGGAGTAATAGGCTATAAGACAGGCTTACTCACTTTTGAATTTGAACACTTTAGTTAAACTGCTTTAACTCATTTCAAAGAAAATCATATACTAGGCCAAATTACTGAAGAGTTTTAAATTCCCACATGATGAGCTAGGATGTTATGGTTTGAATTCAATAGCAGGAATAATATGGAGACTTAGTTTTACATTGTCAGATCAGAGGTGACTGTAGTGACCTATGTAGATAGGAAGCCAATGAGAAAGTAATGTAGTAAAACGCCTTTGTAACTCAGCAAAGCAGGGGTAGGGAATCTGCAGCCTCAAGGCCACTATGGCCTTCTAGGTCCTCGGGTGTAGGCTTTTGACTGAGTCCAAGTTTTACAGAACAAATCCTTTTGTTAAAGGGATTTGTTCTGTGAAGTTTGGATTCAGTGAAAGGGCCACACTTGAGGACCTAGAAGACCCCTAGTCTAGGTGGTAAATTTATTTTACAGGACGATGAATGAATGAGGCCAGTGTTAAAGATTTGAACATCATACAAATGGTTGTATCACACAGGAAAACTTTTCCACATTTTGTTGTTGGTTGGTTGTTTTGAAACTCTGCCTGGCTGTCATACATATGTAGACCAAGTGAGAATATGGATGATTTATTACTCCCCTCACTTGGAAACTAGTTCAGAGTGTATATATGCCTTTATAATTATTAATGTGTATAGGTAGAATGGTGTCGACACTGTTTCAGGAGACTTGAATGTGAAGTAGTCAAGAAGGTCTGAAGGAAGATAATGACTGTGATATGTTTACCCCACTGGGTCACTTTGAAATCATTGCTTTTAGAAACCTAGTTTTCATAAAGGTGTGACTTTTAATGCTTTTTAGTTGTCCAACCTGCTTTTCTCTAGTCAGTGGTTTCTTTAACTCTTTAGAAAGCTATTATCTAGAAGCATGCTAAGTGGATATTATTCCCCTTTGTCCCAATCAACCTATACATATATCTTTTTGTGAGACTATTGTGGTTAAAGAAAAGTGTTTTTAGATTCAGTGATTGAGGTCTATGTACTACCTTCAGAAATTTTGTGCTTTCAAAAAGTTGGTGAGGCCCTTCTTGGATTCAAAGTTAAAGTGATTTTTTTTTAAAAGAAATCATGATAAAATTATAGGTTTCTATGCATAATTATGTGAATACTTCTCATGAAGAGTATTTCTGCTTTTGTAATCTAAATTGTGAGACATTCTTGGAGTGCAGAGGTAGGTAGGTATGTGGGTTTGTGGGGGGGTGAGAGGGGCATAGGTCTAGAAAATCTGTTATAGTCTTGAATATTTCTAGGAAATAAGCACCCAATCATTTTAATCCAAAGACCCCTTCAGAACCAGGTTAAGTCCAGTTGTTTAGCCTTGGATTTGTACATTCTGTTATAAGAGATTGAGAAGATTTGGGTTTTGAACACCTGACAAAGTGTAGACTTTGTGCTTTTGTCAGAGCTGTTCTTGGTCAACTCTTAACCTTTTTGGACTGGGCTGAGAAGATACAGTATTGTCTTATATGTTAGAAACATAATTATTTCATATTTTGGGGGAAAAAACTTTTATATTAAGCCTGCATTTTCCAGAGAAACTTTTTTTAAAAAATTTAGATTTTGGCTTTTGAAATCTTTGTAATGTTGCCTCAATTTTTCTAAATCATTCTTTCTTCTTTTTTTCAGCATTATCTGCATACCAGAGGTACTACAGTTTACAATCCGACTACTGGAAGGTTGGTGCATCTTTGCATTTCTTCCATTAACTACTTGATTTTGCCATATTATTGTTGAGCTACATCCAAAATGAAATGTAATCAGTGACCATTTTATTGTTTCCAGAATCAGGGGTGTGATGGTGCGATGAATTCTTATTTTATCTTTCCATGTTATTTGTTAGCCTACATCTCTTACACCAGTTGTGTTGGTGCAGATGTGTAGTTGATAACTTTTTCCTTCCCAGTCTTCCTACCCCTTTTGGTTGTTACCTTGGAGTGAGGAAGGTAGTGATGAAAAGTTGAGTGTATGTGAGTGTTCAAGTTAAGTGGTCATGGTATTTGTATCTTGTGGAGAAAAGGTTGGTGGGAAAGTCGTCCAACTTTGTTGAAATTCCTCTTTTTTCCTTTTTCAGCCCTGTATGATGTGTCTTATTTTCAATAAAGGTCTGAAACCATCCTCTTATATTTTTAGATGATATTTCTAAAAGGACTGAATATATGATTTGTGGTAGTGGATGAATTTCTCACCCTGCATATAAGTTTTTTAGCAGTATAGATTCCAATTTAAGCACATTAGCATACATCTGTGTCAGCATTCTCCCATCAGTCTTGCACTAATATTTATTTCCCTTGATAAATGAGGCAATAAAGTATGTGATATTGCTGTATTATCAATTACTGTTTTAGTATTGGATACTACATTCCCTCATTACCAATTAGCACCTTTTACTTTTTGGATTTTCTATAACTATGCTTTTTTAAAAGATGAAAGCATCTGTTCATAGTTAAATTAAAAATAACAAAAGGAAGAGAGGTATTGTGATTGTGTTCAGTCATGCTTAAAGTCACGAAGACCTTGGTTCAAGTTGTACCTTTGACAGACATTGGTTGGGTGACTGGAAAAATAGTTTCAATTTCTTCTTGCCCCAAACAAGTTTCTTTGTTAAAGGATGAATCTCTGGAAGTGGGAGATTACACTGGAAAATGTAGGTAATACAAGAACAAAAGACCAATAAAATTTTTTGTTAAAAGATTTTTCAAAAATGCAATAAAGAATTTCAGGTGATAGAAAGACACCCCAGTGTGTTTAACTTTGTCCTGATGACCTGAGCCTAAGGCATGGCAAAAATGATCAATTTTGCTCATATGGCATGTGGCCCAAATCAAAGAAAAGCACCTCAATGTTTCAGACCATCCACTGGGTTTTATTTAAGGTCACTTAAGAGTAAAATGGTGATATAATATTGTCTGATTACTTTTTAAAGAGCTGAAACATATTTGAAATGTTTTTGTCTTCCTAGTTAATTGTCTAAACTTGAGAATTTGTTTCTAGATAGATTTGTCCCTTTGACATTTGGAGCCCTCTTTTGGTTCTGATTTAAGAAATGCTCCTTGTGCAGCAAAAGATGCCACTATGCGGAAAGCTAAGTACAACAAAGGACACATAACTATTTCTATAGATACTCTATAGGAATTTGAAGTTTCTAATAGTTTGCTAACTAGAGGAGAGTCATCTTTTGTGTGCATTATTTAAATGTTCATAATTAATAATAAATTTTAATTATTTATTTTCTTCTAGTTTTATTTTTATTTAGTATTTATCTTCTGTTTTCATGCCTCTCTTATTTGCTTTATTTGATAGACTCCAGATCATTTGTTTTTTAAACTGGTGAATTCAGTTTCTGTGGTGGTAAGGCCCACAGATTTGTACTTTGGTTACAAAGGGGAGAAGGTAAAAATGGGAGATCGTTGCAAGTGTGGATAAATCAATGCAGATTATGACTTCCTGACAAGATGCAAGCGTGTGTGATTTATCACAAGAACAAATACCTCTGCTTAGCTTCCAATGGCCCAAAATCTTAGCACTCTCAACTTTATCAAAACTCTTAATTGTGAAATATCAGTTTTTTGACATTGAAAGCTCTTTGTAACTAACAGTGACCCCCTTCCAAAACTCCTTCGTATATTGAACTACTCTGTATGTATTTGTCTTTATTTAGCTGGGTTTACGCCATATATTTTTTATACTTGTCTCTCCCATTAGACTGTAATCTCTAAGTAGGAATTGTTTCATTTTCCGTACTTTTATCCATAATGCTTATTAAAGTGCCTGGCACATGAATCCTTAATCAGTATTGATTGATAGCACCTTTTCAGTTTTTTCACACTGTACTCTCCTCCACTCTTTAGTTCAGCCATACTATTCTGCTTTCCTTTTGTTACCTAGAGTATTCCTTCTCTTATATCTGTGCCTTTCAGCTCTTTGTCCTCTGTGTCTATCCCTTTTAAGACTCACTTCATCTTCAGGAAGCTTTTCCAGTTCCCTTGTCATTTATTAGTAAGTTCTCCTTTAAGTTTGCTTAGTTTGTATTTACTTTGCCTGTAATCCCTAAGGGTCTTAACTATTTTTGCCTTTTTCTTTATGTCCCGCCTGTAGTGGCCCGTAGTAAATATTTAGTAAATGCTTGTTGATTGAAATAGACACAGTTGTGAAGTGTGCAAAATTTTTCTCCTTTTCGTATTCTTTTACATCCTTTTCAGTATGTGTCACTTCTTGGCTTCTATGGAAGAGCAATTTCCTTCTGTTCCTTCTTTTGCTAATCTCTTCATCAAATACTCGTATCCTAGGCCCAGCCTACTTTATGCAGCAAAAGACTTCAGACTTTGTCATGATTTAACAGGGAAGACCTAGATCCTTTTTATTCATTGTAGCAGACTTGTACTAACCAATCTCCAAGTAGCTTGAAATCTCTTCTTTGATATCTTCTTTGTGTGTAGCTCTAGTTCACTTTTAGTTGTTCTGGCTTTAGGGGAATTTATTTTCCCAATACCTAGAGGTTTTAATTGAATCTCAAAGTTTGCTTTCCAGAATAATCATACAAGTGGGAATAAGTTTGATGGCACAATATATAGTGTTTTCTTGCCTATAATATGAGTGAATTGAACTAGATAATTTATATAATTTCATTTAGTTTTAAAGTTCTGTGAATGTAAATTTTCTCATGAAGTACTGTCCTTATTGAAATTCTTGACAAGCTTATTTCAAAGGACCCTACTAGAATATGATACAAAGAAGAAACTGTGGATTTGGAGTCAGAGCATACGGAGTCAATTCCTATCTCTTGTTTCTTACTGTTACTTGGGCAAATCACTTGAGCTCTTTGGTTCCCTGCCCCCCAGTAATGGAGGATGGACTAGATGACCTCCAAAAGTCTCTCTTAATTTGTGATCCTGTAGTCATGGAATAAGGCTGTATAGCTAAAACAATTGTGTTATACATTTTTCCATTGTAGATATGCCGGTGTACTCCATTTTTAGATGAAATAAACGTCGTTTTAAAAGATAAGCAATTCCATAGCAACAATGTTATGCATGGCAGAAAAGTTTTTAGGTAAGGAAGTGTAGACTTTAAACACTTAGAAAAAAGTTTTTTAGAAACATCAGGCTGTAAATGAGCTGGAATCCTGAAGGTTCATCCTGTCTCTCTGTATGACCGTAAGTTACAGATCACTCAGTAACTCTTCTGTAAAATGAGGCAATTAAATTGGGTGATATCTGAAGTACATTCCAACTTTAGACCTGTGATCCCATGAACTGCTACTTCTGCAGACCTTCTAGCCTTCTTAAGTTCTTCTCTTTGCTTGTATTCCTTGAGCTATGTCCTTGCTGTAGCCCAGGGGAAGAAGTATATTTCAGGCCTGCCCAAAAACCTTTTTCTGAGCAGTGGAAAATAGTTAACTCCCTTGTGGTTCGTGGTCTGTTCCTGCCCGGGAGTCATTTCTCTCCGAACTCTGACCACTTCCTGTCAATCAGAGGTCTTATCAGTCTCTTAAAAAACCATAACAGTGAGATCTGGATGACTTTTAAGGTGGGTTGCGTTGTAATATATATGATAGTATTATTTGGAAACAGTGTTGGTTTAAGTCAGTTTTATGGTGGTGTGATATAAGAGAAAAAGGTAAGATACGTAATATTTTAGCTGTTTTATGGATTTTCTTTGGTTAGCCTTGGAAACTTGTGGCATGTGGCTTTTTTTATTGTCAAATATATTCTTAGTTATAGTTATCTGATTTATCACCAGACTTTTGACCACAGCACATTGAAGATTGCCTATAGTTAAAAAATGCATGGGGCTACTATCTTGTCAAGACATTTCCAGTGTTTCATCCCTTTTAACAGACCTGGGAACCAATATTGGCTGTGCCAGAAGACACTGAGTTGGAAGGCCATAGCCAGCAAGTCAATATCAGCTTTGGCTCCTCTCCTATTCCTTATTTCCGTACAAAGTCCCTGACTTCTGCCCATTCCCAGCAGGTATATTTACAGAATATTCAAAAGCAAAAATTTAAATAGTTTCTCTATTTGTAACTGCCATCATAAGTTGGAGACATTTTGCTTCTAAGACTGCTGTCTCCTAGTTTGTTTCCAGCATGGCTGTTTTTGTTTGCTTGCTCATATTGAAAATTGAAATTTATATAATGAACCTGAAGGCAAGAACATGGCTTTGAATCAGAGGAAATCTTACTGTATATGCCCTAGAATCAGTTGAACCAGGAAAGAATAGGAAGCTGCATTAGATGTATGAGTTTTTTAGTCACATAGTAGGTACTTAGTAGTGTTTATTGACAGATAAATTAAGTTCCTACTATGCGCCAGGAGCTTTGTTTAGCACTGAGGATACAAAGAAAAGCAACAAACAGTCCCTGCATTCAAGGTGCTTATAATCTCATTGGGGTTACAACTTGTAAACAACTACCTACAAATAAGATTTGTAATAAATGGTAGATACTCAGTAGTGGGAATGCACTAGCTTTAAGGGGAATAGGAAAGACTTCATATAGAAAGTAGAATTTTAGCTGGGACCTGACATAAGGCAGGTGTCATGAAGCAGAGATGTGGAGGAGGAGCAGGAGACAGCCAGTCAAAATGCCGAGAGTCGAGAAATGTCTTGTTAGAGGAACAGCAAACAGGGCCCGGTTAGTGGATCATAGAGTGTGGCAGGAGTAAAGTGTAAGAAGATTGGACGGGAAGGGCTAGGTTATAAAAAGCTTTGAATACCAAATGGAGGATTTTATATTTGACCTGGAGGTGATAGAGAGCCATTATAGCTTATTGAGCTGGGGAAGATAGGGGGGAGATGATATGGTAAGCTGAGTAGAGGATGGACTAGAGTGGGGAGAGACTTGTGGCAGGGTGATCAGTCAGCAGTTTTTGCAGTAGTTCAGGCATGAGGTAATGAGGAATTACACCAGGGTAGTGGTAGTGTCAGAGGAAAGAAGGTAATGTATATGGGAGACAACGATAAAATCCACATGACTAGGCAACAGAATGGATATGTGCCTGGGGAATTGGGGGTGAGGGAAGAGTAAGGAGTTGAGGGTGGCCATTGGGAAATGATGATGGCCTTGACAGTAACAGAGAAGTGGAAGTTAAGAAGAAAGGAGCATTTGATGGGGATGTGGAAAGATGATTTCAGTTTTGACCATCTTGAATTCAAGATGTTTATGAGATATTTAATTTGAGATGTCTAATAGGCAGTTGAAGATGTGTGACTTTAGGTTATGAATGAGAGAGCTTAAGACAAGATAAGTAGATCTGAGAACCATCTACAGCACGTGGTAATGGTGAGATCACTAAGAGAAATAATATAGAGGTAGAAACATGAGCCTTTGAGACATCACATAAGTGGTTCATGGGCATGACATGGTAGAAGATCTAGGAAGGAAAAGAGACTGAGGAAAAGCAATCAAATGTGTTGTGGGAGAAGCAAAAGACAGTATTTTCAGGAAAACCTAGAAGGTATTAAGAAGAGGTTATCTTCTCACCATTAGCAGTGTCAGTCCCTCGAGAGAGGTCAATAAGAATGAAAAGACCATTAAGCTCCACAATTAAGGAATCATTAATGGCTATGAGAGCAGCTTCAGTTGACTGTTAAGTCAGCAGTCAGACTGCATAGAATGAAGTAGGGAATGAGAAGAAAGGAAGTTGAGATCAATTGTAGACATCCTTCTAAAAAACTTAGCCATGAAGTAGAGGGTGGATTCAAGTGGGGAGGAGGGACTAAAAGGAACGGAATGGATCAAGAGAGTTTTTTGAGGATGGAAGGATACATGGGCTTGTAAGCATTAAAGAAGCAGCCAGTAAAGATTAAATATCTGTGGAGAAGGCTTGTTGGGATCAGATCATTTGTCCACATAGAGATGAATTCGGGCCAGCCTCTTCTGTAAGATGGAGGTGAAGGAAAAGATAGTGAGGGAAGGCATATGACTGATGTTAGATGAGGAGGAGGGGTTAGAAGGAGCTGTTAGTGAAAGGCCTCTATATTTGCATTGCAATGTAAGACAAGGTAGACTCAGAAAAGGGCCTGCACTACAGAAACTTGAGCTTCTTTAGCACACAGATTTGCAGTTAATCTAGTTTTTCTTAGTTAAGATACTGGACTCTTTTCATAAGTTCCATATAGACCTATTAAGAAGAGATATTGAAAAAAATCTGATTTCCTATTGGTTTGTGTAAGATTTCTAATGATTTATTAGTAAAAATCAATCTGAATTAAATACTAAAAAAGGCACTTAAACATTGTTTAAATTAAAAGTAATAGAATCAGTGAGGCTTATTGACATGCTGTAACAACACCGTTGCTTGCTGCTACTGTGGCTGTGTAAGGCCAACAACAACACACAGAAGGGCTGCTAGCGCAGATTCTTTGATCAGCTTTTCTAAGAAGAGCAACTTAAAGGGGTTTACAGTCTCACTTTAATGAAGTATACATATTTCATTCACTTGGTTGGGGGGGGGGCGGTGGGAATCCAGCACCCTGAACTTCAGAGCAAATACAAACAGAAATTACAGAGACAATATAAACAGAGCAAACACAGAGAAATCAACAGACAGGCCTCTTACCACTCTGACTAGGGAATTACATAGTTGCCACGTTAGCTAAAGGGTGTGGGCCTGAGGCTTAGCACCTAGCAAGACTTAATCAAGGGCATTTGTTTACTTTAGCATTCTAAAAGAGAAAACAGTAAAAAAAAGTCCCACCCTAATTATGGTAACATGTGCATCTTAGGGCATATGGAAAAGTAGCTATTATTACAAAGTCATTAGTTCAAAATTTAAAAAAAAATATGGCAAAATAGTAGAAATTACAAAGCTAGAAAAGGATGATTTGTATTAAAAAAAAAAAACGAAAGGGGGCATTTAGATGGTGCAGTGGATGGAGCATCATCCCTGGAGTCGGGAGGATCTGAGTTCAAATCCAACCTCAGACACTTAACAAGTCACTAAAACCCCAATTACATGGAAAAAAATGAAAGGAAATAAAAAAGAGATGATCTTGAAAATACAGAAAGAATAATAATAAATCTGAAATCACTTTGGACGTGAAAGACCACATAACAGTTAATATGGTTTTCTAATAGAAACTTATCTGAAACCATTTTTGTCCTTAGAATTTCTTCCTGCTGCCTTTGTATCTATTAATAACCCTGATTATTTAGACTAAATAAAGTCCTTCTAAATCTAGAGTCTAAGACAGATCCTGTTGTCTCATTTATGGAAAACTGAAGAACTAATCCTTTTAAGGTTAAAGATTGCTCAGGCTCCTTTGCATCTTAACTAGCTGTTTTTCAAATTTACCTTATTTTTGTAATCTCTGGTCTTTTCATGGTATCTCCTTGTGGAACTCAAGATTAATGATTTTTTGAATGGGTAAAAATCTTCAAAATCCCATGAAGGATAAGTTTGTTATAGATTACTATTTTGTTTAGGCTTAGGGTCACACAGCTAGTAAGTGTCTCAGGCCACATTTGAAGTAAGCAATATGAGTCAGTCTGACTCTAGGCCTGGTACTCTATCCACTGTGCCACCTAGTTGCATTCTAGAATCTTTCCTGCATCTGGGAAGGTTCTAGTATGGAATTTTGTGAGAATACTTTCTTCTATTCTCTTCTGAATACTCTCATTGTAGTCATAGTACATAGAAAAAGATCTGTTGTGTGGAATCCAGCAAATGTCCCAGGGAACCCTGAATAATAGTTGAAAATTAAAAACAAAAAAACAAAAACAACCCTTTTTTTTTACACCTTTCAACAAATAGAGTTTATTTGCCAAGGCTGGCTCCCCTGTGTAGGTTATAAAACTTATAAAATCTAAACATATACACAGATCATTTTTACTACCTCTCCTGTAGACTATTTCAGTGACTTCCTAATTCCGAGACCTTCCTAAGGTCTCTCCTTCCATTCCATTCCTTACACACCTGCCAGCGATTTTCTTCAAGTATAGGTTTGACCATGTGATTTCCTCTTTTTAATAAATTCACTGGCTGTGTCTGTTACTTCTAGGAGCAAATAGAAACTCCTCTGTTTGGTTTTTAGAATCCTTTACAATCAGACCTAAACATTCTTCTTACAGTCTTTTTACATTTTCTTCTTCTTTGTACATTCTTTCCTGTCAATCTGGCCTTTCTACTGTTCCTTATTTCCTACCTCCTAAGCTCATTTCCTTTCCATCATCCTTTTGTACATTCCCACATATGTGCTTGTTGTCTCCACCAATGGAATGTTAAGTGATAAAGGTATTCTCTCTACCAGTGCAGATCAACTTGTAATGTTAGAGAGTAGCCTGAGTCTCAGAAAGGTTAAAAGATTTGCCAGAATCATTCATATTGCCTGTATATGTTAGAGTGATGATATGAATTCTGGTATTCTTGATTCCAAGGCTAGATCCTTATGCACTATGTCACAGTTGTCTCTCTTAGGAGGCAGATCGGATTTTTTTTTGTTTTCTCCTATCATAAATACATTTGACTATAAAGGTTCCATGATTTTCAGTTTAGTGATTTAGATCCTTAATATGAATCCAGGGCAGAAGCACTCCCCATTGCTTCTTCCACTTTTCGTCAAGAAGTTATTTGATGTTCTACTTTTGGCAAGTAAATATCTAGATATTTGAAATCTGCTATTACTATTAAATAATGTCATTTGTGCCGGTCTGTGATTGATTTCTCAAATTCCTATTTACATTTTCTTTCTCAGTTCTATTAGTATATTTAGATGACTATAACTTCTTTTCAGTTCAGTAAGTTAAGTAAGAAAGCTTAGCACTATGCTAAGCTCTGAAGATACAAATACTAGCAAAAAGAATGGCTGTGTCTACGCTTAAAGAATTTATTCAGCACCAGGAAATGAGGAATATGGCTAGGAGGGGAATGAGGGCTGCTTTGGATCACTTCACAAAATGGAGAGGCTGGGTGGAACTTGGCAGTGGGTGAAGGGGGGAAGGCAGTCTTGGGGTGGGTATGAAAGGCAAGGCTCCTAGGAATAGAGATGTGATAATTCCGTTGTACTCTCTCCTTTGTTAAGCCTCATTTAAGTATCGAAGTTCTGAATGCTACAATTTAAGAAGGACATTTGTAAGGTAGAAAGTGTCTAGAGGAGGGCACCCAGGATGGTAAAAACTTCACATCATGAAGACTAGCTGAGAGAATCTGACATGCTTAACCTAGAGAGTCAAAGACTTGGGGACATGAGAGCTGTGTTTGGGTATTTGAGAGACTGTTTTACAGAGAGAGAGGAATTATATTTGGTCTTCTTGGCCCTGGAAGACAAATTTCCAAATGATTGGAGCTGTACAAAAGTGGAATTGGTTGGATTTCCTCCCTTTTTTGTATGTCTTCCAGCAGAGACTAGATGACTACTTGTCAGGTAGTGGGGATTATTTTCATGTGTTGCTTTTACTAAATGGCCACTAAGATCAAAGCCAGCTCTAAAAGTTCTCTGATTGCATTGGAGATCATGGTGAGGATAAAGAATAGGTTTATCTCACTATCCTCCCTACTTATCTATCTTTCTATCCAATATTTCTTAATTTATTTTAACTTTTTTT
>CM053622.1:446639321-446664072 GCA_028646595.1 Phalanger gymnotis
GGGGGGGGGGTAGAAATGAGGAGAAAATTTGTAATTCAAACTCCTGTGAAAATCAATGCTGAAAACTAAACATATTAAATAAAATAAAATAATATTCAAGCGAAAAAAAAGAACTTTTAGGATTGGCTATAGTTGCTGAAACTGTAGACCAACTCTTGTTTTTCCTCTCTTCATGTCAGCTAGTATTTGCCTGTAGGGTATTTCAGGTCTGGAAATTACTAGAAAATGAAGAAAGGCAATGATGGACCACATGAAATGAAATGAAGCTTTAACGACAGACAGTCTCTTGTATTCCCCAAAATCTTACCTTTATTAGGAAACTCTCCCTGTGTAAGAAGATGGTAGAGGGGAAGGCAAGTGCTTCTACCTATGGGAAAAACTACATTTAACTATCCTAACAGCACCAAAAAGTAAAGTTTCATACATAAAGTAAAACAGAAAAACAGGATTATATCTGAAATCACAAATTTATACCACATATAGCTTGCCTTTTTAAAAAAGGCTATCATGTATTCAATGTTGCTTTCATAGATGTCTTTATCTGTTTCTGTCCTCTTTTTTATCTACTTTTTAGAATGTTTCAATGACCTCTTTTTTTTCTTTTCTATTTTTTGGAAATAATGCCACTATCTCATATCACTTCCTTCCAATTCCCATCTACAAATGAAAAGAGAAAAGCACAATCCTTGTATGAAATAAGCATAGTCAATCAAAACAAATCTACATATTTACCATGTCCAAAAATCCATATCTTATTCTGTACTCAGAAGAATCCATCATCCCTCTGTCAGCAGGTGGAGTAGCATGCTCCATCATGTGTAGAACCCTGGAGCAGTGATTGGTTAATGCATTGATTAGCATTCTTAAATCTTTCAAAGTTGTTTTTCTTTGCAATATTTTTGTTACTGAATAAACTGTTCTCTTGGTTTTATTTAATTAACTCTGTAACAGTTCATATAAATCTTCCCAGGATTCTCTGAAACCATTCCTTTCATCATTTCTTATATTTCAATAATATTCCATTGCCTTTATAAACAATAATTTGTTTAGCCGTTCCTCAGTCAATGGACACTCCCTTTGTTTGCTTTGATACAACAAAAAATGCTACTCTGTAAGTCTTTTTGTACACATAGGTCTTCCTCCTCCCACCTTTTAAAAAATATCCTTGGAATATAGACTCAGTAGTGTCATTGTTGGATTAAAGTATTTTCATAGTTTAGCAATAGTAACAATATTAGTAGCTAGTGCTTTAAGGTCTGCAAAGCATTTTTACAGTAGTCTTATTTAATCCTCACAACAATCCTGGGAAAGGGAGCTATTGTTATCCCAATTTTACAGATGAGGAAATTGAGCCTGGCAGAGGTTAAATGCTGTGTCTAGGATCATAGAGCTAGGAAGTGAGGCCAAATATGATCACAGGTCTTCCTGACCCAAGCTCCAGTGATCTAAACACTATTCCTTTTAGTCAACCTTTGGGGCATTATTCCAAATTGCTTTCCAGAGTGACTGAACTAATTCACAATTTCACCAACAAGTACTACTCAGTTTTCTATCATGATTTCATCCTATTTAGTTCTGGACCCAGCTCATTGTCCCTTTGCAATATCTGTCCAATATATAGGTGCTGATAGACTTACTCAATGGTGTTCTGGGCCAAGGCTAGACCATTTCTGATTTGGAGGAATCTTCTCCCTCTTTGAGATATCTTGAAAATCAATCCCTAAATATCTGTAAGATTGTGTCATCTGCAGCATGACTTTGTTCTGTAATATATTTAATTGGGTCCAGCTATCCTTTCTAGTTTTATCTTCTTAAGTAACATTTTTTTTATTCCCATAGATAGCACTGGATAGCATTGGATGCTGAAGAGGTGGTGTCCAAATATGGTCCCATATTTGGGATAATCTTCATCCCCTATGTTTTTCCCTCTGTAGATGACTAGGCTTATGAGTAACTATGGATCTTATTGAGAAGGCCCCACATAGTATTTCAGAGTTTAATGCAATCAGCACAATGCGTTCCAAGAGGGAGATCCTGAAAACTCCATCAATAAGCAAAAATCTCTTCTATGGGGACTTTGCAAAGACATTGTCTTTTTCTTTTCCTCTTCTCTCTCTCTGTCTCTCTCTCTGTGCCTCTCTGTCTCTGTCTCTCTGTCTCTGTCTCTACATCTCTCTGTCTCTGTCTGTCTGTCTCTGTCTTTGTCTCTCTCTGTGTCTCTTTTAAAGATTAGGTTTCTTCATCTTGCAGAGGCACAAAGTACAGCAAGGACTATTCATTCACAGGCTGATCTAACTGCTGTTTACCATGGAAGTTTTGATCTGCTCCATGTCTAGTCTAGGCTGGTTTGCCTTTCCTAATGCAACCTCGTGGTTCTCCCACTCCCAGGGGCTGAACATATTAATGCCAAAGTTAATAGAGATACCTAATCAGCGTAACCCACCACAGCACAAAGCCTCCCAGGCAACTAGCATGTACCTCTATGTCTGGCCCAAAGGACATTCTGTATAACCATGCTGATCACATCTGATGTGTGTCTCCCTGTTGCATATTTCACTTGAGTATGATAGAGTATCATTGAACAGTTATCTCTAAAGTTGAACCTAATTCAGGCTATTCCCTAGAAGGTCAAATACTGAAGCTGAAGCTTAAACACTTTGGCTGTATGAGAAGACAGGACTTATTGGAAAAGCCCTTGATGTTGGGAAAGATTGAAGGCAAAAGGAAAAGGAGACGGCAGAGGATGAGATGGATAGATAGTGTCATGGAAACAATGAAGGTCAACTTGGACAGACCGTGAGAGATGGTGGAAAATAGAAGGGCCTGGTGCATTATGGTCCATGAGGTTGCAAAGAATAGGACACAAGTGAATGACTAAACAAAAACAAAATCTGTGAATGCAATGGAAGGGTAAACAGATTTTTGAAAAACCCATTTATTAAACACTACTTGTAAAGCACTATTAAACACTGAGGATACAAATAAAAAAAAAAAAGTTCCTGCTCCCAAGTTCTTGCTCATAGTCTAATGGAGAGATAATACATTAAAAGGTTCCTAGAGATGAGAAAGCCCAATGGTCCCAGAGTAGTAGCAATATGGGCAACAATGTATCTTCTTCAGTGACATTTCCAATGATACAATTGTGTCCATTTCTGACTTTCATCTGTTCTACAATGCCAATCAATCACTAAGTACCTATTATTTACTAGGCGCTGGGGATACAAATACGAAGAATAAGATAATCCCTACTAACAAAGAATTTACATTCTAAATGATAGGTATATGCAGACAGATAAGCCAAGTAAAGCGAACAATACGAATATATACAAAGTAATTACAAGGCAGCTTGGGAGAGAGGGCACTAGCAGTTAGGGTGGATCAAGAAAGGCTTCGTGCAGAAGACAGTATTTTAAAGGAAGTGGGGTAGGAGTAAGGAGAGTGTGCATGCCAGGCATGGGGAGTAACTGGCAAAGACCCAGATAGGAGTTGGAGTATTATGTGTGGGGAACAGAATAAGCCAGTTTGGCTCTATCACAGAGTGCTGGAGAGAGTCATGTCCAACAAGGCTGAAAAGAGTTCTAAAAACTAAACATAGGAGTCCGTATTTGATCCTAGAAGTAATAAGAAGCCAGTGGAATTTTCTGAGTAAGGCAGGGACCTCAGAAGGAGGAGATTGTACCACTTAGCCTAGGTAAGTTGCCAGGTCAAGTCTGTATAAAAGGTTCTCTTGGGTGATGCCTGCGAAGGAAGGAGTGACTGGAGAGTGGAAACAGAGCTGGCAGTCTTAGGGAGCTGCTATTCCTGGGGCTCTTGGCTACCTCCACTGGGGCCCAAGGGCAGGTGGTGTTTTGCCCAGCTTAATACATGCCAATAAGGACCTCAGTAGCATCCCTGCCTTCAAAAGAAGGAAGCCTCTGAGGAGGCTCAAATCACTTGATTCAACCCATCAAAGTAAAGCCTCCAGTAACAGCCTATACTCCTTTTCCTGAAGCAGGGAGTTTGAATATCAACTAGCTGCCAATTCTTCAAACATTCCTGGGAGCATGAATCAGCACCAGTCCTGGAACCTTGACCTGCGTACCAGGTCCAGGCTCTCTGCTCTTCTCCCCAATGCTTGTTGCTACTTGACTCAGTTAAGAACCCTATAACCTTATAAAAAGAACCCTATAAAATCCTATAAAAACCCACTAGGCCTTAGTGATTTAGGGTGCCCTAGTCTATCTGGGACCCCAGTGGATCTGTCTCCCTTCTCCTTAACTACTCCAATTGTAGTTTCCATCAATAAAGCTTGCTTGCTATACTTTCTCTCTTCTAGCTCCTGTCTTTTGCTGTGTTGACTTGCAGTATTCCATCTCCCAACTATGCCAGTTTATTCCTTTAGAAGCATCAGCCTGAGTAGGCAGATTTCAGAAAAACCTGGAAAGACTTGCATGAACTGATGCTGAATGATGTGAGCAGAAGCAGGAAAACATTGAACACAGTAACAGCAACCTTATTCAATGACCAACTCTGATAGACTCAACTCTTCTCCGTGACATAGTGATCTAAGCCAATTCCAAAAGATCCATGATGGAAAATGCTATCTACACCCAGAGAAAGAACTGTGGGGTCTGAATGTAGATCAAAGCATGCTATCTTCTCTCTCTCTTTTTTTCTTTCTCATAGTTTTTCTCTTTTGTTCTGATTCTTCTTTCACAATATGACTAATGTGGAAATGTGTTTAATGTGATTGTACATGTATAGCCTATATCAGATTGCAAGCCATCTTGGGGAGGAAGGAGGGGAGGGAAGAGGAAAAATTTAGAACTCAAAATCTTATAAAAGTAAATGTTAAAGACTAAAAATAAATAATTAGATTTTTTTTTTAAAGCATCAGCCTATGCCCAGGGCTATGAGACCAACAGTCTTGGCAGCTATCCTTACTTTGTAAGTCATGGACCCAATGACTCCTCCCATTCTCCATGACACCAGGGCCATGACTAGGGACCTGCCCCAACAATGTGCCCTTCAAGCTTTTTACCTCAGCAACGTAAGTGGAATTGATGCCTCTCCTTTTCTATACCTTGGAACCACAACCTCACTGAAACTACATTGATAATGCCACACCCTATCTCTCAGGGCACATTGCTTCTACTCAGACCTGCCTGCCTACTGGTGACACATGGTCAGTGGTTGGTGTTGATTGTGGCAAGGATGCCAGCCCACCCCTGCAGTATTTGCTCCTGGCTACCACAAAGGCTAGTAGCAACTATATGATCCTAATATGTGCATTGGGGACATCTTAAAGGAGAAGCTGTATTTTACACTACCAAATCAATTGCTCTTTTTTTGTAACTAATAATCATTTAACTGAAAAGAAGCTCATATTCTATGCATTGCTCAAGTCAATTGTCTGACAACTGTAAAACCATAGTCTGCTACGCAAAATTATGAGTCTCTGCCTATTTAATACTCATTTTAAATAACTGTTTATTTCATTTTTATTCTGAATTTAACACCAAGTAAAATGAGCATTTCTATATACAAAGTAGAACAAGAAAACAGAATTGTAAATGAAATTGCAAATCTCTGTTATGTACAATTTGCTTTTCCTTTTAAGTATGCAATACATTAAACCTGTAGCTCTCAAAGCTGTCTTGCTTGTCTGTGTTTCCTTCTGTCCTGTGAATTTTTAAATAAATTTTTTCAATTAACAAATATTTATCTTCTGAGGGAAATGATTATTAATAACCAATATCTTAGGGAGATTCAGAGCTCCCCCTACCTTCTTGCAAAGTCCTGACTTTAAGTTGCTGAAGATGAGATTGGATTCACTTTCTTGTTTAAGGCCTCACCCTGATGGAAGCTATTATATTTTGCTCAGGCTTGGATGGGGGATACATTCTTTGAATTGATATCCTAAAGCTATGGGTGGTCTGGAATAGAGATACTTTCCCTAACCAAGAGATACTCAGCCCTTCATTTTAACATAGTCCACCTCCAATCACCTTAACCAATTAGATCAGACTACTGTTTGATGGACCACCTACTGTTTTGAAGGGTACATAAATTGTGAGTCCGCCACCATGATTGTCTTTGGTCTAAGAGAGAAGGCCAAATGATCATCCTTTTATTAATAACCTGCTGGCCTTATTAATAAAATGATTAAATTACCCAGAAGCTATGTCACTCGAACCTTTCCCTCCCACATCTCCCACCACTCTGAAAAAGGAAAAAAAATTACCAAAATTCTTGTAACCAATATTCAGTCAAGCAAAATGAATTTCCCATGTCCAAAAATATATTTTTCATTCTGCATATTGAGTCCTTCATCTCTTGGTCAGGAGGTAAAAAGCATTTTTCATCATCAATCCTCTGGAATCATGGTTGGTCATTGCATTGATCAAAGTTTTTTAAGTCTTTCAAATTCCTTCATTTTTACTATGTTGCTGTCATTATAGAAATTGTCTCTATTCTACCCGCTTCACTATCAATTCATAGAGTCCTAAGTTTCTCTGAAACTTTTGTCATATGCCATACCTTCATATGCCATAATTTATTCAACCATTCTCTAATGGATAAGTACCTCTTAATTTCTAATTTCTTGCCACCACTAAAAGAGCAGCAATAAATATTTTTTAACATATGAGTCTTTTCCCTCTTTAAGTTCTTTAGGGATATAGGCTGAGTAGTGGTATCACTTGGTCAAATGATATAGTTTCCTACTAATATTTTCAAAAAAGATACCTTTATATATGTGCAAAACTGCCCCCCCACCCCCGTTCCCTACTACCTGAAGCCTGTGTGTTAGATCTCATTCCTCCCCACCCAGTGTTCTCTTGTATACCCTTAAAAGGGATGGGGGGTAGGGGGTAAGGCAGGGGAAGGTAATCTAGGCTCTCTGCCAATGGCTCCAGCCTCCACTGATAATGACATTCCCCTAAGAGTAGGGTGTGGGCCCCCTAGACCCCGGTTCCATTTAACTACTAACAGTCAGAGTGGCTTTTATACAGAAACATTCACTTCAAAAGGAATAATCACATATACAAACTTACTCCCCCAACATATAGGAAACAAAGTCCTCCTCCCCTTCCTCACCCTCTGCACAATTTCTGGGGAGAGAAAATGAATTAAGTTCATGGCTTGACTCAGTTCTTATAGACCATAATCCCAGTTCCAAGTCCAAAACTCTCCCTCAGACTTCAGTCCTAGGTACAATGACTTTTTTTTTTTTTTTGGAGTGGGGAAGGCAGGGCAATTTATTAAGTGACTTGCCCTAGGTCACACAGCTAGTAAGTGTGTCAAGTGTCTGAGGCCAGATTTGAACTCAGGTCCTCCTGATTCCAGGACCAGTATGCTACCCACTGTACCACCTAGCTGCCCCAATGGCTTTTTTGGGGCTTCCATCCTATATATAATCCTGGCTCCAAAGTCATCATGGCTTGAACTCCTGGTCCTATGGAATCATCTCTGGCTCTTGAAACTGAGGGTGACAGACAACATAGAACAGGAATAAACACCGCTAGGCTCCTTTTTTTTTTTTTTTTTTTTTTTAGGAAACAGAGTAAAAGGGAAGGAAGAGGGAAGAAAGTCCTTCCCCTCTCACCAGTTCAGTCTATGGCATCCACGCAGTGGGTGAATTCACAGATGAAAGAAGAGCACAAAAAGTGCTTTAAAAAAAGAGGTCTTACTCTCACCAGTTTTAAAGATGTAGGCAGCCAATCAAAGGTGGCTACACCTATCCACAAGGTAGGGGACACAAAGGCCTCCATATTATACAATTAGACATGCTCCAAAGGCCCCTTGGGGATGCTTCATGTTAATAGGACTAAGCATACCCAGATAAGCACACTTCATGTGTGTGTATAGACTATTCTCATAAAAAAAATTTTTCATCCAAGTGAGAAAGTATGTGGGCCAATAGTTGCTGATGTCTTTGTGGTAGCAGCACTACCTATGACCTTTTCTAATCTTGAAATTTTCCTCTTTGAGAAATCTTTAAAATCAAATCCTGAACACCAAAAATTTTCTTACCTATGGCATGGTTTTCTTCAGTAATATTTGGTCAGGTCCATCCATCCTCCCCAATTTTATCTTCTTGAGTAATATCTGCATTCCTAGATACTCAAGTGGTGTCCAAATGTTGTGGTCTCACTGTCTCTGTTGATAATAATGGGTTGCCATAGAAACACTGGCAGATCTGTTTCACTTCACCTCTAGTTTGGTCCTATTTCTGGTTCTGTGAAGATAATCTGGTTTAACTAGGTCTAACATGAAGACTCGTCCCCACCCCACCCCCATCTGCTTTTTGCCTATTTTGTAAGTCAATATTATTTATTGTCTTTCATCACTTGTGATGTTTTTTTAGGGGTGTTTGTGCTCTAAATTGGTGCTGTTTTGGTCTTTTCTTTGTCTAGGAGTTTAAGAGTTTGCTGATTGGAGTAGTTCTGTAGTTCTTTCTACTTCTTCTGGCAAAGGTTTTGCAGCAGTTCAACTTCCCTAAATAAAGACAATAGAGCCAATCGGCATCTTTACTTTCATTTGTTTTCCTTTTTTTAAGTTTTGTTTTGTTTTTTATAGTTGCACAACTAGGTTGGAGTTACCATAATTGCACGTTGTGTCTTCTCTTTTCTCCTAAGATTATTTTACTTTGATCTTCCATCTAATAAGTGAGTGATATGACTTCACCTAGACAGCCACATCTGAAATTGTTCCCTTATCAGTTGCTCATAATTTTCTATCCTTAAATATATAGTCAACTTCATTTTGGGGATCAACTTTCAGTAATTTGGTTGTTCAGTGGTCCTCCAATTAAGTCTTCCTCTGATTCCATGGAAATAGCCATGGGCTATGCAAACAGCCCAAGCTCTAGTACAACTTCTCATCTGAGGGCAAGAAGGTGGAGTAATGAACTTCTCCCAAGACCTCTCTCCATTCTCACAGACATACACACACACACACGTACATACACATGCCCGCACACACACACCCCACATACATGCACACACATGCACACATGCACCCATGCATATATATGTATGTGTATATATGTATATGTGTGTGTGTGTATATACACATATGTATATTCACGCACACACTCTGCCTTTTGTGTATTGCCTTTCCCCAACAGATCGTAAGCTCCTTGAGGGTGTTTATTATCTATTGACTATTGACAAAGTACTTAGGAGCTAGAAAGGCTTTTAGAGTAGTGACAAGCCCAGTGACTTTATGGCAGCAAACACTGATGATTAAAGTTTTGAATTTGAAGTTAAAAGCTCAATTCTGCCTCAGACACTTATAACACTTATTTCAAAAGTTATCTTTAAGTGTAATATAGTATCCCTATTTATCTCTTATAATCAAACCTATTTTTATTGTTACTTTTTCTGATGCTATGATTGATATCTCTTCTTTTTTCTTTTTTAGCTTACCTGAAGCATAACAGATTTTGCTCTAGCCCTTTATTTAAATTTTATGTGGATCTTTGTGTTTCAAGTGTGTTTCTTGTGTGTTGAGGCTATGACTCGAAAGGAAAGAGGAATAGATATACCTCTAGGATCTCCTCCCCCAACTCTTTTCCAGGGAAGATTTTTGATTTCTGCTAGGAAGGGAAGCAAGAGATAGGGGATAAAGATAGGCACTTTACTATCCTCAGAGAGAGGAAGTATGGGGCCTATATCTTTCTCCTCCCCTTAAATATTGTTAGTTTAGGGCAGTGGCATCAAATTCAAATAGAAATGGATCCTTGTGGGCTACATGTTAACTTAGAAAACCACAAATTATTATCTATGTTGTATTTTATTTGCTTTGTTAAACATTTTCCAATAAATGTTAGTGAGAAATAATAGCTAAGATTTATATAGACTTACTTTGTACCAAGCACTGTGCTAAATGCTTTATAATTATTATTTCATCTGATCCTCACAACAACCCTGGGAGGTAAGTGCATTTTACAGATGAAACTGAAGCAAACAGAGGGTAAATGACTTCCCTGGGGTCACAAAGCAAGTAAGTATCTGAGGCCAGATTTGAACTAAATTGGATTCCAGGTCTGTCATCTAGAATTTATTCTGTTAATCTGTGTTACTATCTTCCTCCATTTTGTGGGTGAGGTGATTCCATTTTTGTTCACAGTTAAGATCTTTAATTGTGTATTTCTCTCTATACTATCCTTTTGTGTTATTTTTTTGTCTTTGCCACTCATCTATCTCCTTAGAAAGAAGAAGATGTTGTAGGGGCAGCTAGGTGGCGCAGTGAGTAGAGCACTGGCCCTGGAGTCAGAAGGACCTGAGGTCAAATCTGGCCTCAGACACTTGACACATGTACTAGCTGTGTGGCCTTGGGCATGTCACTTAACCCCAATTGCCTTGCCCTCCCCAAAAGAAACAAACAAAAAAGAAGAGGATGTTGAAAGAAAACACCAGTGATCTAGAAGTGATGCAATCTGCTTCCATTACATTAATCTTCTTCTCAAAATTAAAATTAACCTGGGATCAGAGGGCAGGGAGGCCTTCAAGCACAGGGACCAGAAGTGAGTGAGTCTGAAGCCTACAGCTGGGTGCTGGGTGATAGGATATAGGAAATGGGGCAAGGGTCAAGACAAAGATACCTGGAGGCTACAACTGGGTAGCTTTGACTTCTAACCAGGTTCAGAGATTGAGGTAGGAAGACAACTTTCAGAGTGCATCCTGAATCATACCACCCCAGACCTTCTTGTCTAGCTGCTCCAGCACTGCTCCACATAGACCATCTCAGCTCTTACTGGGTAGAGTCACCTACTGAACTTCTTGAAGAACACAGACTTTTAAAAGGAGGTCTCACCATTTCTTCCAGAAATGAACAGACTCTGGCCCTGACACAAAGTCCTAATTCAGGCAGTAAAGTTGGAAAAATGAGTAAACCTAAGAAAACACCAATGATAATGAAATATTATAGAGCCAGGGATGCTAAAGATACAAATCTACCAGAAAATAATAATTCCACATCATTAGTAAAGAAAGTTTCGAATAAGCTCTACTGGCTTTCTTGGAATAAATGAGTCAAGAGTTTTGTTTTGTTTTTAAAATGGTAATATAATTGAAATGAAAACTCCAAAAGAAAGAATTAGAAAAAGAATAAACAGATTTGTATAGGACATGCAAACTCTTACTCAAGCTACAGACTTCTTGAAAGTTATATTGGATCAGAGATCTGTGTCTTCCAAGAGACATCAAGAAATACTGGAACAAAATAAAAAGACAAAAAATTATCTAAAAACCTAAGGTATTTTCTTACAAAAACAAATAAGTCAAAAAGACATTACCTAAAACTTACCATATTATTTGAAAACCTTGACCATAAACAAGTTTAGATATCATTTTTTTCAGGAAAAAATGGATGAAAACTGCCCAGACCTATTAAAATCAGAGGTCAAAGTAAAAATAGAATCCACTAGTCATCTACTGAAAGAAACCCCCAAATGAACATTCCCAGGAATATTGTAGCCAAAATCCAGAGCTTCCAGGGAAAAGAAAAAATACTGCATGCATCCAGAAATGAAGACTTCCCAGTGCTAATGAGACAGTCAGCACTACAAAAACCTGGTGGCTACCATTATTAAGGGACAGAGAACTTGAAATATGATATTCCAGAAGGTAAAATGGAAAGAAATACAACCAAGAATAACCCACCCAGCAAATCTTACAAGGGGAAAAGTAGAATTTTAATGAAATTCCAAGCATTCTTGGAATTCTAAGCATTCTTGATAAAGAGATAAAAGCTGAGTAGATACTTTGAAATGCAAACACTGAGGTCAGGAGAACAATGTAAAGATAAATATATGAACAAGTGGAAGAAACTATACAACACATGTTTATATTTTAATAGGGGGAGATTAAACTAGTGTGTTCTCCCTCCCCCCACCCCAACTTTTGCAGGTTTGCTACTTTTTGATGGTCTTTATAGGAAACAAAAGCGAAGAAGGAAAAGTGAACACACTAGGGAAGAAAGAAGGAGCAAGGTGGTAGAACTTTTATCTCACATACTCAAGAAGGAGAATATACAAACGTGAAGAGAAGAGGTGGGAGAAGTGGACTACCCAGGAAGCTCCGTTGAATCTGAATTGGACGAAGGAGAGTAGAAAACACACACTGAGCTTGGGGCAGAAATACATTACAGTCAACATGGAAATCAAAGAGAGGGGGACTTAAAAGGAAAATTAGATTCCATCTTCAGAGGGTGGAGTATAATTTCTGGTTGCTTATTTTTGCAAGAAATCATGGGGTTCTTTGCTAGTTTTTTTTCTAAAATCCTTGGACGTTTTCCCGAAAACACTCCACTATTTCTGAATGGGGCTACCTGAGTAAACCAGCTACTAAAAGCTCCAGCTTTCAATTATGTAACACCTTTTGTATTTGCTAATCTGAAACGAATTTAAATAGGACTTATTTTCTACAAACCACCTGTTTCACACCTTGTATTTATAAGCAGCATTTTTTTTGTGAGAAACTTTGGAGTAAAGATTTTTTTCCCAGACTAATTTTTTTTTTTTTTGGTAAGAATGAATGCTGAGGCTATTTCCTTTGCCTCATTTCTTACCTAGCCCTTTTCATTTGAATGAGTGTTGCCTCAGGCACATCAGTCTGAGGCTTCAAAACTTCATTAACTTAGAAAGTTTCTGGCAAATTTTTTTTTCCTAATGGTCAGTTTTGGTTTCAATAGTGAATTTTGCTTTTCCATTCCGGAAAAGCTTTGTTAGCTTTGAAAAAAAAATTTTTTTTCTTCAAAAGAAAGCAGATTTTATTTAGAGTCACAGATAATTTTGTTCTTCCTGGTTATGTCCTAGAATTTTTTTTTAACATAATTTCCATTTGGTTTGTTATTAGGGTTTTTTCTAGATGAAATAAGCTTATCAAAAGTGACTTGGTTTTATCTTGGTGTTATACAGTTACTGAATTTGTTGCTATGGTGTATTTGTTTAAAAGTCTGAATGCTACTGTGTGTGTGTGTGTGTGTGTGTGTGTGTGTGTGTGTGTGTGTGTATGTCTATATGTTGATACATGAAAAATCGTTGGTACTGTTTTCATGACAGTACCTCTTAATTACTTCAGCTCCCATCCTATTGTTGTAATACTGTGCATTTATTAATTGCATTAATTTTTGTGCATTGATATGAACATTCATGGAGCAATCTCTTAGAAAGAATGGGAACTAAGGTAATTGAAGAATATTATCTTTCTTTTGCAGTTGAAGAGCATTGAGATCTCCTAATATTAGGTGTAGACCCAGACCTTAAGAATGAGGACATTTTAAGGATATTGGGCAGAAAGAGTGAAAAGATTGGAAGATTATATGATTAAAGCTGCTGATGTTAAGGCAGATGAGGCAACTCAGGAAGTTTTCCTAGTTCTTTAAAAGAATTTTGACTACAGGGATATACCTGAGGAATTGACAGTAGGGAGCAAATTCCTGGGAATTCCAGACACATCCACCTCTGAGGATAAGGAATTGCTTTAAGAGGCAGGAAGCCTCCTAATGAAAAGAGGCATTCCTATAGAGACACTAAATATTAAAATTAAATCCAGGACAGACAAGAGTGCACACAGGACACTGAAAGACCCCTGAGCCAAAGTGATGAGGCTGACAGATAGCCTAAGAGGAATGGCTGCAAGGGCCATTAGCTTCATAGAGGCTCACAGAGGCAAGGCCAAATGTTACCTGGCATGAATGCACACAAATTTTAGCTGCGATACTTGGTGGGACTGGATTAGAAGATCCATATGCTAATTTGTCTCTAATGCTTGTATAGTGTGAAGGAGAAAATCCTTACTGAGTTTCTCCTCTAGGTAGAGGAACATGTGCAAAGACTGATACAGATAGGTACCATGGACCCTGAGAATGCAGGAAAAAATCACATTGCAGAAATTGTTCCAGGGCTTGGTATATGACCCTGCTGCATCTAATGTCATCAGTTATGCAGATAAAGGAACCGTTGCTAACAATGGCTGAGGGGAGACAGGTACTCCTGAGTTTCGAGGATCTATATAAAATTTACAGGGCTCAGCCTTAGCAGGCTTCAGGCCTTCTCAAGTATGGGTCACAGGGGCAAAGCAGGTGCAACAGCAGCGGCAGGAGCGTTGAGCTGCAGGCGCAGAACCTGAGGTGATCAGATGAGAGACCTAACAGAGCACAATTCCATTCTCCTCAGAGATGCAGAGGACCAAGGAAACAGAAGGCCTGAAAGCTTGACACAGCAACATCTCAATCAGGTAAAGATCAGAGTAGCACAGCCGCCTTTTGTTATTGTGGATTAGATGAGCGTACTTATATTGGATGTAGTAGCAAGGAGAACACAGGTCAGGAAGTTAAAATCAGATTCAGCTTTGGGAAACCAGAGCAGGGTTAGGGGGACAGGGGATTGTTTCTGGTCCCCAAGGACAGTCACTGACCTCATCATCAGTAACTTGTGGATTTCTCACATGAAATATTTTTCAATGTATGGATTCCCTGTTAGGATTCACTCTGACCAAGGCAGAGACTTTGAGAGCAAGATACACAAGGAAATGTTAGTCTTGGCCAGTATCAAAGAGTCTTGGGCTACTCCTTACCATCCTCAAGGAAACCCAGAAACTGGACTTTAACCACACACTGAACATATAGAGAACCTTGAGACCTGAACTATATATACTAAGTGGAGTCAATATGTGTCATTTCTAGTTGTGGTTGTTCATGTTCAGTGGATCAGTCATATCTGACTCTTTGTGATCTTGTGAACCATAGTATGCCAATACCATCCATGGGGTTTTCTTGGCAAAGATACTGGAGCGATTTGCTGTTTCCTTCTTCATGGATTAAGGCAAAGAGAGGTTAAGCAACTTGCTCGGGGTCACACAGCCAGTAAGCATCTGAAGCCAGATTAGGGTTCAGGTCTTCCTGACTCCAGGCCCAGTGCTCTCTCCACTGAGCCACCTAGCTTCCTCCATCATTTCTAGTACATGCATACAATTTCACCAGGAATGGTGCTACAGGCTGTATATCATACTTGCTCATGTCTGATTGAGAACCACACCTGTTTACTGATTTGTGTCTGGGTACCTCAGATGGGGAGGCAGCTAGGTGACTCAGTGGATAAAGCACTGGGCCTGGAGAAAGAAGATCTGAGTTTAATTCTTAGGAGTTATAGGCATTATCTTTCCCAATAAGAATGTAAACAGTTTAGTCTTGTGGAGTTCCTTATGGTTTCTTTTTCATGTTTACCTTTTATGCTTCACTTGAGTCTTGTATTTGAAAGTCGAATTTTCTACACATTTCTGGTTTTTTCATCAAGGATGCTTAAAAGTCCTCTGTTTCATTAAATATCTATTTAATTCCTGAAGGATTATGCTCTGCTTTGCTGGGAAGTTATTCTTGGTTGTAATCCTAGGTCCTTTGCTCCCAGAATGTCAATATTCTTTAATATTGCTAAATCTTGTGTGATCCTTACTGTGGCTCTATAGTATTTGAATGATTTCTTTCTGGCTGCTTAAAGTATACTCTCTTTGACCTGAGGGTTTTGGAATTTGGCTATAATATTCCTAGGAATCTTCATTTTGGGATCTCTTTCAGGAGGTGATTAGTGGAGTCTTTCAATTTTTATTTTACTCTCTGAATTTAAGATATCAGGGCTTGATAACTTATTGAAATATGATGTCTAAGCTCTTTCTTTGATCATGGCTTTTAGGCAGTCCAATAATTCTAAAGTCATCTCTCTTCAATCTATTTTCCAGGTTAATTATTATTTTTCCAATGAGATATTTCACATTTTCTTCTATTTTTTATTCTTTTTTATTTTGTTTTTGTCTTTTGTTTCTTGATGTCTCATGGAGTCATTAGCTTCCACTTGTCCAATTCTAATTTTTATGGAATTATTTTCTTCAGTGATCTTTTCCACTTCTTTTTCCATTTGGTCAAGTCTGCTTTTTAAGGAGTTATTTCTTGTGCCTTTTTTTAGCAAGTTGTTCATTCTATTTTCATAATTTTCTTGCAATATTAATTTATTTTCTCAATTTTTTCTCTATCACTCTTATTTGACTATTTAAATGATTTTTTTTTAGCACTTCTGGAAATTCTTGTTAAGCTTGTGTCCAATTAACTTTTTTTCTTTGATGCTTTGCTTGTAGCTGTTTTGGCACCATCTTCTGAATTTGCATCTTGATCTTCCTCAACACCATATTAATTTTTATGATCAGGTTCTCCTTTTTTATTGTTTGCTCATTTTCCAGTCTATTTCTTGACTTTGAACTTTATGTCAAAGTTGGGCTTTGCCTCTGTGGTGGGGGTGGGGAGCCACCATCCCAGCCTTCTGACTTTTTCACACTGATATTTTCAGAGCTAGTTCAGAGGGTTTGGAAGTTGCCAGTGTTTCTAAGCTGATATGGTCCAGGGAGAGGTGTGGCTACCGCTTCCTTGCAATTGTAGGTGACGTTGTTCCTCAGGACCTCTGAGCAATTGGGACAGCAAGCACTCCTCTCTACTGTGGAACTGGGTATAGGCAATAGAGTGCCAAACAGTGCCCTAAATTGTGCCCTGCTAGCACAGAGGTCCCCTCTAGTCTCTTTCTGACCATTTGTTTGATCCCCTTGCCGCTGCCAGTACCACCTCCAGGGCCCACAGCTGGTGTTGCTGACAAGGGGGGCTCCAGGCCAGCCCCTCATTCCAGGATCACAGATCTTTCTAACCTCCTAAGTTGTCTTGGGCTGGAAAAATGTCTCACCCCTACCTTAGGTGGGCCCTGTCACTCCAGAAGGTGATTGGAGTCATTCTTTTAAAGCTGTTTGGAGGTGGATAATGAGAGAACTTGGCTCTTTTCTTTATTCCACAGTGTGCATTTGTTTTCTTTCAGTTTCAGTGGTACTGAATTTACCTGGGAAGCCAGGAAAATCACCCTTGTTGTTTTAAAGTGTTAGTGTAACTATACATTAAGTTACAGGTTTTGGACTTGCCTGAGCTGACCTTTGCAAAGATTACAAAAAATTTTGGCTAAGGGGTGGAATGTAACTCAAGCCTCAGAACCATTGGCATGGGACTCTCTTCTTATTTTTGGAGCTCAATTCCCCCTCTCTGTGTGAAGGGTGGGGCAAAAATTGGGAGAGAAGAGGTCTACTCTTCAATCTTTTTGGGTTCTCCTGTCTCTTTGGGTCCTTTTGCCTTCCAGATTTGGGAGAGAAGATGGATGTCAACTTCACTTCAGTTTGCTGAAGAGAGAAGAAGACTCTGGAAAGAAGCCAACATGAGATGAACTGGCACTCTCCATCCTGTTTCTATTTCCTAGCTTGCTTGGGGAATTTTTTCCTCTTGGTTGTGATCTGAGCCTCCCACTTGGTTGAGTTATGCTCCCAATGGGAGAGCTCCTTCATTCTCTATTGTCTGGCATATATTCTCATATGGATACTTTCTCTGAATTCTGTTTTGCTATCAACTTGGATAAATGGGTTTTTTTGGTAATTTGGTATGTGTGTGTTCATGTTGGTGAGAAGGGAGTCAAGCCTCTGAGACCAGATTTGAACTCAGGAAGACAAACCAGGACTCTATCCACTGTGTCACCTATCTTCATACACCCACATATGAACATATATGTGTATGTACATATATACGTATCTTTATTAAAAGGTAAAATTTAAGTCCTATTAACCTATCATTAATTTTAAAAATATTTCATGGTCATTTTCAAAAAAATATATGCCCAAGGTACAATTATATGTTTTTCTCCATAATCATTTATCAACTAATCTCAAATCTCAAACTGCATTCAAAGCTTTCCTGGGATTTGTATACGGTCCTGAAATTTCAATGCAACTGGGCACTAGAACTCATTTGGACTATGTCTCAACTGCTAGCAGTTTTACTTAATCGGGCAACAGTCCTCTGATTGGTCTGAAGCTAATGAGAGGAAAGGTCTTACATTGTCTTCCTAGTAATCCCAATAAGCTCTTTGAGCTTTGCTTCATTTCTTCCACATGTCTAAAGAGAGAGAGAGAGAGAAAGAAAAGAGTGGTAATCATAAAATTTTAAAAGTAGAAACCTTAGAAGTCATCTAGTTCAGACTCTCCATTCTACAGATGGAAAAACAGAGGATAATTGATTTGCCCAAAGTTATACAGGTAGTAAGTAGCAAATATATATATATATATATAACTCTTATATTAAGTGACTATAGAAGCTGTGGGTTCAAGAACTTAGGTCATGGTATGTGTACTTTCATTTATAAATTTCTATCTGTGTATATGCATGTGTAATAGTTATGCACATGGTGTGTAGTAGGGGAAACAACATGTATGTGGAGGTATAGCTATTAGTGTGTCTGTAACTGCTTCTGTGGATAGATTGGGTGCTAAGGTATATTTGAGGGGATACAGTTGTGATTGGTTCAAATAGTTGAGAAGAAGTAATAATATGAATACACATGAACACATATGTACTCATATCTATATATGTATGTATATAATATAGATTTCTCATATATATATAAACATATACATATATAACACACACACATTTGAACCTTCACTAAAAGTCTACTTGTATACCTAATTGTGGCATTAGGGGACTTTGGATTCTCAAAAGCTATCCCAGTGGAGCACAAATTCTGACAAGATCTGTTGAGGTAGAAAAACTAGAATCATAAGCTTGGCAATGTATTTGCATGTCTGTTACCTGAGGACCAGCCTAAGTTGGGAGAGGCTTATCACCAGATTGCTCCCAGTATGATTAATTTTGTGACCATAACAACTCTTTCTATACCAAGAATATAGAGACTGCTACCTGCATTGATAGAGTATATATCTAAACTGACAAAATTGTGGTTCCTTGAAATATATACATATATATGTGCATATGTGTATGTACTGCATGTGTACATGCATGCATACACACATATATTTAATTTTGTATGTTATGTGGGAAAATATGTGTGCGTGTGTACACACATGTACATAGATACACTTGTATATATGTGTGTGCATATATACATATATGTATGCACATGTGTATATAGTGTATCTCTACATGCATGTATCTCTATCTATCCATCTATCTATTCATCTAGCTATGTATCTATGTACCTATCTATACATAAAACCTCAAATCTCTATCTACTTTTCCCCACAAATACTTCCCATCTTCTATCTACTTCCAGTCTCAATTCAGGGCTCTGACCTTTTCCCATCATCATTTATATCACCATTGGCTATTTCCATCACCATTTTTATTTCTCTTATATTTATGTGCAGGTACACACTTCTACCCATTCACATATATCTTTTATTTTTCCCCTAGCTATAATGAAAATGAACTACCTACATCTAGGCTAACCTTTTAAACAAAGGGTCTAGATAAGGTATTGAAACACATATCCTTTTGTTTCTAAGTCAGAACAAAAAATCTCTAGCCTAAGACTTCACAAACCCATTCTGAATCTTATGGTGTCTCAAGTTTTGAACCTTCTCATGAAAGAGTTTCCTTATTCAAAGACCATGCCTTAGTGAGAAGGCCAGACCTGGATATCTGGAGTATCTTGTTTCTTAAGATCTAACCCTGTTAATACTATTGTGCTATAAGAAATGACAAGCAGGCTTGTTTCAGAAAAGAAAAAAAAAGCTCTGTAGAGACTTACATCAAAGTGAAGTGAGTAGAACCAGGAGAACACTATATACAGTGAATAGCAATGTTGTACAATGATCAACTGTGAATGACTTAGCCATTCTCTGCAATTCAGTGATCCAAGACAGTTCCAAAGGACTTATGATGAAAAATACTACCTCTAGAGAAAGAACTGATGGAATCTGAATGAAGATTGGAGCTTACTGTTTATCACTTTCTTTACTTTTCTTATGGCTCTTTTTTCTTTTGGTCTATTTCTTTCTTTCTTTTTTTTTTTTACAACATGACTAATATGGACATATATTTGACAAGTTTATACATATATAACCTATATCAAATTGCTTACTGTCTTAGGGAGGGGGGAAGTGAGGGAGGGAGAAAATTTGGAACTCAAAATTTTCTTTAAATGAATGTTAAAAATTGTCTTTATATGTAATTGGGAAAAAAATAAAATACTATTTTTGAAAAAAGATCTAACCCTGTTAGTTCCTGCCTATCTCTACCAGGAGCAAAAGACTCAGAGACAGAGCTTGGCAGCCTTTCTGCCTCTAACTGAAGCAGACCTTGACCTTGATTTCCCTCTTTCATCTTTTTCTTATACCTAATAAATGTTTGTTGTAATTTTTTTTTGCCCTTTCCTCTCTCCTTTCTCCTATTTTCTTCCTCTTTGTTCTCCTTGATTCCCTTTCTCTCTCTCCTCTCTTACTATATACTTTCTTCCAACATCCACCTCAAATGAATTCCACCTTCTAAAATACCAAGAGGGGATGATGAAAGAGACGATAACAGAGGAGAAATGGTAATGGCAAATTTACATTTAAGTCCCCTTCTGCCTCAAACTGACTTTGGCACCAGAACTTAAGTTATAATCTATTGCAATTAAAAGAATGAATTATATCACATCCACTTAAGAAAATGTGACTCAATAGGATGGCACCAAGGGTGTTGTCCACAGAGCCAAATTCTTCTACTAACAAAATAGATACATCACAATGATAATATTTCATTGTTAAAAAACTTTTTTAAAAGAGGTAGAAATCAAAGGAATTACAGTATATTAAAATTGGAAGAGATTTTACAGATCATGCAGTTCTCTCTCATATTGAAGGCACAAATTTAGAAGATGCATATGATATTTATACTTCTTTATCAGGTAGAAACAACTTAGTTTAGTATCTAGTGTCTAGCAAGAATAATTAGTGAACATGGGAAGCTATGGCCAAACCCCAAATGGGCTCTTCTTTGGCCTAGACCAGTTCTACTACTTCTACAACACATGCATCTGTGTCCTAGAGTCTGAGCTTTCCCATCCTGACCTGAATTTGTTTTATCAAGTTTATTTGAAGATGCCTTTTGTACCTTTCCTAGACTCGCTTTCTACGTGCAGACATTAGAATTGCTAATTATGGCTCTTTATAAGGCTATGTTCCAGAAGACTGAAAAAGATTTTATTATAGAAATAGTATTAAATACTGCCTATAATAAATCAACTGTGTTGTAAAACATAAAATAGGTTGACCTTCTAATTGGTCTTCTTACCTTTACTGTCTCCCTGCTTAAACCTATCTTTCATATTCACCTTTCTTACATTTGGCCATTTCTCTCCTCCTCTCCTCTTCAGTGACTACCTGCCCATTGCCTATTGAATAAGTTTATGCTCTTTTTCCTGGTAACCAAAACCTTCTACACTTTGGTACCATCATATCTTTCCAGTCTATCTTATATTTTTCCACTAGTTTGGCTGTGGCCAAATTCTTTTGCTTATCTACAAAATCATTGATTTTGATCATCCTGTTCCCTAGAATGTCCTTGAGGTACAGCAAAAAAACATTAGCTCTAGTTAGAGGAATTGGGTTCAAACTTTGACTCTGACACTTCAGAATAGTTACATAATGTCCCTCAGCTTTAGTTCCCAAATCTATAAACTAGAGTGCCCTCTGAAGTCCCCTCGTAGCCCTAGTTCTGAAATACTATGATCCCTCTCTTCACCTACTGAATTCCTGTTGCTGTTGTTCAGTTGTGTCAGGCTCTACGTGACCCCATGGACTTTGTCCATAGGGTTAAGAGATACTGGAAGTGATTTTCCATTTCTCTCTCCAGTGTGTCCTCATTTCACAGACAAAGAACTGAGGCAAATGGGGGTTAAACGATTTGCCTAGGGTCATGTAGTTAGTAAGTGTCTGAGACTGGATTTGAACTCAGATCTTCCTGACTCTAGGTCTGGTGCTCTATATACTGCACCACCTAGCTGCCCTGAATTATTGCTTATCCATTAAAGCCTAACTCAAATTCCACCTCCTCTATGACTTCTTTCCTTCTTGGACTTCATAAAGTATTTTGTTTTGCACCCCTCTAATGGACTAAGCACATATTATTTTGTATTTCACTTGTTTATGTATGTGTAACAGATTGTCAGATCCATGAAGGTAGGGATTCTGCTTTATTTGAACCTTTTACCTACCCCAGTTCTCAGTATGGTATTCTGCACATGTAGCTGCTTAGTAATATTTAAGTATTTTGAATGTTGAATTCAAGTTCAAAATGTTAAATATTTATTGAATCTTGTTCATTTTCAAATTTCGCATTAAATAAGCCCATATTTTTTGAGGAAGATAAAATTCTATGCCCTTTCTACAGCTTTTCCTGGGCAATGATCCTTTGCATTGCTAGAGGGGTTAGTTGAGTGGCCAAGTGTTTCTCATTACAGAAGCCAGACTTTGATGTAGTTCTACCTTTGGGAATTGAGAGGCAGAAGACAGATTTCTTTTACATATGACTCCTCTCCTTTATTCCCTGGCCTTTGAAACTCAAGGTTATATAAAGAGAAATGTTTACTGAATCATTTGAAATTACTTAAGCAAGCAGAGCACACAGAATATTCTGTGATAGAGAAGACATGAGATGGAAATAATTGTTTAAGCAGAAAAAAAAAATTGGAGCAGTGGCTGGAAGTTGGATTTCTAATCAAAAACCCCCCAGAAAAATGCCGAGAATAGCTTCTGATTGCATTAGGGCTTTAGCTAGGGAAGGTAATTTTGTATTTCAAGAAAAGTCAGGCAAACCTGCTAGAAATAAATGCCTATTCAGGAGCCCATAGTTCCTGTCATCTCAGTGTTTTCATTAGAATTACCTGCCAGAGATACCAACAAGAATAATAAAGAACTGAGAATATAGCTTTTGCTCAATATGGAGGGCAAAGGGAATTTTTCAGTCTACTGGTACTAATAACAACTCCATATACATAAAATGGAAGCTGATCTCCCCATGAGAAGAAAAGGTAATTGAGCTGAAAGAATGCCTTTTGATTTTCCAGATTATGAGGGATGATGAAGGATTCCTAGGAAAAATGAAATAAAAAAGTACTAATGCAAAACAAAGAACAAAAGAAAATAAAGAGGCAAAAGGAGAATATTCACCCAGATCAGGAAGTTAAAGGGAGAAAGAATATGTAAAATATATAAGAAGAAAGGAAGGATCACTGAATAATATTCAGAGCCATGTAATGGGAAGGTATTCCCATAGAAAACAGAGCTGGACCTGATGAGAAAGAAAAAGCTTGTGGTTCAAGGAATAAAGCCATGAATGAATCCACAGGTGCTTCCAAGAGAGAAATTATACAGTATTAGAGGGAAAAGTGAACAATGATGGTAGTGGATTCCTTGCTGAGGAATTCTGAGCCAGCTGTCTTTCAACTTGACATGAACAATAAAGAGCTCTGCCATTTTCTTAGCATATGTCTCGAAGAGCTGATGGAAAGCCTGCCAAGTCTTACTGAACCTGGTGCATACTGTCTGTTTCTAGTGATTCACGTGAGGACAACCACCAGAAGGAACCTAGGGAACATTGCTAGAGATTTTGAAGACTTTAGTGCCACAGCTAGTAATTTTATCACTCTTGCTAGTTGAAATAATGAATTTTGGAAGAGAATTGTAGATTTGGGAAATGAGTAGCTGGTTAAAAAGAGGGTGTCTAAAAATCACGTGGTTTTTTTTTAACAATGTCAAAATAGAAGAATCTTGTCCTTTGGTCATGGATGGAGTGCACTTAATGAATAATAAAATATATTTGTATATATATATACATATAAGTGTATATGTATATATGCATGCATTTTATATATATATATATATATAGAGAGAGAGAGAGAGAGAGAGAGAAAAGAGAGATAGAGACAGAGAGACAGAGAGTGTCTTATAAATCTGATCAAGAAGGCTTTAAAGGAACAGGGGTGAGATAATTGCCCATTTTTATCTGCCAAGCCAGAAAGCACAAATAATAGCAGGCACAACAAAGGAAGAAGGATCTCAATGGAGGAGTAATAATTCACCAGAGCCATGAAGAAAGCCAACAATTAAATTTGTGGCCACAGATGTATATATGCAAGACATCATCTACACAAATAAATAAACTTAACTTCATAGTTTTCACTGGGGCTTGGTGGATTCCCTTTCTGCCTCTTGATATTCTCTGTTCTTTGTTTTTCCTTAGAAGTGCTTCTTTCATTCTATTGAGGAACTTTTCATCCTCCCTCATAACCTGGAAAATAGAAAGGCTTAAGCTTGATTACCTTTTCTTCTCATGGAGAAATCAACTTCCATTTTATGTATATGGAGTTGTTCTTTGTACCAGTAGATTCTATAGCTATGAAAGGGTATATCTTATTCAAAAGGAACAGGGATAAGGATAGGGACTGGATCTTTGATTTCACTGATACAGGGAACTTCCCAGGTGCATCCCCAGGTAAACAGGGAATTACATATTAATGCAGGTCAGCACCTGCTCTGTAACTTACAGTCTTAAGAGAGTTATCTAAAAGACTGATGACTTGCTCAGAGTCACAAAGCTAGGATATATCAAAGACAGGACTTGAACTCAGAACTTTCTGGTTTTGAGGATAATTCATCATTCATTACACCAGACTGCTTCTTGTCAGAAGGAACAGAATAGAGGGAAAATGTTAGAGGAATAGTACTACGTATTAAGGCATGGAAAAAATATAGAGATTAGAGGGGGAAAGCACATATTAAATGAGGATCGAAGGACAGAAAAAACAAAAGGAGTATTTTTTTCTTTTCCTGCAAAATACAGGGGATAGACTCATTGGCCTTTAAGATCATTCCCATCTCCAAATCTACAATCCTATGATCTTTTTTTTTTT
>CM053622.1:446670189-446687503 GCA_028646595.1 Phalanger gymnotis
CCTCCCTCCCTCCCTCTCTCTCTGAATATTCTTGTACACAATGACTAATACGTAAATGTTTTACATGATTGCATATGTATGACCTATATTGTTTATCATTTCATTTCGGGGAGGGGGAGAGGGGAGAGGGAGAGAAGGATAGAATTCGGAATTCAAAACTAAAAACAAAATTAAATGTTAAAAATTGTTTTAGCATATAACTAGGAAAAAAATAAAATATTAATTTTTTTAAAGGAATCATTCTTTTAAGTGCCTTTTCTAGTGCCTTATACTAAAGATTCTCCAAAAATCCATGTAGCATAGATTGTATACTGTCCCAATTAATGCATAAACTGCAATCACCCCCAAATATTTTGTTATGCAGATTCAAAAAATAAAGATTATTTTATAAAGTTTATCAGAGGTTATTGATTGCTTAGAACTTGTTGCTTGTCTTGTTGCTTGGGAAGGCCTTCTTCAACTTAAAGGCAATAAAGGAAAAGAAAGGAAAATCAACCTTCTTATCTCAGAAATGAAGTCTGGTCCCTACAAAGCTTTTTTTTTTCCTTAATAATATTTTATTTTTTCAAATTATGTGTAAAGACAATTTTCAACATTCATTTTTTATAATATTTTGAGTTCCAAATTTTTTTCACTCCTTCCCCTTCCCCCTCCCCAACCTACAAAATTTCTAAAATGAGTGGCCCTTTCTCCATAGGAATGAAGGACAAGTAGAAGTAATCCTTTCTCCCTTCAGGTGGGAAAACAAATCACTGTGGCCTAAAAATCCTCAGGATCCTTGCAGCAACATGGGATACCAAAAACTTCTCCAGGGAGTCCTAAAGCACCTAGGGAATTCTAAATGAAGGCCCAACCCATCCCTTATGAGGAATAGAAAGCAAAATCTCACAGAAGTGTGGGGCTCCCAAAGGAGACTGAACCTTGGGCATCGATTACCCAGGGTTTCCAGGCTGCCTCATCACATGGACCTACCATCTATAATGGTCTCACAATAAGTCAAGTAGTCTGTCTGTTTAAATGCAAAAAATGAGAAAAAAATTAAATATTTTGAGCTCTTATACCATGTTCTAGGACTGAAATGACTGAACAACAACAATTAGAACCCAAAATAAAAGAGAAAAAAATTCCAAAATTTTCTCCAGTATATCCCTTTGAAACTAGAGTATATATAATGACAATCCTGGTGGGTCCTTCAAATGTAGGTTTTAGATCAATGCTGTCAAACTCAAATAGAAACAAGGCCACTACACCATATATAAGGATCCCTACTGCTTCACATTGACTTAGAAAAACGTATATATTAACATTAGCTATGTCCTATTTATTTTTATTTATTTTGTTAAATATTTCTCAATTAGGCTTTAATCTTCTTCAGGTTGAACTTGGGAGGCTTCATTGGGCTGTGTATTTGATGCCTCTGATCTAGATGAAGCCCCTACAGTATAGCAGCATCTCTGAGCTCACTCCCTCAATTTGTACTAACTTTTGGAGGTTAGATCACCAGAAGGGTGGTTGCCTCCTTAGGTTCTAGGGCTTACCCTTTTAGAAAGAGGGTTTCTGTATTTCTATCAAAGGCCAACAAGAAGAAATTGTTGTTCATTGTTTTTCAGTTGAGTCTGATGCTTTGTGGCCCCATTTGGGATTTTTTTTTGGCAAAGATACTGGAGTGCTTTGCCATTTCCTTTTCTAGTTCATTTTTAGAGATGAGGAAACTGAGGCAAATAGGATCAAGTGACTTACCCAGGGTCACACAGCTAGTAAGTGTCTGAGGCCAGATTTCCAAACCCAATGCTCTATCCTCTGGCCACAATCGCGATCTGGGAAGACATCTTCCCTGTGTAGCTTTTACAACTATGACTTTCTCCCCAGTAACATCTGATGAGTACAAAAAGCAGAATGGGGAAGTCCTCATTGCTTTTCTCTTTGGAAGGCAGTACCTCTTGTATATAACCCTAGTGTAACTTCCCCATGAAATATATTCCTTAAAAAAAAAAAAGTTGTCCTGAGGGCATTAGGGGATGAAAATGAAATGACAACAAATAAAAAAAATTTAAAAAGACAAAAAATATTTATAATAAACTTCTTTCATCATCAAATGAAAGTGGAGCAAGCTCACAAGCTTTAATAACAGTCTTAGAGGTACTTCAGATAAGATAGCAATAGTCTGAAGGAAAACAGATGGAAAAAGCATCTAGTTTAGACCAAGTGTATGCAGAGGAGATTTATGCTGGAAGTGACATCGTTATGAGAGCACTGAGGAATCAATTCACAAAGATATCTGAAGAAAAATAACACCTGGTTCTCCCCCTACGTTTCAAATCTTACATCATTTACCCCTCCACCCCAAATACACTCTGATCCAATGACATGGGCTGTTTGATGATACTCTTTCCTGACTTTTGGAATTAAATGACTTTCCCAGGGTCTTACATAGCTAGTAAGTGTCTGAGTTCAAATTTGAACTCAGGACCTCCTGATTGCAGAGCCAGTACTCTAGCCACTGTGCCTCCTAGTTGTCCCATGACTATTTTCAGCTCCGTCGCCCATGGCTGGAGCATTCTCCTTCCTTTTTTCTACCTCCTGGCTTCCCTGACTTCAAGTCCCAGCTGAAATCCTAGCTTCTGCAAGAAGCCTGTATATAGCTTCTTTGTACATAGTTGTTTGCATGTTGTCTCCCTCATTAGAATGTGAATTCCTAGACTATCTTGTCTCTTTCTTCTGTTAGACTATAAATTTCTTGAGATCAAGGACTGTCTTTTACCTTTCTTTGTATCCCCAGCACTTAGTACAGTATACCTGACGCATACTAAGACCTTAATAAATGTCTATTGATTGGCAGTCATGAAAAAAAATCTCCAACCTTATCAAATTTTTTAAAAAATGCTGAGTGAGAGAACCTCAACAATTACTGACTTGTATATCTATTTTCTCATCTATATAAAAAGGTTATAGAATAATCTACATATACACTTAGGGTACTCTTGACGATAGTATTAATAGAGAACAAGTATGCTTTTTCAAGTGATATTTTATAATATGTCTTTACTATCACATAGCTGAATGAAAGCTGTGGAGATGAGAAGAATCTACAGCGCTTGTTGATTATGAAAAAAGACGTTTGTTTTAGTAGTGCAAAATATCCACGTTAAAGTTTCCCTTGCACTAAAATGAATCCCATTCATATATGTAAAACCAATGTTGCTAGCAGCTGCTGTAAAGGTGAAAGACCAACAGCAAGAGCACACAGGAGGGCGGCCAGCACAGCTTCTTTGATCTGCTTTTCTAAGGAAAGCAACTTTAAGGGGTTTACAATCTCACTTCAATTAAACATATGTATATCATTGACTTAGTTCAGGGGGGAAAAGTCAGCACCCTGAATTTCAGAGCAAATACAAACAGAAATTACAAACAGAGACAATGTAAATATAAACAGAGAAACTGTCTGATCAAATCACAATACATGGCTACCAGAGGAGCACCAACATCTGGGTTTTTCAAAGCTGGGGGCAGGGTCAGCAACAATCTTTCAATGAGTGTGGCCCCAAAGGTGAACTGATAACCTCTGAGTATATATATACATTTCTTCAGGGTCCAAGGGTGTCACAACCATGAGACTCAAACCCATGTGAACTAGGCCTTACCTTGAAGTAAACAGGTCATCAAAGACTCCCCATTCAATCAAAGATTCCTTAGTGCTGAGAAGCACTCCAAAACAAAGGACAAAAAGGTCTCACTTTACCTGCCCCATTCAAATGAAGGCAAGACTCATTAAAGGTACTTGATGGCCTTAGCATTCCAAAAGAGAAGACAGCAACAAAGTCCCACCCTAATTACCACAACAATATATCAAACAGTCCAGGATTCATTGAAATATGTAATAGTGGAGATAGCTATCCACAGTTCATTAACCATCACTCTCAAGCAAGGAACAAAACAGACAGGCCAATGCTTGTCAAAGGTGTTCTAGTACAGAGTCCAAAATAGTGAATCCTTACGGATCATGAGATAATTGAGATACTCCTGTTTGAGGGTGACATTGTTCTGGCTTCATCCAGCCCCAGAATATTGAAGAATCTCTGTGACCACTCAAAACACACACACACACACACACACACACACACACACACACACACACACTCACACACACACACATACACACACACACGAAATACAGAGGAAAACCAAATGAATGAAGAATTCTGGTTGTTTAGATTATATGTTAGTTGGACAACCTGTAGAACTCATTACATATCTACATCTAAATCTGTATACCATTATCTATTTATCTAGACAGCCAAGTGGTACAGTGGATAAGGGTGTTGGACCTGAAGTTAGGAAGGCCTGAATTCAAATATGGCCTCAGACAGTTACTAGCTTACTAGCTAGAGACAAGTCACTTTAATCTCTATCCCCCTCAGTTTCCTCAGCTATAAAATAGAGATAATATAGCACCTACTTCATGCAGTTTTATAAGGATTAAATGAGATAATATTTTAAAACACTTAGTACCTAGCAGGCACTAAATAAAGGCTTTTTTCCTTCCCCTTCTCTCTTCCCCCAAATGACTTCTTTTTGAAATTTTTTTGATAGCCTATTCAGCCCCTACCTAAACAGATATATTAGACTGAATTTGGGCTTTTTTTCTCATTAATGTTATTTATATCCCACCTGTCCCTTTTGCTGTATCATCCCTGGGATGTCTGACTACTGGCTTTATCCCAAGACTCAACCTTCTGTTATTTGTCTGAATTTTCAAGCCTGCATAGACTCCTAGATTTGGCTCTCTCTGGCCTCCTCATTGCCAGCTGACCCCAGGTTTGCCCTCTACATTTTATGAAATTACAGAACTGGAAAGACCTCAAGGAATTACATAATTAATATACTTTCCTCCAAATAGCAATGAACCCAAATAGCCCCAGAAGAAAGACTTCTCCTAGGAAACATCAGAAAAGAATTCCAGAATCTCACTTTATAATGTCCCATAACTCTTACAATTTGGAAGTTTCTTTAATGTGTAACCCACAGTCCTCCTTCTCCAATTTATTTCCATTTTCTTAGGGTAATGGGGAAAAAAGTAGCTTACTAGTATTCAAATGTAATGTGACTGTGACATATGACCTGGTCACCAAAGATGGAGGGACTCCTGTGAAAGATGTCAGTGACTTGCTTCTAGGATTAGATCCTTTGCATTCTCCTACCACATGGGTGAGGGAGCTTTTTTTCATTGGCTATACAACTGGAAATCCCTGCATCCTAAAATCCACCTTACAAAGGCACAGTGTCTTTCTCACTTGGTGGTGTCCAGCGGTGAAGTCTTGTTCACCCACATGGGCACCATGCACTGAGGGGAAGATCCACTTTCCCTTTCCCCTTAGGTCCTGTGGCCCCAAGAAATAGGCTTGGGGTTTGGGTCTGTTTCATTTGTCCTATGTGCAGGGAGTGCAGGGATGTGGTATTAGACCCAGAAGATCAAGTCATGCTGACCTCAGAGCAAGAATTCCAGGACATATGTTACTACCAGCCCTGCAGGGAAGTCTTGAGAGGCCAGGGTGCCAGTATGCAAACCCAGGGGCTGGTGATCCCTGTGGACTTAGAACTTGGTGGGACTAATACCAATCATTGATTAATCCACATAATGATTACGATTATATTAACTAATGCTACCATACATATAGTATAAATACTGTATTTTAACAATCTGCATTGATTTTTTAATATGGACAAAGGCAAACTATATTAATCAGGTTAGCTGTGTGGCAGACCATTTGTCTTGTCAGGTAAAGACATAGCCTAAATGTTTCATGTCTTGATTCCGATTTATGATTTTTATCATTTGAAACAACCTCTCAAATCATCTTAACTTTTACTTTTAAGGAGAATGTCCAAGTACTTTAAAAAATAGTAAACTGCTTTTCCTACCTCTGATGTTTCCTTCTTTCCATTGTACTTTTGAGCATATGGATCAACATAATGTCATGTAGTAAAGCAGAAAATTATTAACTATAATAATTACTCTAGGACTTTATCCATCTTTCTGTTAAAGTTTTCATAGAGCTTGACATGAGAACTATATAGTGTGGTTATTAAATCATACAGTAACTAATGTGAGGTCACAAAGCAGCCAAAAAGGATCATCCCTTTCATCTCCACTCTGCCATTATCCTGGATAATGTGTTAAGGGATGTTGTGACTAGGAATTATGGAAGAATAGAAGCTTAGATGTTTATTAATGATCCAAGTAATAATAGACTTGTACAAGGGTTGGGTAAGGTGAGACACTAATATGGATGAAATTATGCAAATTACTGTGTTTCCCTTTTTGCTTTACTGCCTGTAAACTTAAAGTCAGTTTAGGTGACCAAATATAGTAATCGGCTTATCTTAATTGCTTGCCAATTTCTATTCTCTTTTCTTTCTTCATAGTGTAGTTTGAGGTCTAGTACTACAAGGCTACCTTCATTTCCATTTCTCTTCCCCCCACCCCAATTATTTTGCTCTGGAGATTCTAGACCTTTTGTTACTCCACATGAATTTTGTTCTTTTTTTTCCTAGCTCTAAAAAGTAACCTTTTGGTAGTTTGATTGGTATGGCACTAAATAAATAAAGTTAGCTAATATTGTCATTTTTATTATATTGCCTTGACCTATCCTTGAGCAATTAATATTTAAAAGTAATTTTTCTTTGCATCTTTGCCTGCTGGGTTGTGTTGGTAAAATATAGAAATGCTGATGATTTATGTAGGCTTATTTTATATCTTGCAACTTGGCTGAAGTTGTTTCAATTAATTTTTAGTTGACTCTCGAAGGTTCTCTAAGTCGATCTACAAAAGTAATAATTTTGTTTCCTTTTGCCTGTGCTTATTCTTTCAATTTCTTTTTCTTGTCATATTGCTGTAGCTAGCATTTTTAGCACTAAATCAGACAGTAATCTCTGTTTCATTATGGTTTCTAGTCTCTTTTTATTCTTAACTCTTGCTTTTAGTATTAAGTTTCATTTGCTAGCTGCTTCACATCTTTTTTGGGAGAAAGAGGGGGGCATAAGTCTTAAGTGACTAAATCTAATACAACCACCACAGTCATTTCTAGAGTGGTAAAAAATTTAAAATGTATTTTCTTTTAATGCTTAATATGCAATGTTGTTTGTCCTTCTCACTACATTCAGGGCCATCTCCAGTTGTACTGAACCAAATATTGCCACCGGACAGATGGCTCTGGAGGAGAGAGTGAAGCTGGTGAATTTGCACAGCCTTTAAATCTAATTCACTTGACCCTTTTTGGTTACTTTGTGATCCCAGGTTAATTATCGGATGAGTTAATAACCACAGTTTATGGTTCTCATGTCAAGCTCTATGAAAACTTTAACAGAAAGATAAAGTCCTAGAGTCATTATTATGGTTAATAATTTTCCTCTTTGAGAGTGAAGGATGGGGGCAGCGAGGTGGCACAGTGAGTAGAGTACAGGGCCTGGAGTCAGAAAGACCTGAGTTCAAATCCGACCTCAGACACTTGACATACTTACTGGCTGTGTGACCTTGGGCAAGTCACTTAACCTCAATTGCCTTGCCCTCCCCACCGCCCCACCCTCTGCCAAAAAAAAAAAATGTAAAAAAAAAAAGAATGAAGGATGAACAACAACAACAACATGCAATGAAATGAGAGTTCAGTTTCTACAGCAAACCTTGTATACAGTCACTAGAGAAAGGGTTCAAGGACAGTTATTTCATAAGTATAAGATTGGACTCTAGGAAACTGTGGATCTCATCTTTGTGGATATTTTCTCCATTGATGCAGACTATAACCAATCTGTGCCTTTCAGCCTTCTGTGATTCTCATATATCCATTTCAATTGAGATGGGGTCCATCAACATGCTGGGAGGGCATTTGTTCTCTGGGCATTAGTGAAGTCCGTTGGCTATCCTTTGCTTTCACTAAGTGACTAGGTGATCATATTTGTCAAACATATTTCTCTGATAACATTTTTCACACAACTTGTCCCATCTAATTCCTCATTTTATTATGTGTTGAGGCATTTTCACACCCACTACACACCTCTCCATTGCCTTTTGGGTAATCTTCAGCTTTTGTTGTTTGAAGTTTTTTGGATACTGTAGTATTCCATGACTTGTGGCCATACAATCTCAATGGAGAAATAGTTGTGTCAAAAAGATGGACTTTTGTTTCAGGGAGAAACTCTGGTCATTAAAAGAATTGTGCAATTTCCCTATAGTAATAAGGTGGACAAAATTTTTCACTGGTCAGAGTCTAAAGGGACCTTAAGCAAATATTTGGTCCAACTTTCTCATTTTCCAGATGAGGAAATTGAGGCCTAGAGAGATTAGATAAACTCTTAAGGCCCTAGGGTTAATAAAGTGTAGTGACAGGCCAGACCTAGACCCAAGCCTTCTCAGAGTCGAATGTTCTTTCCACTATAGAGTTTGGTAAAATTGAGATAAAATAGTTCTGCAGACTAATCAAAGACAGTAACATGGCATGTGTTAATTAAACTAGCATAGAAAAGCATACAAATTTAGGCAGAGGAAGACTTGATTAAATCATAAAATTTTACTTCGATAGTGACTCAGTATGAAGAGCTCTTTTTTTGTGTGTTTGAATCAAGAGGAAATGGGACAGTTGGGAGTCAGGTCTCTCCCAGATCTTTCTTGTTTCCACTTTTCTCTACCCTCCTCAGAGAAGACATATAAAGGCCTTGGTACAAGACATCCTCATTGCCTCACTTTCTTACTACTATCCCTGGAAAAGGCAGTCCAGAAGTTTGCTTAGATTATATTTTTAAAGCTTGCACTGTAAGATTCCATTTATAGTAAAAGGAAAGAAAACAGTGAAAACGAAGGATACTGCAGAAATAAGCCCTATGGCAAATAAAGTCAACTTTATGATGAAGATGACCTGAAAAATCGCATAAGTTATAAATGAAATTTAAAGCAGTTAAAACGAATTTATAGTTAAACATAACCTCAAGTTCTCTTGTATTAAACCAGGCGCACTAATCTAACTGAACATTCATGATTTTTTTTAAAAAGCGAGGTGCTTTTACCCCAGTGTATATAAATTAGCATTGAAGGTCCTCTACGAGGGGGCTGAATGTACTTGCCATTTCCCCACTTAAATCTGCTGTAGGTCGGTTGGTCTACTTGCTCTCCCTTTGCCAGTGCCATTCTTTCCATCTTGAATACCTTGCCTATTACTCTCTGCCTATTAGCTCCTACCCATCCTTCAAAGTTCATTTTAAGACCCATTTTTCTGAAACCTGACCACTGCAATCCTGTCATGGTTGTCCTATTTTTCATCAACCAGGGCTTTATTTTAGCTCACAGGTCAGAGGCACCTACATGACACAGTGGATAGAGTTCTGGGCTTGGAATCAGGAAGACCTGAGTTCCAATCCAACCTTCAGACACTTACCAGCTTTGTGACCCTGAGCAAGATGTTACCTCAGTTTCCTCAAGTAAAATGGGGATCTGAATAGTACCTACCTCCCAGGGTTGTTGTGAAGATCAAAGAAAATATTTGTATAGTGCTTAGTTCAGTGTCTGGCACATACAGGAAAATTATTATTTGAAAAAAATGAAATCGAGTGGAACTTATGCTTTAATTGTTGATATAAGTTGATAACAATATTTTCAAATTAATAATTGCCCTATCCCTTAATGAATGTTTACTTCTACTTCCCCTTTCAAAATGATGGATGATTTATGAATCGTCATAAAACCTGCCGAAGTCAGGCTAAGTGATGGCTTAAACCAGTATTATCATTACTGCTGTTGATGTTACTATTAGCACTTATGTTTATGGAAACTGTAAGTGGAACCCCCATTTGGGGAGAATCCTTCTCTAAGTAGAAGATATACTTATATTACATTTATATATTTATATGATAACCTTTTTGTTTGCTCGTGAAGTTCATTTCTTTCTTTCAAGCATAGTTGCTTGTTGCCTCATAAATTGACTCATAAAAAGTGCAACAGGTTATTTCTCTTTTAATTTCTGCAAAGAGTTTTGTATTATGCCATCCCCTACTCCAAATCAGGGTGGTCCATAGGGTATGGAAGGGCCTAGGCAATTTTTTTTGGTTGGGTCCTTATCAGTATAAATAATTTGATTAAAAATTCATTACAAAATTCATGGACCTGTGTGAGTTATACTGATTTATCAATGAAGATTTAGAATAATCAGCTTCCAACATACACCTTTTTCATAAGAAGTACTGTGATTTAAAACACTGAACTGTACAAAAGCCAAAATGATTATCTAAATTTGGATTACTATTGTATTCCATGCAACTACTCTCATTAAAATTCCATATACCACAATGCCATTCTTCAGATATTCCAGGAAAATGGTTTACACTATGCCAGCTCACCTCTCTTGTATGCTGCCAACAGTCCCTTTAACTTGCCACAAATGTCCATACTTCATTTTCGGAAAGTATTTTCAACACCATTAGATAGTTGATACCTGGAAGTTAGAATACATCAAAAAGCCCTACATCACTCCTCAATAATACACGTTCCAAAAAACCCCTGAAAATGTTGCTCTTTTTTTTTTTTTTTGCAACAATGTGTGTCAAAGAATAAAACACAGTATAAAAAACCTTATCCTAGGTCAGAATGCAGTTTCAGAATTTTGTGTGGAAAAAGGTCCTTCATAGAAAGTATTAAATGGTATTAATTATATATAATATATAATATAACATTATATAATATATTAACTATATATCATACTATATTACTTTTATTATTATTACATATTATATTAATATACAATATAAATTAAATTATATCATTTTCCCAAAAGAGGTCATTTTAAAGGTAACTTTTGTTGTGTCTTACATTAAAGTTCAAATTATTGTTTTTAATATTACTTGTTGTATTGGCAGTACAATAAAACAGAGAAAGGAACATTGATATAGTCTTCACATTTCATAGTGCCCTATTTTTGAAAGCTCAGATAAAATAACTATTACTGAAATTAAAATAATAATAATCACTTTGTATTAAATATAAACATACATCAAAATTATTATTTGAAAAAATGAAATCGAGTGGAACTTATGCTTTAATTGTTGATATAAGTTGACAAGAATATTTCATATTAAAAATTGCACTGTCCCTTGTTTTTTGGCACTATTGTTTGCAACGGTTTGAATACACATTAACATGAAAAGTTCAAAACTAAAACATTCCAACCAGACTCTAACCTAATGTTACATGACAGAAGACACTGTCCTACAGTATATGATGAGCTAACATACGTGTACCTTAATGGTAACCGTTAAATCTGCCCTTTCTTTGGACAGGAGAATTGTAAAATTTAAGTTTATTACAACTATAATTGTAACATTAATGATTAGGATATATCCTAAAACAAATGTAAAGAAACAGTGGCTTATTTTGTGAATGATTAAGAATTTAGGTAAAGCACCCAGAATTTTTAAGCAACCAATGTGAGACATATTAGAAATTCTAAAAAGCAAATGGAATATCAAAAGCAGTTACCTAATCAGAACATAGAGAGTATGCTACTAATGTGGTAATTCAGTCATATCTGACTGTTTGTGACCCCATTTGGACTTTTATTTTTTTTTCTTTCTAAATATTTTTTTGGTATTTAAAAAAACTTTTTTCATTTGGGGTTTTCTTGGCAAAGACATTAGAGGTGTTTGTCATTTCCTTCTCCAGCTCACTTTACAGATGAAGAAACTGAGGCAAACAGGATTAAGCAACTTACCCAGGGTCATACAGTTAATAAGTGGTATGCTACTAATATCAATATCTAAAAATTAAAATGATTGAACTGAATATGATGCATGACATCCTATTTCCTTTCTCTCTGTTTTTGTATAAACTGTTCTTTATAATTGGTATTCTCTACCTTCTAATCACTGACTCTTGAACCTTTAATACCCTTCATTCCTCACTCTGATAGCTGCCCTCTTCAAGAAGCCTTTCCTGATACCTAGTTGCTAGCCCCACTCCAAATCACCGTGTATTTATTTTGCATATAGCCCATATGTACTTTGTGAACACATTCATTACCTTTCCCTAGTAAACTGTAAGCTCTTTGAGGACAGGGATAGTCTCAATGTTATCTTTAGGCCCTAACACAATACCTGACACATAGCAGGCTCTTGATAATGTTTGTTAATTAGCCATTACCAAAAAAAAAAAAAAAGATACGATCCCTGCCCTCATGAGGCTTACCTGTTATGACATATAAACAAACAACCCTAATGAAGCTACAGTAGGTTAGCTCAAGAAAAATTTAGCTAGGAGGATGAGGGAAGAGGTCACCACTAAGATGAACCTTGAGTCAAAAGAAGGCTTTTGACAGGCTTGAGAGGAAGAGGGAGTGCATTAAGAGGGCTGAGGGACAGATTGTACAAATGAACAGAGGCAGGAGAACAGCCGATGGAGTTTGGAGAATAGCTCCTACTCCTGATGGGCTGGAATATAATTGCATAAAATGAGTTTGTTATGCAAACAAAATGCAATAATAGCAATGCACAATTTCAAATGAAGTATGGAATGAAATAGTGTCACCAAAGAAACCATATAAAAGCAGCAAAAATTATAAGACAGTGTGGCAGAGTAAATAGGAAGCTGGCCTTGGAACCAGAAGACTTGGCTTTCCGGTCCTTCCTCTGACTGTGTGACCCTGGGCAAATGACTTAACCTCTCATGTATTAGATAACTAAGTTTATTAACTGTAGAGAAGATGCAAGTCTGCCTTGGTAGAGGGAATTTCCTCACCTTTAAGTTATCTATGCCAGTGAACTCACAGGTTCAATCCCTGTCCTAAAAATGATTATTCTGATCAATAGAAAAATGTTCATTGACTTATGACCCACTATTGATTGTTGTCTTGTGATCTTTAAATAGCTACAGAAATCCACATGCTTTTCTAACTACATAAATCAAATTGACTGAATAATTAATTCTTAAAGCAGTTATTAATTATGCCTGCCTTGTCTGCCAGGATATAGTTTTTTAAAAAAATTAATATTTAATTTAATATTTAACCACAATGTTCTCATTCTCAAATGAAATAACATTTGTGAAGTGTTCGGCACAATGCTTGGCACACAATAGGCACTCAATAAATTAATATTAATTTATGTTAAAAATTAATATTTTAATTAGAGCAAAAATGTACTATAACTTTAATAAAATATTTTAACATCGTTTATTTTACCTTTATCTCCTGTTAATGTCTATTTTTGTGTATGTTACATAATGTTATAATAGTAAGGAGTAAGTAGCCCTAAATGCATGTGACTTATAAATAAACACTTTTTTTTTTTTTTTTACTGATAGGGATGCACTGTCAAAAAGAGTTCAGATAACACTGGCCTAGGCCACTGAGAGTTTAAGTGACTTCCCCTTGGTCATACAGCTAGCATGAGTCAGGGGACCCCTTAAAATGAGCTGGGATTTGCCACCTTAGCAGCTTATACCTACTACTTCTTGTCCTTCCCACCCCCTGTCCACAGCAACAGGGGGAAAAAAGTGTGTTTCCAAATACTATTTCTGAGGTTTCAAAGATAGTGATGTGTATTGTAGTTAACTTAACCTTTCTCATCCTCAATTTTCTCACTTGTAATACAGGGATAATAATAGTACCTACCTCCCCAGTAGGAGACACTCTAGAGAAAAGTCAAAGGTTTCCTTTCCTCTCTCCTTAATAATATTTTGGGGCCTATGATAAGAGGGTCTTCCAAAGCTTGGGGCTTTCCAAGGTGTAGGGCTCAGGGAAGGGGTTTAATTTGCCTGGGTCTAAGGGTGGTACTCTCTTCAATAATAATAATATCTGTCAAGATAATTCTCTAGGTATTTATTAGTATCCAAACTTAGCAGACTACCCATTCTGAGATAATTGCCATTTATTCAAGTTATTAGGAATCTAGGTGGTATAGGGTGGGCCTGGAGTCGAGAAGACTTGAGTTCAAATGTGACTTCAGATACTAGCTGTGTGACCCTGGGCAAGTCGCTTTACCCCGTTTGCCTCAGTTTCCTCATCTGTAAAATGAGCTGGAGAAGGTAATGGCAAACCACTCCAGTATCTTTGCCAAAAAAAATCCCAAATGGGGCCACAAAGAATTGGACACAACTAAAAAGACTAAACAATATCTAGGTGGAGCAGTGGATAGAACACTGAGCCTGGCATCAAGAAGACTCCTCTTCGTGAGTTCAAATCTGGCCCCTGACACTTACTAGCTGTGTGACCCTGGGCAAGTCACTTAATCCTGTTTGTCTCAGTTTCCTCATCTGCAAAGCTAGAGAACAAAATGACAAACCACTCTAGTATCTTTGCCAAGAAAACACTAAATGGGATCATGGAAAGTCAGATGTGACTGAACAAAAGCAACAATTCAAGTTATCCATTATCCATCACTTTTAGCTTAATTATGAGAACCAACATATCTTTCGTTTACCACCAGACAGCAGGTGCTTACATCTAAAGCTACTGATGATCTTGACTATGTGTCAAGGCTGAGTTGCCTCAAAGACCAATGACGATGAGTGTGCAAAAGACTGTCTACAAGCTCAGGACACTAAACATTCTTAAATCTTTAAGGACACCTTAAGAGCAGGGGTCTTACTGATTGGACTGTTATCAGAAGCAGACCTTTTCTTCCATACTATTAACAGGAGCAACCTAGCTTCAAATTGCATTGTTGCTGAAGGTTCACCTTTGATGTTCACAAAGATAATGATGGTTGGATCAGAGTGGAGAAAGCTAGCGTCAGAACGTAAACACTGTAAGCCAGAAGGAGTGTGAGCCTCAATCTGGAAGTACCCAGTGAGGGGCTTGTGGCAACTTTTATGATCCCACTACTTGCTAAATCATTTAAGATCCAGGTGGCTGTAACTTTCAGCTGACTATAACTTGCAATACCTTATATCATCCAATACCGTGATTGTGCTTTGGGATTTGCTTTCACCTTTTAGTGGTGATGAATTAATGCTTACCACATAACTATTCATTTGAAGAGCATATGCTTTTAAATATTGGGAAGTGGACAGGAGAACCTGATCACTCCTCTGAACCTTGGAATTAGATTCACAAATCTAGAATAGATGGTAATGAGGATGGGATAGTTTTATAGAAATTTACTGGCTCCCATGACTAAAGACAGCCCAGATTCATAATGGGAATTCTTCTCTTGGTTCTAAATTGATATTTCAATTATGTGGTACCTTTTAAGAAACTTGTTATTTATTTTCCATATAGGTGGTCATGAACAGGCACAGTTCGCTAAGAAATGACCCTCAGTAACTTATAAATGTTGGGCAGGGTCTACTACACCTACAAGCCACAACTTCTCTATAAGTTGTCTGAGTTGGTCTGGTTTGAATCCTGTATCCTTATAGGGGATATTCACCATTATTAGAGAAAAATCTGTTGCCTCTCAAATAGAGTCATAAAGTGGGGTCCTTTTTTTAACTGGAAATATTATTTTGACAAGATTAATTTCTTGATTAGTTCTTGTAGAGATCATAAATCGAAGGACTGCTAAGATCTGACATGACCACACATTTGGAAATCGTGTGTATGTTTTTGTGTGTGTGTGTGTATGTGATCTTTATTTAATAGCACCTTCCTCCCAGATATGTTGTGAGGGGTAAATGAGATAATATTTATAATGTATTTAACACATGCCTGGCATACAGTAGGTGCCATATAAATTCTGGCTATTATATACACATATGTCTATTGTGTACACATAAGTACATGTGTATGCGTGTATACATAGACATGTATTTATATATGTCTATTTATGTATATACAGAACAAACAGAAAGAGAATACATACAAGCTAACATGAGAGCAGGCACTGGCATTTGAGGGTATCAGGAAAGGCTTAATGTTGAAAGGGGTGCTTGAGCTGTGTCTCAAAACAAGAGAGGAATTCTATTAGGCAGAGGTGAAGAGAAGAATGCATTCCAACCATGCTGCATGGCCATTGCAAAGGTGCAAAGGCACAGAGAGTGTCTGTGTGTGAAGAACAGAAAGCAGATAGGTAGAAGTAATGTCCAAGTGTGTGGAAAGATGGGTTGTGAAGGCTGTGAAGGACTTAAAAAGTTAAACTGAAGAGTTTATATTTGATCCCAGAGGCAATAGGGAACCATTTTAAATAGAGAAGTGACATGGTGAGATCTGTATTTAAGGTAAGTCATTTTGGCAGCATTGTGAAGGATGGACAAAAGCAGGGAGAGACTTGAGGCAGAGAGTTCCATGGAGAGGCTGTTGCAATAATCTTACTGAGAGGCGAGGAGGGCTGGAACTAAGGTGGTAGTTGTGGGAGCAGAGAAAATTGGTGAGATTGTGAAAGATATTGTGAAAGTAGAAAAAGCAAGATTTCGCAACTAGTTGGATATATGGTATGAGGAAGAATGAAAAGTCAAGGATAATGTTAATGTTATGAACCTGGGAATCTAGAAAGATGGTTGTGCCTTTGGTAGAAAGAGACAAGGACATTCAGAAGATAGCTAGGTTTTGGGAGAAAGGGGGAAGCTATGATGAATTTGAGATATATCTAGTACATCTAATTTGAAATGTCCAATGGGCAATAGCTAACTGGTGATGTGGGATTGAAACTCAGGAGAGACTAGGATTGGATATGTAGATCTGTGAATCATCTGCATAGAAATGATAGTTAAACCCATGGGAGCTCATGAGGTTACTAAAAAAGAGTGTAGGAGCAGCTAGGTGGTGCAGTGGATAGAGCATGAGCCATGGAGTCAGGAGGACCTGAGTTCAAATCTGAACTCAGATACTAGCTGTATGACCCTGGGCAAGTCACTTAACCCTGATTGCCTTAAAAAAGTGTACATAGAGAAGGGAAGTGTACATCGAGAAGATTAGGGGACCCAGGACAGAGTTTTGGGTAGCATTCACAATTAGACGGCATGATATGAATGATAAACCAGCAGAAGAGACTTAGAAAGAATAGTTAGATAGGTAGGAATAAGCTTCTGCTCCTAATTGGATGCGTTATTTCCACTGGTCCAATAGGCCTGATGATGTGGCCAATGCAGGAGGGTCAGAGAGGGGAGAGAAGCACCTTTCATGTCTGCTCTTCTCTCTGCTTCCTTCTGGAATATCGAATTCCAAGCCCTTCGATCTCTTAGTGTAGCTGCTGCTAGATCCTGGGTTATTCTGATTGTGTTTCCACAATACTCAAATTGTTTCTTTCTGGCTGCTTGTAGTATTCTCTCTTTGACCTGGAAACTCTGGAACTTGGCGACAATATTCCTAGGAGATTTCTTTTTGGGATCTATTTGAGGAGGTGA
>CM053622.1:446688003-446699864 GCA_028646595.1 Phalanger gymnotis
AGAGTTTGGAAATATGATATACCAGAAGGCAAAGGAGTTAGGATTACAACCAAGAATCACCTTCCCAGAAAAATTGAATATAATCTTTCAGGAAAAAAATGGATGTTTAACAGAATAGAGGACTTTTAAGCATTCCTAATCAAAAGACCAAAGCTGAATAAAAAAATTGATCTCCAAATACAAGACTCAAGGGAAACATAAAAAAATAAAAAATAAACCAAAAAGAGAAAATATAAGAAATTCAATAAGGTTAAACTGTTTATATCTCTATGTGGCAAGATAATATTTGTAACTCTTAAGCAGATCAATGAACTGGCCATGCAACTAAAAAACTAGAAAAAGAACAATTTAAAAATACCCAATTTAATGCTAAATTGGAACTAATAAATAAAACTGGAAGCTGGTTTTATGAAAAAAAAAATAGATAAACCACTGGTTAATTTGATTTAAAAAAGGAAAGAAGAAAAACAAATTACTAGTATCAAAAATGGAAAGGATGAATTCACCACCAAGGAAGAGAAAATTAAGACAATTGTTAGGAGCTATTTTGCCCAATTATGTGCCAATAAATTCAACAATCTAAATTAAATGGATGAATATCTACAAAAATTTAAATTATCCAGATTAACAGAAGAAGAAATAAAATACTTAAATAACCCAATCTTAGAAAAAGAATTTGAACAAGCCATTAATGAACTTCCAAGAGAAAAATCCCCAGTACCAGATGGATTCACAAGCAAATTCTACCAAACATTTAAAGAACTATTAATCCCAATACTGTATAAACTATTTGGAAAAATGGGCAAAGGAAGAGTCCTACCAAATTCCTTTTATGACATAAAAATTGTGCTGATACCTAAACCAGGAAGAGCCAAAACAGAGAAAGAAAATTATAGACCAATTTCCCTAATGAATGTTGATGCAAACTTTTAAAAGAAATATCTGAAGTGGATGGCCTTTCTGGAGACATCACTTAACATTTTTAATTTGAATTATGTCCCCCTGCAACTCTGGAGCATCATAGAGACTTTACAACCAAGTCATTGCTGCCTGGCATCTAAATTCAATGACTATGACAAAATATTTCTGAGGACACAGTCCACTTTGGGGAACAAGGCCTGGTTCCTTTATATATTATGTTACCTCAGACCAGGGGTGGGGAACTTTCAGCCTTAAGGCCACGTGTGGCCTTCTAGGTCCTTATATGTAGCCTTTTGACTGAGTCCTTTACAGAACAAATCCTTTTTTTATTATGGAGAATGAAGTTTGGATTCAGTAGAAGGGCTACATTTTGCCTATCATCTTCATCTTTATTCCCCTGAGGAAATTATTCTTTCCCTCTCTTTAAAGTCCTCTATATTTCAGGATGACCCAGCTTCCCATAAGGCAATATTAGCTATTTGCCCTTGGACAACCCAAGCTGCTGTCCATAGATGCCAGTGCCTAAAATCTCCAGGACTTTTCAACTTGCCTTTCCCCATTCAATATGAGTCAAAAACTGGCCTTCCATTTGCCCCCAGGTTTCTCTTTCTCCAGTGACCTGCATTGGTTTCTTGATAATGGTATTTGAAAGTTTCTATTGACTATAATCCTACTTCCTTCCTGATGAGCACTCAAAACCATATTGGAGCTATTTCGGGGGCCATTTCCTTAACCCCACTAGAGAGATTAAGCTTCCTGTCCAGGTTAACACTCTCGAATAGCTCCGGGACACCAAATATTATACATCCTGGCCACACTCACTAATTCAAGCAAATGTAAATTCCTATTCCCCTGCACCTAACTTCTTTAGGGCCTTGGGAGGGAACAGGTTCTACCCATCCATGTCTTTACCATTGTCTTCTTCTCTGACTGCGATCTATGGCCTTTCATACCTGTCATGGTCCATTAGGCCACTGCCTCTTCCTAGACTATTCATGGCCTTTTGGGTCTGAGATCACCCTTACCCCCACTAACTTTTCTAAGTTAATAGGGCAGTATGTGATCATAGAGGCATATGGCATCCAAATCAAAAATCTTTTGTCTAGTTCATCCTTAGTCCCTTTGGCTACTACCGTCACCATTGTGGTTCTCTCTCCTTAACTCAAATGGCTCATTGGTCCAGATATCCTAAGCAGTTGGTCTTCTAATAGATCCTATGTCATTGTTCACCCCACTGTAGCCAAACATGCCAAATAGAAATTGCCCCTCCCTTCCTGGGTGTTGCCATTACAGAACTAGTCCAACGGAGTGTTATTTTCCCAATTATTTCCTAATTTAACCAGCTTATTTGTTTAGTTTTTAAAACAGATGGCTTGTGGTGTATGATGATTGTCTGCCAGAAATTTAATTACCAAATCTCTTCTTATCCCAGACACTATTTTGTTAATTGAAGATGTGGGATTGACCTGTGGTGAGTGCTATGGGAATAACCTCCTATTTGGTCTCTCTGCCTCAAGCCTTTCCTCACTCCAACCCATCTTCCACATAGCTGTCAAAGTAATTTTGCTAAAGTACAGATCTGATCATGTCACTCTCCTACTTGATAAATTTCCAATGACTCCCTATTGCCTTAAAGATCAACTATAAACTACTCTGTTTGACATAGAAAATTTTTCACAGCCTGGCCCCTTCCTACTTTTCTAGTTTTCTTTCATGTTACTACCCTACTTGCTCTCTACAATCTAGCCAGACTGGCCTACTCAACACTCAACATACCCAACACTCCATTTCCTATCTCTAAGCTTTATATTGGCTGTCTTCGATGTCTAGAACATATTCCCTCCTCACTACCACCTCTTGGAAACCTTAGTTTCCTTCAAGACTCAACTCAAGTATCATCTTCTATGTGAACACTTATTTGATTCCCTCATGCCTCCTAGTCCTCTCCCACCCCCTCACCTCCTCCTCACTTTATATTCATTCCACTGGTGTTAACAGCATATATTATGCATACACTTGTGTGAATATACATGCTGTCTACCTCATTAGAATATAAGTTCCTAAGGGCAGAGACTACTTCATTTTTGCTGTTGTAACCCCAGTGCTTAGCATAGTGGAAGCATTAATAAGTGCTTATCAACTGACTGATTGGACTTAGCAAATCCCTTTTCAAGTCTCCCTATAGTGAAGTACCATCAGGTCCAATTCGTTTTTACCTGGGACAGTATACCTGGCCAACAGTGTACCTTCACTGTCGATTGCAATGATGTGTTAACTGCCTTGCTATCAACCATAGTTTAGTCCAGAAGGACCATGATTGATGTATATCTTCTTCCAGATGTATCCATCCATAATTATGTCAATGACATCATATTGAAGGCACCTTTCTCTGAAATTGTCAGTATTTTTCTCAAAGAACTTACTTGCTGTTTGGAATCCAGGGCAATTCTGGGGCTCTTGCCAATGACCTTTCTCTCTGGTCTGGTGCATAGTCCCCTCATGACTGGACCATTGCTGATAAACTTGTGTGGTGCTACAACCTGTGGCATGAACTTTGGTCTGCCAAAGACTCCATCTCTATCCATATTTATCATCTTGATGTTCACTGTGGATCTAACGATATCTCTGAGTCCTGGAATGAGGATCGATGCACTCTCCCAAATGATCCTTCATTACTGTGCCACTAACCATTTTGTCACTTAGTCCCATGAACAATCTGGACATTCTGTGAGTGATTTTCGTTTGCCTGAGTTTAACAACATGTCCTGTCATGGACTTAAAACAATATGCTTATTATGTCTTCTAATTATGAATCTTATCAATTTGAAATATCTCACTCCCCTATCCTGTTGAAGTATTATTCTGGCCACATTCCATGTGACTCTGTCCCTACTAACAATTGGCAAGTTGATTACATTGACTTTTTCCTTTCCTATAATAGCTTCTGTTTTTCTCTGATTACTGTTGATTCCTTTTCTGACTTTGGTTTTTGCCACTCCTGTGAAGTGTGGTCAAGGATGGGCCATGATAAATTCTTTAGAGCCTTATCCAGTTCTTCGCCATGAACTTTTCTCTTTAGACTGATTGGTACTTTACCTCCTCAATGGTCATTGACCAGAAGGATAAATATGGCATTCTCTGGGTATTCGATTTTCCCTAAATACCCACAGGCTATAGCCCTGATTAAGAAATGGAACACCTTCTTCATAGAGTAGTAACAAAAATTGACTAGCTCCCCTGGATGCTGTTCATGGTTCCTCTATCTCCTCAAGGCCATTTTTCTTCTAAATAACAGCCACTTGATGGTTAGTACTACCCTCCACTGCCATATTTGCATAGATATTGTGATAGAGGGGTGAAGGACAAATAGTGTGATGCCACTGTCATTGCTTCATGCAAGCAGGCATGCTGAGGGTTCAGTCTAGGTAATTTCCTCAAATTCTTCTCATGAACATGCTGCAGTCATAGTACAGGGCCTGGGAAACAAATGGGGTAGATCCCTAAGGTACATCCTTATATTATCTACAACTCTGAAACAAATTGCTTAAAAGGAGTGTTTAACTTAAACTTGCATAACCCAATATTTCACCTGCTTGGTTTATTTGAGCTGTTTAGGGAGTATGGATAATGACATATTAGACTTTTGTCATACTACACATTCACTCATGCTGGGGATGCACTGCATTAATGGGCCCAAGCTATGACTTATTTTTGCACAGTACAATTAGAATATTTAGCATCAGGTAACTTTCATTAAGTAATTCAAAAATTTCCAGAAAATCTGGACATTTTTTGTCTGAATCTGAGACCCCAGCTATACTATTAGTTGAGGATTAGAAAGGATGTCACAATTAGTGTCTAGACTTCCAGTACTACTAGTGGGTCTCCATCACAAGTACTCATCCACTCAAGGAAAAGGGAAAAGTTTCCTCTTGCCTCCTTTAGAATTGTAAGCCATAGGGAGCCAAGAAAGCAATAGATCAGTGTCTCTAATAAAAATCATTACAAAGATATTGGATAAAATATTAGTGAGGAGGCTACAACATACTAAAAACATTATACACCAAAATTATGTTGAATTTAACCAGGAATTCAGGTTTGGTTCAATATTAGGAAAATTATTAATATAATGGCCCATATTAACAATAAAAACAATGACAATTTCGTATCACTAGAGAAAAAGAGCTATTGATAAAATACTCAGTATTTTGATAAAATATTGATAAAAACATAGAAGTAAATAGACCCTTACTTAATATGGCAGATGTTATCTATCAAAACTAAGAGGTAGCATTATCCATAATGGAGAAATTGTAGAAAGGTTTCCAAAATCCTAGTGTCTATTATTTGACATAGAGCTGGGAATGATTGTTCTATATCAAATGTGTATAAATAATAAAAAAAATTGAAGGAATAAGCATAGACAAAGAAGATACAAAACTATTCCTTTTTATAGATGGTATGATGGTCTCTTTGGAGAACCCTAAAGATTTAACTAAAAACTAATTGAAATGATAACTTTAGCAAAGTAGCAGGATCTAAAATAAACACAAAAAACTTTGGCTTTTCTGTATATTAGCAATAAAATTAAGTAGGAAAAGACAGAAAAAGAAATTCCATTCACAATTACTATAGAATGCATTATGTGTTTGTAAATCTACTACTAAGATACAATTAATAATTATGTAAATGTCACTAAAACGCTCTTTTATAGAAATACAAGCCTAAATAGAGAAATATCAATTTTTAATAGCTATACTATACTCATGTAATAAAATGGCAACACTACTACCTAAATAAATTTACTTATTCAATGCTATGCAACTTTAAAGGATTATTTTATGTAGCTATAAAAATGATAACAAAATTCTTCTGGAGAAACAAAAAGTCAAGAATCTCAAGGAAAATAAAATTTTAAAGTGAAAAACAAATGACTAACAGTTTCAGATCTCAAACTATACTACAAGGCAGTAATTTTCAAAATTATTTGGAGAAATTAAAAAGAAGATCAGTGGAACAATTAATCAAGTCAGCATAATGCATAGTGTTAGATAAACCATAAACTACTGGAATAAAGACTAGCTATTTGAAAATAGCTTGGGGAAACTGGAAAGGAGCATGTTAGAACTTAGATTTAGACCAACATCTCCTCTCCTATCCCTCAATAAGCTCCACACACACACACACACGCACACACACACACACACACACACACACACACACACACACACACACACACACACACACTATGCATGATTGCACATATGCAACCTGTACGAAATTGCTTACTGTCTCAGGGAGAGGGGAGATGAGAGAGGGAGGGAGAAAATTTGGAACTCAAAGTTTTAAAAAATTAAATGTTAAAAATTGTCTTTATATATACTTAGGAAAAAATATTAAAAAAATAAAGATCTGATATCTAAGACATATAGGAAATTGATTCAAATATGTAAGAATAAGAACCATTCCCCATAGATAAATGGTTAAAGGATATGAACAGGTAATTTTCATGCACACACAAAAAAAGAAAGAAAAGCTAGCTATCAATCACTATATGAAAAAAAATGCTCCAAATTAGTAATGAGAGGAATACAATTTAAAACCATTCTGAGAGTCTACCTCACATTTATCAGACAGACAAAGATGACAAAAACAGAAAATGGCAATTGATAGGCGAGATATGGGAGATGTGGGAGAATAGGCATCCTAATTTGTGGTTAGTAACACTTTAAACTAATCCGGGCATTCTAGAAAGAAATTTGGAAATATACCTTCACCCATTCACTAAACTGTTCATATCCTTGATCTGAATGATACTACTACTAGGCTTATACTCCAAAGATATCAGAGACAAAGGGAAATGACCTCTATGTACACAAATATGTACAACAACATTTCTTGTTTTTAGCAAAGAACTAGAAATTAGGGGAGTACCTATCAATTAGAGAATAACTGCACAAATTATGGTATATGAATATAATGGAACATTATTGCACTATAAAAATAATGAAAGAATGGATTCAGAGAAACCCAGGTATATGAATGAATTGATGCAGTATGAAAGGACCAGAACTAGGTGTATGATTTATGCAGTAACTATTGTAAAGAAAAACAACTTTGAAAGATTTAAAAATTCTGGTCAATGAAATGATCCACCAAAGTCTAGAGTACGGATGAAGCTTGCTCCTCAACTCTTGACAGAGAGATGATAGATATTAGATGCAGGGTTAGATCTACATTCTTGGACATGACACACTTACATTTGTTTAGCTTAATTATGTTTATTTGTCACAAGGAGGCATTTAAAAAAATAATTTATTGGGGAGAGAAGAGTGACTTGTGATGAAAAAAAGAGCATAACTGAAGCAACTAAAACTACAGAGGAGAACAGAAGGATTTTTAAAGGGAAATGCAAAGCAGAACACCTTTGAAACTAATATGTTGAATGTATTTTATGCTTTTTAAAATATATCATATATACAATATAAAATATATTACATAAAATAAAATACATGGTTTCATATACAGATCTTTTTTTCTGTTCTTTATATGCAGAAATGTTTGTTAATTGGTATTTTGTCAAGCTCAGAGTAACAAAAATAGTTTTTAAATTGTAGTATGGAGTTATAAGGACATTTTAAACATTAAAATACTATATTTATTATTCTTATCCTTATTACTGGACTGGTAGAAGCATGAGGTCAAGGACAGAATATGAGACCAAGTGCATAATGTATTTACCTTGCATGTGGTAGTGTCCTTCTGTCAAAATTATCACAACAACCTACAGCCTTGAGGATTGTGGAAGCATTTGGTGGTTGAGGAATGATATAAAAGGGAGGCATCTCAGTGGGGAGAGAAGCACCTAATCTGGCATAATAAAAAGACTTAACTTTGAGGAATCTGGCTGAACTGTTATGAGTCTCAACTCTCTAGCAATCTTAATATTTTGGCTTCTTAATCTCCTATGGAGTCCTTTAGTTCATTCTGAATTTACCAATGAGCAATGTTCCCCTATCCATCTCAGCTTCTTTGATCTCAGTGTTCTAAAGACATATTGGAAAACAACTTAGCCTGGCTTTTCAGGATTAGAATTATGTCTGCTCTTCTCTCAATTTTAACTGCTTCCTTTTCCTGCTTCCCACTGGGGTTTTCTTTGTTAGAAATCCTTTCCAGTTTCCTCTCACCTGAAAATTTGGGAAGTTCAAGAATCCTCAGTTGAGAATTATTACCAATTACAGAAATTTTAATCTGAAAATTGTGGCCAAAGAGAAACCTAAAGTGACATAGGGAGATGTTGATCAGGAAAATAATATTTAAAATCTCATATTTATATACGATTCTGAGATTTGGTGAGTATTTCCCTTATAACATCCTTATGAGGTAGGTAGTATAATTATAATTCACCTCATTTTATAGATGAGAGGGCGGAGATGAAATAAGCATTTATATATTATATATCAGGCACTATGCTAAGTGCTTTTTAGAAATATATCTTCAAAACAACTCCTCGTGGTTGGTGCTGTTATTATCCCAATTTTACAGCCCAGGAGACTGAGGCAAATAGAGGTTAAATTACTTGCCCGGGGTCATATAACTACTAAACATTTTAGTCTGGATTTGGACTTAGATCTTTTGATTTTTGGCCCAACACTCTATCCACTGTGCTACCAGCTGCTTGTGGGGTTGAAAAGATTGAATCTCAGAAATATTTAGAATTAATTAGAAATAATTAAAATTACTAAATTTTAAATTGCTAATTTTAATTAGCAGTGGTCACACAGCTCATAATTGTCAGAGCTAAGATTCAGACTCATGACTCCTGACTCCAAATATGGTACTCTTTCCACACCAAACTGCTTCCTAAAGTGAGGACAACTAGAAGATGTTCTCACAAACCAAATTTGGTTCATTCCAGGGATGATTTAACAATAAACTAATGTAGAGGGAATGCAGATCACAGATCAAAAAATAAAATCAAAGGTTTAACCATGGATTTTGTAAAAAAAAATCTAGGGCTAGGACCTTGAGAAATTAGGAACACAGAGAACTAGCTAAAGACACAGATAACTAAGAAAAAGCACTGGAGAATCTGTAGGATTTGTTTGCTTTTGGGACTTCAACCGGACCTTTTTTTTTTTTTTTTTTTTTTACTCTCTTTGCTCATACATTCTGACTCTGCCTGTCTCTATCCATGACACAAACATGGTTAAGAATTCTGACTTCAAGTTGAGATACATCCATTACTCACTACTCTTAATAGATTTCAGGGGATCCATTAATTTGGATGGGAAAAATATTTTGATAACTGTATTTTAATATAATTGATTCCCCTTGTAATACTATATATTTTATTTTATGCATTAAAAAGAAATCATTCTCAGGAGTCTATAGACTTTACCAGACTGCCAAAAAGGGTCAATGACACACAAAGGATTAAGAATCTCTTCTCTAGGTTCACCTAGCTCTGTAACTTACCACTCTTTGGGTCTGGTCAATAAACCAGATCCAAACCTACATAATTGTGCTATTATCCAATCCATATAATTTTCATCTTATCAAGGATATCTATGTGCTTTGTAAAATCCACATATGATAGGATAATAACTGACAATTATACACACACTCTAAGGTTTGCCAAATATTTCACATTCTTTCATTTGACACTCGTAATAGACCTATGACATAGGTGTTAAAAATATTATTATCCCAATTTTACAGATGAGGACGTGACAGGTATTATTATCATCTTATAAATGAGGAAGCTAAAATTCAGAGAAATTAAATGACTTACTCGTGGTCAACTGGCAGATGATGACGATGAAATGCAGACCTGGCTCTTCCTGACTTCATGTCCAGAACTCTCTCCACTACACCCCTACTCTAGTAACTCTTTCCAAAAAAAAAAAATGAGTTTTCTTTGGCATGACTTGTTCTTAATGAATCTATTATGGCTTATAGTGATCCTTTCCATTCTAAGTACTCACAAATCAACCTTTTAATAATCTTTTCAAGTACTTTCCCCAAAATCAAAGTCGAGCTCACTGCCATGCAGTTGGAAGAACTTTCCTTATTTTGGAAAATGAAGAAATGTTTGCTCAGCTCCAGTCCTGTGGCGCCTCTTCCATTCTTCATAATTTCTCCATTCCTCCTACCCGCCGACTTTTTTTTTTTTTTTCCCGGTTCTTGTGTGTGTGTGTGTGTGTGTGTGTGTGTGTGTGTGTGTGTATGCACGTGTGTGTACGTGAATTCACCTACTTTGTTAAATTTGAAAATCTTGCTTAGTGTTTGCAGTTGTTCTGAAAAGAAACAGTCTAAGTTTGGGGGGAAATTTTGGCCTCCCAAAAGAGAGAAAAGATTTCGCTTAGAGTTAGAATCTAAGCTCTCTCCATAGCTGTTTCCTGATAACTGCTGTCCTATGATTCAAAAACACCCAGCCAAAGTTAAAAACTGAAAATTTTGGATAAAATGACCATCACAGTATTACTCTTTATTTGTGTTTATTTGAGGAAAAAACTTAGATTAGAATATTTTTATGGTAAGATGAAGAAGTTGAGGAAAACAGGAAATTACACAAGTAATTATAGCTTATAATACGAATGGAACAAACTTACCCAAAAAACAAAAATGGGTAGCACATTAAAAATTTGAATTCAACAACATGTTGCCTGCAGGAAACATAATAAAAATAAGATCTTTGTACACACAAAGATGAAATAAAGGCAGGAATAGAATTTGTTATGTAAAAAAGCAAGGATAATAATCATGATCTCAGACAAAGTTAAAATAGATTTAATCAAAAGTAAAAAATAGAAAAACTACATTATGTGTCAGCAATATTATTCAATATTGCTTTAGACCATTTACAATACCTAGATAGTATAAAATCCTGAACGTATATCCGCCAAAACAAACATAGGAACTACTTGGACTTAAGTATAAAACATTTTTTATGCAGATAAACTCAATTCTAAATAATTGAAGTAATATTTATTGTTCATGGGTAGGTAAAGGCAATATGATTTTGTAAATGACAATTTTACCTAACTAATCTATTTATTCAATGTCATCCAAATTAAATTCTAAAAAAAAATTTACTAAGCTAGAAAATATAATAACAAAATTTATTTGGAAGAGCAAAAAGTCAGGAACTTCAAAGAAACCAGGAAAAAAGATGTAAAGGAAGTAGATTCAGCAGTATCAGACCTTAAACTATATTATAAAGTAGAGCATTATTGAAATGTAAAAAGGATAATTTCAATTATTTTAAATTTAAATTTTCTTGTATAAAAAAAACCTATGTAGCTAGAAGAGAAGGAATGCAGAAAATTGGGAAAAAATTGTCATAGACAATCTTTCTGATAGGATGTGATTGGCTTGAAATACTGCTGTGGTATAGGAAATAATAAGCTGACATGGAAGTACTTGGATCTGTGAAGGGGGATGCTATCCACTTTCAGAGAAACAGATGGCAGGTAGAAATAAGCATAGTACAGTCTTACATATATGTATATGAGTGTATATGTGTATGTTTATAGATATCTATGTATATGTATATATCCATGCTTAATTGTAGCTTTCTTTAGGGTGGGTGGGGGAGGGAGGGAAAAAATAAAGTAAAAAGTAGGCAGCAGAGAACAAAAGGAAGCCAACAAGGAAGCAAAGAAAAGCTGGGCAGCTTTGAAAACAATGTGCAATATTTATTATATAGTTTTCTTGAAATGGAAATTTATTATTTTATATTGAATCTTCTCTTATGGTCTGCTGTGTTCATGACAATGTTTTTATTTTTTTCTTTTCTCATTTTTGTATTTAAGTTTAAAATAAAAAAAAAATTACCAAAAAAAAAAAAAGAAGAGGAAGTTGGTTTGGTTATATCCTAAGGTCCCTTTCAGCTCTAAAATCCTTTGCAACTTAGGGAAGGTATGTGGTTGAAACAG
>CM053622.1:446699964-446713706 GCA_028646595.1 Phalanger gymnotis
AAAAAAAAAAATAGGGATAGCTAATGTTGGAAGGGTTGTAGAAAGAAAGGTACATTAATGCATTGTTAGTAAAATTATGAATTAATACAACTATTCTGGAAAACAATTTGAAATTATTCCAAGAAAATGACTAAAATGTTGCCTCCCCTTGACCCAGAAATTCCATTGTTTGGCATCTACCCTAAGGAGGTCATGGACAAAAAGAAAGTAGTTTATATATACCAAAATATGTATACAACACTTTTTATGGTAGCAAAGAACTAACAAAGTAGATGCCAGTCAATTGGGGGAATGGTTAAACAAATCATGGCATATAAATGTAATGTGTTTCCAAAAATGAAGACTATGAAGAACATAGAAAGACCCATATGAACTGATGAAAGGTGGAGAAAAAAAACCAAAGAAAACAATAAACATAATTACTATAACAATTTAAATGGAAAGGACAATAATCACAAAACAAGAAAAATGTATGTTGTAATTTTTCAATTTATTTTATTTTTTCAATTATTTAATTTTACTCTTTTCCTCTCTTCTCCTTTCTTTCCTACTATTGAAAACAAAGAAAAACAAAATTTTTGGATAAGATATTTGTGGTCAAGCAAAACAAATAATTCCCACATTGGCTATGTCAAAAAATACATAACTCATTCTGCATTTTGTGTATATCACCTCTCTGTCAGTAGTAGCATGCACCACTATCAGAATCCTGGAATCATGGCTGGTCATAGCATTGCTCAGAGTTTTTCAATTTTTCCATGTTGTTAGTCTTTAAAATGTTGCTATTGTGTAAATTGTTCTTCTGGTTCTACTGATTTCATTGCACTAGTTCAAATAAATCTTCCTAGATCTCTCTGAAACCATCCCTTTTGTCGTTTTCTTGTGGCACAATTGTTGAATGTTGTAAATTATATAGAATAAGCTTGGCCCAAAGAAGATATATGAAAAGACACTCCCTTCCCCCAGTCACCATTCCTTCATAAAAGTGGTAGATCTGCTATTGTGGAACATTGCACATAATGTCAATTTTTTTTCTATATATTGATCAGGTTCCCTCTCTTCCTCTTTTTCTTTTGTTTGTTTATTGATCTACTTATCTATTTACTTGCTTATTTTTATTATAAGGGATGACTCTCAGAAGAGGTTGGATGGAGGGATGTATACATACAGAAGTTTTTAGTGATGTAAAAACAAAAGATAAGTCTATTTTAAAAACATGTAATTAGAAATCATGAATGGTTAATGGAGAACAGAAATAACATTGACACCAATTATAATAATTTTATATAGAAGCCTAACACAAGTTCTAGAAAATTGCAGCACCTCCTATGAGAGATCTATAATAATTAAAAGGAGATGGACCTTACCATCAACACAGCAAAGACCAAGTATGTGAAGAATAACTACTGCCCAGACTTCAACATGTATTTCGATGGACAACCTATTATGTATATCTGAGTCAGACAGTATAGGTGGTCAATAAATTAGCATAGAATTGAATAGGAGGAAGAGAAAAGCTAGATTGCTTTGGTGAAGTTGCAAAATGACTCTAAGCTTCCCATGAAAGTGAAGGCCCATATTTTTTTTTTCATAATTTTCTACTGGTATTGCTTTCTGGAAGAGAGGCAAGGAATGCAACAGTCTAGCCAGAATTAAAAAGGATGATCACATAGAGGGCAAAGGATATAGTTCATGGCGAGTACGAGCAGGCTGAATCATATAACCAATGAGGAATTTTGAAGAATGGGAGTAAAAGATGTTATTAAGGAATTGCCTGCTAAGGGAAGGGCTGGTCATGTGGTGAGGGATAGGGATGAGAGGCAGATAGCTTGAGTGTTCCCTTAGTACCCTTGTAGTATCAGGAGAAAGTCAAGAAGGCATCTAACACATCCCCTTTTGGTGAACTTATGAAAGAACATGGCCAAAAAAGGCACAGGATGGGCAGTTTGGAATGAGTTGTGACCTGCCTCATTGGAGGCAACACCCAAATCAGTGAGATCAGATCCATTTGAATATACCATTGATAGAATTATCATTGAACTTTGTTTAAAGCTTATAATGCACAAAACATTGATCAGAACAAAGGACAGCAATCCTTTCTGGTCAGTTGATAGAATCATCTGAAATTGCTTTCCTCATGTAGCATTACATTTTAGCGGACATATACCTTCAAGGAGGAAAGTTAATCCTTGACTTAATTTTTATGCCAATGACTAGAAAATAATGTGAACCTTTCAAAGAATTAGCTACTATAAGCCATATGTTATAACTATTAATTTAGCAGAGTATATAAAGGAACCTATTCTGAACTTATGTACTCAATCATTTCCCCCTCCATTCCCTTTTTTGGTTAAATGCAGTAAATGTATGTAGTTTAAAATATGGTCTGAAAATAAATCATAGAATAATAGAATCTCAGGGTTATAAGTCACTTTATAGGTCATTAAGTCCAACCTTTTCCTGACCAGGGCTTCCCTCTACTATATCCACAACATCTGGCTTCTGCTTGGAGAACTCCAGTGATAGGGAACTCGCTGTCTTCCAAAGCAGTCTATTCTACTTTTAGATAGCTCTGGTTCTCAGGATATTGAGGAAACTTAGCCCAGTGGATAGGGAATTGGCCTCACATGTAGTGAGAAGAATCTGAGTTCAAGTCCAACCTTGGACTTATATTGGCTTTATGACCCTGGGCAAGCTGCTCATCCATTCATTGTCCAAGGCATCTCTCTAAGACTAAATTGCAAGGAAAGAAATGATTGTGTTAGGAGAGAGAGTTTCCTCACTGGGAGATCCCTAGACAGAAAAAAATCACAGGTCCAATTCGTAATAAACAGACAGACAGATGGATAAATAAATAAGGGAAGGCCTTGGCCTGAGGCTAAGGCTCAAATCTTTACCTAGTCTTGCCCTGCATACTCAGGTACTTCCCACCCTTGATACTATCAATATCCATGCTTTCAGCTACTTCCCACCCTTATTCCCATTCTCTTGGTTCCTGGAGTCTGACCTCATCTCAGTCCCATCAAGCTCCTCTTTAGGATCCTCCTCAAGATCCTCCCTAATCCCCTGCTCTAGTCACCCCAGACCACCCCTCAATCCCTCCCACAATCTTTGTGTATGTAAGTCTCGTCTTACCTACGTGAAGGAATCTGGCCTGCTTGTGAAAACAGGCGTCACAAAGGGTGGGATTTCTCAAGACAACCCAATATGGCAAATCCTTAATAAACTTTGTCTTTTTCCTTGGCTGAAAAAATAAATAAATAAGGGAAATATGTTAGACGAATCTATGGAATAGCAATAGAGAGAACATTGGGCCTGCTTTCAGGAGTCCCATTTTTGAATCCTAGATCTAACAACTGTAACTGTCATACCACAATAATAAAGCCTACATTTACTTGTTGGGAACACTTTAGAGACTTTAAAAACCATAAAAATGTGGATTATCATTTTCAGTAGAAATATCAAATTCTAACTGAGTGTTATAAATTGTGTTGTCTTGGGAACTGACTTTTATTTATTTTTTAAGTTAGATTTTATTTTATTTTCAAACAAAGATCGACTTTTTCTCCCTCCTGAAAACAAAACCTCTGTTACAAGGATGTATAGTCAAGCAAGTCTTTTTTTTTTTGGAGGCAATTGGGGTTAAATGATTTGCCCAGGGTCAAACATCTAGTAAGTGTCTGAGGCTGAATTTGAATTCAGGTCCTCCTGACTCCAGGGCCAATGCTCTATCCCCTGCTGTGCCTCATTATTATAATGTATTTTTTTTTTTTTGGTCACTGTTGTTTAGGTTAGAATGCTTCTGACCTCTGTTTCTGCTGAATCCATTATTTTTCAACACTTGATCATGAATAAAGAGTTTGGTGGTCATTAGCCCTGCAATGGGAGCACTCTATACAGCTACCCTCCACTTCATGGAATTAGTATGTTACTGAAAAGATGATTGGTAAAGCAGACTTCTGCAAATTGGATCATATTGGCTTCTATCGTAAGAACTGAGTTATGTACAAAGAAATAAGTGAAAAAGATGGAAGAAGAGGTCAGAGCAATGGATGGAAGTTGCAGAGGCATCGTTTAGCTTGATATAATGGAAAAACTGGCTAGCAGTTGATAGGCTGGTCTTATACCTTACCAAGAGTTGAGAAGGCGGCTTGGTTCAGTGAGAGGAAAGCTGTGTTTGGATTCAAAGGGCCTGTGTTTAAATTCTCCCTCTGCCTCTTACTAGCTGTGTGACTTTTAGCCAGTAATTTAACATCTCCAGACCTCTGTTTTCTCATCTCTAAAATGAAAAGTCAGACTAGATGACAGCTAAGGCTTCTGTCAGCTCCAAATCTATGATCTTATAAGTTCTTCACCATTTGGGTCTTTGAACACAGATGGGAGATTCCGTTCCTACCTGGAGGCATATTGGGTTGGAGGACTTTTGAGGTCCCTTCCAAAACTCTGGTTTAATGATTTGACATTCACATTTCTTTGCATTAGAAAAGCTCTGAAAATGATTTTTTTTGTTTCATCTTAACAGATGAGAAAGCATCTTTATTATTATTAGCATTAAAAATTATTATTGAATTATTAATTACTGATAGTGATATGAAATTATCGAGTAATTATATTATTATGATTATAATAAATGATATCAAATAATTCTATTTAATTATTAAACTTATTAAAAGCATTTTTCTTTTATTATTATTAGCAGAACTAATAAGAATAAGAGGGTACTAGTTTGGAGGAAAGTGATTTTTGTTTATGTACGACCAGTAATCCACCCTTGACTTTATGTGCACATCTGAAAAACAAGGGGTGAGACTAGATTATAACAAGCATGACTCTGTAGTCAGAAGGTCTGGGTTCAAATCTTGCCTCCGATGCTACTACCTGTTTGATCTGGGGCAAGGAACTTAACTTCCTTGGGCCTCAGTTTCCTCTGCTGTAAAATGAGAGCATTGAACTATATGGCTTCTGAGGTTCTTTTTGTTCTATATCTACCATCCTTCAAGATTTTATATCCTAGGATTCCATTAAAATTAGGCCTCATTTGGACCATTTATGAAAAATAAATTCTATAGTCTAAGTAAGACATTTCAATTAATTTGAGGAGGTTTTATAGTTTTCAGTATTTGGATTTTTTAGTCTATGTATATATGTGTATGTGAATGATGGGTACATTTATTATATGTATATATTGTATATATATGTTTATTATATATTACACATATTTATTGTGTCTATATTTGTTATATGTATTATATTTATTAGTATAATTTTAATTATATTTATTTAAATTTATTATATTATATTTATTAATGTATATGTATGTATTCTATACAGAAATAATATAGAGGGAGATACAGTGAAAAACTTATCAACTCTGGAGTTCCTATGATGTTGGGTGAATCTCTAATGCTCCAGGTCTCAGCTTCCTTTTCTATGGAATGAAAGCATTATACTAGATAATGCTTTAAAAAATTATTATGAATTTAATCAACATTAACAAATATGAACATTTCAATAAAGAAAGAGAAGAAGGAAGGAGTTGTGAAATTCTGTTATGTATAATTTCCCCCCTGCCACTTGTAGCCCAAGTCTTGTGTTTATGTGTATGAGTGTGTAATTCTAATTTAACATAGCAATACCAACACTGTCTTGATTGTGTGCTCCCTTCTGAACTTCCTTCTGCTTTATTTTGTTCATTTTTTAAAGTATTCATTTGCTCTTTTTTTCTTTTCTTCCATTTTAAGTATTAACTACCCTCTCACTCCCTCTTCTACTTATCTCTTCCTCACCCCACAAAGAAAAATAAAAGTAACCTATACAATTGCAAAAACAGATTCACAAGCTGGCAATGTCTGAAAATGGATGTCCCATACCGCAACTTTAGATAATTATCTCTGTGCTAAGAGATCAGGTAGTATAGTTGGATGACTTAACAGCTCCAGCAACACTGTATTGGTATTCCTGTTCAATTCCTACCATCCCCACCAGCCCAATGGACATTTGCTTTTTTTTTTTTTTGTTATCTTTGGCACTGGGATAGATGTGAAGTGGAACACCAGTTGTTTTAATTTGCATATCTCTTATTAGAATAAGGCTGTACTCTTTTTATACTTCTGAAAATATAAAGTTATAGATTGATAATGAGATGTATGGGTGAGGTCTTTCAGGTATAATTGAAGCATTACACTTTATAGGGGATATGAAGTTTGGAGCACTTCCTGCAGAGACAATGATTTTGCCCCCAAGGCATAAATTGCTTTTGCACATTTTCCTCAGTTGCTTATTTGAATATCAGAGAGGAAGATACAAGAAATATGCCTGATGATTACCACAGGTTAGGGTGAGATCTCTCTCCCAGGGAACCAAACTCTGAGCCAGAAAAAGAAGTCAAAAACAGGGGCAATGTCCCTCCCACCTCTTTCCTGGGAAGTGACAAACCTCAGGGCTGAGGACTTGAGGGAGTGGGATTGGAAAGTTTGTAGAAGATTCCTACATCTATTTACGCAGCCTTAGTGAGCTATAGTCACAAATCTGTAGCTGCCTCTTGGACATCTCCACTTGGATATCCCACAGGCATCCCGACTTACCATATTCAAAACAGAATTCATTATTTTTTCTCCAAATTGTTCCTCTTTCTGAACTTTCCTAATATTGTTGAGAGCATCATCATTATCCTCTCAGTCATCCAGGCTCACAGTCTTTGTGTTATCTTGGACTCTTCCCTTCCACTCATCTCCCATATCCAAACAATTACCAAATTTTGTCACTTCTGTCTTTGTAACTGCTTCCATATTCATCCCTTTTTCTTCACTCATAGGGCCACAACCCTAGTTCAGACCCTCATCTGCACTGCTGGCATAGTCTTCTCACCAGTCCTTCCCCCTAGCCTAGCCTCATGTTTCTCCCTCACTCCAATTTATTCTTCACTCAGCGGTCAAGGTCACTTTTCTAGGTTAGCTAAGTGGCACAGTGGATAGACTATGAGTTTGTGAATTTAGAATCAGCAAGACTCCTCTTCATGAGTTCAAATCTGTGATCCTGGGCAAGTTGCTTAATGCCATTTGCCTCAGTTCTTCACTTATAAAATGAGTTGGAGAAGGAAATGGCAAACCACTCCAGTCTCTTTGGCAAGAACCCCCCAAAATGGGGTCAAGAAGAGTAGGACATGACTGAAATAACTCAATGACATATATCTGACCTTGGAACTCAAGAAGCTCCTCTGGTGGCTGCCTGTTCAGGCAATGGGAGCCAGGTCAGTATTATGTAATCACTATTATATTATGTAATCATTGTTATTAGTGATTCTATAATTAGCGATTATATGTAATTGCTAATTACATAATATAGGCAGAGGACTCAGAACTGGTCAGTATTGAGAAAAGTAAGAGATGGATCCAGCTTCTGGTGAGATACAGCTTCTGGCCATCACAAACCTTTTTGGTCACTCTGTGGTCATATTCATTAGTTAGCATGAAGCTGATTTACAGAAGAGATTATAAACAGAGAGAGATAAATAAGATGATGGAAGTAAAAAAAAAATCCCCTAAACTAGAGAAGATAATTTCTTTAGGGCAGACCCAAGCCAACCTAGGAAAGAAAGGGTACTTTCCATTGGACACAATAGGAATCTATTTTTATAATCCTTTTTCATTGTCCACATTGTTGATCCTCTATACCTACCACCCCCTCTTTCAGCAGCTTACTGGTTGATGAGGATAATTATATCCCTCTGTCCACTAAGTAAGTACTCACACCCATCACTGGTATTTACATTATATGTGGAAGCCACTTCACATAAAATAATTATTAGTTTCTACAAAGGATACCAGCTTGTTTTGTCTTACATGAAGGAGACTGGGGGCAAGCCAAACCTGTCATAATAGATTAAATTTTCCTCTTCTTTTTCCCCCTCTCAAAATGACTAAATTTCTAATTTCATTTTTCATTTCTTCCTTCAATTCTTCTAGCAATTTCTATAGTTGTTATGACTTTGTCTGTTTTATTTTTTTTCCTCTGAGGCTCTTCTTGCAGTCGTCGTTGAATCACTCAATTCTTCTAGGTTTGTTTCCTGGGCTTCTCTTATTCCACAGTATTTCTTCATCCTGTCCAGTGTTTTCTTCCGTTTACCTCAGCCTCAGTTTTTGGATTGGATTTTGTACTTGAGCCAGTCTCCATTGGTGCTCCTAAATGTGTTGCACCTTGTTAGGTCCTATCCCCTCCATAGTCTGAATGCTGCTGCTGCCACTGATCTCAATTTCTCATTCCTGTACTTGGTCTTAGTTGTCTGGTGATTCCCTTAGTTGTCTGGGCCTTCACCTCACCCAGATTCTGTCTTTTTCTCCTTGAACAATTTCCTATTAAGAGTGGACTCTGTCCTCTGCTTCGACCCTAACAAGCCCAAGCAGAATGCTGGAGATCATGTTAGTCTCAAGCCTCTTGCATAGCCCTCCTGGTACTGTCATACAGGTGGTGAGTTGTCCCTGGCTCTTGTAGCTCCAAGGAGTGCAAGACAGAGTCCTCTGTCCCCATATAGGGATCTAGGAGAACTGGTTTTTTTTCTCTTCTTCTGTTACCACAGGCCTTAGTCTCCTCATTACTGGAGTTTGGAATAGCTTGCTCAGAGCACTGGCTAGCTGGTTACAGGTCTGCTTGTAGGACCTGTAATTGCTTAGTTTGCTTGGTAGGACTCTTCTCTTGACCCGTACTGATGAGATCATTTACCTGCACTTGGGTTGGTTTCCATGGTAGGTATGACCCCTTTCCCCTGTTTCTATCTTGTTTATCTAAGCTCCTTCTGTCTCTCTTGGTGAGATCTGTCTACCTGTTCTAATTTCTGACCATATTCTTGTGTAGTCTTGGACTAGTTGGAGGAGTTTCTGATCCCTTTTGGTTTTCTTTGTCATTGACTATTTTCAGATATCTGCTGGGGTTTCTGTGAAACACTAAGCTTCTTTATTAACCTTCATGTCACTTCTTAATTTGAAGTCAAGACCAGATAATTTTAATGGCTCCTTCCAGCTCTAATTCTATGACCTTACATTTGTTTGGGATTTTACAATTTTTATAGCTTATTCATACATGTGTACACACACACATATAAGTAATCTCTTTGCATCTTCACATTATTCTTTTGAGTTGAGCAAAGCAGATGTTGTTCTTTATTACAGATGAGAAAACTGAAAAAATCATGAGTAGAGTACCATAGTACTCATTTATTCATTCATTTATCCAACAACAATTATTAAGGGTCTCCTAAGTGTTGAGCACAGTGTCGTTTTTTAAGGAGTTGCAGATTCTCCATGTCCTCATGGAGCTTATAATTTAGTGCTTGACTCCAGAGCACCATAGATAATCAAGGGCTGAGAAGAAAGGGCTGGGAGCTACCCACTCAACTGAGAGAAGAGAAGGAGCTCTTGTTTTAAACCCATTAAAACCTGCCTGATTTAAATCAATTATCTGGTTATGCCCAAATTAATTTCATTCTGAGATGTGTTATTAAGTCATATAATGTACGTGATAATTATGCTGGTAGTAGACCAGTCAAATTTTCATTTTCCCTCTGATGTTTGTTTTCTTTAAAACTTCAGTAGCATCTGAAGAAAATTCACCAAAGTGTTTGGTTTTCCTTTTTAACTCAGAGACAAGTGGCGATAATCATGTTCCAAAGTTTAGAAAATTATACACAAATTATCAATTATGTAAATGTTTAAACAGTTCTGTGCCTCATCAAGGGAAATTATGCAACTCTGAGGGAATAGGAGTTTCAAACAAGATGTTGTTATTTATTAAAATTTGCTAAATTGTTGCATATAATTTCCAGTAACTTTATCAAAGCATTATAATCATTTACATTCCAGGCAGGAGGTTTTTTCTTTAAATGTTTTATTGAATGTGTTATCAGAATTATGTCCATTTGTCAGGTCTAGACAATTTGGAGAGTAAATAAGGTAATTTCTTCAGCCCCATATCTCTCTTTTTAGCTCTTTGAAGCTACTTCTAGCCTTGAGTCACTGCTTCTTTGTATGTATGTCTGTCTTCAACCGTGTCTTGAATTTTCTTGAACTCTGAAACTGTTGGATGGGGTGTTTCCCTCTGGGTGAGTAGCATCATTGACAGATGCTATGGAAGATGGGGAATCTAATCCATCCAAACCAATGAAGATTTTATTAAGTGCCGGGCACTGTGCTAAGCACTGGGGATACAATTAACAAAAAGAAAGACAGTCCCTGGCACTCAGAAGCTCACTATCTAATTGGGGGGGGGGTGGTGCAGGAAGGGGAGACAACATATATAAAAGGAGATGAGAAAGCAAAGTGGGGTGAGGGAGTGGAGACCAGGGAAGGAGTATCTTGTTAGGTAGAGTTGAAGCCAGGCAGAGGAGCAGATGCTGAATGGGGTGAGCAAAAGTCCAGTTTCTGCCCTTTCTAAAGGAAGGCATTGGGAGGAGTTTAGTACTGTGTTCTCCAGCTTTCCTATCAGAGAGGAGTGGAGGTTGAGGGAGGTGGTATCCATCAGTCCTTGAGTCAGCAGCATGGTGGTGAGTTTAGAAGTAATTAGCTTAACTAGGAAAGACATCTTGTTTGGTGGAGTTGAAATTAGGCAGAGCAGCAGGTGCCAGGTGTCCAGGACGTGCAGGAGACAAGATTCTCACTTTTGTCCCTAAAAGGTAAAGAGCTAGGTTCTTCCCTGACTTCTGCTTCTCTCTTTCACCAACCAGAACTGCCAAACTGTGTCTGGGGCATAGCTATCTAAATCCCTGCAAGGCTATGGACAAATTTGCTCATCCAATGATGCAGCTACCTTCTAACTCAATCACAGATGTGGCTACTTTGGAAAGGGATAACAAGGTGTCAACATCTTGTTGATGTCCTAACACTTCATCACCATGACCATATCTTGTGACAGCGTTAACTAACCTGGGAGTAGTGGTGGGGAGGGAGGGAGGGCAGAGAAAGGGAGCCAAATCACTTACATATAAAATTGGAATGATAATAATCACCACCAACTATGAGAATGAGACTAACAAGTGCTAATCATTAAAAATACTAATAATAACTCTTCTATGTCAATTCAAAATTTCTAAGCACTTTTCTCACAACACTGTGAGGCAGATAGTGCCAATATCAATACACCCATTTTATAGTCAAAGATACTGAGGTCTAGGGAGATTAAGTTATTTGCTCATGAGCAAATATCAGATCCTGACTTTAGGATCAGTGTTCTTTCCACTACATATATATGATACATGCACACACGTATATATGTCATATATGTTATACACAGTACATATCATATATGTTATATACAATATATATTGTATATACATAAATACATGCACACATGGGGGGGGAGGTGTATCTTCTGATTTTTTTGGAGGGCTCAAGGGAGAGAATTCCCCTAGGGGAGAGGTCAGCATCCAGCTTGTGCTCCTGAAGGGAAAACTAAATGTAGTACTGGGAGGAAAATTTTATAGGGGAAAAAATTCAGAGAACTACAATAGGGCTGTGAAGGACACAGTAGGAGGGTTCAAAGCTGAGAGGGCAGCATAGTTTACCTCAGGAAAAATGCTATGGCGGCAGCAAAACTGTGTATTAGAGAATGATGGCCTGTTTTATGCAATGTCTCTGCCCAAGACAACATTGTTTTATTATGGTGGTGGTACTATGGCAGTGGTGGCTAGCCATGGCTCCTCGTTGCTTAGATGTTCCAACCTCACTGGATGCTTGTTTAGCATCTCCCTCCCTAGAATAATCACCCTAGAACCAAAGGCCAGGGCCAGGTGGGATGGCACTGGTGGAAGACCTTCTCTAACTCTGGGACATTCTTTTTCTATACTACTTTACGTGTTCTCTCATTGGTGTAAGTGTCCAGTACCTCTTGCACCAACACACTCAGAAAAACAGAGATGGGATCTGCAAGCATGGTCAAGTCCATACTTGCCGCTGTGCTTGTGGTGCGGTGGCATCTCTGCTCAAATGCTTTATTATGTTCTGATCCCCAAGACTTCCAGTGGCTTGTCAGACAGCCCACTGCATGAACCTTTCTTGAAAGACACGTGGTTCAGAGGAACACAGACACAGAGCCATCCAGGTGACCAGATTCTCTAGGAAGGCAGGACTCAGTTGACAGGATATTATTTGGTTCTCTTGCTCTCTTTCTTTTTTGGAATGCTAACCCAAAAGCCTGGGCTAAAACTGACTTTATCTGATTGATTAGAGCTCAGGTACATACCATTGGCTCTGGTCTTAGCAACTCCCCTTAGGGCCCTACCTAAAGCCCCATCTGAAGCCTATTCGATGGGCAGGAAAGATCTTTTCAAAATAACACCTTAAAAAATAGACTAGAGCTCCAAAAAGCCAATGAGGAGAAGAATGTCTTGAAAGGCAGAATTAGCCAAATGGAAAAGGAGGTCCAAAAGACCACTGAAGAAAATACTACCTTAAAAATTAGATTGGAGCAAGTGGAAGCTAGTGATTTTATGAGAAATCAAGATATTATAAAACAGAACCAAAGGAATGAAAAAACAGAAGACAATGTGAAATATGTAATTGGAAAAACCACTGACTTGGAAAATAGATCCAGGAGAGAGAATTTAAAAATTATTGGACTACCTGAAAACCATGATCAAAAAAAGAGCCTAGATATCATCTTTCAAGAAATTATCAAGGAGAACTGCCCCGATATTCTAGAACCAGAGAGTAAAATAGAAATTGAAAGAATCTACCGATTGCCTCCTGAAAAAGATCCCAAAAAGAAAATTCCTAGGAACATTGTTTCCAAATTCCAGAATTGAAGAGCTCAAATACCCATAGATTTGAAAAAAATTATGAAGGTTATTAAGGTCATTAGGGCTACTGTCTTTGTTGGACAAGGACTAAATCCATAAAGTTTTCAGAGGGCCATAATACATGGTGTTTGGCATTTTTTTTTAAGATTTATTAAAATGTATGCTTTAGACCTCTCTCCCAGAGCTAGGCTTGTTATCTCTCCCTTCAGCATTCCAGTGAGTAAGGTTAAAGTGTTTCTTTTCTCTGCCATCAGCTTGAACCCTCACTGGCTATGTTCTACACATTTGTTGGGGCCTATGACTAGCACCCAAATTCCATTTAACCACTTAGCGCTGGGTAGTTTTTACAAAGGGACATTACTTCAAAGGTGTAGCAAGAACAAATTGTATAAACGTTTCTCCCAATACCTTTGAAACAGGTTCTTTCCTATGCCACCTCATTCTCTGGGCTAGCAGGCTGAAAACTTAGCTCGGTTCCTACATAGCACTGATCTCATGAAATTCACATCTAAAGGCAATCTCTATTATTAGAGAGTATTAAAAAGGAAGGAATGGCAGACAGCATCCAACGCTACAGAAAAGTCAAAGTGCAAGAAGAATGAGGACTAACAAAAGACCTTTGACTTTGGTGGTTAGAAGAAAATTCCTAACTTCTGAGAAAGCAATTTCAATAATATGATAGAGATGGAAGCAAGATGGCAAAGGCTGAAGAAATAATTGGAGAGGAAGTCGATATATTAATTGGATACAATAATTTTGCTATTTTTAATAATATTTTATTTTTGCCAAATTACACGTAAAGACAATTTTAACACTCGTTTTTTAAAGCAAAGAACAATCCTTTGGAGTGACCTTCTAGACTCTTGCCAATGAAAATTGAAATCAAAATTCATCCAATAGAGATTTTTTAAAATTTTGTTCCAAATTCTCTCCCTGCCTTCCTCTTTCCCTTCCTCCC